>BTHU01000001.1:62043696-62643696 GCA_036184795.1 Tokudaia tokunoshimensis | reverse complement strand
AAATGATAAACAGACTGGGAAAGAAGTTAGGAAAACAACTCTCTTCACAATAGCCACAAATAATATAAAATATCTTGGGGTAACTCTAACCAAGCAAGTGAAAGACCTATATGACAATAACTTAAAGACTCTCAAGAAATAAATAGAAGGAGATCTCAGAAAATGGAGAGGTCACCCATGCTCACGGATTAATGGAATTAACATAGTAAAAATGGCCATCTTACCAAAGGCAATCTATAGATTCAAATGTAATCCCCATCAAAATCCCAACACAATTCTTCAAAGACATGGAAAGAGCAATTCTCAAATTCATCTGGAAAGGCAAATAACCCAGAATAGCGAAAACAATTTTTTACAATAAAAGAACAGTTGGGGGAATCACCATCCCTACCTCTAGCTTTACTACAGAACAATAGTGATAAAAACTGCATGGTATTGGTACAGAGACAGACACGTTGATCAATGGAATAGAATTGAAGATGCAGAAATAAAATCACACACTTATGGACAGTTGATCTTTGACAAAGAACCCAAAAATATACAATAGAAAAAAATAAAGCTTCTTCAGTAAATGGTGCTGTTCTAACCGGCTGTCTGTATGTATTAAAAATAGACCCATATTTATCTCCTAGTACAAAGCTCAAATCCAAGTGGATCAATGACCTCAATATATAACTGGATACACTGAATGTAATAGAAGAGAAAGTGGGAAAGAGTCTTGAACTCATTAGCATAGGGGGAAATTTCCTAAACAGAACTCCAATGGCTCAGGCTCTAAAATCAAGAAGTGATAAATAGGACCTCATAAAATTGGAAAGCTTCTGTGAGGCAAAGGACATAGTCGATAAGACAAATTGGCAATCTATAGATAAGGGAAAAAAATCTTCACTAACCCCACATCTGATAGAAGTCTATATCCAAAATTTATAAAGAACTGAAGAAGTTAATCATTAAACAACCAAACCACCCAGCTCACAAATGGAGTATAGAACCAACCGGAAATTTCACAAATGAGGATTTTCAAATGGCTGAGAAGCACCTAAAGAAATGTTCAAAGTCCTTAGTGATCAGAGAAATGCAAATCAAAACAACACCTTACACCAATCAGAATGGCTAAGATCAAAACCTCAGGTGATATCACATGTTGGAGAGGATGTGTAAAAAGAAGAACACTCCTCCATTGCTGGTGGGATTGCAAACTGGTACAACCACTCTGGAAATCTATCTGGAGGTTCCTCAGAAAATTGGAAATAGATCTATGTGAAGACCCAGCAATACCACACTTGGGAATATACCCAAAAGATTCCCCACCATGCCACAGGGGCATGTGTTCCACTATGTTCATAGTGGCCTTATATGTCATACTAGAAAATATTATCCTGAGTGAGATAACTCAGACCCAAAAGGACATGCATGGTATGATTCACTAATAAGTGGATATTAGCCACAGAACTCAAAATTTCAACAAACTGAAGTGCCCAAGTAAGGAATTCTCAGTCCCACTTGAGAGGGAGAAGAAAGCAATCACAAGTTGGGGAGAGGGAGGGACATGGGAGTGAAAGTGGATGGGGTGGAGCAGTGGGGAAGCAAGGGGAACTAGATCTGGTACTGAGTGAGGGAAAAGGACTGAAGTCCTAAGGGCCAGCAGAAAGAAGGGAAGCAGGCAATCTCGGGAGATAGGAGATTATGGGCAACCCTCCAGAATGAACCAGAGACCTAGGAGGTCAGAGACTCTCAGGACACAAAGGGAGGGACCTTAGATGAAATGTCTGACAGTAGGGAGAGGGAACTTATAGTGCCCACCTCCAACAGTAAGACAGGGCATCAAATGAGGGAGAGGGGGACCATTCCACAGTCACAACTCTGACCCATAATTGTTCCTGTCTGAAAGAATTACAAGGATGGAAATGGAGGGGAGTCTGAGGTAAAGAAGATCCAGCAACAGGCCTAAAATGGGATCCAGCTCAAGGGAAGGTCTCAAGGCCTGATACTATTACTGAGGCAATGGAGCATTCACAAAAAGGGACCTAGCATGACTGCACTTCAGAAGGCCCCACAAGCAGCTGAAAGAGTCAGATACAGATATTTGCACCCAAACAATGGACAGAAGTAGCCATGGTGCTTCCATAGCCCCTGTTCTGTTTTCTTCTCCTGTTCTGAGGATATGATCTTAGACACTGAGGATCTACACTGACATCATCACAGGGGTTGGAAAGAAAGTTGTAGAAACCTTAGATGAAATGTACTGATACTGTATAAATCCCAGCTTCCACTTAAATTGGTACTTGCTTAAAAAAAAAAACTGTATAGATGTTATATCACAGTTACAATTGGTAGGTATCACACGATCTATTCATTCTATAAGATGGAACTTAGAATTGTAACATCATCTACTTCCTACCACCTCACTTGCTTTTAAGACTTTGTTGTCTTCTGAATGTCACAAGCAAGTGCATCCCTTCAGATGATCCACTGTTTAATGTTCATTAAAGTAATGTGAAATTTCTCAGTCCATTTTGTATCACTATAATAAATTTTCTGATATTGGTTTATGAATACAAAAACGAGAGAGAGAGAGAGAGAGAGAGAGAGAGAGAGAGAGAGAGAGAGAGAGAGAGAGAGAGACCCATCATATTAAAAAAAATTTACTTTAAGTACCAAACAACCTTTTTAACATGGAATGTTGACACAGAAAATATTTAAAAACATCTTGGTATTGCTATTAAGTAATTTAGTTTATCCTAAGTAAACATTTAGGATCTGTAATTTTGGGAAACCTTTCTATTATGGTAGCAGTTCCCCATGAACTGATGGCTTCTAAGCTCAGCACAAAATGGGGGATTCCCTTTCTCAACAGGGGTTCCCCCCATGTCTACCTGTCTTTGTCTAGAGAGTTTCCATAAACACAGAAGGCTGGCCTTGGATGACACTGTCTGAAAAGTAACCTTGTACAGAGCTCTCTTCCAGGCTGCATAACTCAGCACATACCTACTGAATACCACATGATAATTAGGGGCTGTATTATGACCAATCAGCCCTTCCTGTTCACTCGATGCCATGACCAATTAGCTCTTTCCACTTACATGCATAGAAAGTCCTTATATACTCTTTCACTGAAACAATAAACTGAAATCCTCTCCCTGAAGTGGTTTTCAGAGGTCATTCTGTCTACACTCACAGTCATTCACCCAAGCATCCATGCATTCCACCTTTGCTCCCTGTCTCCCCTCAGGCTGGTAGCCAATAACCTCTGGAGAGAAAGGGAGTCCACATGTATATAATAAGCATTTCAAGTTACTTAAATATATACTTTAAAAAATTATTTAGATACTTTAAAATTTTATTTTTTTATTCATGTGTGTGTTTGTGTCTATGGGTGTGTGTGTGTGTTTGTGTGTGTGTGTGTATACATGTGTATACACCCATTGATCCCACACAATAATAGTAGGGGATTGAAACACCCCACTCTCATCAATGGACAGGTCATCAAAACAGAAAATTAATAGACTGAAACTAGCAGAAGTTATGAAAACAAATGGATTTAACATCTATAGAATATAAAACAAAACAAAACTCATCATGTAATTGGACACAAACAATTTTCAACAGACATAAGAAGATTGAAATAACTTCATGTATTCTATCAGATCACCACAGATTACGACTGGTCTTCAGCAACAACATAAACAGCAGAAAGTCCACATACTCATGGAAACTGACCAATGCTCTACTCAATGATCAGTTGGTTAGGGAAAAAATAAAGAAAGAAATTAAAGACTTTCTAGAAATCAATAAAAAGGAAAACACAACATACCCAAACATTTGGAACACCATGAAAACAATACTAAGAGGCAAATTCATAGCAGAATTGCCTTTAGAAAGAAATTGGAGTGATCCTATACTAGTAACTTAATATCACACTTGAAAGCTCTAGAACAAAAGGGAAGCAAACACAGCCAAGAGGATTTGATGGAAGGAAATAATCAAACTTTGGCTGAAATTAACCTTAAAAACAAAGAGAAAGATACAAAGAATCAACAAAACCAAGAGATGGTTCTCTGGGAAAATCAACAAGATATATAAACCCTTAGCCAAACTAACTAAAAGGCACAGAAACAGTTCCAAATTAACAAAATCAGAAATGAAAAGTGAGACAAAACAATAGAAATGGAGGAAATTAAAAAAAAATAGGTTTTACTTCCAAAACCTATATTTCTACAAAACAAAAAAAAATCTAAATGAAATGGATGATTTTCTAGACAAATACTACTTACCAAAATTAAATCAAGATGAGATAAACTATCTAAATAATCCCATTATTTCTAAGGAAATAGAGGCTGTCAGTGACAGTCTCCCAACCAAAACAAGTTCAGGGACAGATGGATTTAGTGCAGAATTTTATTTAGACTTCCAAAGAGGAGATAATACCAACATTCCTCAATGTATTCCACAAATAGAAAAGCTATCAATGTAATCCACTATATAAACAAAGTGAAAAAAACCACAAGATCATCTCATGATATGCTGAAAAAAGCCTTTGAGAAATCCACTACCCCTTCAAGTTACAGGTATTAGAAAGTTGGGGATACAGGGCACACACCTAAACATGATCAAACAATACACAGCAAGCCAATAGTCAAAATCAAATTAAATGTAAAATAACCTGAAGTAATCCTATGAAAATCAGGGAAAAGACAAGGCTGCCTAATCTCTCCCTATCTGCTCAATATAGTACTTTAAGTTCTAGCTAGAGCAATAAGACAACAAAAGGAGATCAAGGGGATACAAATTGGAAAGGAAAATGTCAAGATATGGCTATTCACAGATGATATGATACTATACATTAGTGATTCTCAAATTCTACCAGAGAACTCCTATAGCTGATGAACAACTTCAGCAAAGTGGCTGGATATAAAATTAACTCAAAAGAATCAGTAGCCTTCCTTTATACCTACTATAAAAGGGCAGAGAAAGAAATTAGGGAAACAACACTCTTCACAATAACCACAAATAATATAAAGTATAAATAAATGGTAATAATAATATGGAAACAATAAAGATTAGATGGAGGTGTTCACTTAAACCACAAAGTATTTAAAGCATGGAGCATAGAGAATTAAAGGTGGCGTGACTCAAGTCTTTAATCTCAGCACTCAGGAGACAGAGGTAGGGAGATCTCTCAGTTTGAGTCCTGTCTCGTCTACAGAGTGAGTTCTAGGAAAGCAAGAGGAACACAGAGAAACCCTGTACTGAAATATCATAAAAACCTAAAACTTCAAACCAAACCAAACCTAAAGAGCAAACAAATACACACACACACAAAAACAACCTCACACACAGTATAATCCCTGTCACATAAAGATATTCCATATGTTACTAATATTACTTTATTTTTATTGATGATAATGAAAGTTTGGCTCAAAATACATTTAACAAAATTGAACAAAAGAAAAATACTGAAGAGGGAATGATAATTTCTAGAAATAGAATTCTGAATACACAGAAGAGAAAGGAGGATTACCCAGCAAAGAGATGAAACCTGAGAAGGTTATCTGAGGACTTGAGAGATATTACCCAATATTATCATTTGAAGCCACTTTTTGGCAGCCAGTTAGAACTGAGAGTGCATTGAGACACAGATTTTTCTGTCCAACCAATTAAGGTTGTTCTTTGGCAGTGAATCCAAATAGCAATTCTGACTTCTATCATAATACTCCTTTTTATAAGCAGTGGATGCTAGATGCTACTGCTTATAGAACTTAATCCCTGTGAAAACAAAGTGGACCTAAGTTCTTCCTGTACTTTTTCAATTATTTGTACACATACTAAACCTTCCAGAGGTACTGGCTCATATTTGGGGGTTTGATTGTCCAATTTTATGTCTAGTCAAACTCATGTCCTCAAATATTTTGCATGGCTGAACCATTTTTATAAGGATAGCATTATAAATATAAGCATCCAGATACATCATAAACCAACATCTCTTCAGTCATAACCATTGGGACCTGAACAGAACTTGTTACTGCCACTTCATCCTCGAACCTCTAAATCCACGCATACTTGGCAGTAAGTGTACTTTCCTTCAAGTCATCTGTTTTGTTCTCATTTATTCACACTTTGAGAACATTCACAGAGCAATGTCTGCACTGAATTCTGAAGATGGAATGGATGGACCTGGTTTTGGCAGTGGGTCTTATGAGAGTCCATAGTTTAAAAATGTGATTAAATAACTTTGTTATATTTTAGAACAATGATCCCCAGACCTATTAGGAAATTATTTTTGAAGGACTTTCCCTTAATATTTCTGTATGTTTCTGTCTCTCTCTCTCACACACATAAATGTACCTGCCATTAATGAGTCATTTTTTTTCCTATTTCATGAATATTTTTACCTGAAGGTCACATTTTTATATTCTCTATTATTTGTTAGATTTCTCTTGTTCAGAGAATGCTCAAGATTAAAGGAAACCATGAAACCTGCTTAAAGTCTACCCCAAATCCCAAATCTCAAATCCCATAGCATAGATTGGTTAGAATATATTAAGTTTATGCTTCATATGGTATGTTCTTTAAGTATTATTCTTTGTAATATATGGCAGATAATTTGCTTTTTATCTTATGTTTTCTGTCATAAACATAATTTTTAACTAGAAAAGTTTATACCAATGGATCAGCAAAAGAAAAAAAAAAAGAAAGAAAACTAAGAGGATAATCACTATGTAAATACTCCATTTTTAATTTAAGTAGAAAATAGAAAAGACATGAGGAGTCAGCCATCAATGATACAAGAGGCTCATTGCCTGCAAAGAGACACAGCTGCCCACTCTCAGCTAATATAGTTAGAAGCTGATCTCTCTGTCTTCTGAACCTTTTGTAAAGAGTCAGTTATCATACATTACAAGTGATAGTCTAGTTAGTTAGGCTAGGTAACTCAGGATTTGTAAAAGTTCCAAAGAACTACAAAATTTTACCTTCCCTGCATCAATTTCTGCCAGCATCTGATCCTCCCTTCTCAATACCAAACAAACTCCTCTTACTTACTTGGGGTATTTTCTGGATTGAATGAAGGGCAGAATCTCAGAGTCTTGGCTTGATGGAGGCAGTAGTAAATCCCGAAATCTTTCTGTCAAAAGAAATAAAATATCAATTGTGAAAAAATAAGTAATGAGAGTAATGTCAAAATAGGATTTGTAATTTTTGCTACAGTCTGCATACATTTTATGAACAAAATAATATTGTTCCTGAAAATATTCTAAAAGGAATATTCTTTGATATGGTCTTATAATAATCATTTAGTTTAAATACTAAGACTTGTATAGTGTTATTAATTTGGGTAATATGAGTTGCAAAAATATGCAATCCATAGCTCTTGTGTAACATGGCAGGCATTTGTCATAAATTAGTGATGCAAGATCAATGTAAAGACTAAACATGTTGTTGTATGCCACTGATGATGCATATCTGACAAGGGAAAGTGACTTAGAGCTCTCCTTGATATGTGGACTTCACATTGAGTATTGCCAAATGTTTTCATTCCACGCCCTGCAGCAACATTCACATGTGATTTAGAAAGCAAGTAGGAGGGTACCAATAAGAACAGACATAAAAGGAAATATCTACATTTCTCATAAACATGAGCAAGGGCAACCTGTGCTTTATCCATATAATAGAATACTTACAAATTAAAGTGAAATTGAATGCTTTCAAATATAACTTGGAATAGAAACACATCAATGTACACTTGAGGGTGGAAATTCTCAAAATATCATTTCATTGAGACAGAAAGCAAAGAAGGCATGCATTGGTACAGCACAGTATATATAAATCCAAACACAGTAATGAGAACAGGAATGTCAATTACATTTCATGGTAACTTCCAGGAAGTGGGAGATTTATTTAATAAAAGAAGCAACAACACAATTGTGAGAAATTGTTAATGCTTCATATGCATTAACTGTATTATGATGAATGAATACATATTCATGTTTTAAATGTTCTAGTTGTATTATCGTGGTGACTAAATAAATGAGTTTAGAGGAATCAAGTGAAGAGAGTTGGTCACAGACCTAAGCAGAATGGCCACAAAGTATTACTGAGAACAAGGCATACAGTTTACTTTCACGTACAGAATCAGAATCATTTCACTGGTTTTCATACTATTTTTGCTTTTGTCATTCAGACAGTCTTTAGAACATAGCTGGGGATAGTGAAGTAGCATCTAAGAATGGCCTTAGGTTTTCTTGTTCTATTCTGAAGTGTGGAGTTCCAAAGCTGTGGCACATATTTTTTCCATTTGTAATTCTTTAATTTGAATCCACATTTCTGAAAAATTAACTAATATCAACATCTGTTGCATTGTTATTTTTAATCTATGAAGTCCAATAAATGCATAAATAATTTGTTCCAATAAAATGAATGTCAACTATTTTTGAAATTTGTATGTTTTCTTTTTCCAAAATTATTTTTTATTATTTATGATTATAATGACACCATCTAGACTTTTCTTTCCCATACATAAGAGGCTTGCCCCTCCAAAACCTCCTACACATACTGTTTTGCTCCCGTTCAAATTAATGGCCTCTATTTTTGATGACACATGATCTTACCTTTAAGTTTACATTTTTAGTTGGCAATGTTTACCCAATCCAATTATTTTAGCCACTTAGTCCATTCCCAAAATAGACCCTGAAAATAAAACTTTAGCCCAAAAGAAATCAAGAGCTTTATGTTTCATATAAAAGAAAGCTTTGTCCCAAATATATAGCCAATATCCTTGGGAGCTAAAAATATAGGTTGAAATTTGGAGAATGATTTCCAAACTTGCTTAAAAGTCAGCAACAATGTGAATTCTTAAAGCAAAATGTTCTGCTTTCATACATTATTTCCCAGTGATGAGTTTGCCTCTTTTTATATATGCCCCAAAAACTTTTTCATTGTAAAGCCAGGGTGAAAAGTCTCTGAGTATAATATTATAGAAAATGGTAGTATAGACACATATAGACATAGTGAATGTGAAGGACAGCAAGTGAACATTTTTAAAACTTCTTCAACTGTCACATATGACTTTTAAGAAAAGTACACAGACACGCAAGAAATATGCAGTACTTTGAAATTTTGTCTTCTTAAAATGTTTTTATTATTATATGAATAAGTCCCTAAACATGATCATTAAGGCTTTTCCTATTACAGTTTAATCACTGATTATATTTGGTTGCCCTTTATGAAAATAAAGATAAGTTATGTGTAGGTCTTAGCCTCTCAGATTCCTACCATCAATTA
This sequence comes from Tokudaia tokunoshimensis, assembly GCA_036184795.1. Lineage (NCBI taxonomy): Eukaryota > Metazoa > Chordata > Mammalia > Rodentia > Muridae > Tokudaia > Tokudaia tokunoshimensis. The sequence continues at coordinate 62,634,417 of BTHU01000001.1, read as the reverse complement.
TTTCAGCTGCCATCCCATTCTTCATAGGATTCTGGAGAAAACGTAATTTGAATTTTAATTTACTGAGAACGAAGAGTATAAAATGCTACTCCTAGTGCAGCAAAAGGCCGAACTGAATATGGTTTCTCAGTTATCACATAGTTTCTATAGAAAGCAGATTTCTAACACTGGTGCTCAGGCCTTTCACAGGGCATCTTAAAGGAAGATGTTAAAGCCACTGACAAGAACCAAGGGACTTGCTGCAGTGATGCTGTGATGAGCTGATTAATGAGGTAGAGATGTCTGGATGTGATTTCGCACCAGTAGGGGATTCCTTAATTGACACAAGCTATTATAGACTTTCACCTTCTTTTTATTTCTCTCAAACTCAATCAACAACACAAGCCTAGAGGATATTCTATACATAATTACATTAATGTGTGCAACATAAACAATAAGTTATCATACAAAATAGCTAGTTACTCAAGAAGAATATAAGAAAAATACTTTCTCACAATTTAGAATGATTTTCTTTTAGGTACATTTGCTATGACCCAGTTTCATGTCACCTTTGGAGGGGAAATGATCAATCTTCCAATTATGGGCATGTGAAGTATACTAACCAGAATAGGCATTTATGTCATGACAACAAAGAACATGGGAATCTATTCATGTTGTGAGAATGAAATCTTCCTATCAGTACAAAGAAGAAAAATAATTTACGAAGAAAATGGCACTAATGAATGCTATTCCTTTATAGCCTAAATACCTCTCAATCATAGAACTTAATTAGCTTCTTCAGTAACATCTTAGGGAGAAACTTGTTTGCTGGAGGGACCCTGTCAGACAGATTTAGGGAACAACTTCAAATTATTTTGTTTTAGGAGGTGACCTTTTTTACTTCCAGTCTGCCTCACCAATATCTCTAATATAGAAATGGACGTTGCACCTTTTCTGAATACTCTATGCTCATAAGCAAGGAAAGAAAGTCACATAAAACATCTCTCAGGGGTGATGACATTGCCACAAAAATGAGACATTTCTTTCATTTTTATTAATATATTAAAACTTTTCTTTCTTTCAATATTTATATCACACCTAATTTGCCAGCTGTTCTTTTCAAAAAGCACCCAAGTCAAATCCTTAAAGGATACTGAAGTTCCCCGTGACACACTTGATCTTAGTTATAAAGCTAACTGGAACAAGCAGGCACAATGGGGAACACTTCTATTATAACTCTTTAGAGCTTGAGGAAGAAAATTGCAAATAAGAGACAGCCATGGTTACACAGTGAGATCCCATTTTAAAAATGAATAAGAAAACACAATTTTGAAAAAGCGAAAAATTAACAGGACATTTAACAGGTAGTTTTAGAAGGTGTGTTGCCAAGGAAACAGAAACTAATCCCTAGACAATATAAAATGTTGTCTATAAATGTTGACAATATAAAATATAAAAATGATTCTACCATGATAATTACAAGAGCTTCCACTCACTTTATAAAACAGAAAGTACTATTTGAGCATAGATATGTGACCTTTGGTCTTTGTGTTCAGCTTGGCTGCACTGATATATATGTAGGATTGCTGAAATAAAGATGTATGCTTCAGGGGTCATTTCAAGAGAGGACCATGTGAGAAAATTAGAGGATTTGTAGGGGAATGCATAGCTGGAGAGTGAACTCTTAGTGGTACTTTCCAAGAAGCTGACAACCTGCTGTAAAAGAAGTTGGAGGAATGCAGTGTTTAAACTGCCTGTGAGCCATTTCTGCCTGAGTCAGGTCAAGTTTTGCTACTGCCACAATATTCCAGCTTCATCATCCTATCAGTATACCATCAACACCAGCAATTTTCCAGGGAGTGTCAGCCTTGGACTAAGACTGCTAAGCTTCTTGGACTGGTTAACTTCTTGATTCACTCCTGCAGCGTCCAGACAGTAGTTATTGGATTACCTAAAACCAGTAGTGTAGGCCAGTCCAAAATAATTTCATTTTCAGATCGGTCTATCATCTTCATCATCATCATCATCATCATCATCCTCTCTCTCTCTCTCTCTCTTTCTCTCTTATGCATGAATGTACATGTATATGTATACATGTATGGATGTTTCTATCATCAATGCATGTATGTATACATGTATGTATGTATGTATGTATCTATCTATATCTATCATCTCTATCTTTCATTTATCATCTATCTAGCATCTATTAATCATTTATCAGTTTATCTACTTATCTATCATCTATCAATCATCTACCTACATCTATATATCATCCATCATCTATCTAATGTTTGTCTATCCATAATCTATTAATCATTTATCAATCTATCATCTATCAATCTATCTATGAAGCTATCTACCTACTTATCTATCATATATATATATATATATTAATCCATCATCTATTATCTGAATATCTATGTATATTATATAGAAACACATTTTTTGGTTATGTTTTATTTTACAATGATTTTATAATGAAAAGTAAAATTATTTTATAACACTAACAAATATTTCTCTGTGCATAGTTTGTAGTACTTAGAAGCAAAAGATTATAACAGAAAGAATATCTAATGGGAAAGTTTATCTTAGATATTATTATGAATACACAGACAAAATAACATGGTTATATGGATATGTATGCATTAGGTTGGTTGTGGTGGTCATTTCACAAAATATACCAAATGCCATGTTAAATACCTTGACTATATACAATTACTTTATTAAATAAATTTAAATAAAAAGAAAGTCTTCTGTAGGGGAATGCCAGGACAGAGTAACGAGAGGGGGTTGAATGGAGAAAAGAGGGAGGGAAGGGGGCTTATGGGACTTTCGGGGAGGGAGGAAACGGGAAAGGGGAAGTGATTTGGAATGTAAATTAAAAAAATAAAATAAAATAAATAAAAAAAAAGAAAGTCTTCCTTGTTAAAAAGAATAAAGAAAACACCCTAAACTCATAAGAAAACTTTTAGTCTTAATTTCCAAAGTCAGGAGAAGCACATGAGTCAATGCTTCGGACAGCATGATTTATGCCTATCTCCTGACATCCTAATCAATATGGTGCTCATTTCATGTTTCTATCTTTTGCTTAAATGAGAAAAAAAGTAAAGAAAATGAACTAGTTATGAGGGTGTTGGTAGAGACATTGTCCTCATATTCCTCTTCAAAGGTTTGGGCAATGGAAAGTGCAGAGTCACACAGCTATTGAGAGCCTTAATTTCCTTCTGAGTTGGCTTTATGCGTGCAAGGGCTATGAATTCTCTCAGAGCAGCTCACAAATACAAATGAGAAAGGCACAGATTTTTCAGCCCTACTCCAGCAGCTCTGATTACCAATATTTTCTCTAAATCTTATTGTCCATGTATCTGCATTAGATTGAGGCTGTATAGCAGCTGTTCAACTTCTTTCTCCACCCCATAATTCCTTGTTCTTCCACTTAAGGTAGTGATCCCTAATAAGCATGTTACATTACACAAACAAAACTCAGAATCAGCTTCTTTGAAACCCAATTTGTAAAAGATAAGACTGTCAGGTTCTCACTTTGTTCTGAAAGAGTCTCTGTGAAGCTCAGATTAAAGTACTGGGTGAAAACACATGTGCATGCCACTAAGGAGGACCAAAGTCCGGAAGGAACCATTTACCATGGTGCAGATGTTCTACAAACTTCTGGATTGCACAAGCCGGTGCTCATTCTTAAAATAAAGTCCTATCAAACACAGATTTTTTTGGGACAGGTACCACAATTTGATATGGTCCAAAGGTGGCACAATACAGTTTTGTATACTTTTATACCATAATCCCAATCATTCTGTATATGCTAGAATCCTTGAGCATCCATTTGAGTCCTTTCTTAATTCCTTTAGTGGTCAGACTAAGAATTCCAAGAGGAGAGTTGGATTTCCATGCTACAATATGTCCATTCCTTAGTGAGTTAAAGATAAATTATATGAGACACGAATACGACAAAAGACACCCAGATTGTAAGTAAATGATAACTGTATTATTTACTAAGTCTATAAGCTCAGAATTACAAGCACTGTTTAACATGCTGGTAATTTAAAAAAAGCAAGCAAGCACATGCAAGTGTGTGTGTGTGTGTGTGTGTGTGTGTGTGTGTGTGTGTGTGAAAGACAGGGGAGTAACCTTCTGTTTCATGGTACTAAGAGACAATCTAAATAAATTTGATAAGATTTTTCCTTTTCTCCCATATCAATAAAGACTAACAATCTCTAATGGAAGAACATTTAGAATTGGGCATAAGATCAGTATATGGGGTAGTTAAGAGTTTTAATTCATTTTATACTTTTTTCTTGCTCAACAAAACATGTATTGAGTAGTTATTATATGCCATGTGCTATGAATATAACAAATTCTTATCAAGGTAACTCTTCTTAATGAAAAAATATGCTTAAACCAGAAAAGAATTACAAAGACTTTATAGATGCTCCTTCAGGAGGTTTTAAATGAAATTATAAAATTACTTTAAAAGGGAAAGAAAAACATTATTTGTAGTGACTCAAAAATTCATGATTTTCAAATTTTTAAATTTGTTTTCTTAGAAAAAGAAACACACACATTAATCTTAGCAAAACAAATTACTTCAAATAATGGAATTAAAGGGCACACACAGAGACAGTCAGATCAACTGAAAAGAGATAGAATATAAATTCCCTTTTTTATAAATTTTGCTTAAACCAAATAATGTTCTTCATTACCATAGTAACTATTATGGAATGACAATACTTTAAAGTATTGCTTTCAAAACTGCATTCAAGCCATTCAAATTAGACTATTTTGGTTTGATCAAGAAAACATGATACAGAGCAAAAATATCTTCTTATATGGCCAAAACTTTGGTAACAGAACTTAAAAGAAAATAGACAACAATTTTAAAAGAAAAATAATTCTTGTATGGGCTTTCTAAAACTTCCTTTCCACAGATATTAAGAGCAAGATGAGGGAACTAACAAAAGTTCATTCTGTATTATGTACAGGTACAGAAAACAACCTTCTATATATACTTTTCAGAAGACAGCTGAAACTGCCTGAGGTTTCATATGAAAAGGTTATGGGGTTCTCTGGACGGAGAGCTAGGGCTAGAAAATAACGGGGTGACAGAAATATGGAGCCAAGGGTATATTTCCTGGTCAAGGCTCAAAGTTTAATGGACTTTTCCAAATATATAGGTGGGAGAAAAAGTCCTTCCCCTCAAAGGCTGGAACCAGGTCTGCAGAACTGGTCTGGCTGTTCCCTGGCTTGACACCACTGTTCGGGCAGCTGGGCGGGTCACCTGCTTAATTCGGGAATTTGTAGACCTGGAGGAACAAAGAACTTCACCTTCAGTCCACCCTGGGTGGAGCAGGATTGTGACTGGGAGAGGAACTTCACCTTGGTCAATGTCAAGTTCCTGCCAGGTGACATGACACCCCAATATGGCTCTCTACAGACACCTTAAACACAATTCATGTATTACAGGAACTAATGAATGACTATTACATGGGCAGAGGTGTATTCACTCTGTCCTGATCATCCCTCCTGTACAAACTGCCTTTTAAGAGTTTCTCAACTATACAAAAATTTATCTACCTTCAATGTCACTTTATATAGATTTGAATTATTTATTCTAGATTTTACTTCCTTGAGAAGACTTAGAGTTTGACATCAATATCGAGCAAGGAAATGATTGGAAACAGTTTCCTCAAATCTGGATGTTGTAGGTGAAGAAACTAAAAATCAGACAGGACCTGACCAACCACAGGCAAGTTGGCCAGAAAGAGACAGAGACAAAATCAAACAGAGCAAAGCAAAACAAAAGTCCTGGTTTGTTAGTTTCCACTGTTTTCTCTAGAGAGTGACATGCTGCTGGCTTGACTTTTCCCCCTCCTTTTCCCACTGTCTAAGGAGTATATAGTAACAGAAACCCAGATATACCGTCTACATGGGTCTACACCTGCTGTATGTAAGCACCGCATGTCTGAAGAGAGACAAGGTTGTGTTAGAAAAAGAAAAATATTTTAATGGGCCTTTATACTTTTAAGGGAAGCAGTGATAACATTTTATTCCCTTGACACCCATTTTTCTGCTTCCTACTTATTAAACACACCATTTTAAAAAGTGAAATCCACTTTGGAAACTATAACTAGACTTCTTGGCCACTAAACACATCATTGTCTATAAGTGGCATTCTCCTAAAGTATAAATTCTCTTCTACTGCTGTGGAAGCTATGCCATAACAACAAAAACACTGAAGAAGGAAAGGAACGAAATACAGGTTAAAGCAAAGCAAAGGCAAATAGCAGAGGCTGTCTTGGATAAACACATTATTACAGCTAAGTTTTCTCTAACACAATCCACCTTTAAAGGAAAGAGCTATACTTAACAATTGTCACAGCAAATGCATTTTTAAACAGTGCTGCCACTGAACAAAAGAAACACCTCAGAGAGATCAAGGCTCAGCTTGATACTAATTCAGTTTCTGCTTTCAGCACAAACTAATACCTCCTACACTCATATTCAAAATGGAAAAGCAATTTTGTTCAGGACTCAAAGAAAATACAAGGTTTTTGTGTATGTGTTTTTTTAAAGGATGCTCACTAAAACTTCAGCTATGAAAAGCAATTGCATGCAATACCTGGTCTTTTGAAATCTATTAAAATCAACCCAGCAGTGAGTCTTTGGTGTTTGTAAGTAGAGGACGTGTCAGCCAAAGATGAAGCACATTGACTCGTGCATCAGAGAAGAGAGTTTAGTAGGAGCTCTGGAGGATCTGGTTGGTTGATATTGTTGTTCTTCCTATGGGGTTGCAAACCCCTTCAGTTCCTTCAGTCTTTCCCCTAAGTCCTTCACTGGGTCCCTGTGCTCAGTCTGACAGTTGGACAGTTGGCTGTGAGCATCTGAATCTGTACTGGTCAGGCTCTGGCAGAGCCTCTCAGCAGACTGTCAGAAGGCTCCTGTCAGTAAGAACCTTAAGACTCTTATCTACATTATTACACTCAAACTTATTTGAATTTTGTGTTTTTAATAATTTTAAATTTCTGTAAATGATTACTTTTTGAGATTATAATCATATAATTTCCTCTTCCCTATTCTCCCTCCAAGCCTCTTGCTCTTTTTCAAACCATAGCCTCTTTTCCCATTAATTGTTGTTACAAATGTATATGTATGCATATATGCACATTATCCATTGTCTATTATTTATGAATATATATTCTAAGTAAATAATTTTGTTTTAAAATTTCAATTTTCTTAGATAAAAAGAGTTCTTGAAATATAAAGTACTCAAAATGTATACTATGATTGTAACAAGAGCACAAATCCCTTGCCTTTTTGTTTTATTTCAAATGGTTTAGAACATAAACTGTAGATTTATTTGGAAAAGTGACACGCTCACTATTAGACATTCAGTGGTAGTGGTCAAAATTTGACATTGACTAAGAAATGATGTTACCAGAAAAAGTCTTCATTGTTCTTATTTTCCTTTATAGTATATAAAATCACATAGATAATACTAATTGTCACAAAATATAAACTTAGGAACACAAGACTTGAAAGTAAAAATACTAATCTATACAAACTGCTATAGTATGTCAGTATTGCCTCTGGGTCCATAGGCATAACATTTTTTTTAATAAAAGAAAAGAAAATTGTGTTTTCATTTGTAAAACATGAATTTATTAGAATAAAACACTATGAGTGTTAAATTCCTACCATCTCCTAAGCAGTCTTTACACTTCATGGTGCTATAAATGAGCTCTTGTTTACTAAGAAGAGAAAAGATTTCATATTCGCAAACAGAAAACAAGGAAAAAGTAACATTTAAATCATCATGTGAGGTTATGAATGTGTGTATGTGTGTGTGTGTGTGTGTGGTGTGTGTGTATGTGCAGGTGTGTGCATATAGCATACTACTCATTTCCCTAATACCAAAGTTTTGTGCTTTCTGAGGATATAAAATATGGAGTTTAAGCTCAGATCATATTTATTGAATTGCTGATTGTATATGTTAACTGATACGATATGTGATACTTCATTAAATGAACTCATCAATCATCTTCAAAAGTTTTCACTCAGTCTCCTCTGAGACTGGAAACAGTTTTCCATAACACAAATCATAGGCACTCTTAGATCAAATCTTCCTGACTTAGACATCTTCCTTCAACACACACATGCCATTGCTCTGCATTTCTCTCTCATTCCCATTGTTAATCACAGGCCAGATCAATACAAATTCAAATACTTGCAGCGTTTGGAGAAAGTTTGGGAAGAAAAAAATTCAGAAATAGGGCCCATTAATACATACCTCTTTTTTTTTTTGTAACTGATTCTCTTTGCTTACTTTGCTACAGTTAAATTGTAGCAAACTCTACTACCCTCCTACCCTCCTGTCACTCCTCCAAAACCATAACTTTCATAAAGCTAGCCAGCAATTTATGCTCATTGTTTTAGATAAACTTCTTACTAGTACAGTGACAGGTAAAAGTAAAAGAAATCCCTATCAAGATACTGAGGACCCTATATTGGTAGACTCACTTGCTTACTATGACTACACTTGAGTTCTGCACTTGCCAATGAAAACAAGTGCTAAGAATGTATGATGTTAGGCTACACAAAAGCACAACCCATACTAAGGTGCCTGTAGATTTCTAAGAGGACTTGTATCATAAGCTGTGATCTAAAGACATTAAAGGCATGTTTGTTGAAGGTACGAATCACAAAGGATGATGGTAAGTTCTCTGGGTGTAGGTTAGGACATGTATATTATGGGAGAGAACAAGAGAAATTAAAGAAATAAAAGGTAGTGTTGCTAATGGACACAAAAGTTAACCAAAGCAAAATGAAGGTAAAGAGGGCCAGAATTTGAAGGTCAGTGATGGTCAAAATGAAAATGGCAACTGTAGGCTCATATATTTGTATGCTTAGTCCGCAGTTGAGAAACTATATGGAAAATTAGAAGGTGTGGCCATGTTAGAGGAGTTATGCCCTTTTTGCAGAAGGCAAGTCACTGGGAGTGGACTTTGAAGTTTCAAAAGCCCTTTCCAGCCCCTCTGTGTTTCTCTCTCTAGCTAACACCTGCAGATCAGAATGTAAAGCTTAATGCTCCAGTGCTATGCCTGTCTGCGTCCATCCCTTATGATCATGAAGTAATTGTCTGAAACTGTAAGCAAGCCCACAATTAAATGCTTTCTTTTATGAGTTGCCTTGGTCATGATGCCTTCTCACATTAATAGAACATTAACTAAGACAAGATCATTCTAGGACATGGTAGAGAAAAGCTGATCTTCACCCTAGAAGCAATAGGAAGTTATTAGAGTTGTAAACAGGAAAAGTCCCTTAATTTGATTGATGTTTTGAGGTTTGTAGACCATTGTATAAAGAATGAAATCAAAGTGGCAGATATAATACATTTTTTCAGAAGTGGACTGATGTCAATTAAAATCCAATTTACCACCTGCTCAACTGCTAATTTGCAACAGTGAACCATAACTGAAAAGAAATTACAGTTATTCTGAATTATTGTTTTCCAAATTTAGAAACACACATCTCAGAAGACTACTTGGAACAGTTCAGAAGAGCCACCAGGATTCACTCATCAGTTTAATACTGCATATGATCCATTCCTTCTCCTCAACATTATTGCATACCTTCCCCATCCTCATGGTGTTAATCCTACCATTTATCTTCATTAGAGACAGGAAGAACCAAAACAAAAATACTATTTCTTTCAGCCAAATCAATTAAATAACCTCCTCCCTCCTTTTAGAAAGTAAGAAGTATGTAGGTTGCCTTAGGGAAAGTTTAAGTCGGTCACATACATATTGGATCAAATCTCTTTGAAGGCACTCTGATTTCATAACTGTAAATTTTGTCTCTCTAGCAATACAAACCTTGCCTTCTGTACTTCATTCTGGTTATCCACATCACTTCCAGAAATATATAAATGTGTGCAATTATTACAATATATCATATATATATATATATATATATATATATAGTTGCCCTGTCCCTCATCCATTGCATTCTAATAGTAACATATTTCTTAACTTCATTTAAAATAAGAAATGTTTAAAACATGTACTGTTGTGTTCTGACAAATGTTCAAGAGACATGCCTCAAAATAAAACAAAAAAACAATGTATACACTCTTAAAACCTGAATTTAAAGTATTTCATATTGATTAAATCATTAACAAAAACTTATTTCTCACAAAAATTTGAACACTGAGGTACTTATTCTGTTTAACCATTTGGCACTTATTCTGTTTCCAAGATGATATCTCTCTGCTAAGCCAGGCATGAATAAAGACTTAAAAGGAGTAAATCTGACTCCCTGCAGTTCTTACAACAGGCCTACCAATTGTAGTGATCACATTGGCAATTAAGTCTCAGCATATAAATTATGGGGAAGACTTCATGTAACTGTGATGACACGTGTTAACTTCTGTGGAATAAATACCCAACTGTGAATGATGGGAAGTGAGCCTACTTGATTTCATTAGATAAATAACTGAGAAGAAAATCTCTGTAACTTAGGTTGAACTGAGATGAACTCCAGCATCTCTCAGGATGTCTATCTGGTTTTTAAATTATGGTCTCATGAAGCTTCTTCAATGTGGCTTTTATTTCAAGCATTCTCTAAAAGTCAAACCTTCTGACATTACTAGCTCAATCTTCATTGTACTTGATTTCTTAAAAGCATCTGTTACAACTGGTCAACCCTGTTTTGAAGAATCTTGTTGTGGTGTGTAAATGAAATGATCTTCATTCTCTTCTAGTCTAGTGGCTAGTGCTTTTTAGTTGCCATTGCTGAACATAACATAGAGGAATGTCTCAGAGTTTAGTTCTCCAGTGTAGTTCTTCTTTAACTATGAACTCTAAGATGTGAGACAGTGCTACTTTTTATGGTAAGTTTAATGTAATTATTAAAACATTTTTTTCTCAAAATGTTTATAAGAAATTACTGAAATCAAAAGGGAGGGAAGAAGAACACTGGATATTCAGCAATGTGGTGCAAAATATATCATGCAAAGATTCTCTAAAATCCTTTAATAGAATATGTTGAATTTGTTGAACATACATACAAATTGAAAAAATCATGTATAATTATAAAAAATAAAAAGTGTTGAATTACTTTAATTTGCAAATTAAATTTCTAGGATTACAACTACTTTGAAAACTGAAGGGATATTATTCTTAAATGTGTTCAGAACAAAGTCAAAAGATGTACCTCATAATGGAAAACCACATTATAAGTCTCATGAACTCCATTTTTCCTCCTTAATCCTAAAAGTTTTGTTTATGTTCAGGCTTCTACAGGAACAAGGTCCTGATAGATTAGCCAATACCAAGGAGTTACCCTAAATGTATATAATCAAGTAACAGGACTAAATGAAGTCAGCAAGATACATGTATATGAGTATGTATGTGTATACATACATATAAGCACATATACACATAAATCCATACATGCATATATAAAACCATGTATATGTAAATGCACATATACACATATATCTGTATATCTATACCTGCACAAATACATGTAAATAATAATAATAATAATACAATAATAATAATAAAAGACAAGGTCACAAATTTGATAGTGAGGAAAGACCTAGGATGAGATGGAAGAGGAGATTTTAGGGTGGAAATTATGTAAGTACAATAATTCTTGCATGAAATTTTTAAATAAATCAATAAACAAAAACTAAGTAAATGCTAAAAAAAAAGAAAGAAAATTATATTAAAGCAGTGTGGCAAGATGGCTCAGCATATAAAGGAGCCTGTTACAATCAAGCCTGATAACCTGAGCAATCGACACTGTAGAAAAAGAAAACTGACTTGTGCAAGTTGGCTGCTGACTTCTTCACACACTCTCCAATACACATGTGATAACACACACTTACAAATAAAATAGGCCAGAAAATAAATGACAAATAAATATAGACTAAAAACAATGGAGTTACACAAAACCATGTCCTGTCTATGAAGGAAATGGGACAGGAAGCTGGATGATACCACATGTGATTATACCATGGCTCACTGAATAATTGAAGCACACTACTAAATACTATTGCTCAGAAAGCAAGATTCCTACCAAGATACTCCTGCTCACTGGCAATGTATCCGATAACCTAAGAACTTGGATGGTGATGGACAAACAAATGGCACAATTTCAATTCTGTATCAAGTCCTCTTGCTTAACTAACACATCTTATAAGACTACAGCTGCCATACACAGTGATTTTTCTTTCCTGATGGATCCTTTCAAGCTCAGTTGGCAACTACTGCAGAGACTGATGGAAACAAACGAAACTGAGGATAATAGAATTAATCAACCATATGACAGGAAATAACCACCATCAAAGAACCACAGAAATTATGGTATAGGTCAATTTGCTAAAGAGTTTTATCATTTTCCTAAAAAGCTCAGGATTCTCAAAATTGTTTTCCTTCCTCATAAACTCATTCCCCTTAAATAAATGCAACCTGTAAACCACTAGGTATAGCCTATTAGGACCTAAGTAAAAATCCTTCAGACAAACTTGAAAACCATACCTGTGACCTGTCTGAAAGACTAACAGCTCATCATCCTGTAGCCCAGAGTAGATTGTTGATACATATTTATTAGCCACAGTAACCAATTGTTTAAATATTATGTTCTACTTGTAGCAATCCAAGGACTTCAATGGTTATAGCAACAATCACGGAAAATATTCTCTGTGTCAATATTTTCTGGAAGCAGCAGATAATGATTTTTATTATAACCTTAGATTAATTTTTACATTGTATGCACATAAATTAAATAAACACCTGAAACCCAGAAAACTTTAAGATGTCCAAATAACTCACTCTGTGTCTTAATTTATCTATTTCCTTTGCATTGAGATTCACTAGTAGCATTCAGGTTTATTTGTAATTTTGAAGTAACTAAGAAACCCATCCTTCCATAAAGATCTATTAGCAGTTAATGGCTGCTAGGGGAGATAACATCACTTTCTTCAGTGGTGAGCCCACTGATGAGTTGCTCATGCTCTAATCAGCCTCTACCATGCTCATACAATCAACTAGAATTCGATTCATTGAGTCACACACAGAGAGAAGACTTTAATGTAGGAAGATGGCTTTTTAGAAAGAAATGTTTCATGGGAGAAAGGGGGATAAAAGAGAGCAATAAGGTGGAACAACTACAAATCATTATATGCAAAGTAGGCAAATTAAAAAGAAATATAAGTAAATAAGAACATTGTGGATAGTACAATTCTGTAAATTTATTGAAAATTACTTCAACAAACAGCAAAACAGGGAGTCAAAGTTATTTCTATTATAAGTTATATAATTTCCCTAAATATATTGTAGCCATAAATAAGTATAATTTAGTGTTCTTATGACTTATAAGGAAATGTCATAAGTTATAAGGAAAACTCCAAATTTAAAAAGTATTTAACATATATAACACATATCCTATCTTCATCTTGTCATGAAAAAAATAAGTTGGATGATACCTGAAGTATGCATGCTTTATAGAAAGCCACAGACATAGAGAGATACAATAATCAAGTATTTTGTGGGTATCTTTTATTAAGTTGAATTTAATATTTCTTATTCTGTGCTTACTGTGGGTTAATGCTATCAAAGCAAATCCACAGTGTTTGTCCTTAATCTACAGTTTAGATTCTAGCAGTTAACTATGTCTAGTGATTACTGCAAATTATAATGGACAGTATAAAAATATCATAACCAAGGATCAATAAAAAGTCATAATGTGACACATACAATAGCTCCTTTATTTTATGTCTATCTATGATTACCTATCTATTGGTTGTTGAATTTATTCACTGCAAAAATTTAGAATAATTGCGTTTGGATATTGTGTATATAACTTTTTAGTAGTGAAATTTAAAAAAAAAATCTTTAAAATAATCTGTAATTTATACTACTAAACATACACAGTAAATGCAAATAGTGAAATTATTCTACAGCAACCATATCTAGCATAGATAAAATGTTTTAGACAGAAGTATAGTTAAGGCAATATTCTTAATCACATCTTTGAAATAAAACAATGGTTAATTTTAGAACAGAAATAAAATGCTAATTCAATTCTTTTGACTATCTTTACTATCATCATTGCAATAGGGAGCCCAAGCCTATCTTGCATAGTCCTCTACATTCAATGTGTCACTCATGTATTAAAGGACATGAAATTCCTAATAAAAATGCAGACAAGGATGAAACTAGGTGAGTCTCCCTCCAGAACTATGTAGCCATTTCATTTACATCTTTGTACACTGTATATCATAGGTTACTTATGAAAGGTTCAGTATAGAACAGACCTAAGTCTTGTCTTTTCTACTATTGGATATTTTTTGTATTCCAAATGTTATCCCCTTTCTAGGATTCCCCTCCAGAACCCCCCTTATTCCATCCCCCTTCTCCCTGCTTCTATGAGGGTGCTCCCCCTCCCATCCAACCACTCCCAACTCACTGCCCTGGCATTTGCCTACACTGGGGAATTGAGCCTTCACAGAACCAAGGGCCTCTCCTCCCATTGATGCCGGACAAGACTATCCTCTGCTACTTATGCAGCTGGAGCCACGGGTTCCTTCATGTGTGCTCTTTGGTTGGTGTTTTAGTCCCTGGGAGCTCTGGGGGGGTCTAGTTGGTTGATATTGTTGTTGATAGGGTTGCAAACCCCTTCAGCTCCTTCAGTCCTTTCCCTAACTCCTCCATTGGGGTCCCCAAACTCAGTCTAATGGTTGGCTGCGAGCATCCACCTCTGTATTTGTCAGGCTTGGGCAAAGTCTCTCAGGAGACAGCTATATCAGGCTCCTGTCAGCAACCACTGTTCACTGCCCACGGTAAAGCATACTTCACCGAAACAAAATCACAGTTAAAAATCCAAAATGAGATTGCTTAGCAGGTAAAAGTGATTGGATTTCAAACCACCTCTATTCTCAAGTATTGTGGAAGGTAAGAACTTATTCTCAAAAGTAGCCTTTTGACCTTGGCAAGCATACTGTGGAATATATGCAACTACACACATATGCACACACACTAATACACACATACACACACACTCACTCACACACACACACACACTCTCACACACACACACACACACACACACACACACACACACACGAACGGGTGCCTGCATGTACAAACGAATAAACAATATCACTTTTAAAAATGCTTCCAATGTTCCCATTCTTATTAACTTCTTTGGCACTTATAGAAATAGTACTGTGTTCATAATTTCAATTTCGGAGAAAAACTCAGTGATTTCTGATTTCAGAAGAATGTTCTCATTTTTCTTTCAATATTTGTAACTCTGTTGTTTCCTGTAAGTTAAATCTCCTTTTGAAATATTGTGTCAGTGAGTGGCACAATTATTTAGGTCTTCTCTACACACACGTTTACCTCTATGATATGAAAATTTTCATTATTTTAGACAGAACTAAACTCTCTGAATAGAATGATCTTGTATCTCTCTCAATGTTTTAGCATTATTTAAAAAGAGGGGACAAAATTGACCATATTACCTACTCCAAGTGGAGGTAATTAAAATAAATATTGAAGTAATTATTTTTTAATGAGCTACTTGTGATCAAAATTGACTGAGGAAAAAAATCATATACAATAGGTAGTTAAAAACTATAATAAGCCGGGTGGTGGTGGCGCACGCCTTTAATCCCAGCACTTGGGAGGCAGAGGCAGGAGAATGTCTGAGTTCGAGGCCAGCCTGGTCTACAAAGTGAGTTCCAGGACAGCCAGGGCTACACAGAGAAACTCTGTCTTGAAAAAACTAAAACTAAAACTAAAAAAAAAAAAAAACATGCAGACAAAACATATATCCACATAAGAAAAAAATGAATACATCTTTAAAAAAAACTATAATAAAGTTTTTCCTTTCCCTCATGAATTATATTATATTTTTGTTCTTTTCATTTAGATATAGAATTCTATCACAATTACCATTCATTGTTGAATTTAATTTCTGCTATATTAAAATTCTTACTGGAAAAGAATTTCACCAATTCTTTATTTCCCAGACCTTGTCAAAACAAATTCACTTTTTCTGCTCTTTCTGCTATCTTAAGAAGTAACCTTTCCATGTTACATGAAAATCTATTTATAGATGGACTGCTGTGATCTCTTTTGAATGCCAATGTATAACTATTATCTAATTAAGATTATATTTTGTGACTCCAAGAAGGTTATTACTTCTCAATCTTCTTTAATCAATCTTTGTAAACTGATTTGGGCTTTTATTCCCATTAAGTAGTACATAGCATATATTCCCCATGTTTTCAACTTTCATCTTCCAGGTTTACTGTCTTTTAATACAAAACATTTTATTCACATCATGTAGTTTATTACATAATATAAGCTCCTTATATCAATAACCTTACTCCACATTCCTGAATATTCCATTTTTATCCAAAATACCATCTTTTCTTGATTTTAAAACTATTTTCTTCCTTCCAATACTAATTTCTTAACTTTCGTTCACAGTGATTTTTCTCAGGTTTAATACATAAACTTCTGATTGCTTCCAATCTGTTTATAAGAATATACAAATCTTCATTTGCTAGTAATAGATTGAACTAGCAACTCACTAATGATACATTCACTAGAGAGGTTCACTTCTTTTGAAGGTTTGACAAAGTCTACAGAATAGTGTGATTTCACCCCATCTTTTGCTAAGTTGGATCCACACAAATTCTTACTGCAATAAATTATTTGCTTTGATTTGGTTGACAACTGTTTTCCTTCATTTTGATTCATTTAGGTGTCGGGTTTTGTTCATTTGAAATAAGATTATCAATTAATTTACCTGATTTGAGATATATTATCTTGTAAATTTTACATTTCCCTTATACCTTTGTATATTTGCTCAGTCTAAATTTCAAATATTCTATCTTTTCCATGGATTTTCTTATTCTAATTCTAGACTACACTGAGTCTACTGTAAAGGAGATTCTTGTTAATTATTTAACGGTACGTGTATTTTAAAGGTTTGTGTTCTTCTTATACTGTCATTCCTTCTTTAGACAGCATTCTAAAGAACTAACAGGCCAATATTAACTAAGTATGCATTTATTACCTATTGTGTTGGAGTCAGAGACAATAATAACAAATCATACTTATTTTATTTGTTTGGGATTCAATATAATACATCTCTCAAAGTGTATAAAGCTATTATTAAACAGATGTCTAAAGTAACACCAAGAGACCTGATATTAAAGTAACTTCTATTCTAAAAATATTTTGGTGTTATAGATATATATCAAGGTCATTCAAACTTGAGAGTTGCTTGTTCTCAATTCAATGTGTTTATTTAAACCTTTATATGGGGTGTGTGTGTGTGTGTGTGTGTGTGTGTGTGTGTGTGTGTGTGAGTAAACCAGTTATGAAATGTATGTGCAATTCAGAGGACAACTTGAGGAAGCTGATTCTTTCCTTCCAGAATGTAGTTTATGAGTCTCAAATTCTGGTCCCCAAGCTTGAAAGCAAGCACCTTGCATTTTTAACTGTCTTTCTCACCTAAATGTAGATTATTTTGAAACTCAATCCCATCGTGAGCTTTAAAGTCATGCTTTCCAGAAATAGATTTAAGCATTCCTACTTTCTGCCAATATAACTGACATTAAGAAGCCTTTGTTATAAACCCCATAAATAATGCATTATTAATAATTACTAGTACTCATATTATTCTTATTTCATAAATAAATCTTTTAAGAAAAATTAGGCATTAAAACTAAGTAAACAAAGAAAAAATGAACTTCTTAATATACATATATATATATATGTATACATATATTGCTTTCCACACAAATGAGTAGTTAATTGTGTTGATACATTTTGTTATACTACATTCTTTTCTAAGAATTTTAAGCTATTTGGTGGTACATACCTGTCCAGTCTCCTACTACTTTAAAGTGGACACCAAATGTTGCTTTGGTTTCAGTAGGACACTGAAAAAAATAAATACTAGCATTAGTTCAGATTAATTGTTATAGAATTACAAGAATATGATGTGATTAAAATCTTTATTCCTATTGCAAGCCCCCAGATCAACAACTAATGAGAAAGAACAGGATAAAATGTATATGCTAGATAAAGCAATGCCATCTGATCACTAGGGCATTTGAGTTTCTCTAAAGACCCAGAGATTTGCATATAAAACAAAAATATGCAAATAAAAAGTAACAGAGTATTGTAGGTAACTATAACACCTATGTAGATATCTGTTGAGGATTTTCTGGCCTGTATTCTGTCAGGCCTGTAGGCACCAGGGACAGTTTCCATGAGGCACACCCAGTTTCATAATCACCCTGCCTCCTAATCTCTGTTTTCCGGCCCACTGTTCTGTTGGTCCATGTTCCACCTGGCTCAGGAGGTGAGATGCTGGGAGTTTGAGTACTCTTATCTCACACAGCTTCCAGGAGGGTGCTGGGCTTCAGGGAAGCACTGAGACGCTGCTCAGGGGTGAGAAAGCACAGTCTGAGATGTGGGAAAACTGGAAGTGGTTAGGGGGTCCTGGGGTTCCTAGAATCTAGGACATCCAGGTACTGCTGTGAGTTGTGAAAGAGCAGAGAATGAAATCAGTCAGGAATACAGTCTGGAGACTGGCATCTAGGATGGTGCTGGGGGAAAGAGTAGCTTGGCTTATTTCAGCTGTCATTGTCCTTGAGTGGTGGTTGTATGAGAACATAGAGAGGCCTTCTACCAGAGAATTGAGTTGCAGTTCTGTCAGTGAAGACTTCTATATGTTCACCATGGTGGTGGTAGATGAAACAGTCCATGGTTCTAAAATGCTTATTGATTATTTATGGTTGAAAATGGATGAGTATCCATCTTCCCAGGGTGGACAAGAGAGAGATTAAATACCTTTTTCAGGGAGGAATGTCTAGGAAGGGAAGCTTATTGGCTAGGCTCCCAGGGCCTCTAGGTACCTCATTAGCATGGAGAACTCTGTCCTGGGTCATTGTGACCACAATTTCCTTATGTGGAGAGTGTGGCATGTGTTCCAGGCTAAGAATCTGGCAGGGAGTGGGGAGTCGCCTAAGTCTCAGGTGTATGCCCACCAAGTCTCCAGTGTCTCAGACCTGCTCTACCTTACCAAGTTCTTAGCATGGTTTTACTGTACCACAATGTTCTTCCTGCATTCCCACACACCTACCAGCAGTGTGGACAACCAAGTAGGACCCCTGCCTCAGGCCCCTTGCTTGCCAGCCCCCCTTCAGGCACACCGAGCAGCAGCAAACTACCCTGTATTCATTTCTGGCCCACAACTCTGCCTGATTTCCTGGAGGCTCATTGGCACTAGGATTAACCAGATGATCAAAGGCCAGCACAAAGATACAATCAGCAAGGCAATTTTGTACAACCAGAGACCAGCTATCCTATGACAAGAAGTCCTGGATATCCTAACAGAAATGAAGCAAAAGAAAATGGCTGTAATCTATCCTTATGAAGATGATAAAGGCCTTTAATTAGAAAAAGATTTAACCCCTTAAGAAATACAGGAAAACAACCAAACAGGTGAAGGAAATGAATACAAATATTCAAGACCTCAAAATGGAAATAGAAGCAATAAAGAAAACATAAGCTAAGGAATCCTGGGAATGAAAAACCTAGGAAAGAGAACAGGAATTACAGACACAAGCATCACCAACAGAATTCAAGGGATGGAAGAGAGAATCTCAGACTCAGGCTTAGAAGATAGGACAGAAGAAACTGATGCACCAGTCAAAGAAAATGTTAAATCTAAAATGTTCCTGACACAAAATATCTAGGAACTCTGAGACACTATGAAATATCATACCTAAGAGTAACAGGAATAAAAGAAGATTCCCCGCTTAAATGCCCAGAAAATATTTTCAACAAAATCATAGAAGATTTCCCAAATCTAAAGAAAGAGATGGTTATACATATTCAAAAAGCTTATAGCATACCAAATAGATTGGACCAGAAAAGAAAATCCTCCTACCATGCAATAGTCAAGGCACTAAGTCTACACAACAAAGAAAGAATATTAAGAGCTGCAAGGGGAAAAGGACAAGTAACATATAAAGGCAGACCTATCAGAATTACACAAACCTTCTCAAAAGAGATTCTAAAAGACAGAAGGGTTTGGACAGATGTCTCGCAGACTCTAAGAAAACTCAGATTACTATATCCAACCAAACTTTCAATCACCATAGATGAAGGAAACAAGATATCCCAAGGGGGGGGGACAAATTTAAAGAATATCTATCAACAAGTCAAACCCTACAGAAGATACTAGAAGAACAACTCAGCAACAAATATAATATTACCTTAGAGTAAATGGCTGGAAAAAGATTTCCCAAGTAAACAGACACAAATAAGGTGAAGGAGCTGTTCTAACTTCTAATTTCTAATTTCTAAATAGACATTCAAGCAGAATTAATCAAGAGAGGTGGGAAAGGACAATTCATACTCATAAAAGGAAAAAATCCACCAATATGACATCTCAATTCTTAATATCTATGTTTCAATGCAAGAGTACCCACATTCATAAGAACTTAAATCACAAATGGAACCTCAGACATTAATAGTGGGAGACTTTAACACCCCATTAATACCAATGGACAGTCCATTCAAACAGCAACTAAACAGGAATAATGAAACCAAAAGATGTTATGAATCAAATGGACCTAAGAGATATTTATAGAGCATGTCTATATTCACCCAAACACAAAAGAATATACTTTCTTCTCAGTACCTCAGGAAACCTTCTCCAAAATTGACCATAAAGCTTGTCAGAAAGCAAGTCTCTACAGATACAAGAAAATTGAAATAACCCCATGTATCTTATCAGACCACTAGGGATTAAAGATGGACTTCAACAACAGAAACAACAGAAAGCCTACAAACACATGAAACCTGAACAACTGCCTACTGAATGACTTTGGGGTGAAGGCGGAATTACAGAAGAAATTAAAGCCTTCCTAGAATTTAGTGAGGATGAATGTATAACATACCAAAACTTATGGAACATAATGAAAAGAATACTAGGAGCAAAGTTCATAGCTCTGAGAGCCTTCATAAAGAAATTGGAGAGAGCTTCATACTAATAACAGTATTTCTGAAAAGTCTAGAACAAAAAGAAGCAAATATCAAAGAGGAATAGAATGCAGAAAATAGTAAAACTGAGGACTGAAATCAATGAAATGTAAACAAAGAGAACAATACGAATGATCAACAAAACTAAGATTTAGTTCTTCGAGAAAATCAACAAGATAGACAAACCCTCTGCCAAACTAACTAAAAGGTATAAAGATAGTATCTAAATTAATAAAATCAGAATTGAAAAGGGGGCCATAACAACAGATACTGAGGAAATCAAAAGCATCATTAGGCTTAATGTAAATACCTATATGCTACAAAGTTGAAAATCTAAATGAAATGGACAATTTTCTTGATAGATACCACTTAGCAAAGTTAGGTCAAGATCATGTAAACTATTTAAATAGATCTAAAACCCCTAAGGAAATAGAAGTTGTTATTAAAAGTCTCAGTCAAAAGTAAGGCCCAAGGCCAGATGGTTTTAGCACAGAATTCTATCAGGCCTTTCAAAGAAGAGCTAACATTAACACTCCTCAATCAATTTCATAAAATAGAAACAGCAGGAACATTGCCAAACTTATTCTATAAGACCACAGTCACCTTGATATCTAAATCACAAAGGCCTCAACAAAGAGAATTTTAGAGCAATTATCTGAATATCAATGCAAAAATACTCAACAAAATACTCACAAGTCAAATTTAAGAATGCATCAAAAATATCATGTACCATGATCAAGTAGGCTTCATCCTAGCAAAGCTGGGATGGTCCAACATATGAAAGTCCATCAATATAATATACCATATAAACAAATGTAGAGAAGAAAACCACAAGATCATTTCATTAGATGCTACAAAAGTATTTTTCATATTTGTTTGATAGGCATTAAATTTTAAGTACGAATAATTTACTGATTATATGTCAGTGGAACAAAATATTAAAATATATCTACTTATGAATATGATTTCACTATACATGTACTTATTAACCATTAAAAACTTAAGAAATAATATATTTTGTGTTTAAAACATGAGACTTGAAATAAAATAATTGAAATTTATATCTAAGTTTATTATCTAAAGTTTTGTGTAACCTAATTTTTAAATCAGAAAAATGATTGCAGATCATAAAATGATCAAAAGGATATTCTTTAATCATTTTGTGATCTGTCTCTGTGACCTTTTTTTATTTTCTAGCTCCAATCTCTCACTTTTTTTACTATCTACTAGGCAGTTCATTCTAAATTTAATATAGCTGAAATTGTTATTACCTTACTTCTCAAATTATATTCTTTTGATTCTCATATATTGGTACATGGAACCAAATTCTTTCCAGAGTAGGGACCAAATACCACAATAATATCACATATTAGTCCTGCTGCCAGGTTCAATCAACCTTCAAGCCCTTTCAAATAAGTTTCTGAAGGAAAATGTCTGATCACAACAATCTCATATTGGTTGTGCTATATGGAAAATCATCTACTTATTAACGTCTTGATTCCAAACTAGTGATGCTACTAAGGTAATTGAATAAGGAGGGCAGTAACTGAACCAATTGGTTAATTCACTGATGACTATACAGCTGTATGAATTATGGGTACACAGGCCAAGTCAAAGAAATTGAGCATGGGAGGTCTAATACTAAAGGCTATGCTCTGTGCCCACATCTACCTTTCATACATTCTACATTTCCTGGCCACTGGAAAATGAACTTCGGCTCTACCATGTCCTTATACCTTGATTCCCTATACCACAGACATGTCAGCTGACCATGACCTCTGGTATTATGAACCAAAATAAACCTTTTGGTTAACTTAGTTTCTTTGGTATCCTGTCAGAGTAATGAAAAGCTGACTCAATATCATGCAAGTTGTTTGTTTCTTATTATCAAAGGTCAAAATTAGTTGTTCCATCTCTATTCTGCCTGATTCAGTTTCATCTGTTTTAATTCAATAAGACAAACTATCAATATCTAATACATCCCTGCCCCCAATTTACTTACAGTCTGGTCATTTATAACAAATTCTTTTCCACTCTGCTGTTAACTCTTGGCAACTCTTTGAGACTTATCTCAAAGTCTGCATTTCATAAGAAGAGCCTGAATTTCTTTGTCAATAAAATTCTTCACTTCTCTGAACCTCAATGCTTTGTGCAGATTTGTATTCCCATTTCCTTTTACAGTCCGTGATATTTTGTATATCTTGTCTATGTGAATATGTTTAAAATGTTTAGAAATGAAGATGTAGTTCGAAAATACTGTTAAATGTTCTAAAAATCTATAGAATATTATACGTACAGGATGGAAGGTGGAAAAAATATTAGTTGAATGAAGAATCACTTGAATAAAATATTAAAGAATGGACCTGAGAGAAAAATATGGACTTCAAATGTATGTCTTTCTTCCATGACTTCTTCATCTTCTAAACACAAATTTACTGGGGTTTCAAAATATTCCAGATACTGTAATAAGAGATCATATAATTTCACAAATGAAGAATATTCAAAATTCCTGAGAACGGAGAGTGAGTTAGATCAGAATCCCTCACATAAATGCAACATGGTAAACTAAATATTTTTATACATATAAAATGTTGCTGTCTACTTGAATGTAAATAGAATAAATAGTGCATATCTGTATATTTGAAATTTTTAAACTCATTATTCAACACAAAATATGTAAGTGTATTTTCTGATAACATAGATTGGAAGTCCAGTTTTATTTTTTTGTTCCTTATAATAAAAAATAGGGCCTGGAGAGATGGATTAGTATTTAAAAACCCTTTCTGCCCATTCAGAGGATATGAATTTAGTTCCCAGTATCTACATGGTAACTCACAACTATCTGTAACTCCATTTCTAGGGAATCTGATGCACCCTTCTGATCTTTATGGTCACAAGGCACTCATGTAGTTCACAAACTCATGTAGGTAAAACACTCAAACATCTAAAATAACTAACTTAAAAATAAAATGTAAAATGAAAAACACTAAAATGACCAACTTAAGGTTACAAAAAAAAAAAAAAACAAAAAATAAAACCCAAATAATAATGCTGAAACATACACACACACATAAACACACACACATACACACACACACACACACAACAAGTAATATGCACAATTAGAAAATACTTACCATGGGCCTCGGACCAGTCAGAGCATGCTCTTTGGGGATGTAAATAAGTAAAATAATTAAATAAAAAAAAGAAAATATTTGATAAATTTTTGAAAGGCAGAATGTAGTGAGATTGTGGATTGGAAATGAATAAGGAAACATTTGAAACTAAAATTCCCCTATATATAAGAAGGGAGCACCATGAAACCAATTCCATTAGAACACTGGAGAGTCTCAGCTCTCAGAGGCAGGAAGATCCAGATCTGGAGTTCAAAAATGCCTAACAGTTCCTATCTACAGTTGTATACGAGTTTCTCTCACCCAAGATTTACTTTAGCCTGACAAAAAAATATGAGAAGTACCACTCTACAAACCCAAAAACAAGCAGAAGCAAAATACACAGAGGGCTTTAGGTCTGGAACTATGACCCATTGAAAGTAAAGAGTAAGCTATCACTCATTTATTGACTAAAAAATGCAAGTATGCTGCATAGTATGTCCAAATCATATGATTTAAATTGAGTTTCACAACCCAGATCCTAATGTAGTCTTTCCTCTTTTAGTTAACAGAACTCTATTTCTTTAGGCCAGAAACTTAGATATGAAACTTGAATTCTTCACATTTACAATCCAATGGCAGTAGAGAAGCAAGTCTTGACCATTCAAATTTCAAAATGGATTCAGGAGCTTATACTTCTGTCATGTCCAGTGTCACTACCATGATCCAAGTCATCATCACTGAAAGAAACAGACTCCTAAGTGCACTCCCTGCTTCAGCTAATGTAGTAACCAAAGTCAGACAAGGAAAAGGACAATGGTTTAAATGTCTGGGAAACACTTCCTGATATGAACTGGAATTTCAGATCTGGAAGCACAGCAGTAAAGTAACAGAGGCTTAGGTAACTGGTAATAGTTAGTGCCTTTTGGCATTCACAGCTCATGGGAATGCAAAGGTAAATAAAAGAAACAAGACTGAATCAAATGTTAAAAAAAAAAGGATGTCTTAGAAACAAAACTAAAATTGTAAAAAGTGTTTCAATAAAATGAACAGCAGCATGAAAGGTGCTGATCTATAAAGACCATTAATTAATGTGAAATGCTCAGTGCATTTACCAATCAGAGGGCATTGTGCATCTTGGAAGTATCTTCATAGTGTGCTGTTGTGGCAAAATTCAAGGGTAAGCAACAGAGAAAGAGAGAAAAATCTAATGAGCTGCAGCAGTAGCCAGAAGAGACAAGTCAGGAAAGAATGTCTATGATTTTCTCCTTGAAACCAGGAGGTGAAAGAAATATCAAAAACTATTGATTGAATAAATCCAATTAATATTAACCAGTCTATTTGTTCTGAGTATGCTGCTTTATTTAGCTTACATTTATCACAGCGGCTATCATTAGCCCCCAAGGAAACATTGCTTTTCTCCTGGAAGACAGCCAAAGTTCAGGACTGAAGTGATGTTTAATTTTAAAAAACCTCAAGCATTTTGTTGGGTTCTGTGGATACTAATCACTGTCTGTGGTTTTCAACACTGTGCCTTGAATACATAATGACAGATTATGGCTGGCAAGCTACCTTCTCCTCCATCTGAGTTTCTAGAGCAAAAGATCTGAGAAAAACAACAATAAGACAAGTTTAAGTGCTAAGTAGAAGGGATTAAGACCAGAGATCAAAGTAGTTGACAAAGAATTACTAGTTACATTTAATGACATAAAATTTAATAAATAACAACTGTAACATCTTGTCTTATTTTCATTTTCTTTTAAATCTTAAAAAAAGAAAGAAAAAGACTCTCCAAAGTAACTGAGACATAAAAAACATGACACATAAAAATAATGGAAGAGTAGGCATGTTATGTGAAAGTGCAGAAACCCCGCCCCCCCAAAACAAACAAACAAGAACAACAAAAACAAAATCCAAAAAACAGGAGAACCACTAGGTTCTGACTCATGGAAAAAATACGAAATTGGGTTATTCATGCTTCAAAATAATGAATCATACAACTGAAACTACAGATGTCAGAAAAGCCTGTTTATTTCTGAATAAAAATAACACTAGAAGGACATGGCAGTATTTACATAGGTTTTAAGGAGTTAATACTGAAAACAAAGACTGTGCATTGCTTCTATAATTGAGAATTTATGGAAAAGAAAGAAAAAAATTAAGAGATGCTGAATTTTGCAATAAGTATAACATCAGATTCTTTTAAGTCTTGCCTTTTTTTTATTTTTTATATTTTTATTTACATTCAAAATCATTTTCCCTTTCCCGTTTCCTTCCTCCCCAAAAGTCCCATAAGCCCTCTTCCCTCCCCCTGTTCCCCATTCAACTCCCTCTCTCTTCTCTGTCCTGGCGTTCCCCTACATCCAGTCTTTCCAGGACCAGGGGTCTCTCCTTCCATCTTCTTGAAAATCTATTGATATGCGTATTGTGTCTAGGTCTTGTCTTTTTAAAACTCACTTTTAATTTAGTTTTTTTTTTAAATTAGAAAAAAAACCATAATTTGTGTTTCCCCTCTGCACCCCCCCCAAAAAAATTTAAACATTTGGTCATTACAGAACACAGCTGGGAAACGCTGGGAAGCACAGGAACAAAGTGTAAAACTCTATTTACCTATTAAGTCAATAAATGTCTAAAAGGAAAAAGAATATCATGAAAATTTGGTTCTGTTTCTGACTTTTGTCATCAATTACACTGTTTAGCGACTTTTGTCCCTCCAACAATTAAAATTTTTGGTACTTCAAAGAAAACTTAGACAGGAGATATTAATCCTTAAATATATTAGTAAATTGGATTTGTATGTTTAATTTCAGGTTCTAAAAGGGAATCACTTTGCCCAGAAAAAAAAAAAAAAACAAAACAGTGATTTGAGATAAAATTTGTGATTGATATGTTGTACTATACAGATCCCTCACCTTCCTTCTAGCTCTTCTCAAAATTTATAATCTAAACACTCAGAAATCCTCCCAGCAGTGGAGACTGGAGATGGCCGCCTGCAGCTGGCTTTCTACTGGGATTTTCTTGAGATTCACTCAAAATTTCTTCATGCAAATCCAAGCTCTCTGCCCTAGAGGCATCTAAAATTCAAGGACAAGTCAACTGGGAGATAAGAAGCTTTGGGCCCTTGACATCAAGACAGGACAGCTGTGAAATAACACCTCATCTGAAGAGCTCTTGTCAGCCATTTTGAGATCTCTTCTGTTATTCTACCATACCATTCAAGTTCTGGCTGCCTTCTTGTCGGTCAAGATGCTGCCCAGAGTACAATTCCCAACAATTCAACATCATAAAATCTCTCTCTTGGTCTTAATTTTTGAAGATTTATGCTTTTACTTTTTTTAAAAAAATTTATGTATACATGTGCTTTGTCTTTGCACACACCAGAAGAGGGGATTAGGTCCCATTACAGATGGTTGTGGCCAATCAAGTGATAGCTGGGAAATGAATTAAGGACCTCTGGATTAGCAGTCAGTGCTCTGAACCACTGACCTATCTCTCCAGCCTTCCCCCATTTTTTTTCTTTTTACATTTATTTAATTATCTTTACAGATTCTTTCATTATTGTGCTATTTTATGTTATAACTTTTCTCTTCTCTTCAATAACTTTCCAGAATCTTCTGGTTTTCCTTCATTTAACCTTATTTCTCTTACATTTTCTTCAATCCCAGCTCCTTTGGTTACCCTAATATTCACACTAAATTATTTGAATTCCATAGAATGCTGTACATAATTTTTCCTTTTTTGTTTTTGCTGTTGTTGTTCTATGGATATTAGATGCTACTATGGTTTAGGGTGATTTAATTAACTTTAAGTATGTTTCAACAGACTGCTTGATTTGTGTGACTGTTAACAACTATTTTCTTCTGTCCTTTCTGAATGGTACTAGAGACTGAGCTCTCCAGGGCAGGCTGCTATGGTGTGAAGATTGTTCTTAAGAACACTTGTTATGGCCTCCTGTGTCTCTGTCTCTCTGTCTCTGTCTCTGTCTCTCTCTCGCTCTCGCTCTCCTACTCCTTCCCCTCTGTTTTGCCTCTTGCCGGCTTGCTCCCCCCCTCCACGTGCTCATGGCCGGCCTCTACTTTACAATCTCCTTCCCTCTGCCTTTCTCTGCCTCTATGACCCTCTTAACTCCCCTCCCCCCTTAAATAAACTCTATTCTATGCTAAAAAAAAAAAAAGAGCACTTGTTATATTGGCTGTGGACCAGTGTTCATTTCCTAGCACCAAAGAGAGGTGGCTCAAAAATCATCTTATCTTTGCAGGCTCCTCCGCACATATGTTCACACCCACACAGAGGATACACACACACACACACACATACACACACACACACACACACACACACACATTAGTCTTTTTAGACAAAAGAATATGCTGCTCATTAAGAAGATCCCCCAAATTAAATGGATATCCAAACAACAGACAAATAAATGGTAACACAAGATCACCAAATGACAGGAACAAGGCTGCATGCCAAATATGAAAGATCATACCATGCTAATTACAAATTAAAAGATGCTACAATGAGAAAAATATAAAAACTGATGCATGGCAGTGTTCATTGGCCACCAAATAATTGAAACAAGCAGAGTCAAGAAGAAAGGCAATCAACAGAAGACCTGGACTAGAAAGCCAACAACACAGAATAGTGTCAGAAGGGCAGATGAGAAAATTGTCAATATATATGAGAAATTTAACACCATGGCAGAGAAATTCAGTAAGATAATTAAATTGGGGGAAAATTAAAACAGATTCTGGCAGTAAAATATCAAATGAATCAAATTAAAAAAATAGTGAAAATGTCACAACAGTTTCAACCAAGTAGAAGGGATGTGAAGCATGAAGATCAAAGTAGAGAAATTAATGCATTCAAATATCAATAAAGGAATATAATAAATAAAAGGGTCTAATCAGAGTTTCTCAGAATTCTGAGCTCTATCATGAAACCAAACATAAATATCCATAGGGCTGAGATTAAAACTACAGGAATAGAGAAATCTATATCAATGAAATTATAGAAATAAACATTCCCAAATCTAGGGCTCCCAAAGTATAGAAACGAGACTAGTTGATTAAAGAGCAAAAGCTTCAAGAACATATTTGGGTTCAATATAGCAAATACATCATACTGAGCTATCTCAGTGGAATGTGCTAATCCAAACTGTATTTTAAAATGCAGCTGATTCAAGGTCATGTGCAAGCTGAAAGTCCTTCAGGTTTATAAATTCTGATTGTGTGTGTGTGTGTGTGTGTGTGTGTGTGTGTGTGTGTGTGTGTGTGTGTCTGTTTCTCATTTTGGCTTGAGAAAGAAGCTGTAGAGAAGTGAGACATTTGACATAAAAGCCTCCACTCTGTATGTCAGGGGAAAACTCATGTCATTATTTTTGAGAAAACATAAATATTCTTAGGAAAGTATAAATTCTAAAAGGTGAAACAGATTTTTTTTTTCTAAAGCCAGTTGATGCTTAGTGGCATGTTATGCTATTTTCTCCCTTTGGAACATACTGGAAAATATTTTTATGAAAAAATACTCTCCAAGCTTTGTAGATGACATTCAATAAATTGCTTCATTTCTTATAATCTATGTTCTTTGTTTAATACTATCTTGATGAAAGAAATTTAAAAATAAATTCTCAAACAGAGATTCTGAAGGAAATTTATAATGATTGTAAACAGTAGGTCTCCTAAGGTCTATAAAGCTACTTGGATATTTTCTCCCTTTTCAACTTCTACTTTTTTCTGATAACAGCTTCATGTTTATGGATGCATGAAAGCTGAGATATAAAAATGTCTTAAAACTGTCAGAAGAAAACATGATTTAGATGCGATTTTATTTTTGTTACATCAAATATTTGTTAATCAAATACATTTCTGGTACCTGGTAAAACATGAGAAACTCCAGAGGACTAATAGACGTGACACAGCAACCTGACATAAAGAATTGTCTGCTAGGGGACCTGGGGGTCTAAATTTACACTCCATATGAATAGCTGAGCTTTCACTATTCCTCATGACAACTGCTTCCCTTTCACAGTAGTCAAAGCCCATAAGGCAGCAGATGAAGGAGTATTCAGAATAACTCATCATCACTACAGACAAACTATATATCCATACTGGGCTGGGTCATGTCTTCTGACAGATCTAAACATAGCTCATTATCTCACTAGATGCCAAACAACTTTTCTCTGATGACTATAAAACAAGATTCACCCATATAGACAGAATACAAAATGTAAAGTAAATAAAGAAAAAAAGCACCATTTGTTTCTTCAGACAACCCTTTTGAATATATGGCCTCTGATTTTTTTCTAACTATTTGATACAAGCTTGTTGGTTCTTTTATTCTTGATTTATAGAATTATTTGGCTCAATTGTCGATGTTCAGGTGATTTCAAGGTATAAACTCAAAACTGAAAATTAAAATCACAATGGTATTATTCACACACCAGATTCTTTCTGTACTTACATGATTATTTTTTTACGCTGTACTTGCGGCTCTCTTCACTCCTACAAATCTATTATTCAGAACTGACTTAATCATAATAGTACACTGAAAGCCAAATGGCCTAAAAGATAAAATAACGTACCCATTGGTTGTGAATTTTAAATCTAATACATATAATCTAAGTGTCACTTCCCAACCCCCAACCCCAAACATAAACATTTAATATTATTGATTTTTCTTTCTGCCTCCCTAATGTGTTCAAATTTACTTTTTGTATACATATTAAAGGTGTGGTCTTTATTCTTTATTAGAAACATGAATGAGAACTAGAAATCGGTCCTTAATGGAAATATTAAATAAACAGTAATTCTTAACTGTGGAATATTATATAGGCATTGAAAAGAATGGGGCACATACAAACATAGTAGTAGAATGAGAAACTGTTCATGGTATAGTCTTGAAGGAAATGATGTAGTGAGGGAATCATATGATCCAATAAGCAAACTCCAGCAATTTGCTTATGCTGAAATAGATGATAAAATATCCGGAATTATCTAATTATGGAGAAAAGGTTATGAAAATGAAAAACTAAAAATCCTTCTATTTTATCTTATGTTTTTGAATCATGTAAAATATAAGTTGTATAAGTTGATAAAGGTTGATACACTTCCTCCTCTGGGAGTAGACTGAGATCACAAGCTCACTATATACTCAACTATACAATCCAATGCCTCACCTATACTACACAATGAGATGAGCAATTGGAGGTCAACAGATTAAGCACTCAGATGCAGGAAAAGGCACATTGGATATTTCTCTCAATTTTGGATCATAGATTTTTGCCCAGAACATAAAATCATCTACATATGGCATGAAAGAGTTCAGGAGGAAAGGATGACGGCTGAGAAAGGGTGAGACCTGTAGATGCACACGGTCAAATTACATAATACACTGGAATGAAATATATATTTTGATCTTTAGTAATTTGCTATATGTATATGATGCAAATATTTAGCATATGTTGGGTTAAAATATTTTATGATCATACTAATGCAGGTTTAAGCATAATTTTGTATAGTATGCAGACATCTCTACTATTTGTCTAATTTTATTTATCCAACTTTGTTTTCCTCATATATGAAGTTACCAGCTAACTTGTGTTTCACCTTCTCTTACCACTATCTGTATTTTTATCCATAGTATCCTTGCTCCCTTTTTCCAACTCTTTAATAAAAATTGGCCATATTTTATTTCTACACATAGTTTATACATGGAATCCCACAATTTTTTTTTTGTTTATTTTTCTCTTTTTAGATACGGAATCCTAAGCCATTTACATTGTCCTTAAACTTACTATATTGCCATGGATGACCTTGAACATTGGAGTCTCCTGACTCTACCTTTGGAGCACTTGGATTATAGACATGTAACAGCGTGCACAGTGCACAGGGTTTGTAGGATAGAACCTGACAGGATCTCATGCATCCTAGGAAAAAACTCTATCATCTGACTAACATTCCCAAGCCCATTACTCATATATGGAAAAGTGAAACTAAGAATTTTCTATGCTTTAAAGCAATAAGCTTTAATAAATTTTAAGTAAGCACATTGTTTACTGAATAGTTAGGAATCAGAAAATACTTAAAGTCTCTGAATAGAAAACTACATTTCTTTGAAGAAAAAAAAAAGCTAACTAAAACACGAAGAAACTATGATCATTTAATTATTTTGAGAATGATGTAAAACACATACACAAATATACACGTGACTCACAGACACATATATTCAGACATGTATGTATGTACAGACTCACATATGTGCATGCACACATATGTATATACACACAGACAAACAAATATATACACCCATATATATGCATAGACAAAGATGTTCTGCAATCTAAACTTTTTTTTTTAAAATTCAAGAAATATATGTCTTACCATTGTGAGAGTAAATGGGTGGTTTTCTAATGCTGATACACTGGGGCAATGTAGAATAATATACTAAAAAAGCAACAAACAGATAATGTTTTAAATGATCAAAACAGAAATACAACTATTCCAATAAATCTGTCTAACTTTTAAAATTTTTCCTAAGGATAAAAGATATTTGCAAGGCCACTAACCACTGGCTCACCTGGCCAGGTCTTGCTTTAAAGTTTTCTTTGACCATACGCAATTCCAAGACATCGGAGGGATGATTGATTACTGAGATGATAGTGACAGGTTTGTTGCTCCGGATGCATCGGTAAAGCCTCTCAGCGCAGTAAAGGCACAAAGGTCCAGAAATCCAAATCCAGGTCTAAAGGAAAATTTTCAAAAGTGTGCTTCATGCAATGCTTGACTGAATTAACGACTGAGCAATAATATTTCAATTTATACTTTAAACAATGAGATATTAGTCAGGATGAGCAAAATATGGCTAAAGCTCTCAGCAGTTTATTCAATCAAAATGAAATCATAAAAGAAAAAGTAATATGGAGCCATAATCTCAAATCCTAGAGAAAACTACTGTTACTATGTAAACATTCCTTCATACAATCATCTATTCACTGCAGTTTACGAAGGGGACAAACTAGAACTCTCTGTATAATAAAGAGAAGTTAAAGCATCATATGTTATCTGATGATGAAATAGAAAAATAAAATAATTCCAAGGGTTAGTAAAAACATAATGCCCTTGATAGTTAATGAATATAACATAAATGTATAGACACATATCAGGTTTATATACATGATGTCTAATATAAATGGATTTCTAGTTCTGAAATTAGAATGCACCGAGCATGTTTGGATTACAAGTTTTACATAATATAATTTGGTCAAAATTACACTTTTATAAGAAATGAAAACTTTAATACATATGAGAACAATCTTTCCCCTACAACTGCCCACTCTAGTCTTCCCTTCTCTTCAAAGCTGTTGACTGAATTGAAATGTATTTATGAGGATATTTGTTTTGTTGTTTACCTGAGACAGAGCTTCATTGAATTAGTGTAATTTCTTTTGGACTTAATATCCTACTGCCTCAGCCTCTTGGTTATACAGGCTTAGAGGTATCTGCTAATCCATGCAGTTTTATTTTATCCTTCAGTTTTATTTTAATGGCCCTTTGTAGAAAACTTATTTACACAGTTTTAGCAGACACTGCTCATTTAGTGAAGGCACTTAGCTCCTGCTCTGTAGACTGTGACAACTAACATGACACTCTGAAGATATGTAGAATGGGGTAAGTTCTACAATGAAGTGACCTTGCAACTGTGGGCCACTTTCTCCTAGATAATTAAGACCCACATCATGAAAATGGAACTTGCCATATTTACCTTACATAATATTCATCACTGTATGACACTCAGAAAACTGACCAGCTAACTCCAAAGTCATCTAAAAATTCATTGGTGCTTCTCTGTCTTTTTCTTTAAAATAGAATTTCTCTTCCTCTATTTCATATGCAAAATAGTTAGATGTTGGCAGTTACCTCAGACAAAAGCAGACATAAGTTGGGGAGGAAGTATTTGTAGAGTAGTTGAAGAACTTTCCAAAATTAGTATTTGAGTTAAAGACCTACATCTACACACTTCCTCTTCCACCACTTGTTTATAGACTTTGGTCAAGGTACTTGTTTAGGCTCAACGTTTTCATTAGACGGTTGAGTAATTGTTTCAAAGGTTAATTGTGGATACTGAAAGAAATCCTGCATATAGAACAATTCGGCACAGTACCAAGAAGATTATAATAAACATTCAACAAATTAACTTCATTATTTATTATGTATAATATCATGTTGTAATAGAATATTGCAACAATTAGTGGAGTTTGTTTACAGTTTTTTACATGTAAATTGAATGTCTTAATAGCTTTAGAATAAATATTTGTGGTCTCTCTGAAGGCAAACAATAGGAAGAGCATACTACAGTAAAACTCTTTTCTATATATGCCTTTTGCCTTGGAGTATTAGATATCTGTCACACACACAAAACAGATAGTACTCTGCTGTCTAAACAGCATCTTGAAATATCCTCTAGTACCTGAAAACACAGGTTCAGAGACATATTTGAATGCAATGTCAGACAGTCACATGAAACCCCAGACTTGGCAGATCTCAATCAGAGAATTAATCTGACCTGTGGGAAATGAGCTTGGAACTTGGGCTCTTCCAGGCAAATCTTCACAAGTGTTTCCTGGTAACGATCTTCTAATTTTGAAAACCCTCCAGGCAAAGATCCATGAAAATGTTCTGAAACGTAGTCTAGTACAGACATATTCTGAGATGGAGTCCGGTTAAGACTGATGCAGCCAGGAGGGTGAGTATCTAAATTGGTTTGATACTTCAACAAGCCACTAAAGTTAAATTGGATAAAAACAAGAAGACGGAAAAGAGACTGGGTCAAAAGATGGAACAGATAAAGAGAAGTTGATTCTTTTTTTCTTGTTGACTTTTTATAACATTTATACAAAGCATTTGTGGGTGATCTATTTCAGAAGAAATAAAATATCCTACATTCTTTAATAAAGAATAGAGTAAAAATGTTTAGTTTTCCAAACAATTTCTATTTCTGTGAGGTAGAAGAAAACAGATACAAGTTTCTTGATGTGTTTTGAATTGGGCAAGTATAACTTCTGATAGGCATTCATGCATCAACTTACAAATTTTCACTTCACCAAACAGTGTGAAAGTAACTTCTTTGCTATACATCCTTAAGCTTAAAGGAAAAACACAGGGATAATATTTGATCAAAGGAAGATTAGATTAAACAAACTTCATGGTTCATGGAGAAATAGTAAATGAAAACACTAGGCATCAAAAATTTGTTGATTATATGAAAACAATGTTTACATACCCATTAAGTCCTAAAGCTGTTTGCTTTTCAATTTCTCTGTAAACACAGCCACAAGGAAGGTTAAAATAAGGAGTCTCTACAATGGCATCTCATTGCTTCTTACCTTACTATATTCTAATTCCTGAGTTCATTTGTTCATTCTTTTTTCCTTCCTTCCTTCCTTCCTTCCTTCCTTCCTTCCTTCCTCCTTCCTTCCTTCTTCCTTCCTTCCTTCTTTCCTACATTTTATGTGTGTGTGTATTTGTATACCCCTGTACACATACATATTTGCATGCATATACATATATTATGAGGAGGTTGGAGGACAACTGGCAAGATTTATTATTTTTCTTTCACAATGTGGATTCTGGAGATCAAACTCAAGTTGTCAGACTTGGCAACTTGAGCCTTTACCCACTGAACCAACTCACTGGCCTGGGTTGTGCCACTGTATTCTCTGGCAAGCCATGAAAGGAATAAGAAGCAACCATAGGCTTGTTGGGAAAACACAGTAAAATACATTTTGGTGGGCTGCTGATTTAGCTCAGTGAGAGAGTACTCACTTAGCATGGCAAATTCTTAAAGCCTGGGGGATAATCCCCAGTACACACACACACACACACACACACACACACACACACACACACAGGAGAAGATAAGCATTTAACCAATATTAAATGATGTGTTCAATGAGGAAAAATAAAATAATGATGTGTTTTGAAAATTACCACATAAGATATAAATGGAAATAAAGTAGGATAAAGTATGGAATAATAAACTTTTAAATCTCTGGGTAAAACTGTAATGAAATGAACTTGTGATACCAAAAGAAGAAACTGTATGGTAATTAAAGTTTTGCCACACCAGAATGAGCATTTTTATAATTAGAAATTTACTCCATAAAGATACAGGGATTCAGAAGCAAGACATACATTGGAGAGGCTGGTCAGATGGCTCAGTGGGTAAGGGCACTGATTGCTCTCCCCAAAGGTCCTGAGTTCAAGTCCTAGCAACCACATGGTGGCTCACAACCATCTGTACAGCTACAGTGTACTCATATAAATAAATAAATAAATCTTTAAAAAAAAAGACATACATTGGGGGTAAATATATGATGGACTCTGAAAAATCTGATTTATCAATCGAGAATGTATACTGTATCAAAACTCATAACTTTATTCATAAACATAAACAATTAGCATCAGTAATTTAAATATGCAGTGAAAAGAGCTCTTCAGTGAAAAGAGCTCTTCAGATGAGGTGTTATTTCACAGCTGTTCTGTCTTGATGTCAAGGGCCCAAAGCTTTTTATCTCCCAGTTGACTTGTCCTTGAATTTTATGTGCCTCCCGGGCAGAGAGTCTGAATTTGCATGAAGAAATTTTGAGTAACTATCAGGAAAATCCCAGTAGAAAGTCAGCTATAGGTAGCCATCTCCAATGCTGGGAGGTTTTCTGAGTATTTAGATTATAAATTTTGAGAACAGCTGGAAGGAAGGTGAAGGATCTGAATAGTACAATAGATCAATCACAAATTTTATCTCAAAACACTATTTGTTTGGGCAAAGTGATTCCCTTTTAGAACCTGAAATTAAACACATAAATCCAATTTACTAATGTATTTAAGGTTCAACATTTCCAGTCCCAGTTTTATTTGAAGGACCAAAAATTTAAATTGTTGAAGGGACAAGTCATTAAGCAGTGGAATTGATGACAAAAGCTAGAACCAGAACCAAATTTAAATATGAAAGTTATTTGACATTAGGAAAAAGGAGCTAATTCAAAATATATTTGAAAATTCTCTGGCTAAACAAAACCTTATAAAATCACATGAAGTAATCAACCTTTTTCCTGTAAAATCTATGTAAGCAGAAAAGTCAGCCAAAAAAATCTAATCACCTCATCTATGAAGCCAAATCTTTTTTAACGTTTCTGTTCAATGTGGATTCATCTATTCCCTGAATTGCTAGAATTCCTGTAAATAAATGATATTTGTATTTGAAGATACCATCTACAGCTCTCTATTGATTTTTTTTTTTACCTCAAATCAATTATATCTTGGGAGACTGTGATCCTACAGTATACTGCTCCTCTTAGTCTGAAGTATTGAACACACTGATGGGCAGGGGAATGGGTGCCCAGCAAATAGAGATTGCTCCCATCAAGCCTACAGTATACTGTTACGTAGAAATATTAACATGCATGCCTGAATTTTACTTTGAACGACTCCATGTCCATCTTACTCACAAAACACTGGAGCATGACATTATGTAGGAGTTTCAAGAATAAAGATTTGCTTGCATTCCAATAACGGCATAAAATAAAATTTAAAATGACTTAACTACATATATACACTTGTTAATTAAAAAGAATAAAATACATTTGAAAAATGGCAAAATTTTCCAGTAGTCATTTTCTTCTCAGAAACTCAGTCTATGATATTTTAGTAAAAATTAAAGACTGGGGCTAGAGAGATGGCTTAGTCTTTAAGAGCACTGACTACTCTTCCAGAGGTCCTGAGTTCAATTGTTAGCAACCAAATGATGGCTCTGAACCATCTATAATAGGATCCAATGCCCTGTTCTGGTGTGTCTGAAGAGACCAACAGTGTACTTATATACATAGAATAAATGGATAAATCTTCAAAAACAATTCAATGGAAAAAAACCTACATAGTATATAATGCTTATTCTTTGTGAACATATTCAATAACATTTACTTCAGAATTATAGTAAGTGCTTTCATTTCATTATTAAGTTATAAATAGATTTAATATATTGAATTCTTTTGTAACTATTCTGTTGATTATGTATATAAATGAAAATTATGGTCTGCCTATGGTATTTGTTCTGCAAAAAGGGAGCTAAGTTTAAACAGTTCTGATTCTTAAGAAACAAACTGAAAAAAAAAAACCTTAATATCATCCTTTTCTAAAGTAACTACTTTTATCCCGGTGCTAGCGATGTATGCCTTTAATTCCAGCACTAGGGAGGTAGAGGCAGATGGACCTCTGCGAGTTCAATGCCAGCATGGTCTTCAGAGCAAGTTCTAGGACAGCTAGGGCTACACAAGAGAAACCCTATCTTGAAAAGACAAAAACAAAAACAAAAAATGTACCACGCTACTGCTTTGAATTGCAAAGGAACATTTTTTTCCCGCAGATCTGATTTAATAATGCATAAAGACAAAAAAGAATACTTTGTTATGTTAGTAAATGAGGACATGATTCCCTTTTCTAATAGAAAGAAGTGGGGACAGGGACAATGGGAACTAAACAATGAAGAGATTATAACAAATGGGTTATAGTCCTGAGTCAGGCCAGATAAACTTTAAAGAATATTACAATAGAAAGTCAAATTCTGAGAAGCTCTCAAAAATGTGTGTGTGTGTGTGTGTGTGTGTGTGTGTGTGTGTGTTTGTGTGTCTGACCTAGCAATAATAAAGGAATTTTAAAATGCCTATGTCCAAATCAAGTTTATAGTAATTAAGTAAATTTTGCCAGGTTGCTGAATGTTTCTCAATTTTAGATTCCCACTTGTAGCTTTCAAAATATTATCTTCATAAAGTCTTGGTCATTTCATATCAGAAAATATATGAAACAAGTTGAATTTATATTTGGTCTATGGTAAGTGGTAGATAATTTTAAAGTAAATTACTGATACCCTAATTAGAATCTGTTGATTTAATATCTTCTTGATGACCCCAATTTTGAACTTGCAAACTGACCATTTAAAAAGGAACTAGAAACTAGAAACTAGCTGTTTAAAAAAGAATATATCGTGTGTTGATGGCATAGCTGCTTTCTAGAAGAAAATGCAGAGCAAAGTCACGTGCCAGGGTTTTTGTTGTAGCCCAAAGGCTCCACAGAATGTACCTTTGGCACAGGAAATGAACAGCTGCCAGTTCCATCTATCTAAGCTCTCTCCCTTATGAGCAGGAATGACTAGCCGGGGCCCATGATTATTATGAGTAACCAAGTTTCTGAGGCCTTACTTTTCCATGTTCTAACTGGGTTACCAAAGAAAACTATCAGCCCAGCTAGAACAAAGCTGGTTAATATCCCTGTCATTACTAATGGTCACCAAAACTGAGGAGAGGATGGAATTTTGAGATGCCAATGGAAATAAGTAAATAATATATATGAATAGCCTAATACTTTGACAATTACTTTATAAAACAATCTGAAAAAAGGACAATGGGTCTGTTTCTCTAAACTCCTTTTCCCTGGGGAAACTTGAAGTGAGATAAATGGGAGCATGCCAGTTATATTCCCACCTAATTCTCTTCATGATTGCTAAAAGGTATCTAGACTAGAAGACAGTGATTAAACTAACATGTCATCCTGACATGGGGATATCAGTTCTTGTAGATGGGATAATGATCAAAGTGAAGGTATCCCTGGCGAGCCCTGGGATGCTAACAAAATGCTGGCTCATGCAGAGATTCACACTTCCCATAAATACTTTTGGTCAGTTATGTGTGACAGGAGAATGTAGTTTGTAGTTCGGACAGTTTTACTTACCCTGAAACATGCAACAGCAGCAGCATGTAGAAGACAAAGAAGAGGTTGTGAGTATACCAGAAGATATCATAATTAGAAACTCTGAAAAATAAATCAGTTTCCATCAGTCTGACTTTACCTTCATCACATGAAAGAAACATGCACTTTGAAAATACATATCATATTTGAAGAACACTGAAATGTCAATTTTCCAAGAGTCATCTATTGATAGCAGTCTACAAACTTTCTACATGAGGTGTACTAAGAAAGCTCATAAGCAATGTCATTTGAAAGTGATTGATGCGCGTGCGCGCGCGCGCACACACACACACACACACACACACACACACACACATATGCTGTAGTCTGATTTATAGTGTTTCTGTCTTTTTAATAGCATTTTGTCTTTCTTTGCTTGTTTTTTCCGATGGGTCTCTCTATGAAACC
Source organism: Tokudaia tokunoshimensis (assembly GCA_036184795.1). Taxonomy (NCBI): domain Eukaryota; kingdom Metazoa; phylum Chordata; class Mammalia; order Rodentia; family Muridae; genus Tokudaia; species Tokudaia tokunoshimensis. The sequence goes on along the minus strand of BTHU01000001.1, from coordinate 62,594,028 downwards.
CTCTCTATGAAACTCACTATGCAGACCAACTTGGCCTTGAACTCACAGAGATCCAGTTGCTTTTGCCTCCTGAGTGCTAGAATTAAGCACCCCGATTGGTGGCAAGCATCACAATTCTCAGCTCATTTTTTGTTTACTTTTATATTATCAAGTAATTTTCAAACTAATGTTCTGATTTAAATGGGTATTCTTTAAAAAGTTGAAAATGAAAACCTCAAATAGAAAAAGATTAAACTATCATTAAAATATCCTTCTGTTTCAATTACTACTTTCAGGTTTCTTCCCTGACTTTCTTGGACAACAGAGTCTGATGAGGAATAGTAAGCCGAAATAAATCCCTTTTCCCTCAAATCATTTTTGATTATGCTATTTCATCATAGCAATAGAAAGCCTCTCTAAAACATAAATTAGTATCAGGAAAGGGCTATTTCTGTGACAGTCCTGAGCATGTTCTAGGGTTGAAGCTATCGTGGAAGGACTGGAACTTTGGGATAGAAAACTATTGAATGTTCAGAGTATACTGAGCTATTGTGTGAACTTAGATGGTAGAAATAGTGCAGATAATTTTGACTTGCTCTGAAGTATAAGAGGGAATTTGAGAATTTCTTAAAGACTCTCTCTGTGATGCTCATTACGTTGGACTAAGAATATATAGTTCTGGTCACCAGAGATAAAGAATTGACCTTGATTAAGAAGAGACCAACATTACTGAAAAGAAAACCTCTGGGAAGTTATTTCCTCTGGGTCAGTACTTAGAAGCTATGCTCCAAGAGTGCTGACGTCCAGGCTGACAGCTGAATTTGGAAATGTGTAAGCGTTTGTCTGGTGATACTAATCTTGAAAACATGAAGGAGTCATGGAGGGCGTGGCACTTTGAAAGGTCAGAAGAATCCATTGGTGATGAAAAGGCCTCAGTTGCAGTAGAAGCTCCAGGATTGAAGGAAGCTAAGGTTTGGAACCATGTGGCAATATCAGAGTCCCTAATTAGATTCCAGGAAAGGATACTGGTCAAGGGACAGCCTAGTTGTAGCAGAAATTCCAGCATGTTGGAGATGCTAGTCACATGAGAAGACCTCCAAGAAGGTGTAGAAAGAAGCAAGCCTGAGCATATAAGTTAAATGTGCTGTAGATGGTAGAACCAGAGAAGTGGAACTGCCTAGGCCCTTCGAAGTCCAGAAAACCATGAGTCCAAGAAGTCTGACAAAGAGCTTTGCACTGTTTAATTTTGGTTTTGCTTTAATCAAATTTAAATTGTGCAAGGCTCTTCTTTTATAATAATAATTATGTGACTTATTTTTGATTTTATGAAAAAACAATTAAGAGAGTTTCAAATTTAGAGAGACTCTGAATGTTTTAAAGAGACTGAATTTATAAAGACTAGGACTTTTCAAGTTGAAACATATTTATATTGAAATATTGATATTAAGATGAGAATTTGGGAATAAACAAGAAATGAAAGTAATATAGTGTGTAATATACTGATGTGTCAAGTTGACAAGGGGGTCAATTGTTCTAGGGAGTTCTTGTCAAACAATGTTACCTGAGAAAATGAATCTTAATAGACGAAAGATTTCTATCAGAAGGCCTGTAGGTAGGTCTGTGGGGACCATTTTCTTGATTAATGATTGATGCTGAGAAGCCAGTCCTACTGAGGGCAGTATAAATGTTGTGTTAATACTAAGTTACATAAGAAATAAGGCTAGGAAAATGAGGAACAAGCAAGCAAGCAGCAGTCCTCCACAATTGCTATTTTAGTACCTGCCTCCAAGTACTTCTTTCCTTAAGTTCCTGTCCTGACTTCCCTCAGTGATGGAGTATGTCACCTGAAAATTAAAAGCTGAAACAAGCCCTTTCTGCCTTAAGTTGCTGTTAGTCATAGTGTTTTCTCACAGCACTAGAAATCCTAACCAGGATAGCATTATTGCTCGGGGGAAGCACAAAAAATAAAATAATAAGCATCAGTTATTAATTGTAAAATGTACATATATTTATTTTATTTCACATGTTTAGGGCAAATGTTTACTTATTAAATATTAGAAGTAGAGAGCAGACATTTGTAAGAGTTTTTTGAAAGACTCTAATATAAAACACTAACAACTTTTAAAAACTCTTGTTTAGGTAATAGTTAAAATTTTTCTATTTACTCATTTTAAAGCATTTGCTTTCATAAACAATGTCACCAAAATATTTATAACATGGATTTGTACTTATCTAACTTGATTTTATTTCTAGGTCAAATTCTACACAAATGTTAGTTTCAACACAATTGTTAGTGTAATACTCTCTGAAAAATAAATTCACCAATATCAGACCAAACCACAGGATAGAACTGCTTATTTCGCAGAATGTTGATTTTATAGTTTATAGTTTTCATAAGAAGCTTAAAAATATCCTTACCATTTGGGCTAGCTATTTTATATCTATGTTTGTCCTTAGTCCTTTGGACAGAGTTGAAAATTTATGTAAACACACAGATCTGGCGCTTGTTTCAGAATTTACTACTCAAAACTATATGTTAAACCCCAAAACTCAACATTTGTGGATCTGGAAAAATAATATATGTATGGTGATCGATTGTGCCATCAGTAAAGAGAAAGATAAAATGTGTCTACATGGAAAATGTTTAAAACATCATGTGAGGCTGGAGGGATGACACAGAGTAAAGAAGAACATGAAGCTGTGTGTGTGAAAATAATACACAGAATGACAGAACTAATCTTTTGAAATGATTGGGGGTGGGTATAATTATGAGTGGATGTGTATACTCTGCAATTAAAAACAATGAATTCACAAAATTCTTAGGCAAATGATCAGAACTGGAAAATATCATCCTTAGTGAGGTAACCCAATCACAAAAGAACACACATGGAATACAGTCACTGATAAGGGGATATTAACCCAGAATCTCGGAATACCCAAGACGCAATTCACATATCAATAGATTTCCAAGAAGATGGAAGGAGAGACCCCTGGTCCCAGAAAGACTGGATGTAGGGGAATACCAGGTCAGAGAAGTGAGAGGGGGTTGAATGGGGAACAGAGGGAGGGAAGGGGACCTATGGGACTTTCAGGAAGGGAGGAAACAGGAAAGTGGAAATCATTTGGAATGTAAATAGAAAAATATAGAAAATAAAAAAAAGAAATACAGTAATAGAATCATTTGAAAATCTATTTTCCAATTATTTTCAAACCATATAAACATTTGTTTCTTCATTATTTTTCATATCTCAGCCATATTAACTAAAGATTTTTAAATTATAAGAATTGTTAAGATTTTTTTTTTGTCTTGTTTTCTTCAAGCAAAAAATTTGATCTTATACATGAGATACTTCTATTCTGAAATGGAGTGTGTTTACCAGAAAAAAAAAGACATGAAAATGCTATTGAAAATGCAAATCTGAAACTTTTGGGGATTTACTTATTTATTTATTTGTTTGTTTGTTCATTTATATACATTCACACATATACCTAGAGGTTGAGGTCAAGTGCCTTTATCTTTCTGATTTTTTTTTTGAGTTAGGGTCTCTGACTGAACTTGAGGCTTTCTCATTTCCCTAGACAGATTGTCTATCCAGAAAACTCATGCATATCCATCTATCCATCTCTCGGCAGGTATCTCCATCCTAGTACTAGGATGGCAGATGTGCACTATGCCTGACTTTCACATTGATACTATGGATTTGCACTCTAGGATATTCTTGTGCACAAGCAATTTCCAAACTGGGTCATATCCCTAGCCCCTTCTAAAGATTTTAACTAAAAAAAAAAATCAATATGAATTGGAGTTTTGTTAAACATTTAAGCATGTGTCAAATTTGTTTCTGAGGCTTTATTTAGAATATTATTTTATTATAATCAAAAATAAAAAGCTATCATCAGGTAATTAGCTGTGAAATATTTTTTAAGGCACACATTCCTCTCAAGATTTGTGGGCATCCAGTAAAATTCAATCCCATATCCAACAATGTTTTCTATAAAAGATTCTGAAATATTCCAATTACCTTTTTATTCAATAAAAATTTCTATATATTATTCCTTATGACTAATGTAATTTTCAAAAAAGGTAAATGAGGGGTTGGAAAGATGGCTCAGTGGTTAAGAGCACTGACTGGTCTTCCAGAGGTTCTGAGTTCAATTCCCAGCAATCACATGGTGGCTCACCACCACCTGTTATGGGATCCAATGTCCACTTCTGGTTTGTCTGAAGACAGCTGCAGTTTAGTCACCTACTTAAAATAAGTAACTCTTTTAAAAACCGTAAATGAAATATTGGAATGTCTCTATTTCAGCCATGGCAACCCAGAATAGCCTACTCACTAAATGCACTGTCTACATACTTTAGTCATCCAAGACTTTTCACAATTTTAGGAAAATGAAAATAAGTGGAAAAAAATGTGGACCACCTGTACAGGTGAATAACAAAATATTCTCAGTCGTCAGTCTGACCCTTACCTTATTGCATAGGTAGAAGCTGACACCATGAGGAACAATACCACCACCATGCAGACACCTGTCAGACCTGGAACTGTAGGAACATTTACAAGTAAATTTGAACTTAATTCATACTAGAAGAAAGTTAAAAAAAATACTACCTTAAATTCTAAAGTATAGTACACTATTTTATTTCTTTCTGTATACACCCCCTCAAACAAACTGTTAGAAAATCAGCACAGTCTCAAGTATTCAGGCTTTCAGACAAGGCAGTTTTCTTTGTTGCTGGAGTAAAGGCATCTATTCTTGCGTTGCCAAATGCTCTATTCCTAATGCTGAAAGCATGGAGGTTGTGTTTAAGCAGTCATATTGTTGAGGTTTTAAGGGAGTAGTTTCCCTGTTATATATAGAAGACACTATCTTGAAACAGACATTCTGGCCCTTTTGCTTTTAGAATCTTTCTTTCCCATCATCTATAATACTCCCTATCTGTGCTATTTGAAGAAAGCTTGTAGATATATTTTCTCTTCACATCAAAAGCATTAGGGAGTCTAAGAGAGAGCACATCAGGTAAAGGTGTTTGCCAACAAACATAAGAACTTGAATTTCATCCCCATATTTCACATGGTGAAAGGAGAAAGGTAAGTCCAGCAAGTTGTCCTCTGACCTACTTCCCATACACAGAAAGACTGTAACACACACACACACACACTGACATACACACACATAATAGTTACAAAATATAAGCCAGATGTGTGATATAGCATAAAATCTATTTAAATAAAAAAGAAAACCTGAAGACATATCTAAATTAATGATAATTTTTACACCTACAAGTTTACATTAGGCCATACACTATGTCCAGAATGACAAGATGATATATATCTAAGTTAAAATATAAATAGATCCCTTACTATGTTATTACTATGTTAAAATTAATTACTCTACATATAAATACATACACACAGAGAGAAAGAGATAGAGAAATAGAAAGAGAGAGAGAGAGAGAGAGAGAGAGAGAGAGAGAGAGAGAGAGAGAGAGAGAGAGAGAGAGAGAGAGAGAATATTACAGCACTGGTTGTCCTTGAACTTGCTTTAAAGATCAGGCTGGCCTCAAACTCACAGAAATCTACTGCCACTGATATATATATCAATCCTAAATTCCCCATCTGACAGACTCTGAAATTCCAGAAGAAAAATTATCCAACAAATTCTATTTGGAGAAGTATATAAACTTCCCACTTCTCTGTTCAGGAATCACCTATGGAAAATTAAGGCTTTCAGTGACAAGTATCCACTAAAGAATCAACCAGTCCTGGATCAGTGTTAGAACAGTGCTTGTATGTATCATTCAGATTGCAAAGTGATTAGAGCAATTAGACAATAATAATATCAGAATACTCACTATGGTAGAAACAAATTTCACTTTACACAGACTTATCGTCATCAGGAATCATTCTCTTGCCTGATACTCCTAACAAAAATCATGTCTTCTCGACCATTTTTCCCTATAGTGTTTGTTTCACAACATCTTTTCCATTTCCTCTAGGTAAGGGATTGCTTCCTTGCCACATGGGAAGAAATCAATCCATCTCACACTGAAGGACAGAAAATACACCATTTAAAAGCAGCCTCCCTACAGCATGGCCTTGCTCCCAAGTAGTAACTCAAAGAAACAAGCATATAGCAACACAAATACCCTTTTTAAAATATTCATATCTATTTTAATGGTTATGGAATAAAATACTCACATTAACATCAAGTCAACAGGCAAGTAGACAAACACTTGTATTGTTTTATATATATACATATATATGTATGTATATATAAGTCAATAAACAATAAAGCGGGAAATACTGATATCTTAAGCATCAACGTACATGATTCCCTCAAATTAGTAGATTAAGTAAAAGAAGATAAGTTCTTTCACCTTGTAAGAAGTAGAAATGTGCTGATTAATTTGCACATGAAAATTTTCATGTCTTCTTGTAGTTAGAAAAGCAACTGTGGGTCTGCACTGCTGGAAGCCAGCAGGGTCAGGCTGTGCACAAACAGCTCCCCTGCTTGCTCTTGCAAAACCTGAGGCACCACAGCAAGAAGAGAATGGCTGATGGAGAGATGGGGGTGATGGAGAAGTGGAGTGGCGCGAGCGCTGGGCAGAGTGATTGGATGGCAGATCATGTGAGGTCTATGGGATGGCATGAAGCATGCCAGAGATTAAGCACATGCAGATTATGCCCAGGAAAAAGTTACCTGTCAGTGGGATAACTCTATCTCTGGGAATTAGTGGAGGCCCAAGATGAGGAAGGGTTCACTTCGTTGATTGGACATTGTAGAACTACCATGAGGGCCCTAAGTATGACAATGGCCCTAATGTGGCCAGGTTCTGGGTTGATGCCCAAGGATTGTGTTGATGATCACCTGATGACATGCAGATGTTCATGGCATGTGCAGTGGCCTGAGTCCATGGTGGTTTCTGTGGGCTATGCTGGCCCTGGGGATACCTGTGTTACCACCTGAAGTCATGGTGATGTTTGTGTCCTTGCTGCCACTGAGGGCCATGACTGGGTCCATGGTCTTAATGCCACAGGGTCTTGTGTTGATGTGTATGGCCTGTGTTACTCCTGAAAGTCATATGAATGTTCATGCTCTGTCCTGCATGCTGATGGTCACCTGGGGCCATCGTGATATCCACACTTGTGAGGCATCTGAGAGCCATGTCTGGGTTCAAGGTATTACTGAAGCCAAGTCTGTGGAGATGTCTGTGGCACATATTAGCACCAAATGCCTTTGTGGTAGTTTGAGTATGCCTAGCCCAGGGAGTGGCACTATTTGAAGGTGTGGCCTTGTTGGAGTAGGTTTGGCCTTGTTGGGGGTGTGCCACCCTGGGCTTGGGCATTAAGACTCTCATCCTAGCTGCCTGGAAGCTAGTCTTCTTCTAGCTGCCTTCAGAACAAGAGGTGGAACTCTCAACTACTCCAGCTCTAAGTCTGCCATGATCCCACCCTGATAATAACGGACAGAATCTCTGAACATGTAAGCCAGTCCTAATTAAATGTTGTCCTTTATAAGAGTTGTCTTGGTCATGGTGTCTGTTCCCAGCAGTAAAACCCTAAGACAGACAGGCTGTGTTCTATGCTGTAGTGGGATGATATGCTAATATCCATGTTCCCAGTTGCACTGGGGGATATTATCTGGGTCTGTGTTCCTACTACAACCAGAAGTTTTTCTCATGACTGTGCTGATGCCAGAAACCACCATGTGAATATCCATGATCCATGCTCCCAGAGACTGGAAAGAGCAAAGAAACTGCATGGACAGTGATATATATGACTGCAGACAGACAGCTGAGAGAGAGAGACATGGAAAATTCTGTAACAACCTCTATCTCCACCCAACTCTACTCCACCCCAGTCCTGCAAAAATATTAAATAAACAAATAAATACGTAAATAACTAGTAATAGCCCAGAGAAGAAGCCATGGAAGAGAACAAAAATATAATAGTATGCTGAGGCCCCAGTAGATATGTCCAGTAAGGATGTGAGAGAGAAGGACTCAACTCTGTTACTCTATTTAGGGGAAAGTACACAGAAAGTTTGACCATGAACACCTAATAAGTATACAGATAACATAAATTGAACATATTTTGTATTTTTGACTGTGGGGTAAGTCTCAAGGTGAGGTTAGACAGGAAAGGACTAGGAAAGGAATGTGATAAGAGTATATGTTATCAAATCTCCAAAGAGTCAATAAAACATTGGAAAAAAAAATTTCTGGAAAAAAAAAGACTGCTGAGTCACAAGAAAGGACAAAAATCAAGGGGAATTATTAAAATATATAATATTTGGGAACAGGGTAATGGAAATATCAGAAATCTTGAATTTGGTAAAGACTAACACATATGCACATTAAAGCCAAACAAATAATGTGCCTTCCATATACGTGTGATTTAGTAAACTTTAGTTAAGAATGAAAATTTTTGGAAAATAAACAATAAAGACTTTACCTGAGTCTTAAAAACCATATTAAATGTTAGAACCTATGAATATTACATACTATAAATTTTGTGAGCAGATAGGCATCTCTAATAATTTCATTGTGCCTATATTAATTCTTTAGGTGTAAAGGTTTCCTCTGAGGTTCTGAATCTGCCACAACTGGTCTATCTACAAACCACATTAATGGAAGGAAGCCTAAAAAAATGGATATTTTTGGACTGTAGCCACAGTTATCCTAGTAGGTTACATGAACATTTCTCTGATTATTCAAGAGTCATATTCATTCCTTGAAGAGTCAAAAGTCACATTATTATAATAAAGCATCTTAGAAGAGGTATAATAAAAAATTCACTGAACTAAAATACTTTATCACATTCACTAGTGAATTTCTTGCATGGTCCTACTACAACCGGAAGCTTTGGTCATGATCTGCACTGATGCCAGAAACCATCATGTGGGAACCCATAATCTATGCTCCCAGAGACCATAGAGAGCAAATAAACTACACCGGCAGTGATATCGATGACTGCAGATAGATAGATAGATAGATAGGTGGGACCTGGAAAATTCTGTAACAAACTCTATCTCCATCCCACTCACAGAAAATAGAAAACATGTAAGATAAACTTGAAAAGAAAATTGAGGGAGGGAGACAGAGGAAAAAGGGAGAGAAGAAGGGAGAGAGATAGAGAGACAGAGAGGTGGGTGGCATGGAATGGAGCGGGTTTGACTCCTGTCATTGGAAGATGAAAGAGAAGACCAAGACCACACAGCCAAAGTTTAAAATGGTCTGACATAATGGTCTTGTAGTGATTACTTTGGCAAAGCTGAATCTTGCTGAACTTTGTCTGTATATCACAGCGAATAAATTTAATGATTACTAATTCTTCTGATGAAATATATATTTTATCTAATTTGGTGCATTATTTATATATCCAAATTATTTTCACTGTTCTTTAATCCAGCATACAACAGATTAGGCTTCTTTATGACATTTTCATGCCTACTTTCTTTGTTCCTGTTAAGTATACTCCCTCTTTTCCTCCCCCGTTCTCCTCCTGCAGGTCTCTTATCCTCACCCAGACCCTCCCTTCTGCTGGCATGTCACACACCTTGTACTATTCTTGGAAAGAACAGTATTCCACCCCATTCCACCCTTCAAGATTCCAATCCTCTCTCCATGACTTCATTTTGGTTTACTGGTCTATATCCACACTTCCCAACACACACACACACACACACACACACACTCACACACACACACACACACACACACACACACACACACTTGCAGCACACCCGCACTCATGCATGACACACACACACATACATGCACATAAAAATTAAAGTAGGAATTTATTGTGGGAGAAAACACAAAGGCTTTCTGGCTCTCGCTTATTTTGCTTAACATAACTTCCAGTTCCATCTCTTTTCTGTAAACACCATGATTTTATTTTTCTTCATTGATAAATAAAATTTGATCACATATATGTAGCACATTTTCTTTAGCTATTCATCTTGGCTACTATGAATAATGAAGCATTAAACATGCATGTGCAGGAATCTGTCAAATGATTAAGAGTTCATATAGTTCATTCTGAATATGAAGCTCAGTCCCAAAATGTGCAATCCTTGGATTTAGTCCCAGAGAACTACTAGTCAAAATATATTTCCTGTTGTAATTACAATTACTGAAAGGTAAGAGTTGAGACCCCCCTCTATGTAGCCCCAGGTTCTAATTAGTGCAAGTAAACAGGCAAAGGCTGGGTAACTTATTATGTGGATGCTTGTGTAGATCTCTACATCAAATTAAACATATAAACAAGTGGTTTCCTGTGTTCGATTGTTGGTTGGCATTCAAAGTGTATCATTAGAGGTTTTATATAAAATGAAGCTTATCTTAAGAGAAATATTGGTCTAGTGGTACATCCAGGCAGGTAAAACAACAGAAAATTGCAGCATAGAGGACTCTAAGTAATAAACATTGAATCATCCCTGAATCATTGAATGGTCTCCAGTGTACCCTTGTTTAGCAACTAAGCTAAGTTCTAATTTATTAGTCATTTATGGATACAATTTCTAAGACACAACAAAAACAGACTAAAATTAATCACTAGTCCAGTTACACTGGACAAAGGTAAACTTGCCTATATGGTTTACACTTATTTTTTCTGAAAGTACTTGATCCTCTCAAAAAATAAAGCCAAATATATATTTTTATTTTTAGGAGAAAGAAAATTGGCATGTGTATTCTTATTTATTCATATCTACTTATATGAAAGTGAGTAATTAGTAGCCTTTACAATACACAATTGCACTATACTGCCCTGTGTGACCCTTTACAATACACAATTGTACTACTCTACTCTGTGTGAATGATTCTGCACCTCATTTGGTCCCTTACACAATGCAGTCAGAAATACATCATATTCTACTCATTATCCTACTTCTTTTAACTTAATTAAAAACATAACTGTGTTTGTTTATGCACATTTTTCTTATTCTAATTAAATGTCAAGTATTTTATGCTCATCATGGAATATATTATTGAATTAGGAAATTTTTAGTATACAGGCATTTTTAAAGGGATGTGTGTATACTCAAAGCGACTGAATTTATTTTATAAATTCTTACTTTCAGTACTCTTTTCATTTCCTAAATACTAACTGCAATTACTATACTATACTTTTATGGCCATTAGTTTTAAGAAATAATTTCTTAGTATATTAAAAACTAATTAGGCACCAAGAGAAAAGACAATAGAAGATTAAACACTATACTATTACACACTACAGTACAAAAAAGAACCAACAATAATATTGTATACATTAGAACAACCTTATAATGTGTAAATCCCATCTCAAACACTATTGCTTTGCCTAGGCGCTATTCCTGAGAACATGAAAAGGTTACTATGGAATGTAGTCTCTGCCAGAATTGAAGTGAATAACATAAGATGATGAGATTTTATCCTGTGTTTAGAGATTTTCTACATAGTCAGAAGCATTAATCATGCTACTTTGTCTTGATGTAATACCTAAATCAATATATTTTATATCTTTGAACTATACTTTTTGAAGAATGATAAGAATCTCAAGGCATTCTTTCATTAAGCTTCCTCTAGTAGAAAATATTAATTAAAAACATGTTTTTTAAAGAAGCCATGTAACATCATTTTGATACTTGTATATTATATATTTAACATTTTGCCTGCATGTATGCCTTACAGGCCAGAAGAAGGCTCCAGATTTCACTATAGGTGATTATGAGCAACAATGTGGTTGCTGACAATTGAACTCAGGACCTCTGGACATGTGCTCTTAATATCTGAGCCATCTCTCCAGTCCCATAGAAAATATTCATAACACGCAGTTCTTTTCTTTCTCTTGATTTAGTTCATATTATTCTAAATGCATTTATTTGTACATAATGTTTTGTTTTGATATTTTTTTCACTTTTAGTTTTCCACCCAGGTAATAAATTTAAATCAAAACATGTTACTGATAAATAAAATGCTAGGCAAAACTAAACTATGTTCCTGAATAGAGAAACATATAGTGAAATACTACAACATGGTAATACAATAATTTTGTCATCAGAACAAAAAACACTTTATTACTCTAAAACATAAAAAAGTTTTCCTCATAAAACTAGTGCAAAGGAAAGGTAATGCATATCATAGGGTAATATGCCCAGTCACTGTACATGTTTTATTCTTACTAGTTAATCACTGCTAATCATTTATCATTTATCACAGATTGTCTCAATGCCCATATCACACTCATACTTGACATGAATGCTGAAGGCATCCTCACAGTGCCACTTTCTCCAGCATTAGGGTTAATTTTTGAGTTGTAAAGATGTGCATCTACAACAGAACGATCTAGACTGACATTTCAAATGAATATTCTTAAAAGGGAACAATTAAACGTAAATGTAAAAATAACAGAGCCCCAAAACCTAACTTATTTTAATAACTTTCCCGTTCATGGGTTTTAAGATCATGTCTTATGTATCATGTTAAGATGACTCAGTTACTAGAATTAGACTAACACCAAGAGTACAACATTTTCCCCTAAACTTTGAGAGCAAGGACATATATATTACCTGCCACAATACCAACTATAGGCACATCTCAAAGCAGGCCTTCAAGAGGTCTGAGGATTATAGTGTTTTCATTTGAGCAACTTGCCAAAAACTGTAGAGTAAATCAACGTATCTGATTACTGTTTTCCTTTATTTATTCAAGACTCAAACTATTGGTTTTTCTTGCCTCAGTTGGCATTGCAGCATCATAACTAAACTATTAATATTGATTATAGAATGGTAAAATTTAGCATGTATAAATAGATGTGTAATTTGACTGTGCTTATTTTCAAAAACCTTTGTTTCATTCATTGTTGAAAAACAATGAACAAAAACTTACCAGTTGTAAAGAGAAGCTTTCTGGGATCCTGAGAAAAGAAAAGAATAAAACATTTGACTGGAAAATAAAATGCTAGTGACATAAACCTATGAAAGAAGTTTGCCAGGTGTGTTACCATGTATTAGGAATTATGGCGCCACTCATCCAGTACAAGTGATAGGCTCAGTTAATTAAGTCTTGGGAGATTTTAACATTATAAAAAGTAAAACCAGAAAAGTCTTTCCAAAAGGCTCAATGCAGCAGTGTAGGGGAATACCAGGACAGGGAAGAGGGATTGGGTTGATTGGGGAACAGGGGGAAGGAAGAGGGCTTATGGGACTTTCAGGGAGAGGGGGGGATCCAGGAAAGGGGAAATCATTTGAAATGTAAATAAAGAATAAATCTAATAATAAACAAAAAAGGAACAAATCATGAAAAGAAAAAAATTACAAAAGAAAAAAAAAAAAAGAAAAGTCTTTCCAATGAAGAAAATGAGAGCATTGACTAAGTTAGAAGGATAGATTATTGATCTTATTACAGGGTGGGTATAATGGTGGTGTTTATTCAACAGTTTGAGATACAATAGGTTATGTTATAATGCAAAATTATATATATTGTATATAACATATAACATGTTTTATATATGTGTACATACACATATATATACATATATGCATATATATATACATGATATATCTATATCTATATATAGAGATAGATATATACATCATTATATTGCCCAATGGATTGTAAATTTATAAATTCATTATTATCCTGTCTTTGCAACCAAGATAGGTTTCAAACACATTCAATGCTCAACCAAGAAGTAATTTATTTTAAAGACTAAAAATGCCAACATAGTGGAATATTGGACAACTAAACATAGATAGTATGAAGGTAGGAAACCTATTTATAGACATTAAAGAAGGATGAATTATAGAAAGAGGAGCATAAAAGGAAATGCTGTGTAAAGGAATCTGGGGAAGGGACCAGAAACAAGCAACCATTGCTAGGATGAAAATAGGGCTAGAGGACAGTTCAGGGAGAAGAAGTGGAGATGTGAGTACCAGAACCCAGTTTGAAATCCCAACCTGTGGAGAGCTGTCACTGAGAAAGCTAAGAAGGGAGATTCCCTAGTGAATCTCAGCATTTTGTGCAGTATATAATCACCTGGTCATCCTTTTTAAAAATACCAATGTCCAGGCCCTAGTCAGACTAGTCACATCATATTGATGTCTATAGACAATAGTAAAGGCAAGAGATTTACCAAAAACGATTGGAGGCATTCAGTTTTACAATTTGTTTTGTCATTTGATTACTTTTAAGAAGACAATAGAATGATTAGAGCAGTATTACCTGTGAAAGTACTAATGGTATGTAAAATAAGAAATGAAGTCTGGCCAGGACAGAGTAATGAGAGGGGGTTGAACGGAGAAAAGAGGGAGGGAAGGGGGCTTATGGGACTTTCGGGGAGGGAGGAAACGGGAAAGGGGAAGTGATTTGGAATGTAAATTAAAAAAATAAAATTAAATTAAATTAAAAAAAAAAAAAAAGAAATGAAGTCTGGGAAAAGGGGAACGTTTAGTGAGAGGTTAAGTCACTGTCATTCATCAGAAAAGGTCAGAGAGACAGCAGTTTGGCTTGTGCGCAATCATGACCTTGGAAAATAATGACTATCTGAAGACAATGTGAAAGTACTAAGCAATAGAAACCTGACCAGTACTGTATATGTGCTGAGCATCTAATTCTGGCTCAGCAGATATAATTTCATCTCACGAACATATAAAAGATCATAGGGAAGAACATTGCCCCTAAGTTAGATAAAACATACTAGTAAATTCATCTCAAGGTCATGTATATCATGGAAATAAAGGAATCATGAAAAAAAACCACTAACTTTTTAAGTCAAATAAATTCATTATTTAGTATCGACAAATAATCAACCTACAACTGTGCCCTTTTCCACATAAGCACAGTAAGTGAGTTATTAAAGTATTTTTTTTCCTGAGATTGGCACAGTCAACACTCTCAACTAAATGGGAGGAATTAGACAAAAGCTGCTGGGAGTCAGAAAGCAGACCTGAGTGGCAACCTTCTGAATACTGCAGGATATAAAAAGTAGACACTGCAAACTCCCATTTTCAGCAGGAGAAACTATAGAATAGTAATTACCTGCAATTTCTATTGAAAGGGAATAAAACTCAACTTGACAACTGCCTTTTAAAAGCACTCAAAGGAGCAGCAAGGTACAGATTTTCTGTAAAAATCACATACCCTCATTAGCTATCTAATGACAAGTGAAGGGAAAATGGAAAGGCAAAGACCACCCACCTCATTCTGGTATCTTGCTGCATTCAGTTCAAGGAAATCTTCACTGTAGTTCACTGAAAAGTTGAGGGCATTCACCAAGTGGGCAGCTACATGCACACCTACAGAACCAAACCAGGTGGGTATAAGTCAGTGGGGTTTCCACATATGTTCCTTGGCTAGAAATCTTTTGTTCTCCATAAACAATTACAGATTAAAAATAGAACTGAAATAGGTACATGAGCAATAAAATATTGAATTGAAATAATTATAAAACACGAAATCAAAGTCACATGATTATAGATAGTTTACTAAATTTTCAAAAGCTAGAGTTAGATAGCCATAGTAGGTCAGGTCATGATCTAGAGAATATTCTGACTTAATGTCTCCCTCTACAAACACACACACACACACACACAAATTTTTTAAAATTTTGTGTCTATCTATAGAAACACTCATTTATTCAATAAACTGCTTACTAATTCCTAGATCTCTTTGTATTCCACACAGTTCATCTTTCCCACAGCTCTAACCTACTCTATCTTATGTACTTCACTGTCATCCATTCCCAAATTGCAGCCTTCTGAATGGCTTTTATCCAGTGGACATCTTCCACAATCAATAGATAATTTTCTAAACTCCACAGTAAAGGGTTGAGAAGCACTTCATGGAAGAAAAACTTGGGAAAATAGTGATTACCACTTGACAACCAACCAACCTATAAAGGCACTGCCAACACAGTGCTCAGCTGACTCTGAGCTCATATAAAAGATGCGTGTGTCAGAGAATTACTAGAAGTTTGAAATAACCCATTTTTTCATAGCCAGCAATGAATATTATCTCAAGACAAGCAAGGAGGGAGCAAATGATCAGTTCAACTAGGCCTCAAAACCTCTCCCTTTCCTAATCTGTTTTTTGTTTTAAGGTTAAATGAGGTACACATTAACATTCTATAATAACATATTGATTAAAGACACTCTTGTAGACTTGGCCCTATAAGCTATCTACTTTTTTTCAATTTATCTGTAATATCATGTAATGAAAGATACAAATGTTCTGTAATTTTTAACTAACCATTATAGGTTAAAATAATATGTGAAGTATACTGTTTCAAAGGAAAGGATAGCCTGAAAAATAGAAAAGCTTACAATATGTAAAATTTAGACTATAAAATTCAGAATCACCAATTACTATTAATTACCCACAAAGAACAATAAAGGCAAGAGAGGCTCAGAATGCCAAATAACCTAAAAGTTTATTTTTAGGAATTACAATTCAGGCTAACAAGTTGGGTATCAAAATGGGTTTCATTAATGTCAGGTATATTTAAAAAGTGCCATAAAGTTGCAGTACTCAAGAGAGTATGTTACTGGCAGAAGAATATACAAAAGGAATAATCAAATAGAGAACCCAAAATTCGTTCAAATGAATATAATCCACTCGTGTTTTTATAAAGAGCAGAGACAACACATGGAAGAAAAATGTAGGGTTTCAATAAATGTTCCTGGAACAACTAAATATTAAGCCATTAAAAAACTCAACACAATCTCTAGAAAGTCCCTGAGACTTGGGAGGTGAGAAGCCCCCAAGACTCAATGGAACTGAAATATCTAACAGTGGGGAGATGAAGCTGAAGAGATCACCTCCAGTAGATAGGGCTCCCAGTGGATAGATGGGCCCAACCATCTACCTTCAAAAATTTTGACCCAGAATTGTGTATATCTGTATCAGTATATGTACCATTGTGTATGTGGGAAGGTACCAATGGAGGCCAAAGACTGTTCTGGATTCCTTGGAATTGGAGTTATTAGGTTTTGTGAGCAACAAGACGTGGATTTGAATTCTAGTCTTCATAACTGAGCAGCACTCTTAAATGCTGAGCCATCTCTCTTAACCCTGATACCTTTCTATCTGACACATAAGTCAGTGATTTACTTTTAAGTTGATTTTTCTTTAGCCTGAGAGTTATAATTTTCTGCATGTGAAGACAATTTGCTGGGCACAATTTCACAGCAAAGCTCCTGTTTATCCACTATGGTTTTGGCATCTGTGTAGAGAATTACGTGACTACAGCTGCATGGGATTATTTCTGGACACACAAATGTCTCATTTCTCTTTGAGTATTTTTTTTAATTAAGTAACAAAATTTGGTATGCACACATATGTCATGGCATATATGTAGAGGTTCAAGGAAAACTTTCAAGAGTCAAGTTCTTACTTTCTACCTTCCTGAGGCAAGGTCTCTCTCTCTTTTTTTTTTCTACAGCACAGCATAATCTAGGTTAGCTAGGTAGCCCTGTGAGCTTCCAGTCATCCTCTTGTCTCTGATCTTGCTAGAAGTGTTCATGGAAGACTGATCTATATCACTGCATGTGGCTTTTTGTGTGGGTTCTGGAGTTCAAACTCAGGTCAAGAGGCCTGTGTGGCAAATTGCTTTTACCCACTGAGTAATAGCTAAGATTCCATAAGCCTTTTTTTATATGTCAAGATTATGTTCTTTCTTTTGCAAATGGTGTGTGTGTGTGTGTGTGTGTGTGTGTGTGTGTGTTTATTCATATGCTTGGGTCTCTGTATACATGTACCACATGTGTGCAAGTGCCTGCAGAGACCAGAAGAGGGTGTTGGATTCCTTGGAAATAGAGTTAGAAGCGGTTGTGACATACCCAATATACGGGTACTAGGAACACAACTTTGGTCCTCTGGAGGAGCAGAAGTCCTTATAGCCACTAAATTACCTCTGTAGTCCTGCATTATTTTCTTTGATTATTAGACTTTTATACTTTTACTTTTGCACTAAATTGTACTAAATTTTGTACTAAATTATAGTTTTGTAATGAATTTAATCAAAGTTGAAGTTAGAAAGCATAATGATTCCATCTTTCTTCTTTTTTACTCATAACTGCTTTAGTTTTTCACTGTGTTTTTGCTTTCTTCTTACTACGACATAATTTGTAGGGTTAGAGTTTCTGGTTCTATGGGAGAAAGCTAATCCCTGAAACTATTAATGATACTCAGCAGTATTTGCAGACAGGAGCCTAACATAATTCTGCTGAATGGCTTCATATAGCAGCTGATGGGAACAGATTCAGAGACCCACAGTCAAACATCAGGAGGACCTTGAGGAGTCTTGTAGAAGAGTGGAGGATATAAGTGAGTGAGCAGGAGGAGTCAGGGACATTACAAGAAGACCTACAGATAGAACTAACCTGGGCCCTGAGACTTAACAGAGACTGAACCACCAACCAAAAAGCATGTAGAGGCTGAACCTAGGACCCCTCTGGAGCCCTGGTACAAACTGATGTCCCACTGCAGACAGGTACCCAAGTGGGGGGCTTCCTCTTCCCTAAGGACTCATGAAGGAGGGATGCAGAAGAGAAAAGAGAGGGGAGCTGCAACCAGGAGGTTATGTGAATAAATCAGTTAATGGGGAAACTGTATCATATCAAAAAGAAGAGAAACATGAACTTGCAAAATACTGAATATGTTTAGAACAGTGAAAATATTCATTATGATACTGTAACAGTGGGTACATATCACCATATACATAATATACCTATAGCATATTATGTAAAAATGTTCAAGATTAAAACTTTTTTTTAAGATTTTATTTTCTAAGTTTTTTTTTATTTACATTCCAAATCATTTCCCCTTTCCTGTTTCCTCCCTCCCCGAAAGTCCCATAAGCCCCCTTCCCTCCCTCTTTTCCCCATTCAACCCCCTCTCGTTTCTCTGTCCTGGCGTTCCCCTACATCCAGTCTTTCCAGGACCAGGGGTCTTTCCTTCCATCTTCTTAGAAATCTATTGATATGCGAATTGTGTCTAGGGTATTCCGAGATTCTGGGTTAATATCCCCTTATCAGTGACTGCATACCATGTGTGTTCTTTTGTGATTGGGTTACCTCACTAAGGTTGATATTTTCAAGTGCTGACCATTTGCCTAGGAATTTCGTGAATTCGTTGTTTTTAATTGCAGAGTAGTATTCCATTGTGTAAATATACCACATCTTCTGAATCCATTCCTCCATTGAGGGACATCTGGGTTCTTTCCAGCTTCTGGCTATTATAAATAAGGCTGCTATGAATATAGTGGAGCATGTGTCCTTATTGCATGCAGGTAAAACCTCTGGGTATATGCCCAGGAGTGGTATAGCCGGATCCTCCGGGAGTGTCATGCCCAGTTTTCGGAGGAACCGCCAGACTGCTTTCCAGAGTGGTTGTACCAGCTTGCAATTCCACCAGCAGTGGAGGAGTGTTCCTCTTTTTCCACATCCTCACCAACAACTGCTGTCTCCTGTATTTTTGATCTTAGCCATTCTGACTGGTGTGAGATGGAATCTCAGGGTTGTTTTGATTTGCATTTCCCTAATGACTAAGGATGATGAACATCTCTTTAAGTGCTTCTCAGCCATTAGATATTCTTCAGGTGAGAACTCTTTGTTTTGCTCTGTACCCCATTTTTAATAGGGTTACTTGCCTCTCTGGAGTTTAACTTCTTGAGTTCTTTGTATATATTGGATATTAGCCCTCTGTCGGATGTAGGGTTGCTAAAGATCATTTCCCAGTTAGTTGGTTGTCGCTTTGTCTTTTTGACAGTGTCTTTTGCCTTGCAAAAACTTTGTAATTTAATGAGGTCCCATTTGTCTATTCTTGATCGAACATGCAGAAGAATGCAAATTGACCCATTCTTATCTCCTTGCACTAAGTTCAATTCCAAGTGGATCAAGGACCTCCACATAAAATCAGACACACTGAAACTAATAGAAAGGAAACTAGGGAAGAACCTTGAACATATGGGCACAGGGGAGAATTTCCTGAACAGAACTCCAATAGCTTATGCTCTAAGATCAAGAATAGACAAATGGGACCTCATTAAATTACAAAGTTTTTGCAAGGCAATATTAAAACTTAAAAGTTTTCATTTGTTAACTTGAAATTGATCAAGATAAGATTACACAGATTTAAAGTGCATTCTTCTACACAATTATAAATATAAATAATACTTATCAAATACATCTTGACCTAGAATCATATTTTAAAATGAAAATTTCACATTTCTAATTTTCATTTTTATATAATATAATCTTACCTTTAAGCCTGGCAAAAGTCTCCTTATTTTAAACTTTACAAATGAAATTATTTACTATTACAAAAGTCAGTATGAGCTTATAGCTAGCATTTGGAAACCTTAATGCAAAATGCCCTAAGAAACACCTATGTTCTGTAATTGCCCTCAAAACTCTCTTCTAACTCTCACAAAAGAGAGACTAACATAGATAATTAGAAAATAAGATAGGTGAAAGCATACAAAACAATAAAATCAAATCTTTCTACCTTGGTAAAATATAAAATTCTAATAAAATAATGCTTTTCAGCTCTCTCACCTGAGAAAATACAGATAGTTATGCCACAGGTTATGTGTAGAGTCTTGCTTTTGTCTAACAATCTTCTTGTTCTCCTGCTAGGGACCTAAATAAAAATTAATTAATATAGTATAAATAATACAATCAGTCAAAATGCATTTAAAAATGTTCACTACAGCATTGCTCATATCATGAAAAATATTGGAAATATAACACAAGTCTACTAGTCAAATGTGAGAGAACCGTGGCATAACTAGTCACTGAAGTCTTTCAAATGAATGTGAAAAGATGTTATTTATTTGAAAAAAATCTGAAAAACATAAATTGTTAGATGAAAAAGTTAGAATCCACACTGTGATACTACAAAATGTCACTGTATATAAATGTATATGTCCTCAACCATCAAGAGCAGTTGTTTGGTTGGAAAACAGTCTGAGGAAACTTTCTGATAACCTGGTATATAATTTTTTAAGTTTAGATTTGATAGACTATATGATATCCTTTGTGCTGCAAAATACCTAAAGTTATTTTTAAGTTAGACCAGTGGTATCTGTCGTTTTAAATGCCTGCTTGATCTTGTAGAAAAATAAATGTCAAGAATCTTTGAATATCTGTACTTCATACTGGGCAACAACTCTTTAAGACCTATTACCTACTGAGAACGCTAGGAGGGAACTTCTCACTTTCTCGCACTTATAGTCCTTCTCTTCATGGCAAGCCAATGGCCAGTCAGAGAGATCAAATCCTAGCATTTAGCAATAGTAGGCAACCTAGGGAATGCTATTTCCATAAATGACTGCAAAAAATAAAGTTTCTCCAAATATGATTACCTTAAAAACTATGAAGTTTTGATATCATAAATCAGCATTACATATTTCAAAAATCACTAAAACCTCTGAAAACATAATTACCAGTTCATGTACCTATGCTTATTTAGCAAAAAAAAAATCAAAACATACATACAAACATATGGATGCTCACACTTATACAAAGCACTAATTAAACACAAAAAAAATGTAGTTTTTTTAATGACAAAGTAGTTTTCTTTCTTGACCCTCTCATTTTACAACAAAAAAAAATTTGATTTGAGGATCACTATTCAATACTGTCATCTATTTAAGCCTTTTGCATAGCTCACAAGGATTCATGAATGTTAAACAAGTGGAAACTACAAACACTAGCAATCATTTTGTATAACACTCAAAGAACACGCACTTTTGCTTACCTGGATTTTCTAAATAAAATACCAATCTCTATGAGGTCTGATACAGTAGAGAAGCTCTAAAAACTGGCATTACGTTTAGTTCTGTGTCTCATTTATATCTGATCTTGATATAGCCATATTTTCTGTATCTCAGGTTCTCAAGCTTAAATTGAACCAGTAATGTCTGATTGTAGAGTTATTAGGAGTCATGATAGTACTGAACATAGTACCTGAAAGCATGGTGGATAATATATCTGTGATTCTCATCCCTGGTCTAGTTTACAAAAGAGTATTCTGACCACTTTTCCAGGTAACATGTCCCTTGCCATCATTGAGAAGAGATATTCTAAATAAAACCAGTTCATTAAAAACAGAACAATTAATTTTGTGATTGTTATACTAGATCTTGCCATAGAAATTCATGAATAAGATTTTCTTTTCTGTACCTTCTGTGATCCTCGAAGATAAGCCAGGACTGTCCGGCACATGGGTAAAAGGATAAGGCTGCAGTTGAGGTTCAGGACAGATGCAGAAGCTCTGCTTAAACACAATCCTAGCTGAACAAGTAAGGCAAGGGTCAAAACAGAGTCAAGTACAAAGAAAAAGCAGCCTTGATCTGAAGCTGCATGTGTTACCCTGCTCACTAAACTCCTTCAAGAATGCTGCAGAGTTTCTTTAATCTTACTAAAGCACCAAAACAATTTCTTTTTGCTCTCAATGGCCTTAAAACTTTTGTTTTCCATTTTACTAGTGATATAATCACCTTAATATGGTTTTCCATTTCAGGGTCAAGATCTTATACTATCCTAGCTGGAAGAAGCCTGAAATCTCATCCAAGTGTAATCTACACCTTTACAATCAAACTGGACAGAAATCTGTATTCATTGATAAGCTCAGAAGAGTTCTAAAAGAAACTGAATTTGTGTTCCTCCCTCTCTCCATTTCTGCCCAGCCTACTCATTCTCACACACTTGTCTCCAAGCTCTTTACCTAGTAGTTTGATTCCTCTTATAGCTTCACCTTAAACTCTATTTCTCTTGATTGCTTCCCTGGTCTGAGGATTGGAAATATTCCAATGTTACTAGACTTCCATTACTTCTGTACTCTTCTATCATGTTTTCAAGACTCTTCTCCTATCACTTCTTTTTAAATCTTATTTTATTTTAAAAATGATGAATAAGTACAGTACATATTCACTATGTAAAACGTAAAGCACTTGTATGAACACACAGTGTAAAATTATCAAACCAGACCAACATCACTTCCTACTTAGCATCAGCACTTACCATTTCTTGACACTAAGGTCACTTTCAAATCCACTATTTTCAGTATTGTAAAACACACAATATGTTACTGACTTAGGATTACCATACTGTTTAACTGGCCATCAGAACTTGTTCCTCCCCTCTACAATTCGACTAATATTTTCCCTCCCTGGACAGCACTACAAGTCCCTGGAAATCAGTATTCTACTCTCTGATTCTGTGGACTGAACTATTGCTAGATTCTAAATGTAATGTAAATAACATCAGGATAGTTCTCTTCTGCATATAATTCACTTCGCTACGCACACTCAGCTCATGTTGTTACAAATTAGCAATTTGACATAAGACCATGTCTAGTAAAACTGTGATTCACTTATTTAAATATTTTAGGTATTTTGTCATTTGTGTGTGTTTTGCTTTAGCTTTTTTATGAACTCCATTTCCACTTGATCACTGTTAAATATTTTTTCATGCTTGAACAAAGAATTATACAAAATAAATCCTATAGACATACGTGAACACACTTGTCTATCTTTACTGGTCATGCACAGTTTGACCGTTTTATATTTATTCATATTAACCCACTCCTGAAACATAAGGAAATAATTACTGTTAATATCTCTTCTACATAGGAGAACAAAGTGCCATTCTTATATTAATATTTAACACAACAAAAACAACAGAAACAACAACAACCAGCTTGGAAGTTACAGAACTAAAATGCTAACCTAAGAACACTGCTTCAAGCACCTGTATTACAACCATTGCATATGTTTCCTCTTACACTTGGCTTTAAATACAGCACAGAAGGAAATAGCAGGCAGTAAATACTTTGATGACCAATCAATGGAAATCAGAAGTAACTTATTTTAGATAACTTCCCTAGATAAGCTTTCCTTCCCAATAGCTCTTTCCATTAGATGGTCCTTGTTCTTATACTTAACCATTAGAGAAGCTTGAGATGCAAATACTATAGTTGTACTAGAGAAAGCCACCAGCACGTGTCAGGAAGTGTTGTGATTTGTCTAGAAGGGATCTGGAACAGCTCTGTGGATGAAATTCAGTGTGAAGGAGAAGAGCCTTGACTTTTCTAAAGACAGAGAAAGCTACTAGGGCTATATCTCAGTGAGGGTCTGACCCCCACCAAGGGCTCAATGCTCAGGGATCTGTCCTGAGCTTGCTCTAGTCCTCTGCCAACAAGAGGACAGGACATTTTGTTAGAACCTTTCTTCAGCACAATGATAGTGACATGTGGCCAAATGTTGGCAAGAATTCACTGACTCTTGGATCAATGGCAATGTAGTCCATAAATATGGCTATAAGGGAAGTGACTCTCTTAAGATCCATGATAATGTGTACCCTTGGGTCTCCACCCAAGAGCTTAGGGGACCCACGTATACTTCATGACCACAGGTTATGAAGTTAGAATTTGTCTAGATTCATGAGGTGTAGAGAAGTCTACTTTTCAAGATAAGTGATTTAAAATAAAATGTTTTAAAGTAGATATCATATTATCTAGTACTAGGGAAGTGTATGATGAAAGGTTGGGGGTAATAATTCAGCCTGGGCTACAACTGAGACCCTTTTTCAAAAAAAACAAGGCAAACAAGTTCCTCTTTGTTGCTATCACTTTTGTCAAATTTTAAATATGAGTAAAATCTTAACTATTGATGAAACTGTTCTTTGTTTTCAAACTCATTTTTCCACTTACCCAAGATTGTAATCCACATCTGGTCATGGACTCACAATCTATAACTAGTTTCATTTTGAGTCAAAACAAAAGACTGCTCCCTCCCAAAAAATTGACTAAATGGTGGTGGAAATAGGATTTCCATCATACTTCTCTTGCTCCATTCAATGCAGGACATACTGTCACCTTGACTTCCTTTGTGTTCTCCTGTTTCTCTTAGTACATGCAGATCTTCCTAAGAGTACATTTCTATAATTAAGATCACTTTGCTTTAGCTGCTTTGGAACAGATGTTTATGGTGATCCTCAGATCAACTCTGTAAGGTAGGTTCTGCTACCACATAGATGATGAGCTGTTAACAAAATGAGAGCTACTCAGCCAGGAATTCTCAGGTCAGTGTCATGTGGTAACATATGTATACAATTTCTGCAATATTTCTAAATGAATCAAACATGTGACCTGAGTGGAAGACTATAGTCTTAAGCTGGATAGCAATGATGTAATGTTTATAAGGCAAGAAATGAAGGCAACCATTATATTATTGTAATTTATGCAGTATGTGCCCAAATGCATTAGTAATTAACTCAAGACTTATTTTTATAAGAAATATAAAATAGATTATTGTAAATACACCTAAACCAAGAAGTGACAACAACCTCACCTGTTTAAAGCTGACATAATATGCATGTAGACCAGAACTTAGGACCACTGCCTGATCATCTGATGCATATTATGTAATTCAATGAATAAAAGATGTTCTCAAACTCTGTAAGAAAGAAACTATTCCACAAATTTTGAAGATGATTTATTCAGAGATTTGAAGTGAAATAGCTTGCCCAAAGCCACAGAAATTGTAGAAGGTAAATTCTTTATACAGACTATGTATTTTCATCTCATGTTAAAAATATGGCAAAAGAAAAATAGACATCAAAGGCTAAGGGATAAAAATCATGAACCATAATAAGCTAGTACCAATAGTTCCCATGAGCCACATACATCATGTCTCAGTTACCAGTATAACACACTAGCCAAGTCAAGATCTTGAATTTCGTCTCCCATCAAGACTGTGTTTCACTGCATTCTTGGGTTATGAGTTATCACTGCAGTCCTTGCCAGCATCACTCCCCTCTTCAGTTAGTACAATCATAAATATATGTGTGTCTGACTAGGCATCAAACTTGAAGTTTCCCTGCATTGCCTTGATTATCACAAAGCCATTCATAAAGAAAAATAATATCTGTACAATAACTAATCTTTCTTTGTGCCTGGTTCTCAACTCCAGGGTTACACACACTGACTTGTTCCCATCTACTGCTTCTTTATACCCATGTTTGTCAAAAGCAAGAGCTGGCCTTCATAGAATGTTGTGCTAAGCCCTAACATAATGACAATACTCTGTAAAAGCAAAATTTAATTGATTCTACACATACACAATGTTTTGAAACTCATCATGTTATTAGGATCAATATTCATGATGCAAATATCAGATATATACTTTCTATGAAAATCTAATCATATTGTTTCTTAACTGGCTACTACCAAATTATATATAACTCCAAAAGAGTTACAAAATTAGTATGTATGGTAAAATATGTAGAAAATAAATTACATTTTATCAACACTATTCACTTAGAACTTAGCAACAAGAACCATATAAATTCATTATTTAAACCATTTGAATTAACTAATCTCAAAGCTGGTATGCTTATAATTAGAATTATTGAGCAAAAGGTCTATGCTTAAAAGGATCAAAAGTAACACAAGTATTCTTACTCCTTACTGAAGAAGTTTATTTGTGAAGAAGATGAAGTATTTACAGAAATCAATAGAAAGAAAATGCAGAGTAAGAAGCCATTGGGAGCCCACCTACAAATTGTACAACTACAACATACCTAACCTTGCAGGAACATCACAGAAAAGGGAATATCAAGATTGCACAAGGCAGAGGACTAGGATTCCTGATGTGAGATGGTGTCTTCTTAACATGAAAAGGATGCTGCACCACTGAAATCTCAATAATATGGATGCCTAAATAAGATGTAAAAATGACTACACAAGCTCACTTCTCAACATAGCTGGGGAAAATTCATAAAGCTCATCATTAGAGGAAGCACTGCAATCAATCATTGGCTACAGAAAAGGAATCAGTCTTCTCCAGTAAAGAGCACTCAAAGTGTTATACCATTCTAAGTGGCCAGCCCTAACACGTGTATACAAAGAACAGTAAATGGACATAATAGACTGTATATGTTTGTTAGAGACAATAACTGTGGAAGAGGTAATAAAAATGAAATATAAGGAGTAGAGCGCAAAAGAGGATTTAGAGAGGCAGGGACATGGGAATTTTGTAAATATAGTACTGTGTATGAAATTATCAAAACATATTTTTAAGACAAAATAGCACTAAGATTCTGCCAAATAAAATACAAAATATAAACTGGAGATATGTCTCAGCAGTTAAGGGCACTTGAGGTTCTTTCAAAGGAACTCACATCTAGATTCAGTTCCCAGATCACTGCAAAAGGAAATGGAAAACCAAGGAAAGAGGTCAGGAAATATAGATGCAAGTATCAACAACAAAATACTAGAGATAGCAGAGGAAATCTCGGACATAAAAGATACCTTAGAAAATATTGACATAATGGTCAAAGATAATTCAAAACATAAAAATATCCTAACCCAAAACATCCAGGAAATCCAGGACACACAAAAAAGACCAAATCTAAGAATACCAGGAATAGAAGAGAGCGAAAATTCCCAGATCAAAGGAACTGAAAACATCTTCAACAAAATCATAGAAGAAAACTTACCTATAAAGAAAGAGATAACCATAAATGCACAAGAAGCATCTAGAATACCAAATAAATTGGGCCAGAAAAGAAAATTCTCTTGTCACAAAATAATAAAAACACTAAATGCACAAAACAAAGAAAGAATACTAAAACCTGTAAGCGAAAAGGGCCAAGTAACATATAAAGTCTGGCCTATCAGAATTACACCAGACTTCTCAACAGAGACACTAAAAGCCAGATGAGCCTGGGGAAAGGTTATGTAGACCCTTAGAGAACACAAATACCAGTCCAGATTACTACACCCGGGAAAAATCTCAATCATCATATATGGAAAAATCAAAATTTCCCAGGATAAAACCAAATTTAAACAATATCTATCCATTCAGTCCTACATAGAATTCTGGAAGGAAAATTCCAACACAAGGAGGATATCCACACCAAAGAAAAAACAAGATATTAATCATATCACAACCAAAACATAAGGAGAAAAATCATATGAACAAAATGCCACCTATAACAATAAACATAATAGGAACTAAGAATTATCTGTCTTATTTCTCAATATCAACGGACTCGATGCGTCAATAAAAGACATAAGCTAATAGACTGGATACACTAGCAGGATGCAGCATTTTGCTGCATGCAAGAAATATACCTCATTAACACAGGCAAATACTACCTAAGAGTAAAAGACTGGAAAAAACAAGTCTTTAAAGACTGGTCCCAAGAAATAAGCAGGAGAAGCCACCCTGTAATCATATGAAATAGACATACAAACAAAATTGAGATAAGGAAGGAGAATTCATATTCAAAGGGAAAATCCAACATGGGGATTATATTAACATAGTAAAAATGGCCATCCTACCAAGAGCAGTCTACAGATTCAACATAATCCCAATCAAAATTCCAACTCAATTTTTCAAAGACATGGAAAGAGCAATTCTCAATTTCTTATGGAAAATCAAAAAACCTATGATAGGGAAAACAATTCTTAACAATAAAAGAACTTCTGAGGGGAATCACCATTCCTGACCTCAAGATATATTACATAACAATATATGTTTTAAAAAAAGAAACAATAAACAAAAAACTTCATGGTATTGGTACAGTGACCAGTTGATCAATGGAATAGAATTGAAGAATAAGAAATAAAATGACAAATTTACGGACACTTGATCTTTCTAAATGATGCTAAAAATATACAATAAAAAAAAGAAAGCATCTTCAATAAATTGTGCTGGTCCAACTGGCAGTGGGTATGTAGAAAAATAATAATAGATCCATATTTCTCACCTTGAACAAAGTTCAAGTCCAAGTGAATCAAGGACCTCAACACTGAATCACTTAATCAAGGACCTCAATACTGATACACTGAGTCTAATAAAAAAGAAAGTGGGAACAAGTCTCAAACGTCTTGGCATAGAGGGAAATTTCCTAAACATAACTTCCATGGCTCATGCTCTAAGATCAAGAATTGATAAATGAGATCTCATGAAACTGAAAAAAGGTTCTGTAAGGCAAAAAACAGAGTCACTAAGACAAATCAGCTACCTACATATTGAGAAAATATCTTCACTAACACCAAATCCAATAGAGGGCTAATATCCAAAATATATAAGGAACTCAAGAAGCTAACCTCCAAAAAACCAAACAAACTAATAATAAAATTGGGGTATGGGACTAAACAGAGAATTCACAACTGAGGAATCTCAAAAGGCTGAGAAGCACTTAAAGAAATGTTCAAAATCCTTAGTCATCTGGGAAATTCAAATCAACCCTGAGATTCCACCTTATAGCAATCAGAATAGCTAAGATCAAAACCTCTGATGACAGCACATATTGGCAAAAGTGTAGAGAAAAAGAAAAACTTCTCCATTGCTGATGGGATTGCAAACTGGTGCAAACGCTCTGGAAATCAATCTAGAGGATCCTTAGAAAATTAGAAATAGATTGACCAGAGACCCAGCTATTATACTACTCTGGAACATATACCCAAAGGATGCCCTACCATGCCACAGGGGTATGTGCTCCACTATGTTCATAGCAGCCATATTTGTGATAGCTAGAAGATGGAAACAACCCAGATATCCCACAATGAAAGAATGGATACAGAAAATGTGGTTCATTTACACAATGGAATACTATTCAGCTATTAAGAAAAAGAATTCTTTGTTTATGGGGTACAGAGCTAAACAAAGAGTTCTCACCTGAAGAATATCTAATGGCTGAGAAGCACCTAAAGAGATGTTCATCATCCTTAGTCATTAGGGAAATGCAAATCAAAACAACCCTGAGATCCCATCTCACACCAGTCAGAATGGCTAAGATCAAAAACACAGGAGACAGCAGTTGTTGGTGAGGATGTGGAGAAAGAGGAACACTCCTGCACAGCTGGTAGGACTGCAAGCTGGTACAACCACTCTGGAAAGCAGTCTGGCATTTCTTCAGAAAACTGGGCATGACACTCCCGGAGGATTCGGCTATACCACTCCTGGGCATATATCCAGAGGCTTTACCTGCATGCAATAAGGACACATGCTCTACTATGTTCATAGCAGCCTTATTTACAATAGCCAGAAGCTGGAAAGAACCCAGATGTCCCTCAACGGAGGAATGGATTCAGAAGATGTGGTATATTTACACAATGGAATACTACTCTGCAATTAAAAACAATGAATTCACGAAATTCCTAGGCAAATGGTCAGAACTTGAAAATATCATTCTTAGTGAGGTAACCCAATCACAAAAGAACACATATGGTATGCAGTCACTGATAAGGGGATATTAACTCAGAATCTCGGAATACCCTAGACACAATTCGCATATCAATAGATTTCCAAGAAGATGGAAGGAGAGACCCCTGGTCCTGGAAAGACTGGATGTAGGGGAATGCCAGGGCAGAGAAGCGAGAGGGGGTTGAATGGGGAAAAGAGGGAGGGAAGGGGGCTTATGGGACTTTCGGGGAGGGAGGAAACGGGAAAGGGGAAATGATTTGGAATGTAAATAAAAATAACTTAGAAAATAAAAAAAAAAAAGAAAAAGAATATCATGAGTTTTGCAGACAAATGGATATAACTAGAAAATATCATTCTGAGTGAGGTAACTCAGACCCAAAAGGAAATGCATGATATGTTCTCACTAAGAAGTGGATATTAGCCAAAAATGTACAGAATACAAAGGATGCAATCTACAGAATTTAAGAAGGTAAACAAGCCGAAGAGCCCAAGTGAGGATGCCTAAATCTCATGTGGGAGGGGGAAGAGAACAATCATGGGGAGCAGAGAGGAGGAGGGACCTGGGTCAGAGGAAGGAGGGGAAAAGGAAAACATGATCAGGTATTTGGGGAGGGGGGTAGAAGTAAAGCCCTGAGGGCCAATTCAATGAATGAAAACAGGCAACCTCAGGAGGTAGTAGGTATGGAGACTCTCTAGAATGTACCAAAGACCTGGGACTTGAGGTACTCTCAAGACTCAAAGGGAGGGACCTTAGAAGAAATGCTCTATAGTGGGGAGAGAGAACTTGTAAAGTCCACCTCCTGTAGAAAGACAGGGCAACAACTGGAGGGTTGGGGTTGCCATTCCACAGTCAAAAGCTCTGACTCAGAATTGTTCCGGAACTGCAGGGACAAAAATGGAAAAGAGACTTAGGAAAAGGAGGTCCAGTGGCCAGCCCAAATTGGGATCTATCTCAAGGGAAAGCCCCAAGGCCTGAGACTATTACTGATACCATGGTGTGCTTACAAACAGGAGTCATAGCATGGCTACCATCAGAGAGGCCCAACAAGCAACTGACCAAGACAGAAGCAGATACTTATACCCAACCAATGGACTGAGGTTGGGGACCCCTGTGGTTGAATTATGGAAAGGTTGGAAGAAGTTGAGGAGGAAGCCGACCCTATAAGAATACCAGCAGTATCAACTAACCTGACCACTGAGATCTCTCAGACACTTAGCCACCAACCTGGCAGCATATAGGAGCTTGTTCCAGTCTGCCAACACAGATACAGCAGAGGACTGCATTGTCTGACCTCAGTGGGAGATGTACCTAACCCTTGAGAGACTTGAGGCTCTAGGCAGTGGAGAGGCCTGATGCTGTGGGTTGGGGTTTAGTGGGGGGTGGAGTGGGAACATCCTCTTGGAGAATATGGAAGAGGAATGGGACGAGGAACTCTCAGAGGGCAGACCGCAAGGGGGATAATGACTGGAATATTAAAAAAAAATAAAAGGTTAAACATCATTTTAAAAAAGAACTTAAATATCAAAAGCAACGTATGAATTTTCAAGAGCTACGTGTGGGTGCATGTGGGTGTGTGTGGGGGGGGGGAGGACCTTAATGAGACGTGTGGCTATGCCCCAGGTTCTAGCCTGACTCCGCCTCGGCAGTCACCTGCCTGCACTCACACTCTCCCCGCCTCCTGGTTACCTGACCACCCAACTCACTATAAATAGGACCCCTCAGCGCGAGCTCTCTCTCTCTCTCCCGCTTGTTCTCCCCCGGTCCTCTTCTTTGTCTATCTCTATGTCTCTCCATTTTCTCCCCTTTCCATGTAGTCATGGCTTTTCTTATCTATTTTCTCCTCTTCCTTTGTCTTTCTTTTTCTTTTCTCTTTCTCTTTTCTTAATAATATAACATCAAAGCTACGGGCTGCCTCTTATTAAACTTGCCATACGGAGCTAGCTGGTACACGCCGTCTGAGATTCAGCCACACAGACAGTCTGTGAGTACAGGTAACAGGCAAAGAAATCTACATCAGAATGGCTCTGCCTTCTGCGTAACATTTCTCTGCACACCCGCGCATGCCCACGCGCGATACCGGCCGGTGGTATGACTACCCACTCCCCGTTAGGCTGAGGCACGCGTGCATCTTGCCTGCATCCTCTGCATATGCACGCTACCTTGGCCCAAGAGCGAGGCCCATGCACCGCCGGCCCAGTCTGGCGCGTGCCCCTTCCCCCTGCCCCCCGCCCCCGCATCCGAGTGCACCAGGCCCCACACTTTCCTTTTTTTTTCCCCACATGTGTGTATGTGTACATTCTGCACTAGTGAGCATAAATATAAATATTTTGTATAGGTGAGCACTTCTAAAAGAAAAATACTCAAAATCAATCTTAAAAAATTTATGCAGTAAGTGGGTATATGAAAGATAAGTATTTTGTTTCAATAGTAGACTAACAAGGAACCCAAACTTCATGATAATGGAAATCTCTTGCAAGACATAAAAAGGAAAGTGCATGTTTATGATAAAGGATTCACAAAGGTATGGATACAAAACACTGTGACTATAAGTGCAGCACGGAATTATATTAGAATTTGATTGAGCATGAAAACACTAATTAGGACCATGCCTAAAGTATCACAGTGTTTCAAGAGCTGAGGATCAACAGTAAGTAGATTCGGTACATTTAAAATAAAGAAGCAGCTAGGACTAGTGTTGAATGTCTATAACCAAAACACTTAAGAGGCAAAAGGAAAAGGGTAAGGAATTTCAAAGAAAGCAAGAGATACATAAAAGTTTCAAGCCAGCCTATATTTTATGGTGAAGCCCAGCTTCAACACCACCACTGACAACACCAGCAACAAAATCTATCAATATAAAATACAATAAACAAAGGAAATTCTATACAGGAAGAACTTAATTTATTACCTGCAATACAGAAAGAACTTAATAAAATTCTGATATCCATAACAGGAACATTATTTTCAAGATCAGTAATTGATTTTCACCACAGATAACCATTCTCTTATTCATATAACTTCACAATCACATTGCATAACACATATTTTGGAAACTCAGTACTCTCTGGCGTTGATGACACAGTTTTCGGACACTGAATTAAATTATACACTGTCAAGTATTACCCACAAGAATACTTGTACACTTGTACACAAGAATACTCCTGTACCAGGAGTAGGCACCAAATGAACCTGCTTAAAGAATACTAAGAAATATGTACAAAACAGATGTGTTTGAGTTTAATGTGTCCATGCCCCCAAGAGTCTTATATTAGTGCTCAGCAAAATATTGACTCTACTAAGATAAGGTTGTTTTCAGCATATGAATTATTGTTCCCCAAAAAAATAGATGGGAAAGGTAGCGTTTGTTTAAAAAGCAATATTTTCCCTTAAAATATAAAAAGTAATTAATATGTCCACTAGACTATTCCATGTCAGGAAATAGAATACTTTAGGGATATGGTTCAGTGAGTATACTTATGTGGACATATAAAGATCATTTTCTCGGGACTATTTAATGAAGACATTAAATAAAATTTTCTCACCTCAGTCAGAAAAGTTTTTATCACTTCAGAGTGATGGGTTTATTGGTTATCTAGGACTTCAGAGAAATGTCCTGTTATTTCTTTTGATCTGGCATCAGGATATGATAAGAAAATTTAAACCCAAGGAATTCAAGATGGCTATTTTATCTGCAGTATTAATATACCAAGACATCTCTTGAAATGTTTAAATTAAGATCTAATTCAACATAAAAGTTCAGAACTTAAAAATACAAATAAATTATGTCTATTTCCTTTGAGGTTTAATATTTTATAAAAATATTTCTTCATTACAAAACATTGCATGTCTGGAAGTGTTTAATTATTGTGTTTACATTAAATCACACAGTAATTCAAATCAAAGAGACTTTAAATGTTCCTTTGGGAAGTACAGAGTTTATTTTGGAATTCTTTTCCTTTCTATGATACAAAATCCAACTGGAAATTTTACCAGTGATTCATTTCCTCACATATGCTTCCTGAATACACTTTAAAAAAAAAAACTAAAACAAAACTTTCCCATCAATTCAGTATACAAAACAAATACATTCAGAAACAGAGGAGAGAATGAGGAGAAGGGAGACAAATACTTTTAAAATGGTATTATGGGAAATTGTTTCACCTCCTTATTTCTTGAGTAACATTTTACACTGGTATGTTTGCTAAGTCTACTCATTTTTTTTTATTTATTTTATTTTATTTTTTAATTTACATTCCAAATCACTTCCCCTTTCCCGTTTCCTCCCTCCCTGAAAGTCCCATAAGCCACCTTCCCTCCCTCTTTTCTCCATTCAACCCCCTCTCGTTACTCTGTTCTGGTGTTTCCCTACATCCAGTCTTTCCAGGACCAGGGGTCTCTCCTTCCATCTTCTTAGAAATCTATTGATATGCGGATAGCAGCCTTATTT
Organism: Tokudaia tokunoshimensis; assembly: GCA_036184795.1. NCBI lineage: Eukaryota > Metazoa > Chordata > Mammalia > Rodentia > Muridae > Tokudaia > Tokudaia tokunoshimensis. The sequence continues at coordinate 62,559,392 of BTHU01000001.1, read as the reverse complement.
ATAATAGCCAGAAGCTGGAAAGAACCCAGATGTCCCTCAACGGAGGAATGGATTCAGAAGATGTGGTATGTCTACTCATTTTTATGTAGTTACTATTCTGCCACAGGCTCAAAAGTATACACATCCTGAATTGTGCTAAGAGATTCCACATCTAAGGAAGCCTGTTGTCACTAGAGGGCAGTGTGATTATCATAGTTCATGGTTTGTCCCAAAGTTCTTGGGACAGATAATTAACTGAGAATTTCTGGTGTGACATAATTTTAAGATTACAAATACACTTTAAATGAGTAGGTAGACATACATTCTTGTTATAGACTGCTTGCTCTTTCCCTCCCCAAGCCAGTTTATTTCTTCAAACATTAGCTCTCATGGTGAAATTCTTCAGTGTATTGGAGAATTATAGCTTAAAGGAATTAGGAAAAAACTAGAACTCCTAGAGAAGAAGAAAAGACTAACTCATGTTCCACATCTGTCTGCATGTCTGTTTATATCCATTAGTTTTCATCATAATGTTAAAATGCACTTCTAAGACAGCCATTAGCAAGGCCTGGAGATGCCCCCTCCCTCCCCAGACACACTGGAAGCTTGTTCCTGGATATACCAGACTCAACAGCAACAAGAAACCAACAGCTTCTTTTTATGTCACCCTATTATGCTGTGTCGTTAAAGAAGCCAAATCAACACTGCCCAATTACAAAATGGTACAATATTACATGGGTACAAGCTTCTGAATTTTCAAACACAGGGCTTTATAGCTTAAATCTGCTACTTAGTCTTTATCTGTAGCTATTTAACAGCCTATGGAGCTAATATAATATGATAATATAAACATTAGCTATATGAAATAAATAATATAGATATAATAAATAATAAATATATAATATGGTAATCAAATAATACTAGATATTAGAGGTTTGTGAAACATGAAAAATAACTTAAAATGCAGGCAGGATATAAAATTAAGAGTGCCTTAGGGCCACTGTCTCAGATTATTTCTCTAAGTGTTCTTTTCTCCATGCCTACAGCAAATGTTATCTGCTCCACTTGCACTATTCATTCATCATGTATTTACTGTGCTACACACTCCAATACACAACTTGTAAACTAAAATATAAAGTACTTTTGCCTTTGAGGGTACTTACATTGTAGTAGGGGACCCAGACATTAATCAAATTGTCAAATAAGCAAAAGTGTAGCTTAACAAAAACAAATGTCATAAATGAGAAAGATAGAGTATATGTATCTGTCAGGTAAATTAGATCTAAATGGCAGATCACTAAGCTTTTCTTGATTAAAAAAAGGCTGAAATCTTATCGAAATCTTTTGAAAACAAAGTCATCTAGAAATGAAACATATCTTACATATAAGAACAGAATGAATAATGGTGCATGGCAAATGGAAGCACAGTGTATATAAGACTAAGCCTGTCCTGAACAGAGTCTGGAGAGATGGTTCAGTTTTTTTGAGAACCTGAGTTCAGCTCCCACCACCCAATGGTGGTTTACAACCTCATATAACTCTACTTCCAAGGGATCCAGCACGCACTTCTGGCTTTCATAGTTATATAACTCATGTCCCGCCCAGCACATCTACACATAATTTTGTTTTTAAAGTTGTCCAATGGAGTTGCATTAGAAGAGTGGGCTGGACAACATGAAATTTGAAAAGCAGTTGGAGGAAATCATGCTAGATTATACAAATTATATTAAATAAGAACAGTCTTTTTCTCTGATTTTGTTTGTTTGTTTGTTTTGTTGTTTTTGAGTACAATGTCTATACAGTCCAGGCTTTTCTACAACTGCATAGTACAGGCTAACTTACTGTAAGTTCCTACCACTTAAACGTACTGAGTAAAATAATCATGAATTACCATGCCTGGGTTAGAATTTGCTTTTATCCCAAGGTCAGTTCAGAGTGACTTGGTCCATTATTGATGCTGTATGACAGCTATAAACTAACATATTCTATGAATAACAAATATTTTAATCTCATAGTTCTAGGAGTGTCAACTTCACAATTAAAGGAGATTTGATGGTAAGAGTGACTTCCTCATATCCATGAATTCTTTCTTCTTTCATGGTGTAAACTAGTCTGTCTCACAGATACTAACATTATGGTCTATTCACCTAATCAACAAATGGCCTCACCATTCAAAGCCATCATGCTGGTGAAAGGGGAGGGGGTACATGCATTCAGAACATAGCACAGAGCAAATGTGTTTTAGGCAGAGATGTTGGCACTAAAGGGACGGGTGTTTAGTAATGATTATGCTCAATGAGCAGACTAGAAGGAAGTCCGAGGAGGGAGCTTAGCACTTAGTTTTGTCGTATAGTCACAATCATTTGTTGGAGAACATATTTTTTCTTTAAAAACTATAAGGACTTCATCTCTTTTCATCCAACCTAGGGTCTGTCTCTCCTCTGAAAGGCAATATCCAAAAGGAAACATCTTATTTTAATTCCTCTGGAGACAGCAGTCTGTCCACTGTCAACCCAATTTTATTTTCTTTATGAGGAGATGAAATTTGTTTCCTGGTAACTTCTGCCTACACAGCTGCACTGGAGAACAATTTCCTGAAATGGATATCTAAAACAGAAGACAAGAGAGTCTGAGAAGGGGATGATTTCCTGGTCTGGTCTTGTTTTTTCATGTTGAAGGTAGTTGGTGGCCTCTATCACTCTTGAGAAAATTTTAAGTTTCACTTATCATCTAAGACATTTCCCAAAGCATCTGTTCAGCAAATCCTCAACAGATGCAGAGGGCAGGACTGAAGATCACCATATTCCTTACTCTGCCTCCAGCTGTTATCCTAAGACCCCATATAATAGGACAATTATACTCAAGAATGGTTGTCCTTGAGTTCACAATGTATAAGTATGATTCCTGGGAATCACCATGAAGCAATCACCCTTCTTTTCTATACTAGAAAGAAACAAATGAGGCAGAGTGCACAGGTACAGAATTTGTTCCTGCTGCAGTTCACTAAGTAAGATTAACTGTGAATCCACCATTCTGTTTTCCTTCTTAACTTTGTCTAGATTTAAATCTTCACATGCATGGGTTTTGCTTCTCCATCTGAATTCTTGGCAATCTATTAAAAGACTTCAATAAAAAAAAAATCTGTGAATTAGCTGATTCCAGAACACACCAGGTACCCTTTCTGTTAAACTAATTTTCAAATGAACATTTTTTTTTCTCCAACTAGGAATTTCCTCCACAATTTGCAGAAACATGACATTCTACAAAAAAAGGCCTAGAAGTATTAATAGTAAGCTTGTATATCTGGTCACTTTCATAACTTCCTCTTGGTGAGTCAACAATTAGCCATTTTTAGAAACAATAAAAATAAAAATACCTCAGAGTTTCATGAAGCATATTTTATTGTGATTTGGTATTTATATTTGTCAAAATAAATTTCTCTTTTTTTACCCTATATGGTTAATTTTGATTGATTTTTTTCTCTCTTCTGAATTCAGGACTGCTCTATCTTAACACTCAAGAGTAGCCACTATTCTTCTATTCTCCAGTTTCTTACTCTAGAACTGAGCAAAGCCTAGTGTGAAGAAACTGCTGACAGCAACCAAGAAGTCTTGTGAGTCTACAGAAGTCAGTTGGTCCAAGCCGTTTTCATCTCAACTTATATTACTGCTGCTTTTGACAAGCCAAATTGATGATGCCTTAAGGCCATGAAGCTATATTTTCATATGTGGCTCAGATTAGCTCCCAGATGCACTCTTAAATTAGACCACATTATCACTCCAAACCTCACTTCCCTATCCCCAGCTCACACTGATTCTATCTCATCTGCAACACAAATTGACCTTATGCAGCCTCATGACAAACAGTCAAACTGTAACAGCCTTCTAACTCCAGCTCAAGGCTAACCTTTTCTATGAGGACCTGGTAGAGCAAACACCTCACTCTGCTCTCTATGTCTTTTCTCCCCCTTTCCGATACTCTGACAAGCCTGCAGCATTTCTCAGTGATTTCTTTTCACCCAAAGGAACATTTAGCTTTATGTCAGAGTATTTGATCTGTGATTCTTCACATCTCCTTAAATTATCAAGTTTCAGTACAGGTAAAGTGTCAAAGCCAGAACTGCCTCTTATTTTTGGTGATCTCAAAATGTATGGTCATTAATAAAGACAGTCATTTAAAATAGGAACTCACTGGAAAAAAACATGCTTTGAGGAATGAATGGCAAAAATAAATGTAGTCATCAAATAAATACAGGTAATAGACAATGCCATGAAGCTTATTGTACTATGTTCAAATTTTTGTAGGTATTTGTTATTTTTTATTTTGTTTATCAATGCCATGAAGCTTATTATACTATGTTCAAATTTTTGTAGGTATTTGTTATTTTTTATTTTGTTTATTTTGTAATCATAATCTAAATTCTGGAACACTAAGGTTCTTATGCCTCTAAATCAATTGCTTATCCCTAATGTGAATGACTTCATTATTTAGTTTGTATAATAAATAAATAAATCATTACAAGGGTATGAATTTGTAGAATTTATAGATGTTCCATGGCAGCAAGACTTCATATGAGAAGAAAACATGTGCTAAAGAGTTGGAGAGATGGCTCAGTCAATAAAATTCTTCCTACACAAGTATGAAGAACTGAGTTTAGATCCCCAGAACCCAACAGAAATGTTATGATAGTACATGCCTGGCATTCCAACACTGGGAATAGACAAGTGAATCCTGGAAGCCCACTGTCCGGCCAGTTGAGACAATCAGTGTGCTACAGGTTCAGTGAAAAATCCTGCCTCAAAAAACAGAGGAAAGGACAATGTAGAAGACATACAATGTTGTCTTGTAGTTCCCATACATGGACACAGGGCCAAACATACCCACAACATGCAAGCAACACACATATACCAAAAGCAAAATGAGAGTTAGCTAAGTAGTAGGGTAATTGCTTAATATGTGTTAGTCCATAAGCTTGATTCCAGCACCATTGAAGATAGAAGAAAATGATAAGGGGATGAGGAAGGAGAGGCAGTAGATAAAAAGAAGAAAAATGGGAGAAGGGAAAGAAGGAAGAAGAAGATTGAGAATGGGAGGAGGGGAAGGAGGGGGAAGGAGAAGGTAGAGAATGGGAGGAGCGGAAGGAGGAAGAAGAAGCAGAAGAGAAGAGGAAAAATGACATTTAAGTTAAGTAGGGGCTACTTAAAAACCAGAACAAACAATAACACTTTTGATAAGGCTTCATCAAATCATAATAACTGGCATGCTGGGAACAACTATAAAATAGATCATAGTAATCAATCATTAAAAAACTTATACTTTGTATTCAGTGGAAGTAGTTCATGTTGTAATAAGGTATAATTGAGTCCAAATAATCCTAACAGGCTCCCGCCCATAAACTGCCCTAGAACTTTTAATTGTCATATAATTTTTGACTCCAGTTGACTCCTTTTCTCTGGTTAAACAGTGCTTAGGCAAAAGAAAGCTTGCAAAAGAAGTGATAACTTCCAGAGGAAAAGTTGATGGAACAGACTGGAAAAGAGATCAGTCAGGTAAGTACCTACCACACAAGCATAAAGACCTAAGTTCCTTGCCTAGGGTATTGGTAAAAACTGGGTGTAATGATTCCTCTCTGTATCGCTAGTTCTGATGTGAAGAAATAGGTAGATCCTGGTGCTCACTGGCGGGACCTTTTAGCCAATCACTGAGCTGTGGGTTGGGTGAGAGACTATATCTCCAAAATTATGGTGGAGAGAAATAGAGGAAGATACCTTGATTTTACTCTCTAGCTTCAGCACTTGCACTCAAATGTTCATACACATAGATGCTCACAAATAAACTATTCAGACATGTACACTAAATAAATAAATATAAAAGGCTGATGAATTGTTTTCTCATAAAATGAAAATGTAACTAATCAGTTAGAGCCTATCCTACTCTGTATCCAGATTTCCTTATTGCTAACTTAAATTTTCCCTGTATTATACAATACTATATTTCTATCCTTTCTAAAAAAAAAAGAAAGATTCTTTAATTTTCAAAGCAAATGGTAGTTTTCCTTTTAAATGTCTGAGTCAATAGAACATGTAGCTATTATATAATAGCTTATAGCTTCTTTTTTCATAGAGAAGAAAACAATACCAGAACTTGATATTTCCATCAGGTTATGTCTATCTTGTCTTTCATGTGTCAAATCCCCTAGGGTGATAGTGATGTACTTCTAGACTGTGTCTGTCTGGGAAAGTTAATATTCAACATGAATAGAATTCAAGACTATAAACTTATCCATCTATTTTTACAGAGAGTGTTATTAAAGGAAGAGATCACCAGCCACAAAGCAATAAAATGTGTTATCTCAAATAACACCTAGGGCCTCAATTCAGGTCACTGGCTTCCAGAATCTAGAACTGAAGAATTTAAAGAACATTAAAAACTGCCTTCACTTGGTTTCAAGGGGAAAAAAAAATGCATCCAGTAAATCTGTAATGTGGCTTTACTTCCTTATTGCAGAAATGAATCATCTCTTTTTATCATCTCTTTGCTGTTGATGTTTATGCCCACCCCTAAATCTTTACTACTTTCTACTACAACAAAGTTTCAAGAGCTAGAGAATTTGGTTATATTACAATGTTGTATTTTCCTGCTTCAACAAAAGGGAATGGAATAGGGGTGTGGCAGGGATATACAACAGACTTTACAGAGCTTGTCTTGAAAGCTAAGCTAGGCCCGGCTTTTCCCATGGATCAGGGATAGCACATTTGACTACAACCACTGGGAGGTATTGACCTCCCAGGTAATCCTCATCCAAAACAACCATACCGTAAATCCTTGCCTCATTCCATATCATTAAACTGTTTTCAACATTTCCCAACATTCTAAAATTAAAGGCCAAAGTAGACATCTGTATTTTCAACTTGAAATTGAGGAACAAGACCCCGTGTTTTTAATAAGTTATATAATATAACTTGAAGATTATATAATTCTTGTCTATAAAATTCGAGATCTTTATGCAATATCATATTCTCATTGATACTCCTGACTTTTATAACTAATTCTGTATTTGACACTTAAGGTAAGAGTCACATCACGCTTAGAAAATTTTAATGGCCGATACTTGGTTTCAATGGAAATTAAAATGGAGGTAAAAGAGACTTCAACAAGTTAAATTTTATATATCTAAAATCTTGCATTTAAAATGCATTTTCTCCTTATATTTGACATATTCAAATAAAATAGTCCAGTTTTATTCAAGTAAACTTTTAAAATGGTGGATCCAGTCAGCCAGAAACTAAATTCTTCAAAGAATTTCATTTTCTCTCTTACACTCGAAAATATTTGCAGGACTCAAATATCTCAGTAAAAGGTTCTACAGTTGAGGGCCACCTCCAACCCTACAGAAAAGCAGAGTGAGATGAAAAAATGGAATACAGACAACCCAACAGCAAACACCAATAGACCTTCCTATTGGAAACCTAGATTCTTGGGAAGTAAGAGGAGTCATTTCTCATCAGTTGAAATCCACTAATACAGACCATTGATGATGTTTGCCAAGTGTTATCCTTAGATCATATGAACTATAGAAAAAAAGAAAAGGTATTTTACTTTGTTCACTTCAATCTACTTTGAAAATGGAATTGGAAGCTCCTGCTTCTCAAATCAAGAATATCTGACAAAGCTCAAGATCCCAATGTAACTTATAAAGTAACATAACCAAGGGATATCAGCAGTAGGTAAAGGGCCACCTCATCACCCTAACTCATCTTTTCCCACAGTTGTTTCTCTTTACTTTCATATTCCCTCTTTCCTTAGGGCACCATCATTCAACTTGAAATCAGGGATGGTATGGTGAGAAGGCACATAGGCAAAGCATACTGAGGAGGTCTGAGAACAAGGAGACACAAAAGCACAGCATGGGAGAAATGGAACCTGACTGAGCAACTGCCAGTCTGTTTCCTTCAACTGAAATGAGCTTTTTAATTTTCATTAAATGTGGTTATTTGTAATTTGAAGTCATGACATTGAAACCCTTATCACTGGGAAAGCGAGTAGGGTAGGGTCGCATGGTCAAAAAAGGCATCATCACAAATTATTTCTTAAGCAAATCTTAATTTTAAAATATATTTTTAATCTCAGGTATATGAAATGTTTTACTCTGAGTTTATAACACATTTGATTTTGCCTTTACTATATGTTACTTCTAATAATCTTAATATATTCTGAATCTGCAAACCATTGAGAATTGCTAAGTCCATAGAAACAAATTTAACCATATAAAACAATGTTGAATTAGTTTATTGCAGATAATAAGCATTGACAAATTCAGCTTTCTAATTTCTAAAAATGCATACAAACAAGTTTGATCAAAATCCATATTCTTTTCCCTCCATCTATTCATCCATTGCTCCCACTGTCAGTACTGGAAAGTTATTTTCATATGAAATATTCTGCCACACTATTAAAATTCACCATAGCACAAACTTCAGTGCATATGAAACTATAAAGTGAAGTAGATTTAAGGTGCTGAATGTTTCCTATTCAAGTAACTTGCTACTAAACAAGTGTAGAATGTAGATATGTCACAGACATTCGAAATCACACTTCAGTAGTCACATTAGCAAATGGAAGGTGTGTTTGACATTGAAATTTAGCTGCATCCTTTTTTTCCATCAGGAAGGTTAACCCTACTCTTATGTCTTTCTGCAAATGATTCTTCAAGGGAATTATGGTGCAGCACCATGGCAATACCCTTAGAATTTGTTGGATGCTGAGGGACACAAACTATATTCATATCTATAGTGTTTTCATTTCCCAAAAGACTTGAATTTCATGTAATTCTCAATGTAACATGGATATGGCTAGATCATATTTGTGTTTTCCTGGATACCAAATAATAACTTGAATTACTATATATGGTTGTAAAGGAAGAGAATACAGGAAAGAAGGAATTACATTTTCACACTTTTTAAAATAACACAATGAGTTTCATGTTTAAATTCTATTCCTACCTTCCTCTTATGAATAGGATTTATCCTGAAGAATATTTGGGAGTTTAGAAAAAAAAAAAGCAATATAGGAAAATGTCCAGCCCACAAGGGGCTTCAACGAGCATTATTCTCTTATTTTAACTTATTTTAAAGAACCAGAACAATCTCATAAAATGGTCACTATATCTCTTGTTTAATTGTTGAAAAACCAAGCATCAGTTAATTTAATAAGTCATTCTTAATGACTTCTTAATGAAAAAAATCTTCTTCCTCAAACAGAAATTCTCATTTGCAGTGGGGAACCAGGCAGCTCCATAGCCTTCTGTGCTTAGCCCACTAGGAGACAGCTAGGAGCGCACAGGGCATAAGATCAGTGGAGCATCTGGGACAGGAGTCTCCCCTTCCAGCCTCCATTTGCAGCAGAGAACCAGGCAGCTCCACAGCCTTCTGTGCTTAGCCTACCAGGAGAGAGTGATCTCCCAGCAGCGATTTCACTTCTGAGTGCAGAGGTGAGATCTTCACCTTCTCTCTGGAGCAGTACAGCTAGGAGCGCACAGGGCATACAATCAGTGGAGCAGCTGGGACAGGAGTCTTCCCTTCCAGCTGCCATTTGCTGCAGGGAACCAGGCAGCTCCAAAGCCTTCTGGGCTTAGCCTGCCAGGAGAGGGTGATCTCCCAGGAGCGATTTCACCTCTGAGCATGGAGGTGAGATCTCCACCTTCTCTCTGGAGGGGTACAGCTAGGAGCACACTGGGCATATGATCAGTGGAGCAGCTGGGACAGGAGTCTTCCCTTCCGGCCGCCATTTGCAACAGGGAACCAGACAGCTCCACAGCCTTCTGTGCACAGCCCCTGCAAGAGTTGGTCTCCCAGAAGTACAGACACAGGTTTACAGGCCCATAGGAGGGGCAATCTCCAGCCAGAGACAAGACCAACTAACAAAACCAGAGATAACCAGATGGCAAAAGGCAAGCGCAAAAACCCTACCAACAGAAACCAAGGCTATTTCAGAGCCCAGTTCTCCCACCACAGCAAGTCCCGGATGCCCCAGCTCACCAGAAAAGCAAGAGTTGGATTTAAAGTCTCTTCTCACGATGCTGTTAGAGAACATCAAGAAGGACATAAATAACTCCCTTAAAGAAATACAGGAGAACATGGGTCAAATGGTAAAGGCTGTTAAAAGAGGAAACACAAAAATCCCTGAAATACAGGGGAGCATGGGTGAACAGGTAGGGGCCCTTAAAGAGGAAACACAAAAATCCCTGAAAGAATTACAGGAGAACACAATCAAACAAGTGAAGGAACTGAACAAAACCACCCAGGATCTAAAAATGGAAGTAGAAGCAATAAAGAAATCACAAAGGGAGACATCTCTGGAGATAGAAAATCTTGGAAAGAATTCAGGAGTCGCCTTTAATCCCAGCACTTGGGAGGCAGAGGCAGGAGGACTTCTGAGTTCGAGGCCAGCCTGGTCTACAAAGTGAGTTCCAGGACAGCCAGGGCTACACAGAGAAACTCTGTCTCGAAAAAAAAAGAAAAAGAAAAAAAAAGAATTCACGAGTCATAGATGCAAGCATCAACAACAGAATGCAAGAGATAGAAGAAAGAATGTCAGGGGCTGAAGATACCATAGAAAACATTGACTCAACAGCTAAAGAAAATGCAAAATGCAAAAAGCTCCTGAACCAAAACATCCAGGAAATCCAGGACACAATGAGAAGGCCAAACCTAAGGATTATAGGTATAGAAGAGAGTGAAGATTTCCAACTTACAGGGCCAGTAAATATCTTCAACAAAATTATAGAAGAAAACTTCCCTAACCTAAAGAAAGAGATGTCCATGAACATCCAAGAAGTCTACAGAACTCCAAACAGACTGGACCAGACCAGAAAGTCCTCCCGGCACATAATAATTAAAACACCTAGTGCACTAAACAAAGAAAGAATATTAAAAGCAGTAAGAGAATAAGGTCAAATAACCTATGAAGGCAGGCCTATCAGAATTACACCAGACTTCTCACCTGAGACGATGAAAGCCAGAAGATCCTGGGCAGATCTCATACAGACCCTAAGAGAACACAAATGCCAGCCCAAACTACTATACCCAGCAAAACTCTCAATTACCATAGATGGAGAAACCTAGATATTCCATGATAAAACCAAATTTACACAATATCTTTCCACAAACAGAAATTCTACTCCACAATCAGCCAAGTGACAGTGACAACAACAACAACACATATTTATCTTCTCTGAAGAAGCAAGGAAGAACCAGGGGTCAACCAAATGACTCAGATTAAAATGTTCCAGCTAAGCAGCTAATATTCAGCCTCATCTTTGAGTATCTATTTACTGAGCATCCTGTAAGTGCTATGATAATGAAGAAAAGGACAAACCAATCTGCCCTACAAGCCATGTGCTTGATGCTCAGCAAATTCCTCCCTTCTCTATTGAATTGCCTTTAACATGTATACTCATAACCATGAATAATTCACAATAATACTATTGAATGGTATCTATAGCATCAATACCAATACCAAATGCTTCATATATAAATATAGTAACTATAATACATATACTCTATACTAACATATAAATATAGTATTTCCTATATTTTCTAAGAAATTATGTACCAGAAACTAAGCATTCCACCTGCTTTTTCTCATCAAATATTCTGGACTTAATCTCATTTCAAAGAACATTAGGTTATCCAAATCCTAAATGCATAGCAATGTCTGGATTTTTTCTCAGATTAAAATGTTCCAGCTAAGCAGCTAATATACAGCCTCATCTTTGAGTATCTATTTACTAAGCATCCTGTTATTTCTCTTCTGAGAAGAGAATTATGTGTTGTTGTTGCCACTGTCGGAAAGTTTGTAGGAACTTGGCTAATTGTGGAGTAGAATTTCCGTTTGTGGAAGAAAATTTTTCATGATTCAAACTCATCAGCAAAAACATCCTAAAACCGTTGGTCTCTGTAATAAGAAATTACAATGTGATTTCCTCTCCAGACTTAGTCTTGCAGTTTTAAAAATGATTTCTATAATGAACACAAAAGTTAGCATGATGGATATGAAGGAACATAGACCAGAAGTTAGAAGATTAGCTGTCCACATTCAGCTTTGCTCTGACTACACAAAGAAAGTGCTAAGTATATCCATCAGATGACATTAACAGACCATAGCAACTCTTTTGGTCTTTGTGACATATCACAGTACTACTAACCTCCTTCACATTTTCCCAGGCTGACTAATTCTCAAAGGAAAGCATCTTTGGACTAAACCACTACTATATTCACAACCGCTAGTACTATTACTGGCCTCTGCTGCATTCAAAGCAAAAATAGTCCCTGAGAATTCACAAAATCAGTTCTCTGAAGTCACATTCGGTGACATTTAAGATTTCAAAATGAAATACTGATACCACTGCTCATAGAGTGTTCATTCATTTGATTTTCTTTAAGGACATGAACAAAGTATGAGTGTCATATAATAACATTATTCAAAATAATGGTAGCAAGGAAGGATGGAGAGATGACTAAGTGTTTAAGAGCACTTGCTGCTCTTCCAATAAACCCAGGTTTGCTTCCTAGCAACTACATGGTGGTTCGCAACCTTCTACGACTCCAGTCATAGGGAATTCAATGGTTTCTTTGGACCTTGGAAGATACCAGGCATGTGAGTGATGCAAAGACAGAGAGAGAGGCAAATTAAACATGTAAAAATAAAATAAATAAATCTAAATTTTTTCATAATATAATATTCTTGACTTTGCTTTTGGTCAAGCACTTATTGACAAATGTAAATGTATAATAACAAACATAAACACGCATCCAAGCAATCCCATTCAGGACAATTGTGAGAGGATGTGTATGAATCTCAGCTAAGAACAAAGAATGTAGATCTGCAAGAGAGCTCAGCAGATACAGACAATCACTGCCAAACCTGGTGGCATAAGTTTTATCCCTGAGATGCATGCATAGGATGGCAGGGAAAAAAACAGTCCTACAAACTGTCTTCCTCACTTGTACCATATATTATATAATATGTAATGTACATTATATATTATATAATTTATTAGATAATAATATAATTATAAATGTATAATTATATATTTTATATGCATATATGTATATTTTATATATAATATAATGTATTATATAATATAATGTATATTTAAAATATATTCTATTTTTAAATAAGCTATATATCATATATATAATATATAATATATTCTCATATATAATATATATGAGAATTCCATGTTGTAGCACAATCTGTAGAATTTATCTAACCATTGTAAACCTAAGTTTTCCAAAAATTATTATGTTGTAAATTTCAATTGTCAATTATTGTTGGGAAGTATAAAAGTTTAACTGATATAAAGTATAAATTTCAGTTAAATATAAGGATTAAATAAGTTTAAAGAACAAATAAGCCAAGAACTATACCTGGAACACTATGAGTGATCAATAAATGGTAATACTTGCTACAAGGTGAACTGTACAAAATGGCTAACATTTGATGGTTACTGACTCACAAAATTGGCAGTTTCATATGGTCCACCCTGATAGTGGTGTGCATAGAGGCACATGAGCACAAAAACACAGAAAACAACTTCTGTAAGTAGATAAAGAGATAAATAAAACATTGAACATATACAATGAAACAAAACTCTGTGTTTAAACAAGATAAATAGCACATCCTTTCATTTGAAAGACAAGATGGGTGAGCCTGGGGATTAGTATATTAAATGAACCAAGTCAGACACAGGAAGACAAACACCACATGATCTCACTGACCTGTGGAATCTAAAAAAGCTATGTTCATATAGCAAAGAATAGAATGATGCAGAAGATATATAGAAAAGACGCTGAATGTTAAGCCCTAAATTTATGCTATGTGGAATTAGAAACAATCTAAGTAAAATACCTCATACTTCGTTAGCAGTTTAAGAGGAATCAAAAATAATAACGATGCTAAACATTTATTTTACCTTGAATGCAAGTCACTAAGCTTCCTTAACTTCTTAGACCTCATGTGTTTTCAAGTATCATTTCCCGTAAAATGAAAAGCTACTGATCTATAACAGTGTGAATTTTAATGTGTTCTTTCTCTTTAAATTTGTCTATCAATATTTTGTGTGTGTATGCATGGCTGTGTGTGTTTGTGTGTGTTTGTCTTTGTGTGTGATGTGTGATGAGGGAGAATGGAATGTGCCACAGCATGAAACTAGAGATCAGGGATTCAACTTTTCCATGTGTCCCAGGACTCTAATTCAAGTCACCTGGCTTGTATAGCAAACACCATTACCTGCTTTGTCATCTCAACAGTCCAATTAATAAAGAGCTATTCATTCCAGGAGGAGAAGACTGGCCTGAGAATCAATAGAGGAAATTGTGATGGGGCCATTGATTCAACCTTAATTTTCTCTTTTAGAAAATAAAAAAAAAATCTACAATAAGGCATGCAAATGCACACTGAAACACTGTACACAGCTGGAATCATCATACTCAGAGGAAGGAAAACTGTTCATAGCCAGTCAGTGTGTCTGCGCTACACAGTGACTCTGTCTGAAGCCACTGAGTCTCACAAAAACAAAAAAATCAAAATTCCCAACCCTAAAATTGTATGCCATGCTATCTAGTATGAGCAGATAAAGAATGTGTGATTGTTTTTAATGTAAGATTATATAGGATTACATTATATAACCTCAATTTTCAGTAACCAATTTAAATTTTCTCATTTCAACATCAACAAAAACACTTGCCTAAAAATATCTCTTAATTGAAAGCTCAATCCATGCGTGGCTAAGTCTAGACACTGACTTTTATATTTCGTGCAATAAAAAGGAAAAGTTAATTATTAAGCCTTCTTTGAAATTCAAAGAATGTATATTCTTCCTCAGCAGAATCAAAGCTGTAAACTAAAACTGACTTGAAATCCCAGGGTTATTCATCTGGATACCACAGACAACATGGGGAGCAAACAGATAGCTGCTTCTGAAACTGCTGTTATAGCCCTAGGAATCCGAAGGTGGTCTTTAGAAATGCCATGCTTATATACCTCTAGAAATTTGAAAAGAGTCAGAACACTCACAGCCTATTCCCAACAACATGTGAATCTTAGTTAAGACATTCCAAAGGAACAGAAAAACACCATCCCTGCATCATATTTAAAAATATAAATATTTATGGGAGAAAAGGGAGAAAAAAATAAGTTGTCATCATGGCACCAAGAGAATAATTACAGAAAAAAATAAATACTTTACAGAAAAATTACTTTGTAGAAAAAAAAAGAAGGTAGAAAACCAAGACAACTTGATCTATTACTAAAAGATATATGCTTGGTTCATATTAAAATATTTATACCAATTAAATAGCATGTTTCGCAGGGGATAGAAGCAAGAGTATCAGGTGTATTAGACAAGGACAATACCATGAAGATACATGTTTATCCCATTTTGATGTTTAAGAAAGAGAGAGAGAGAGAGAGACAGAGACAGAGACAGAGACAGAGACAGAGACAGAGACAGAGAGAGAGAGAGAGAGAGAGGAAAGAAATTGTGTTTGTGAAACCTAACACTACAAACAAAGACTTAATATCCATAAAAAATAGAAAACCAATTTTCTCAGGGTTGCTCATAAGACATTGGTAATCATTAATGTAGAAAAATGAGTAACCACATTTCACCTTCCTTAAAATAAATAAATGGAAACAGGTTTCATCTTAAATATTCCATAGAATCCTTTATTTTAAAAGTTCTAGTGGGAGATGGATGAAGGGGATTTTACTTATTAGTTTGTTTGGATGTTTATCTTGGCTTTCACTTTTACTTTGTTTGCTCTTGACCCATGTTAAGATTCCAAACTACACAGCATGTCACAATTAAACTTCTCCTGAGGAGCGCACAATCTGATTAGCACATTAACTTGAGCATAAACCAGCCGTGACCATGATGCCTCTGTCTATATCAGACCCATCCAGTGACTAATAATCATACGAACTCTATCAAAACAAACTAATCTCACCTTTTCTTAATCTTCCAGTGCTTCAGATCTAATTTTCTCTGTTGTCAAAAGTTTTTCAACCTTTAAATTTGTTCTAAGAAAAACCATCTGGCAATAAAAACAAACACTCCAGTGTTAAAAATTAGTTTTCCCAAAATTCTAATGAACCCTTATCAACAAGTTCAGATCCTGAAGCCGAACTCTGATGTATCTTGTTTTGATTTGGTTTTGTATGATTTTCTGATTGGTTTGGTTGCTTGTTTGCTTGTTTGTTTTATTGTCCAGTTCAATAATTACATCCCACACCTTGCCATACAATGTCCAGTGAAAAGGAATTAGAAAACCAGCAGAGTTCATATCTAGTTAAAGTTTTTATCTTGTTTTTCTTTCTTTTTTTTTTTTTTATAATTTGTGTGTGTGTGTGTGTGTGTGTGTGTGTAGATTAAAGGGTAACTTGGGAAAGCGAGTTCACTCCTTCCACCATTTGATACTCATTTGTATTAGACAAATTTACATATGTGTAGAACATTTAGGTATATGAATCAGCTTTATGGCTGTAAGCTTTATAAAATCTAAATACTAGTCTACTATTTCTAATAACATTTTACTGAGTGACCAGAATGTTATAATGTAAATGAGTGTAGCATACTGTATTACAAAGAGTTTGTATGACCAACTGTCAAATATCACTTTGATTTATTTAATCATGGCTACATATCAAATGAATGGCACTTTGCATTTACTTGGTTAAAGGTATTTTTAATTAATTCCTGTAGCTTTTTACTTTGTCTTGTATCATATTTTTATTGAGCAGCACTAATGATGAGGATATTAACCAACGGTATTTGTACCTAAGATTGGCCAGTACAGAGCTTTAGAAAAATAGGTAGTATGAGAGAAGAGCTGAGAGGCCAGAAAACACTGTAACACTGACCCCACTACCACCAAAGACATTTGGGCAAATCCCACCACTTCACTGCTCTATATTTCCTCCTCCATAAAACAATTAGAATAGCTTCCTAGCTGAAAAAAACGTTTGTAAAGTGCCCAACATACTGCATGTATAAATGAACTTTCATAGATAATTGGCTTCAATATAAAGTAAGCATTTCAAACAATGACTAATAAGTAATGCCTCCAGATAGCTACATCTTTCTGGGAATAAGACATATTCAGTGTTCCTTCCAAGTTATACCAGAAAAATGGGTTACATTTCATACATAAATGACAGCAAGCTGAGCACTTAAAGGCATTATCAAAATGTTTGTAGAACAAATTTACTATTTCCTATTTTGCTTCCCCCCCGCCTTTTTGGTATATGTGTGTATTTATATGCCTGAGTGAGTGTAGTATATACACACCATTGTGTTTGAGTACATGAGCTCAAGCATGGATGTAGATACCAGAAGACACCTAGCGTCTGGCTCTATTGCTCTCACTCCCTTGAGACAGGGTCTCTCACTGACCAGGACCAGTGGTACTGCTGTCTCTGCCCCACCCCTCACCCCAGTGTGAGGTTATAGGAGTTTGTGGCCATTCCCTACATTTTATGTGCCTTCTGGGCATTTGAACTTCTGACTTCATGCTTGCAGGGCAAGTGTCATCTTCCACCTTCCATTTGTGTTTCATAGTAAAGTAAATTGATTTCTAGGAATATGACCATTTTTTTTAATCTAAAGTTTATCTGAAAGTGACTTAAAACATCACAATACATGTGTATCCCTCATCATGTCTACATTCCTGTCATGGTGGAACTGTTTCACCTGTATGGCTTTAGGCTTTAAATTTATTAAACAAGTGATATGCAAAATATATAAAACATGGAGACCAAAATGTATTTAAAATTAATTATATCTCATCATTGTGCTGTATTTGTCATGGAACAAACCAAAAACTCATTCCCTGTGAAACCAAACCATAATCATTATAAGACTAGAAAGATAAACAGAGGATGACTGTTTAAAAAAAAATCACATTAAATCCTCCTTTACAAAGTCAATAGTAAAACTATGGACAGAAGTCCTTGTTCATTAAATGCCAATATGTAAGTTGAAATATCTATTGTAAATAGCTTAGGTAAACTAACATTACAGAATTATAACAAGTAACTTTCAGAAAGTGAGAAGTGACGAGAAAGGCCATTCCTTTTTATAAGGAGTCTGGCAGAAATAAATGTTGGTCCACCCGCTGTCACTGGTCATGAGTTTGCAAGAAAGTTAAGGTATAGTGGCCTCTCTTCATCAGCCTGCTTGCTGTTCTTCTTTCTCCACATCACCCGCCTGAACCTTTCATTCATGTAGCCAGTCCCTGCCATGCACCCACAGTTCTTGGACGTCTCTGTTCTGTAACATCATTTTATCAAAGCACTGACTAAGAATGACAGTAGAAACATGGAGCATATTTTAAAATGTCTTTAAAGCGGGTTTGACTGTATCTGATCCTGTGTGTATGGACATGTACACACCAGTTTAACCTTATCTGATTAATCAACAACAAATTACACAGCATCCAAGTACATAAAAACCACCTTGTTGGATTCTGACATAATTAGCTTAGCTCCCTTTAAAAACGAAGTGTTTCTATTATGTTAAGAATAAAACTCCAAAGCTGAGTTATAGCTTTTACAATTCTTAGATGCAGATAGTAGCACAAGCACCCTGATCCAGAACAAAGTCTGCCAGGGTAATTCTCATGTGATTTTTACAAGTTTTTCACTGAGTTACGGATAAGTGATATAAGCCTCATATTTAAAAACTTTTAGCTCATTAATTCACTTTGAGTAGTGAATTTTCAAGGAAGAGGATGAAAAGCTAGGAGTCCTTGGTAACTCATCAGAGAGATTCTCCTTAATTTGTTTATTAGCCTACAATCATTTGATTGGTTTTGTTTGCTTGTGAGGTTTAGTTGCTGTTTTGCATCAGAGTGTAAGGCACTTGAAAAATAGTAAATATTTTATTCTCTGGGCCTATTTAGAAAGCAATTTGAAGAACAGTTTTAGATAACTAGAGTAAAGTTAGATAGATGAGAAATGATAACCATGTTAATTTCAGAATATTCAATAAGTTAGGGATCTTTTTTTCTTTTTTGAAATAATGTTTCTGACCCCATTAAGTTAAAACTGGTGGTATTAAATGTTAAAAAATGTCACATTTTTTATCTGGTAAGGTAGAATTAGAATCTGGTAAGGTAGGATTAGAATCTGGTAAGGTAGAATTAGAATTAGAAGATGAGATGAGAAACAGAACAAAGAGAAATACCAATATGAAATAAACCAGGGCAGAGTTTGCATGATACTGTCCTCAGACCAGAACCAGACCCAGCCAAAAACCCATGGCAACTCAGAAATAAATAACAGCTCACTTAGTGAGAACTGTCAGTAAAAGAAAACCAGTGCTGACATCCTCTGGACAGACTTGTGGGAAGGCAGAGAGCCTTGATAAGTGTAGACTAACAGTCTGTCATCAGCTGGTCCTCTGGGAGAAGCAAACCCTTCAGGTCTCTCTAGTGCAGCTTGGAAAAAAAAATCCAGCAACTTCCCTCAGGCTCCAATAGTCTGGTCTGACAGGTTCATTTACCTCAATTTAGCAGATACTACTCTTGGTCCTTAAAGGGCCAAAATCAAGAAGCTTGACTGCTGAGAGAAACACATGTTTCTTAAGTTGACAGCAAATATTACTATGAGAAATGGGTGCACTGGCAAAATTCTGTAGCAGTTTGTTGCCTTAACCCCACTCCACCAGGTCATCCCAGATTCACTTACGCCCAACATCTGGTGGATGTAGTAGTATTCTGGCCCTTGGTTGTACAGCAGGAAGGTTTTCCAGAAAAGTAGGACGTTTAGGCACAGCCAAATGAGCTAGACCAGTTAAAGAGAAAGAAAAAACAAAAATTAAAAAGGAAAAATAATCATAGTGTTAGAAGCCACTCACAAGACTCACCTGTGTACATGCAACCTCAGCACTTAAGAAAAGCAGAAAGCAAGCTTGCTGCTCTGAGGACACTCACCTGGCCTTACCCAGACCCTGCACTGAAATAAAGGTTGGTGGCAAATAGATCACTTAATCAGCTACCATACTTCCCCAACTCCAGTGAAAATTGAGAATAAGAAAGTAGTGGTATTACCGTGGCCCATGGGATGCCCAATATAAGGAAACAATTGGAAGAGCATAGGAACCGAGTTTGAAAAGCTGCCTTAGCTCCCCTTTCTTCCACATTGGCTCCTCATCAATCTGTAGTAAAGTTCCCATGAGTTGAGCAGGAAGTATTTCCAGGAATGCATAAAGTTATGGTTAGGTGAGAAAGTTTGAAACCAAACTTCTAATTCTCTCATCCCACCAGCACACATTCTGAGAATGAATCAAACTGGCTGCAGCAAAGACAGACAGTCAGCCAGGCCAGCTTGGCCCTCCATCCTACCAGGCAGAGGTGTTTAACCCCTTCGTTGGCCAGCCAGCTTCTCCAGGATACCGCCATGCCGCCAGAGCAGGGTGCTGCGCTCCGCTCGGTGCTTGGGACCAAAAGGAGCGTTCTGTGGCGGGGCAGCGGCTCCCGGGGCGCCGCCTGCAGGGGAGCAGCGGGGGACCGAGGGTCAAAGGCTGGACTGAGTCTGGAGGCCGGGCGGGAGATCTCCACCCCGACTCCCACCGCGCTGCTCCCTTGCCTCCCCACGCCCCCTGGCCCTGCGCACCGCCCCGCGCCAGCCCCTTTGTCTCGCGCGAGCCTGTTGTTGTGGCGGCCGTTCAGGACGTCCCGGGTGGGAAGGTGGAGGCATCCCCCGCAGCCTCCAGCTGGGCCTGCCCAGCTGCAGACAACCCCCAGATGTGAGAATGGGAATCAGAAGCTTGGGGACGCTCTTTGCATCCTGGGGTGCACACACCCTACTTCCTAGAATGGTTATGCACCACCAACAACAACCCCCACCCCCACGCTGCTAAAAAGAAAAAAAAAAGAGTAAAGAGAATAAAGAAAAGTTTAGCTGAAAGAAACTTGCCGGAAGTAGCCTTTTGTGTATTAGCCTCCCCTATCCCGCCAGTCTAGTATCTACAAACAAGTACCATCTCACAGCCAGAAGCCCAAGTCTTCCTTTCTTCCCACTTCTCTATCAGCTGCCCCACCTGATCCTGTCTTGAATTAAAACTTTCTATATCCAGCTGCAAACAAAACAGGCAGGCAAAGAGTTAACGGTGATGTCATTATCAGGAGTTTTGGGGAAGCTCGGATTCGTTCTAGGAATGTGCATTTTATGCTGCTAATTGTAAAGTCAACTCATTAAAAAGAAAACCTCTTAAACTTGTACCAGAAGTCCACGGAAGGTGAGGAGTGTGCAATGAGTACAGTTAATTAAACAGTTAATCGTATGAAATAATGTCTGTTCCATAATCGATGTTCAGTGACTTTATTAACGAACATACATAATAGGTCAAAAAAGCATTTGATGTGTTTAACCTAATCTCATAACATCCAATATTTTTCTTGTAAAATGAAATACATTTTATCACACTGACAATTGAACTATAAGTTTAATTAAGGGAAATAAAATTTAATAAATCATGCTGTACTTACTTCATGCAATATCCTTATCTAAGTTAAGAATTTGATTTCACCCTTCAGTTTGAAAAACTGGAATCAATCTGTATCAAGTCCTAGTTGACCACTACACACATTTCTTTGTGTCCTCTCATTTCAATGTATAACCTGTCTCAACCATGTGTCTCAAGAACACTTCAAAAAGTAGAGTTGTCTACCATATTATGTGTAAGTAATACTAAGACTTAATTGTCAGTTAATATACCTTATTCATACCTAAATATACTTCTTTATACCTAAAGAACCAGAGAAGTCACATATGAAAACCCCCAGGAGTGTCACCACTGAAGAAAGGAGAGTATCCAAAATGTGCAAAGCCAGAGGCCCCTGCATCCTCAAACTCAACACTTAACCTTTGTTTCTAGACCCATGCCCAAAAGGAGAGGCTGCAGGGAATGCTACAGGAGACAAAACTTTCAAGTGAAAGTTGGGATGCAGGAGATTTGCATCTGAGAGGTCATCTGCTGAACTTGCTTCTCCAAACCTGGAACCTGAGCCTACAAAGACCCCTACAGAAAAAAGATAGAAGGTATCCCCTGGGAAACCAGAGGAAGTAGATTTTGGCAAGGAAGGGAACAATCAATCCTGCAGAAAATGGAGATGCCAAAACTGAACAGCATGGAAATTTGTGTGGCTGGATATGCCCAGGGAACTACTTTGAGTTTTTGGTAACGGTGTAGAATTTGAAATACTATTGCTCTCAAGTTTTCTGAAAATGTAAAATTTTATTTTGTATGTTTGTTTTGAGCTATGTTGTTAGTACAACACTTCATTGTTTTCGGGATGCCCCTCTTCCCCATGTGTTGCTGACAAAGTGTCTACCAACCTGGATTGATGTAGAAGGAACACCTTTTTCTTGATTTGAAAGTTTCATCTTGCCTCCTAGGGGAGGGGGGATCTCTGATGCTGACATATTTGGCCACCTTCATACAAAATGCTTTGTGGTACCTAACCTTTGTTTCCAGGGTCATGACCAAAAAGAGAGGCTGTAGGGAATGCTAAAATTGTTTCTGTTAGTATAGTAGGGGACTGAATTTTGCAGTGACATGATCAAAATGAAGTTCCTCAAAAAGCAACAGTTCTTTTCCTAAAAGACTGTGTTTTGTTTTGTTTTTTCAGATTCATAATTCTTCTACCTGAATTTCGTTCACTGAATGTCAAGGGTGACTTATAGGGCAGTGGTGGTGCATGCCTTTAATCCCAGCACTTGGGAGGCAGAGGCAGGTAGATTTCTGAGTTCGAGGCCAGCCTGGTCTACAGAGTGAGTTCCAGGACAGCCAGGGCTACACAGAGAAACCCTGTCTCAAAAAAACCAAAAAAAAAAAAAAGAAAAAAGAAAGTTGCCAAACAACAGGCTAAACTGAAGTGAGTGTCTTCTGTTCAGATTATCAAATATAGACTCCATTGAATTTTAAAGTATCTTTCTGATTTGGTAGTTCATCTAAGAAGGGAGTTAGAAAATGCCTAAATACTGTTAATGATTGTCTGCCCATGTCTGAAAAACACCATAATCATTTATGAAAAGTATGTTTAATGAGGCTGAACACAGTTTGACTTAGAAAATAAATGTTGTAGACAACAATCAAGAAAACAACCTCAAGCCTTCACAGACATGCAAAAACATACATACATAAATACATATATAAATAATTATATACATATATATGCACATTCATACATGCTTGCATGTTCTATTTATTTCAATTTTTGCATTGGTTTTTGAAATATGGTCTTATTATGTGACTGTGGCTGGCCAGTAATTTGCTGCAATCTTCCTGTCTCAGCTTCCTGAATGTTGAGGTTACTGGTATATCCCAGAAAATCTGGCTTTATAAATTGTTCTTCATTTATTATTTCCTTCTTGATTAACAATGAAGCCATGGTCCACTGTCCTCAGTGGGGAATACATGGTGAATATTTGTTAAATTTATTTATTCATCCATACTATACTCCTTTCTGTCTGAGCAGAGAGGCAGGAAGCATTCACTAAACAGCATTCTCTCCATAAAAACACAGACTCATTACCCTGTTTGCAAGACCATCATTGCATTTTCCACATGATTAGTTTTATTTGTGCATGTGTTTACCTTTCCTAATAAACTAGGCTTTGTAAAAATAAACACCCTGTCTTATTTAGTTTCAATACAGGTCTTTGCACAAATCTTGACATAGTCAGTTGCCATATAAAATGTGTATTCAATAAATGATTCAATCCAATGAATGCATGATTCATGACATTCATATCAAATGTTGGCCTATGTTTTTCTTAAACTACATGTCCTCAAGGTTAACTTCCTAGTAAAGTAAGAAAACTTTTCATCTTAGTAATCAGCAATCACATAAGGATGGATAAGAAAATGTACCTCCAGGTTGTTGCTACCTAGCTTACAAATTAAAAGAGGCATCTATGACAAGTGGACACTTGAATTTATTTCCTGCTGCCATTACCAGTCACTGCCAAATGCTTCATTTCAAACAATCAGAATATGTTTCCTAACACTTCTGAAGACGAGAGGCCTGAAGTCAGTGCTACCCAGTCAAGAAACAAGATGGTGACAAAATTCTCAACTGAGGTGTCAAGAGAAGGTCTGTTCCTTGTCATTCAAGCTTGTGGTGGCTAAAAGTAGTCTTTGACTTGTTTGTACCTAGCCTTTGTCTGTGCCTCCATGGTCATCTTACTCTCCATTCTTTGAACTGCCATCATTTTTTGGTCCTCTAAAGGCACACTGTGATTGTGACTAGAACTCAAGTCATGTCAAGATCCTTAACTTAGGAGTCTCTTTTCCATTCCCAGCGCAGCCATGGCTCATGGTTCCAAGAAACATCTGAAGAGTAAAGCAGCTCCAAAACATTGGATGCTTGAGAAATTGATGTGTGTGATTGTTCCTTGTTTATCCACTGGTTATCACAAGCTGACAGAATTCCTGCCTCTGATCATTTTCCTAAGGAACAGATGTAAATCTGCCCTGACTGAAGTTGAAGTACAAAAAAAAAAAAAAAAAGAAGAAGAAGAAGAAGAAGATTTGCATGCAATTCTTCATTAAGATTAATGGCAAAGTTGGGAGCAATATAACCTACTATGCTGGGTTTATAGATACCAACAGCATTGACAGACTGTAGAGAACTTCTGTCTGATCTATGACACCAAATGTCTCTTTGCTAGTCATCATATTACACCAGAGGAGGCCAAGTACAAGTTGTGCAAAGAGAGAAAGATCTTTGTAGGCACAAAAGGAATCACAAAAGGTAACCCATCATCCCCATACAATTTGCTACTCTTATACCCTCATCAAGGGGAATGGCATGATTCAGATTGGTTTGGAGACCAGGAAAATAACATACTTCATCAACTGGGAATCTGTGTATGATGACTGGAGGTAGTAACTTGGGAATGAATGGTATGATCATTAAAAGAGACAGGTGTCCCAACTTTTTTGGGTGGTTCATGTGAATGATGCGAATAGGAACAGTTTTGCCACTTGGCTTTCTAAAATTTTTGTTATTGGCAGCAACAACAAATCATGAATCTCTCTTCCCCAAGGAAAGGGAATCTACCTCACCATTGCTGAAGAGAGAGACAAGAGCTAGAAGTCAAACAGAGCAGTGGGTGAAATGGTCTCTAAGAGACATGCTGGAAAAGTATTTGTAACTCTTGCTACTACAAGCCTTCGTAGGCAACGTGATAGATTAAACCACATGATGAAACTAAACAAACAAACGAAGAAAATCCTTATTTTAATCGTACCTACAAAAGCATTTTTTTCTTTACTAAATAACATTTACAGTCTCTAAGGACTGATAGCAGATCTTTCAAGGATGACCATTACTTAGTTCACATTGTACTTAATTGATATTAATTTTCTCTTTTTCATATCTTTTCCTTTTATCCTTTTGGACTAAAGATGTCAGCCTTAGATTTGGACACTTGAAGAAATCCACTGTAAAGATAAAAGTGTAGTACTTCTAAATAGCATTTCTTTTAAGACCCAATAAATTAAATATTAGAAATATATTTGACAGCAGGCAAGAACACTCTCTTTACTGTTTTTGCTAGCAAAGGTCTTGTTGACAAGACACAGTAGTATTAAGACTCAAAAGAAAGATGGTTTTTCCAAGAAATAAAAAAAGAGGAAACATGGAAAAGAGCATACTAGGTACTGTTTAACTGACAGAAAATCCACAACCTTTGAACTACTTACAGGATAAAGGAGTAGGAAACTTTACCTTAACCCTAGAGCCCTTGGCAAGGAAGAAAGCCCATCAGAAAACCAATGAAAAGTGCCCTAGAGGCTTCCCATTTGAAGAGTAGGGACACATTCCAGACAGTGACTCACTGTCTTTTCTATACAAAAACAAGTGCAGACCACCATATGACTAAGTCTCTCAGGAATGTCTTCTGTGCACTCACATGGCTAGGGCAGCTCCTGATGGGACCAGAGATGTTGGAGAAGTTCTCATGCCCTAGAGGACCAGATGCTATGCTGAAAAACAAGTCCTACAATGTGAAGGCAAGTTAAGAATTCCAGGAAAAGAAATTATTCAATCATAATTTCTTGACTAAAACTGAATAATACATTTTTGTTTAGAATTGTCTTTTACAAAAGACTTGTCCAAACTTCTGGAAATCATAGACCAATATAATTTTTTAAAAAGGTTATTGTTTCAATATATATATATTCAGATCTAAACACCAATTAGTGTATATGAAATATATCCATATTTGTGTCTTGATAATATATCCATTGAGTTGTTACAAAATAAGCAAATGAATAATTACCAGTACAGACTAACCAAACATTTCTACAATTAGTGCAACTTTTTTAAATCTAACAAACATACCATCTATAGAAATATTTATCATTTCAGTATATTCTTCTGACCTTTTATCATTTCATCCCAAATATCTTTCACAGAATTGGAGGGAGCATTCTCCATATTCATTTTGCATATAAGCAAACTGAGATACATGTACAATAAACCAATTGTCCATGATGCCACGGCACTTAGTAGTGGATTCCCAGAGGCACATCTTCCTGCTGCTTCTTCTATATCACGTCATCATTACTGAGCCAGGAGTTCCATGTGCTCTGAGGCTTCTTGCCTTAGACCACAAATATGACTATGGTTCACAGCCTCAACCATCATCCCAGATGTGTAGAGAAGTACCAGCTGGCCTTCATATTACCAATAAAGTGCATATTCTCAGAAGACAGCTGGACACATTGTTTATGATATGTTTGTCCCTTTTGGTATATGGTGTTTCTTAAGCACATCTATTGACAGAATAATTCCTGAATGCTTGTGGAATTTTATTGGTTTGTTTTAAAGTTCTAAAAAGAAGTTTTCTGAAAAATCCAAAAACAATTATAGTATCTAATTCACAATTCCACACACTTAGACAACTGTGAAATATTAACAAGATATGATGAGATTATCTAGCATCAATATATTTCATAAGTGTCACTTTCAAAATTAATTATAAAACTATAAAGCAAAATTATTGCTGCTCATGGAAAATGATAAGATTTTTAGAAACATAAAAATATCAGAATTTGCCCAGGTCCTTGATAGGTTCTCAACATCTCAGTAGTTTGGAGGCTGAGGCAGGAAGATCACAGAATCTGTCATTTTAAAGTAATGTCCAAGTATGTTTCATTAGATCTTAAGAATGGTAGCCATTAGCTTTCAGGTAATTCCATATGTTTGAAAAACTTTCTGATAATGACTAACTGAAGCTTTAATTACTGTCTTAATTCCCATTTTACCTCTGAACTTCAATACGATAAAAACAATGATAATTTAATTTGGTGTCAACAGTTCAAGCATGTACCTTTCTTCTATCCCAACTTGCAAAGAGTTTCTCCTCTCCAAGCTAAGCACTGAGATCTTAAATACACCTTTCTAACTGTTACTTATCTTCCAACTCCCAGATTAAACATTGCTTTTTTGATTAATGTCTGTCTCAATGCACAAAGGATAAAGGTGTCTACAAAGGATAAAGGTGAACAAAACCACAAAAGTTATGCTTTTCAAGACAAGTAACCAAATAAATTTAAAATTCAAATCAAAATAAATTATAGTAAAAATTTTCTTAGTAGACATATACCAAAGAAACATAACCTTTTTTTTGTTAATTCTTTTTTAAAAAGATTTGTTTATTATTTTATGTAGGTACACTGTCACTGTAGTTGTCTTTAGACACACCAGAAGAGGGCATCAGATCTCATTATGGATGGTTGTGAACCATCATGTGGTTGCTGGGATTTGAACTTAGGTACTTCGGAAGAGCAGTCAGTGCTCACCAGCCCAGGAACATAACTCTTATGAGAGCATCAGGATTCGAAAAAGCTTTCCTAAGAACCAGATACTGAAACAATTTTAAAGCTGAAGGATATTTTACAAGGAAGGGAAGAGTGGAAGAAGTTTCTGAAGAGCAGCCAGGCCCTAAATCATCAACAAGAAATGAGTTCAGTGAAGACAATTGGAGGAGTGTGTCACAGAGTGGAGGTATAATGCTGGGAAACTCTCAAGCAGATCCCCCAAAGCTGACTGATTCCTAGTTACAAAAGAAATATGGCCAATAGGAGTGCTACATAGTAGGCACATTGTTGGTAATCTATGTATATATTTTAATGGATATCAGAAACATGATTAAACCATGGATTTAGTTACCATTGCTCCTGAATTAACTTTCAAAATGGTGCCCAAGATATTCAACAGGATAAGATAAAGTACAAATGTGGTGGTTTGAATATGCTTGGCCCAGGAAGTAGCACTATCAAGAGGTATAGATTTGTTGGAGTAGGTGCTGCCTTGTTGTAGGAAATGTGTCACTGTGCAGGTTGGCTTGATGACCCTCCTCCTAGCCATGTGGGAGCCAGTCTACGACTGTTTGTCTGTGGAAAGAGATGTAGAACTCTCAGCTCCTCTCACATCATGCCTACCTGGACATCACCATGTTCCCACCTTGATGATAACAAATTGAACCTCTAAACCTAAAGCCAGCCCCAATGAAATGTTTATAAGAGTCACCTTGGTCATGGACTCTGTTTACAGCAGTAAAAATCTAAGATAGAAGTTGGTACCGGTATTAGGGTATTGCTTTAATAGGCCTGACTATGCTTTTCTTTGGAGGAATATAGATTCTGGGACTTTGTAAAGCAGCAAAGCAGTGGGGCTTAATGTTCATGGTACTTAGATGCATGGAAGAGAATGTCCCTGAGTGCTTTTGAACTGTGAGGACCTAGCTCAAGAGGTTTCAGAGAAGAAGACTTTTAGTATGTGGCCTACCTGACTGGTATTGTGATATTTTGGTGAAGATTTTACTGTTTTTTTCCTATTGTCTGAAGAGTCTGCCTGAGGCTAAGGTGAAGAGATTTAGATTAATTGCTTTAACAAAGGAAATCTCAAAACAGCTTGGTATAAATTATATTGTGTGGTTACTAAGGTCCGCTATTATGAAGAGCCTTTTAATGAAAAGTACCAAGCATAGAAAGGAAAAGTACAAAATGTATGGTTTAAAGACTGAAGGGGCACCAGGAATTAGAATGAACCTAAATACTGTGTTAAAGAATATTAAAAGAAATTAAGGGAATGGTGAGGCAAGGTCCCATCCAGGTAAACTTATACTTTTGCAGTTGAAGAAGCATTATTATGACCTGGTTATTATTTTCATTTGGACTTTTGATCTAAAATGAGCTACAATCCAGAAATGGAGGGCACATTTGTGATACAGATCTTGAGGCTAGAAAACACAGGCTTTTCGTCTGTATCTTGAGAAATAGTGTCCTTGAAAGGTTTGGGGCTGAGTATGATTGTATACACCTTTAATCCCAGGAGACAAAGGCAATCAGATCTGAGTTCAATGCCAGTTGTAGGTGAAGAAAAGCTTAAATCCAGGTGTGGTGGTACACACCACTAATCCCAATGTTCAGGAGACAGAATCTTTCAGATATCAAGTTCAAGGTCAATCTACCGAGCAAATTACAGTACAGCCAAGTTTAGGCAATGAAGTAGTTGGAAAACCGAAACCTGACGATAATGTAATAGAACAATAAGGGGGCCTTGCTCCAGCCCCAGCAAGCAGCAGAACTAGGCAACTTTGGCCATGTAGAACTGGCTTTAGAGTCAAGAATAGAAGGGACAGTATACTGGGATAATCGATGCTAGTTAGCTTGAGCTAAGAAATTAGTGGTGATTAAGAAGAGATCAACATTATTGAGGTGAAATCTTCTGGGAAGTGTTTTCTGAGATCACAAAGAAGCTGTGTTCCAGAGATAGCCATGTGCTGCAGCTGGATTTGGTAATGTGTAAAAATCACCCAGGTGGTACTGGTTTTGAAGATATAAAGGGGCCATGGAGGTTTGGCACTGTGAGAGGTCAGGGAATGCCATTGGTGAAGGTACAGCCTCAGTTGCAGTTGACAACCCAGGTGTGAATGGGTCATGCAAAATGTTGAGGCTTGGCAGCATGAAGAGAGCCTATGAGAAGCTATTTCATATGTGAATTTTGTTACGCATAGCTGCAAGAAAAGACCTCAGCATATTGGAGACGACAAACAAAACAGCAGCAGCAGTGATGTGGAGTCACCCAGAGCCTAGAATGCTATAGAGGGCAGATGGAAAAGTGACAAAAACCCTTTGGAAGAGCCCAGAAGATCATGTATGGATCCCAGACATTAGAATAAGAAGCTGGAAGTTGAAGTTGACTTGGAGACCCCAAGATGTGAAACATGAGAAAGCCTTGGGATACCTGCTGAGGGAAGTTGATAACAGAGAGTGAAAACAGCCCAGAGAAAGAAGTTTGTTGCAGTCAACAAAGCTGAAATGATTTGGAGATTGAAAGACCACATTGATCTCAGACACAGAGATTCAAAGTTTGGAGTTTGGCCAACTGGTTTTCTGTCTAGCTTTGTTCCAGTATTTTCCATGACATTTTGGAATGGTAATGCATATCCTGCATGATGTTGGAGGTATGTGATCTGATTTTTGATTTTGATTTATAAGGTGTTAATGTTAGAAGATTGTATGGATGTCAGAAGAGACTTTGAAATTTGGACTTTTAACATTGTTGAGACTGTTACAGACTATGGAACTTTAGAAGTTTGACTAAACATATTTTTCATTATGCTACGCAGACATATTGCCCCTATAGACTCATGTGTTTGAAAATGTCTATTGAAGGCCAGGGAGTGGAATTTGGTGGTTTGAATATGCTTGACCCAGGAAGTGGCACTATTAGGAGGTGTGGCCGTGTTAGAGTAGGTGTGTTCTTGTTGGAGGAAGTGTGTCACTGTGTAGGTGAGCTTAGAGACCCTCTTCCTAGTCATGTGGGAGCCAGTCTTCTGTTTGCCTTTGTAACAAGATGGAGAACTCTCAGCTCCTCCCACATTGTGCCTGTCTGGATGCTGCCATGCTCCCACCTTGATGATAATGAACTGAAACTCTAAACCTGTAAGCCAGCCCCAATGACATTTTGTTCTTTATAAGAGTTGCCTTGGTCATGGTATCTGTTGACAGGAGTAAAATCCTAAGACAAGTATCCCATGAAAATTGGAAAATAGATAGAATGAATTCTGAAGCTTGATGAGTCATTGTTGTTTGAGAGATTTTAGACCAAGAAAGCATCCACATTTAAGATGTGAGGCTCAATAGAGTTAAAGAAGCAGTAGAACTGAACGGATTTCAGAATAAAGACACATGTACAGGCAAAATGTTCCAATACGTGGTAAAAGAAATCTGGAGAAAGTAAAGTTTTAAAATTTAACTTTAAAGTACACCGATAGGTGTAGGTAGAGAGGGAATATTGTCCTTCATATTTTGTGCAATATATCAATAGGAACTCAAAATTAGATCACAGACATAAATGTAAAACCTTCAACTACAAAACTTCTATAATTAAATGTACAGGAAAACCATAGCCTTCTAAATTAAGGAGAAACTTCTTAAATGTAAAAAAAAAATGTTCTAGAAAAAGAAATGGTAGTTTAAATTTATTAAAATATAAAATTTTACCTGTTATAATGTCTCATCAGGTAAAATGGCTTACTTGGAAGCCTTATAACCTTAGTTTAGTCTCCTGAATGCACAGTGGAAGAAAAGACCAGATTCCCCAAACTTGTCTTCTGACCTCCATGTGCATGTCATAGCATGTTTTCATAATTACATAGTATACATATATACAACACACACACATACTTCTGTGCAAATAATGATAATTATACTACTGTTAAATTAAAATGAAATAAACAAAAACTTCAGTTCTCCAAACTACATATTAAGAGGATAAAAACAGAAGTTAAAGACTTGTAAAAAATTTGTATTTTAAGATACTCGTTCAGAAAGAAATATTTAATGTTATTAAAATAGTTGAAAAAAAACAAATGTTTTGGTAAAGAAGAAGGACAGTAAGCAATAATTGAAAAATACCATAAATAGTAGAACAAGGTAAATTAAAAGTATAATGATAAACAACTATTATCAAAATAGATAATAGTACAAAGACTGCACATGGTCTTGAAGAAGAAATAATTGGCACTGAAGAAAATGCAGTTCATTTACACAATGAGATGTTGTTTAATCATATAAAGGAATGAACTCTTAAGATCCACAAACATCACATGAAGCTTAACATATTATCAGTGGAAAAACTTCAGACACAATATGTCTATGTCCACTCTATTGCTTTTGCTATACCAAAATAAAAATTATATTCAGTATTTACGGAAAGTACATCAATAACGTTCTCTGGATGGAATTGGGTTGGAAGACAAGGAGCCAAGGGCAGATTTCATAGGACATCAAAAAATCCTTTGACAAGGTTGGATACATTAGTGACTTTAACTATGGTGATAGTTTCCACACCAATGTTCATTAAGTTAGATTTTTAAAAGAATATAATTTATGGTTTTATATCAACTAAAACTTAATACATATGTCTATATATGTACATGGCTATAACAAACATATATTATATAATAATAAATTTATAACAAGTGATAAATAATAATTACTACATATATGTAAATTTCTGTAGTTATTTTATTTAGCACAAAATAAACTACATTTGTTAAAAGATGCCCTCAGGTCTTTTTCATTATGCAAAACTCATTGGGATTATGTCACTTGAATTTTGTTTATTCTGTTTTCTTATAGCCATTTTCATTCACTTATAACTTTTATCTCAGATTTCAAAATGTCAGCATTATCATTTGCATAGAAAATATTAACTCACATTTGATAGAAGTGTTTCTTGAGAGCATGGTTTTATTCCCAAGGAAAGCAGTGATATGACTTTAAGAAAAAAATGAATTTTTAGAAAACTCACAGTTTAATTCAAAGGTCAAAACATGGAAACAAATAGGAAGTAAAGTCCAAATAGTTAATCATTCTTAGCTAAACAAATTCAAACTTTGTTTTTGTCTTTGCAGTTTATGTAGGGAGATTTATTTTGATACTAAAGACTCGGTTTTTTAGATCCTATTCATTCTGGAAGCTCAAGTTGATGTGAAAATAACGTAATGCAAAAACTATTGGGATGTACATTGACATTTTCCTGACTATCATGATACTCTATTGAAAGAACCTTAGTATCCTGCTGTTTTATAGGTTATCTATCCTAAACTGCCATAATGTAGAACAAATATAATTAGAAATGATCTGTAAAAAGTCCCAAAATGGGCATGTCTGTACAGGAGACACAACTGGTCCTGTAACTGAGTGGTAGCTCTCAGATAAGTCTTGCTCTCTAGTTAATTCACAGACAGACAACAGAGGTCAGAAGTGAACATTAGGTTCAAAGAAGATTTTGCTAATGTATTTGATGGGAATTTTAATCATCAGTATCTGTGAAAAAAATTCCTTAGCTTTTCTTAGATTTCTTATAGTGAAAAAAAAATATTCCACAAACTATTCAAGTCAAGCCAACTATAGAGTTAGTAATGTTCTCAGGATTGGGCCAGATTGCAGTCACTGAGCTAAGACATAATCATTTGACTAATGACATGCTCTGAATTATTGTATTCCCTAGGGACACTTCTTTGAGAACAAAGTCTTGAAGAGAGAGTGGGAGTTTCTTCTCCTTGTGCATGTCTAATGTTCAGAGGGCTTTTCTTTTTTAATTAATTAAATAGCTTAACATCCTGACTTTACTTTCTCCTCCCTCCTCTATGTCCTTCCCTCCTACCTGCACCCCTACCCCCATCCACTCTTCCTCCCTTTCTTCTCAGAAAAGTGAAGGCCTCTCATGGATATTAATCAACCTTGCCATATCAAGTTACTATAAGACTAGGGGTATCTTCTCCAATTGAGGCTAGAAGAGGCAACCCAGTAGTGAGAAAGTGTCAGACACGAAGGAGTCAAGAGACAATCTGCTCCTGCTATTAGAGTTTCCACAACAAGACAAAGCTGCATAACTGTTACATATGTGCAGAGGGCCTAGGTCAGTCCTGTGCATACTCTCTGGTTGGTAATTCAGTCTCTGTGGGACCCTATGGACCCAGGTTAATTGATTCTCTATGTTCTCTTTGGGTGTCCTTGACCTTCCTGGCTCCTATAATCCTTTCTCCCCCTCTTACATGGAATTCCCCAAGCTCCATCTAATGTTTGTCTCTGGGTCTCTTCATCTGCTTTCATCAGTTGCTGGGTAAAGCCTCTCTTATTAAGATTATGATAGGTTCCTCTCTGGCATCCCTGGTGCTGGTGTGGCCTCTAGGAAAGCCGGCAGAGTTGTGGGTCAGAAAATAGAAGCCAGGGAATAGGGTTGCTCATAGGGCTTGTGTTTATTTATTTATTTATTTATTGAAAAAGGAAGTAAAACATTTTATGATAAAATTAAAGATCTACATGGAAAATGTTTCTTAAAAAATTGAAGAAGCATATAGAAAACTACATTAAGATTGACAATTTTCATGGAAAATTAAAGAGTAAAGTGGTAGACATAAAAAAAAATTACTAAATTAATTGAAAAAGGAAGTAGAAATGTTTTATGTTAGAATTGAAGATTTACATGGGAAATATTTCTAATAAAATTGTAGAAAATTATAAAATAATATTAAAATTGAAGATTATCATAGACAATTACAGATAAAATTGTAGGCATAAAATTACTTCTAAGTTGATTGAAAGTGGAATTATAAATATTTTCTCATAAAATTGAATATCTACAAGGAAAATATTTTTGAAAAATTCAATAAATACACACACACACACACACACACACATATATATGCATGTTAAAATTGACTATTTCATGGAAAATTATACAGATAAATTGGTTAGAATAAAAATAGTCCTAAGTTGATTGAAAGTAGAATTATAAACATTTTCTGATAAAATTGAAGATTTTCATGGAAAATATTTCTGATAAAATTGAAAAAATATATAGAAAAAATGTTAAAATTAAAGATTATCATGGAAAATACTACAGTTAAAATGGCAGACATAAAAAACATTACTAAACTGAAAAAGAAATCACAAACATTTTCTGATAAAATTGAAGATTTACATGAAAAAGTTTCTGTTAGACTATGTTTTTTGTTGGGGAATTGAGTCCTTTGATGTTATAAGATATTAAGGAAAAGTGATTGTTGCTTCCTGTTATTTTTGATGTTCTTTTTATGTTTGTGTGGTTACTTTCTTTTGGGCTTGTTGGAAAAAGATTACTTTCTTGCTTTTCCTAGGGTGCAGTTTCCCTCCTCGTGTTGGTGTTTTCCATCTACTATCCTTTGTAGGGCTGGATTTGTGGAAAGATATTATGTAAATTTGGTTTTATCATGGAATATCTTGTTTTCTCCATCTATGGTAATTGAGAGTTTTGCTTGGTATAGTAGTTTGGGCTGGCATTTGTGTTCTCTTAGGGTCTGCATGAGATCTGCCCAGGATCTTCTAGCTTTCATCATGTCAGGAGAGAAGTCTGGTGTAATTCTGACAGGCCTGCCTTTATAGGTTACTTGACCTTTTTCTCTTACTGCTTTTAATATTCTTTTTTTGTTTAGTGCATTTGGTGTATTGATTATTATGTGCTGGGAGGACTTTCTGTTCTGGTCCAGTCTGTTTCAAGTTCTGTAGGCTTCTTGTATGTTCATGGACATCACTTTCTTTAGATTAGGGAAGTTTTCTTCTATAATTTTGTTGAAGATATTTACTGACCCTTTAAGTTGGAAATCTTCACTCTCTTCTCTACCTAT
The DNA here is from genome assembly GCA_036184795.1 of Tokudaia tokunoshimensis. Classification (NCBI taxonomy): domain Eukaryota; kingdom Metazoa; phylum Chordata; class Mammalia; order Rodentia; family Muridae; genus Tokudaia; species Tokudaia tokunoshimensis. Next base: position 62,523,653 of record BTHU01000001.1, on the reverse strand, counting down.
AATCCTTAGGTTTGGTCTTCTCATTTTGTCCTGGATTTCCTGGATGTTTTGGCTCAGGAGTTTTTTGCATTTTGCATTTTCTTTGACTGTTGAGTCAATGTTTTCTATGGTATCTTCAGCCCCTGAGATTCTTTCTTATATCTCTTGTATTCTGTTGTTGATGCTTGCATCTATGACTCCTGAATTCTTTCCAAGATTTTCTATCTCCAGAGATGTCTCCCTTTGTGATTTCTTTATTGTTTCTACTTCCATTTTTAAATCCTGGATGGTTTTGTTCAGTTACTTCACTTGTTTGTTTGTGTTTTCCTATAATTCTTTCAGGGATTTTTGTGTTTCCTCTTTAAGGGCCTCTACCTGTTCACCCATGCTCTCCTGTATATCTTTCAGGAATTTTTGTGTTTCCTCTTTAAGGGCTTTTACCATTTGACCCATGTTCTCCTGTATTTCTTTCAAGGATTTTTGTGTTTCCTCTTTAAGGGCCTTTACCCTTTGACCCATGTCCTCCTGTGTTTCTTTAAGGGAGTTATTTATGTTCTTCTTGGTGTCCTCTAACAGTATCATGATAAGAGACTTTAAATCCAACTCTTGCTTTTCTGGTGTGTTGGGGCATCCAGGACTTCCTGTGGTAGGAGAACTGGGCTCTGATGTTGCCAAGTAGCCTTGGTTTCTGTTGGTAGGGTTCTTGCACTTGCCTTTTGCCATCTGGTTATCTCTGGTGTTAGTTGCTCTTGCTGTCTCTGGATGGAGCCTGTCCCTCCTATGGACCTGTAAGCCTGTGTCTGTACTCCTGGGTGAGCAACTCTCTTCTGCAGAGTCTGTGCACAGAAGGCTGTGGAGCTGTCTGGTTCCCTGTTGCAAACTGCTGCCGGAAGGGAAGATTCCTGTCCCAGCAGCTCCACTGATCACTGATTGTATGCCCTGTACCCTCCTACCTGTACCCCTCCAGAGAGAAGGTGTAGATCTCACCTCAGCACTCAGAAGTGAAATTGCTGCTGTGAGATCACTCTCTCCTGGTGGGCTAAGCACAGACGGTTTTGGAGCTGCCTTCTTTCCTGCTGCAGATGGTGGCTGGAAGGGAAGACTCCTTTTTCATGGGGCTTTTAACGTAGAACCTATTAACTACCTTTGAAACAGCAAAAAACTGATGTGAAGATTTGTATATGCTCAGCCCAGGGAGTGACACTATTAGAAGGTATAGCCTTGTTCGAGTAGGTGTGGCCTTTTTACAGTAGGCATGGGACTGTGGGTGTAGGCTTTAAGAACCTCATCCTAGCTGCCTAGAAACTAGTATTCTGCTCACAGCCTTCAGATAAAGATGTAGAAGAACTCTCAGCTTCTCTTGCACCTTGCCTGTCTGGATACTGCCATGTTCCTGCCTTGATGATAATGTACTGAACCTCTGAACCTGTAAGCCAGCCCCAGTTAAATGTTGTCCTTATAAGAGTTGCCTTGGTCATGACGTCTGTTCACAGAAGTAAAGCCCTAACTAAGACAACTGCGATTCAAAGACTGCTGATCCTATTGCCAATCTTCTAAAACATCCAAATAGTGGATTGTCACTAGAATCACTCTGTAGAATATTAGAGGGTTTCTATACCACAGTGTCCCAGACAGAAAGACCAATGAAGAGTGAAAAGCAGACCATCAATTTGAAATTGAGGTGGAGCAATGAGCTGGGAAGGGTCTGAAAGAGAGGACATGGGAGAAGTTGGAGGCTACCTAAAAGGCTATAATTTGAAAAAGAGGAAGGAGTGGTATATGGAAGGATTTAGGAAAAATGAAAAGAGAGGAGAAATGTTGTAATTATAATCTCAGAAATAAATGAAGATACTGTCATCTCTACTTAAGATCACAGTGTCACTGAGGACTTTATGGATTTCATTTTATTTTAAATGATGATGCCCTGATTTTCTTCCTTAAAAAAGGCAGAATTAGACACAATGCAGATTATATTGGTGAAGAACAAATTATTCTTAGCAAATCTAATTACTTTTTCTTCTTATAAAATTGCATGGATGGATGAGGAATGGAAGTAAAAAGGAAACAATATATCTTGATTACCAGTATAATAGATAGTGCCTGTAAGACATTACAACAATTAATTAAAAATAGCCTCCATCTGGAATAAAAGTTGGCTTCATAAGAACAAAAGGGCAATATGAAACACTTTCAGAGGTCAGTCTGGGACTCCCAACTTGCTGCTCTCCAAGAACCATTTGTAAACATCCTCAAGGGGAAGCAATTGTTTGGAATGACAGAGATGACGAATCCTTCTGTCCCATGCTGGCTTTGCCTTAAATTACATTAGATGGAAATAAACTTCAAAATCTTCCAGCAATTACACACCAGGCAAATTAGCAACAATTGTGAAACAAACATAATGTGGACAGTATATGAGATTTTTTCAAGGCTCCAAAATAACCTCTAGAAGTACTTTCTAAAGAACCTAAGCTACCTCTCATACCATATCTGCAGAGACAATATATCCATCAGACAGATTGGTTAGACTCAAAAGCATAGAAACAGGAAGAAGCTACTGAAAGAGTGGGTAGGATATTTTACATTTAGTTAGATTTAATACTCTTCCTAAAGGCACATAACTATAAACTTTGGAGGAAATATAGTATTTCAGTGTCTCCAGTTTTATGTAAGTTACCTGTTCTGATGTCATTCTACCTGAGAATAAACATTGTCTACGTCCAGATACTATGATACCTTAAAAGTTGGAAATGGCCTTGGAGGTAGTTGGCAGGACAATATACCCAACCTTCATAATAGAGATCATGTGAATGTGGAGAGGGTTTAACCAAGAAACAACTTCAGGATTGTCTCTTTGGAATCTGTAGACTGTTTCAAGGAAATTATAGTGTAATGGAAAGCATACCATGTGATTCTACTCTTGGCTGTCTAGGCCAGAAAGATTAGACTGGGATTTGAAAGTTCTCACTGTCCAAGGCTTATGTGGGGGCCAGAACGGGGAAGCCATGAAACTGGGGAAGTCAATCTAGAGCAAGAGTGAGGTCAAGATGTGTCCAAACCCTGAAAATCTTTTCCAGAGATGGCAGGAGTTAGGACTATTACCTCCTTGCTCTAGGCCTGCATGCTCTGGAGCATGTACCTATAGGACCCCTGTCTTAGATAAGGTTTTACTGCAGTGAACAGACACCATGACGAAGAACAAGGTCTTCTAAGGACAACATTTAATTGGGACTGGCTTACAGGTTCAGAGATTCAGTCCAGTATCATCAAGGCAGGAACATAGCAACATCAAGGCAGACATGGTGCAGGAGGAGCTGAGAGTTCTGTATTTTCATCTGAAGGCTACTAGTGGAAAACTGACTTCCTGGCAGTTAGGATGAGGGTCTTAAAGTCCACATCCACAGTGACACACCTATTCTAACAAGGCCATACCTTTTAATAGTGCTGCTCTGTAGGCCAAGCATATTCCAACCATGACATTCTACTCTCTGGCCCCATAGACTTGTTCAAATATGTGAGTCTATGGGGACCATATCTAGCTATAGCATAAAAAAAAGTACATTTAGTCAAACTTCCAAAGTCCCTATAGTCTATAGCAGTCTCCACAATGTTAAAAGTCCAAAGTTCAAATTCTCCTCTGAGATCCATTCAATCACCATTAATTAATTAATTAATTCCCAAATCAAGACAGGAAACCAGCTGGGCAAATTGTAAACTCTGCATCTCCATGTCTGATGTCAAAGCAGTTTTCAGATCCTCATCTCCTTTTTCATCTTTGTTCACAGCAACAAACTTTTTCCTGAGATTGTTTCACTCCCTGTTAGCAGCATTCCTCAGGAGATATCCCATGGCTCTGGCATCTTGAAAATCTTGGGGTACCCAAGGTAACTTTGATGTTACAGCTTCTTGTTACATGATATTCTGGGCTCCCAAAGGGCTGGTGTCTTAGTCAGGGTTTCTATTCCTGCACAAGCTCCATGACCAAGAAGCACATTGGGGAGGAAAAGGTTCATTCAGCTTACACTTCCACACTGCTGTTCATCACCAAAGGAAGTCAAGACTGGAACTCAAGCAGGTCAGGAAGCAGGAGCGGATGCAGAGTCCATGGAGGGATGACTTACTGGCTTGCTTCCCCTGGCTTTCTCAGCTTGCTTTCTTATAGAACCCAGGACTACCAGCCCAGGGATGGTACCACTCACATGGGACCCTCACTGCTTGATCACTAATCGAGAAAATGCATTACAGCTGGATCTCATGGAGGCATTTCCTCACCTGAAACTCCGTTTTCTGTGATAACTCCAGTTTGGGTCAATTTGAGACGCAAAACCAGCCAGTATAGCTGGTGTCACTTCTTCAGCTCTGCCCGCTGTAGCACTCTAAGCTCAGGTTGATCCATTCCACGGCTGCTTCTTTCTTGGTGATCATACCATGATACTGGCATCTCCAATACTCTGGGGTCTTCTGGTGCAATTAGGCTTCACCAGTAGCCTCTCATATGCTCTCTTTATGGTGCCAAGTCTCAAACTCTTTGCATGACCCCTTCAGTCCTAGGCTATCATCTGCAACTGAGGCTGTACCTTCTCCAATGGCCTTCCATGGACTCTTACAGTGCCAAACCTCAGCTGCTCTTCATGACCCCTTCATGCCTTCAAAACCAGTACCACTTGGGTGACTCTTATCCATTACCAAGTCCGACTGCAGCACAAGCTACAACATTGACTATCTCTGGAACACAGCTTCTTTGTCGTCTCAGAAAACACTTCCCATAAGTTTTCACCTCAGCGATGCTGGTCACTTCTTAATCATCACTAATTTCCTAGTTACAGCTAACCAGCATTAATTGTCCCAGTAGTCCCTTCTGTTCAGTACTCAAAAGCCAGATCCATGTGGCCAAAACTACTGAGTTCTGCTGGCTAGGTCTGGAACATGGCCTTCTTGTTCTGTTACATTATAACCAGCTTTCTGTTTTCCAACTCCTTCACTGCCTAAACTTGGTTGTCCTGGAACTTGCTATGTAGACTGATTTTGAACTCAAGAGATCTATCTACATGCTTGTCTCCTAAGCACTGGGATTAAAGGTGTGGTCCACCAAGCCTGGATTTAAGATTTTCTTCACCTAGCACTCGCTCTGTTCTAGGATCCCTTAAACTCAGGGATTTGTTTGTCTTTGCCTCCTGGGATTAATGGCTTGTACTACCATGCTTGAACCTAAACATAGCTGGGTGGGATCATTTCCCAAGGTCACTACTCTCTTAATTCAACTTAATATACTTGAGCACAGAATTCAGTTCCATTTCACTTTCTGGTGTCTGTTTAATACTTGAACCATATATTTTCTATTTTTCATTTCTAAGCTTGCTAAGCTTTTTCAAAATGCCCTTCATGAGACTTAACCAGAGAACAAGATCTCTGTTGGACTTTTATAAAATTTCCTTTGTCAATGCAATTAATAAAAATCCCCTTTCCTTAGCCTCAGGTAGACTCTTCAGACAAGGGCAAAAAGCAACCACATTCTTCACCAAAATACCACAATCACTCTCTATGCCACATACTGAAATTTTTCTCCTCTGAAACCTCTTGGACCAGGTCTGCACAGATCAAATTACTCTCAGCAACAAAGTCTTCCATGTTCCTACTAGAATGGCCCATTAAGCAGCACCATTTAAAACATCCAATACATTCCAAATACAAAGTCCTGAAATCCACATTCTTACAAAGAAAAGCATGGTCAGGCCTATCAGGTCAGCAATACCCCAATACCCCAGTACCAACTTCTGTCTTAGTTAGGGTTTAACTGCTATGAACAGACACTGTGACCAAGGCAACTATTTATGTATGTATGTATGTATGTTTGTATGTATGTATGTATGTATGTATGTATGTATTATTATTATTATTATTATTATTGTTATATTCTTTAATCCTTTTGTACAGTCCAGTTTTCATCTCTCTCCCCATCTGCCCTTTGACTGTTCTTCATCCCATACATCCTCCCACACACACCCTCACCCCACCAGACCAATCCACTCCCAGGGGCCTCAAGTCTTTAGAGGGTTAGATGCATCTCTCTCACTGAGGCCTAGACCAGGCAACCCTCTGCCTCATATCAGCTGGTGTATGCTGCTAAGGCAACTCTTATAAGGATAAAATTCAATTGTGGCTGACTTACAGGGTTCAGAGATTCAGTCCGGTATCATCAAGGCAGGAACATGGCAGCATCCAGGCAGGCATGGTGTAGGCAAAGCTGAGAGTTTGGCAATCTTCATCTGAAGGCTGTGAGCAGAATACTACCTTCCAGGCAGCCAGGATGAGGTTATTAAAGCACACACACACAGTGATATACCTATTCCAACAAAGCCACACCTCCAAATAGTGCCACTCCCTGGGCCAAGAATATTCAAACCATGACAACCCCCCATTTCTGCCACCTCTGTGGTAGTCATGTAGCTTGGTGGCCAAATTACAGGTTTAACTTCTTCTCTCCCTATAGGACATGTCAAGAAAACACCTGGAATCCTTCTTCATGCTGGTACCAGAACCTCGGTACATACAATCACCCTGAAAACTTCCATCCACTCCCACGGTTAATACAGCCCTTGTTACCCCCAATAAAGGAGAGCTTCTTCACTGAAAAGCTCTTGGAAAAGGCACTCAAGCCAACTGAGATGGTGCAAATCTTCCTGCCCAGATAGACTTCATTACTTTCAGCCCTGCCCCAGTATGCAATGGCTCCTGGATACCCTGAGGGCATAAGCAGAACTGCATTGGCAACTAACACCCACATGGAATCAATGGAACCTCTGGTTTGAGCAGGGATGGTTGAGTGCTCCCCAGTAGTTGGCATCAGCACCAAGGGCCTCAAGCCTCCACATACTGAAGGCTGGGTACCTACCTCTTCCTCCTTTGTTTTTGGTTTATGCTGTCATTTGAGTTTCAGATATTGGAAGAATAATTGAAGCCTTCTAGCTAAGGCACTCTTTGTTGTTGGCAGAAGATCCCTATTCCTCTGCCTGAACCCTAACAGCCCTTTTTGGTGTTGGTGAAAAACTATCTTTTCTCTTCCTAAAAAATTAAGAAAAATGGCTATGCAACATCTAGTAACTACCAATTAGGGTGGTTGCCGGAACTACTGAAACCTACAGGCAGGCTGACATCTTGGGCTCATTGCAGAATTTCCTGAAGTTCTTCATAGGATGAAGCATTTCCTTTTCTTTTCTATAACTTGGAATATCTAATCAGATTAAAATAAACACATAACCCTCAGATTATGGAATTATGGGTCCTTTTAATATCCCCTGTCTTAGGGTTTTGCATCTGTGAAGAAACACCATGACCAAGGCAACTCTTATAAAGGACAACATTTAATTGTGGCTGGCTTACAGGTTCAGAGGTTCTGTCAATTATTAGCAAGGCAAAAGGTCTGGGGGGAAATGACATGAAAATGATCTGTCAATACCAGATGCAGACAACCAAGTTAAACCCTGTAGACAACCCAGACTTGTTGCTTAGCAGCTTCTCAGCTGAGATCTAATCAGCACAGGGCAGCAAAACTTGAATAAGAATGATGGACAGAGCTTTGCTGTTAAAACTGAAGCTTCAGACGGCATAACTTAGAATAACACAGCTGGTCCTCACCCAAAACTTGGATCTCTCTCTCTCTCTCTCTCTCTCTCTCTCTCTCTCTCTCTCTCTCTCTCTCTTTCATTCTCTCTCTTTCCTCCCTTTTTTGTTTTTGTGTGTTTATTTGTCTGTTTTTGAATTTTGTTAGAATGGTTTTTGTTTTTCCCTAAATAACAAAAACAATTCATTGTCAATGTTCCCTTCATAGCAAATATTGACTTACTGGCTATAGCCCATTATGGGACTAACCACTTAAAAACTAAGTAATTTGTCTCAAATCTTATGAGGTAATTTGGTCTTAAAAATACAAGAAAATTATCAGCTGAGGCTAAAAGAAAATTGGCTATGGTGGAAAAGAAATTATGAATTGTTGAGGATCCAGAACTCAGTTTTATTTTGGTTGTTCTCCCTTCTAAAAATTATGGTTATGTTGCTAACAGAAACCTGGAATTGCTGTTCTGTGGGAGGTTCTACCAGCACCTGACCAATTCAGATGCAGATACTCACAGCCAACCATCAGACTGAGCCTGGGGACCCCAATGGAAAAGCTAGGGGAAGGAATGAAGGAGCTGAAGGGGATTTCCACCCCATACAAAGAACAATAACAACTAACTGGACCACCCAGAGCTCCCAGGGATTAAACCACCAACCAAAGAGATTACATGGAGGGAGCCATGTCTCCAGATACATATGTAGCAACTGATGGACTTATCTGACATCAATAGAAGGGGAGTACCTTGGTCCTGTGGAGGTTTCATGCCCCAGCATAGGGGAATGCTAGAGTGGTGAGGCAGGAGTGGGTGAGTGGGTAGAGGAGCACCCTCATAGAGGTAAAGGAAAGGGGGAAAAGAGGGGATGGGATGGGAGTCTGTGGGGAGGTAACCAGGAAGAGGGATATCATTTGAAATATAAATGAATAAAATGAATCATAAAAAATTTGGTTATGCTCTATAATCCAAAAAGGTACTTAATTATAGTATTACAAAAGCACAATTGGGAGATTATGAACTTCTTTTAAAAATTTTAAACATTTACAACATTAAAAAGGATAGACATCAAGATTTAAAAATATTATTGTAGCTCCTTTTAGACTAAGAAAGCAACAAGTCTCAATATTTTACATTGCATTAAATTTATATGCTTCCAGTTTTCCAGATAGAGGAAAGAAGCCCCTCTTTCAGTCAAATTAAAGAATGTTCATGCCTTTAACCTCAAATCATTTTTAAAAAGCCTCAATAGTATTTAAGTTAATTTGATCATGATGCTTTGGTTAATATGAAACTGACATTTGCCCTTTAAACTAAAATTACTAAGGTCCATGTGAAATGAACCAACTAGCTCATATGTTTTATCAAATGCTATCTAGAATTACTAAACTAATAAAAATACGGAATTATGATTGATAAAGGCTACCAAAACTCTAATTTACTTTTCATTGTTCTTGAGAAATTCACTGTAAGTGTTCTGTCATAAGTAAGTTTGCTTCTGATATCAATCAATCTAATTAAAGAGCTGTGTTCTTATTTACTGTCATTTAATAGAATGTAAACTATATATAATTTTATATTTTCCAGTAAACACATTAAAGCTAATGAAATAGGTGAAAGTAATTTTATTTCAGTACATTTCTTTTTTATCAACCAATATATCTCATACAAGATCTCAATAAGAAATCAGTACAAAAATTAATAGGGAGATATGTTTTACCCTCTTTTATTTTGTTTATATAATTTAGTATTCTATTAATGTAACAGAGGTAAGACCATTTATTGGAGTCCAGTTTATTGCACATAGACAAGCTATTACTGATTATCCTGAAAATATTGTTTATTGCCATCATGTTATCCTTTATAACACATGGAATTTTCTAATAACTGCATGTGGCACATCCAAGTAGTTAGCAACATCCAAACTAATATATTTTCTTCATGGATGCAAAATTAATTTCAGAGTCTCAATTAATAAAGTTTCTAGAGTCTTTTTAAAAGGTTTTAAAAGGCAATATTAAAGTAGACTTCCTTTAGGAGTAAAGACATAGAACATAACCATAATTTTTAGAAGGCAAAACAACCAAAATGCAATTTTAAAAGGTTACCATGAAACACTACCACTCCCCCAAAATGTTTCCTCTTAACTAGAACTCTCCAAGCTTCTATGCACAGGTTACATATGTTAGCACAGTTTTTCCTTTATCGTTTACTCTAAAAATGTGGAATAAATGATATGTTATTGTCTTTAATAGTTTTAAATGTCGACGAGACAGGCAACACAGTTACTAAAACACACTAGATTTTAGAAAAGACTGCTGAATTAAATCAGCTTAAATACCTTAAAAATATGTTAACCTCAGAATAAAAGTCTAGAAATTGTTGCATTAGGGAAGAGTTTTTTATCTTGTTTCAACAGAACTTGTAGGAGATTATTTGCTTGTAAGACTTATGGTGAATGAATGCAACAAAATGAGAGGAACCCAGGACTGCCCACTTGAAGGATCCTGGACCAGGCAGAACTGAGAACTCCCAATATCCTACTTCCATCTCCACTATCCCCAGGTCTTTGCTTTCTTTACTTTAACACAGGTGACATTCTCCAGGAGGCCACCATATATAGAGAGAGGTTGTAGACATTGTAGACATCAAGTTCAGTTTACACACACACACACACACACACACACACACACACACACACACACAGAGAGAGAGAGAGAGAGAGAGAGAGAGAGAGAGAGAGAGGAATCATTTCCTTGAGTCACTCAAACTGCCTCAAATTCATGGATAGTCTTCGTTATTCAGCCTTCAGAGTTCTGATATCAGCAGTGTGATAGTACACCCTACTCAAAGACAATATTTTGATTATTAGCAAGTACACACAATTTTGAAATGAATCAGACTATATACTTGTGTATAGTGATTATACTTTCAAAAGAACACCAACATTTAAAAAAATCCAAGAAAATAAAAAGGCAACCTACTTTTTTTCCTCTACCAACTTAAAATACTTATGTTTTTTTCTGATAAAAGAGTACTTTTCAATTTTAATTGCAATATGTTGCTAGCTTGCTTTCATCATAGGCATATCACTTGAGAAACATTGGCTTTGATCCAGAGAATTCCGATTTATAACAATCTATTCCAGGGTTGAACTTTGCAATTTCCAAAGGTAACAGAGGAGCTTCTGTGAAAACTGCAGATTATATCTTCCTAAATTTAACAAAGCTCTTCTGCAGAACTTTGACCCATCCAAAGCATTTTATGATATTTTGGATACTAAACCACTTAAAAGTGCAAATGCTTGTGTCCTGTTACATACAACTATGTTTCTATATTCATTTGCTTATCTTGTAGCTTTTAATGGTAACCACATGTTTATTTAATGTGTGTGGCATTTTTCATAAACATGGAATCAAGCTTAATAACATACTCATCACTTCATCAAGTTGTCATACATTTGAGGGAAGAAAATTCAAAGTCTATCATGTGGCTGTAAGTGAAATTTAACTACATTTGTGTGGCTCTAAATTTCAAACCTTATCCTCAAACATACAGAACACACACACAGACAGACACAGACAGACAGACAGACAGACAGACACACACACACACACACACACACACACACACACACACACACACACACACACACACACACCAGGTCTTCTAGAAATTTGAAGCCATCAGTGTGCTATGACTATGATCATCATCATCCAGAATGAACTCCAGTTCAGCTGAAACTTGGTATCCTTTGAGTGAGCATCTGTCCTCTCTCCCGCCATTTTATCCATCTGCCTGCTCTCCTTTGTCAGCCAGTTTTCTACTGTCTGCTTCCATGAAACAAACTTTTATGTTAGAGAAAGAGAGGTGGTATAGGATCTGACTATATAATAGAGACTGACTTCAAATTCTTCATCCTCCTGCCTCAGCCTCCAGGATGCTGAAGCTGCAAGCCTGCATCATCTGTACCATCAAGTTTGTCATGATCAATTTTCATATATTGCACACATTTGTGCATAGTACTGAAAGGTTTTTTTTTTCCTGGTGGAAATTTTATAAGCCAGGGTCATTATTAAAGTCTGACATTTTTCCAGCTGTCTAGTTACTAACAGATATTTTGGTGGCAAAGATAAGATCTGATCATAAGTGCCTATGTATCAGAAGACATCCCAGATCCTCTCTCAACACTGAATAGAGACTCTATCTAAAACCAAGGTAGAAAATTTTAATAAATGCTTCATTAAGCCATAGTTAAGGGCTCAGAACTGTTCAAATTAATTTCCAAAATTTTCATTTTCAAAGGCTGACATTTATCTAAGCAAAATAAAGATAAAGAGAAGAAACACTTCAGATTTTCCATATGGTCCACACACAAAGCTCAGGCTTGTTTCCAAACAAGCACAACTTAAGACCAAAACAATTTATAAATCATAAACATATTGAAATAAGACACTTCTCATCTAGATCATTAGTCTCCTCTGTTTGGATATTACAAATAAATTATTATATTATTGTATTTACATCACTGAAGTCATCCATGAGCTTAACAGAGCAATTTAAAATTATTTTGTCTTCATATCATGTAACTGTATTACATTCTATCATGTTTCTTTGAATAAATCAACACTTAAATATTTTAACAAATTTACTAAATACATATTTCTACTCTTTGCAATTTGATGAATTTGAACACATGTGAAACTCATAAAATAACAAGTAAAAGATATTCATCATATCCAAATTTTTTCTGTCCTTTTGTTTGTTTTTAAAAAGCACTAATAACATATGTTAAGGTGATGCTATAGTATTTTATTATTGCATTGTTTAATACATTTCTATGACTTACTCATTTAATATAACAAACTTTCTTCCAATTTCAATAAATTATAATCTCTTCACCTCAAATTTTGCATTCCTGGCAATTACCATTTTATTCTGTTTCTATAGGTTTAACTATTATGCTAGGTAGTTGTATGTCAAAGTAATATAGGCCAGAGTTATCTGAAAGGAGGAAAGCTCAATTGAGAAAAATGTTTCCAGAAAATGTGACTGTAAGGCATTTTCTTAATTAATACTTTGTAATAAGTAACTTATCTAATTGAAGACTTTGAGAGTACTTCTGATAGTCTTTTAAAGGTTATGTGCAACCATGCATGTTTCCATGCCCATGGGAAGATTTCAACTGTGAATCATCTTAACTTCCTGTATATAATGTAAAATTTGGCTTCAAATTTCATTTAAAATGTCCAAAATAATAATTCATATCTCTAGCCATATTGTGGAATAGCTCCCTCTGATGTTAATGCATTCCACCAGGCAGAAATCTCCTTAAGCAGAAAGGTAACAACTTAAAATAGCTTTAAGATGTCCCTGAAAATGACCAGATTCACCATCTCTCTGCCAAATTAAATAATAAAAATAGAGAACTGTTAAGATGGAAAGAAGCTGAGGTGCAAGGAAGACTCTCAGACAAACCAAACTGCAAAGAAGATCCTGAGATCAGGCTAGCTGCAAAAAGAAGCTAAAACATTCAGTTGAATGGTAGAGGTTTCGACCAATTGAGGCCAATCTGTAGACTGTTCAGTGTACTCTAGCTTCCTAATTTTGTGAGCCTTCACATACACTGGGGTGGGCTTTGATGATGCAGCTGTCTTTGAGTCATTCTTGCTCCTATAAGTAACCTCTCACCCATATTCCACTAACTCCAATGATATTCTTTGGCTCACCCAATTAGATGTTGGTAGCATCTAGACTTTGGTGTATTGTGGTTTCCCTATCTAGGATGAGTAGATGTATGTGTTGTGTCTCTCCAGTAAAAGTTCTGTCATACAAAAACCCAGTAAGAATTTATAATGATCTATTTTAGAAATTAAGAATCTGTTTATGATTTGATTTTTCCAAATATAAGCAAAGTAGTCAGTTGAAAAAGAAATAACCCATTTTGCAGCAGGGAACCAGGCAGCTCCACAGCCTTCTATGTTTAGCCCACCAGGAGAGAATGATCTCCCAGCAGCAATTTCACTTCTGAGTGTGGAGGTGAGATCTCTACCTTCTCTCTGGAGGGGTACAGCTAGAAGCGCACAAGGCATATGATCATTGGAGCAGCTGGGACAGGAGTCTTCCCTTCTGGCCACCATTTGCAGCAAGGAATCAGACAGCTCCACAGCCTTCTGTGCACAGACCCTGCCAGAAGAGAGTTGCTCACCCAGGAGTACAGACACAGGCTTACAGGCCCATAGGAGGGACAAGCTCCAGCCAGAGTCAACAAGACCAACTAGCACCAGAGATAACCAGATGGCAAAAGGCAAGCACAAGAACCCTACCAACAGAAACCAAGGCTATTTGGCAACATCAGAGCCCAGTTCTCCCACCACAGCAAGTCCCGTATGCCCCAGCACACCAGAAAAGCTAGAGTTGGATTTAAAGTCTCTTATCCCGATACTGTTAGAGGACATCAAGAAGAACATAAATAACTCCCTTAAAGAAACACAGGAGAACATGGATCAAAGCGTAAATGCCCTTAAAGAGGAAACACAAAAATCCCTGAAAGAAGTACAGGGGAGTAAGGGTAAACAGATAGAGGTCCTTAAAGAGGAAACACAAAAATCCCTGAAAGAATTATAGGAGAACACAAACAAACAAGTGAAGGAATTAAACAAAACCACACAGGATCTAAAAATGGAAGTAGAAACAATAAAGAAATCACAAAGGGAGACATCTCTGGAGATAGAAAATCTTGGAAAGAATTCAGGAGTCATAGATGCAAGCATCAACAACAGAATACAAGAGATATAAGAAAGAATCTCAGGGGCTGAAGATACCATAGAAAACATTGACTCAACAGTTAAAGAAAATGAAAAATGCAAAAAACTCCTGAGCCAAAACATCCAGGAAATCCAGGACACAATGAGAAGACCAAACCTAAGGATTATAGGTAGAGAAGAGAGTGAAGATTTCCAACTTAAAGGGCCAATAAATATCTTCAACAAAATTATAGAAGAAAACTTCCCTAACCTAAAGAAAGAGATGCCCGTGAACATACAAGAAGCCTACAGAACTCCAAACAGACTGGTCCAGAACAGAAAGTCCTCTGAGCACATAATAATCAAAACACCAAATGCACTAAACAAAGAAAGAATATTAAAAGCAGTAAGAGAATAAGGCCAAGTAACCTATAAAGGCTGGCCTATCAGAATTACACCAGACTTTTCACCTGAGACAATGAAAGTCAGAAGATCCTGGGCAGATCTCATTCAGACCCTAAGAGAACACAAATGCCAGCCCAAACTACTATACCCAGCAAAACTCTCAATTACCATAGATGGAGAAAACAAGATATTCTATGATAAAACCAAATTTACACAATATCATTCCACAAATCCAGTCCTACAAAGGATAGTAGATGGAAAACGCCAACATGAGAAGGGAAACTACACCCTAGGAAAAGCAAGAAAGTAATCTTTTTCCAACAAGCCCAAAAGAAAGTAACCACACAAACATAAAAATAACATCAAAAATTACAGGAAGCAACAATCACTTTTCCTTAATATCTTATAACATCAAAGGACTCAATTCCCCAACAAAAAACATAGTCTAACAGAGATGTTTTTCATGTGGATCTTTGATTTTATCAGAAAATATTTGTGACTCCTCTTTCAATTCAGTAATGCTTTTTGTGTCTACCATTTTGACTGGATTATTTTCCATGATAATCTTTAATTTTAACACTTTTTCTTTGTATTTCTTCGATTTTGTCGGAGGTATTTTTCACGTAGATCTTTGGTTTCATTGGAGGGGGTGTTTGTAGTTCCACTTTCAATCAATTTAGGAATGTTTTTTTGCCTACCATTATGTTGGTATAATTGTCCATGATAATCTTCAATTTTAATATTTCTCTGTATTTTTCTTCAATTTTGTCAGAAGTATTTTCCATGTGGATCTTCAGTTTTATCAGACAATGTCTATAATTTTACTTTCAATCAACTTAGGAACATTTTTATACCTTCTATTTTATCTGTACAATTTTCCATGTGATAGTCAGTTTTAACATGTTTCTTTATATATTTCTTGAATTTTTTCAGGAATATTTTCCTTGTAGATCTTCAATTTTAACAGAGAGTGTTTATAATTCCACTTTCAAAAACTTAGGAATATTTCTATGCCTACCATTTTATCTGTATAATTTTTCCATGAAATACTCATTGTTAACGTGTTTTTTTTATATTTCAATTTTATCAGAGATATTTTCTGGGTAAATCTTCAATTTTATCAGAAAATGTTTATAATTTCACTTTCAATCAACTTAGAAATATTTTTATGCCTACCATTTTATCTGTATAATTTTCCATGATAATCTTCAATTTTAATGTTTTTCCATATTTTTTTCAATTTTATCAGAAATATTTTCCACGTAAATCTTCAATTTTATCAGAAAATGTTTATAATTCTACTTTCAATCAATTTAGGAATATTTTAATTCCTACCAATTTATCTGTATAAATTTTATCAATATATCAGAGACATTTTCCATGTAAATCTTCAATTTTATCAGAAAATATTTTTACTTCTACTTTCAATCAATTTAGAAATATTTTTATGCCTACTTTCTCATCTGTATAATTTTTCATGAAATAGTCAGTTTTAGCATGTTTTTCTATATATTTCTCGAGTTTTGTCAGAAATAATTCCCTTGTAGATTTTCAGTTTTATCAGAAAATGTTTATCATTCCACTTTCAATCAACTTAGGAATATTTTTATGCCTACCATTTTATCTGTATAATTTTTCCATGAAATAGTCAATCTTAACGTGTTTTTCTATATATTTCTTCAATTTTATCAGAGATGTTTTCCATGTTTATTTACACAATGGAATACTACTCAGCAATGAAAAACAATGAATTCATGAAATTCTTAGGCAAATGGGGAACAGGGGGAGGGAAGAGGACTTATGGGACTTTCAGGGAGGGGGGAACTGGGAAAGGAGAAATCATTTGGAATGTAAATAAAGAATATAGATAAAAAGAAAAAGAAATATCGCCAAAGAACTTAAAATTAAAAAGTGCTGTTTATGTTCTGGGTGATTACATACTGATGTGCTAGTAGACTTAAGAATGTAAAAATTCTGTCCAAATAAGGGTATCATTTGGAGAAAATGAAGCTCAAATTGTTTTATGATAGTATTTTTTTAAGTAAAGTGAATTACAGATTAACTGCATAAAGTCTGCACATTTCCTAAAATCTGAGCAAAATTTTAAGTTTGCATAAGTACATGCTATGAGGGATTCTTCATGCTGCCAAAGAACAAAAGCCAATGGCAACCTAATAGCAAACCCTTTAATCTACGAAGAAGTTCTGACTGCAAGATACACCAGTACAATGTTGCCACCATGATTATGAGAGTAACTAGTCAATATCTAATATTACTGAAAGCAAACTCTGGGAGATGAGACTTGTATCTGACATTGCCTGGGTGACCAAGAGCCCGCGATTATTTAGCCTAGAGACTTAGCTTAAAACCAAATATTACTGTTCTACTAAAGAAATGTAGAATTAAAATGACATCCAATGACATTCTACTATACTCATAGATCAGTGCCTTGTTCAGAAAGGCTTCCTTTCTGAGCAAGGCACTGATGGGGACAAATACAGAGACCAAGGTCAGACAATACTCAGAGAGTGAGAGATTTTGCAAAACTCAGACTTCAATGGAATACTTCATCAATTTTCTCCCCTCAGGGCTCATGGAAGATGAGGCAAAAAGAGCATAAGAACCAAAGGTGATGGAAGACACAAACAATACAAAGCCCTCTAAACACAACAGAACAAATAAGAACACAGTGAGGCAGCATGCACAGGCCTTCATTGATCTGTGTCAGATGGATTCTTAGAGCTGAATGCAGAGGATACATGCCCCTTTCCATAATGCAGAAGCTATCTCTGATTAATAAATACTTGTAAATGAAAATTTAGTTTTTATCAAGGGAGTCTCACTGGGGAAACACAGGACTCTGAAAGGTTGTCTGCATGTCCTGCAGTAGGAGGCTAACAGAAAATGAATCCAGTGGTGTCTTTGGAAATTCCATGACTCATAATGTCATGTCAAGGCTTTTTCTTTTTTTTTCCTTTTTTTAAAAAATTATGTTTATTTCTAGCATAGCCATAATGAGACATAGTTAAGACAGAAGCAGAGAATTTAAAAAGTATTAAATTTGCAAAAGTAGAGTATGGGTATATAAGAATGTGCAGATGAGAACAAGGTAAAAGACCCACTTGTGCAGTTATGCCATGCCCAATCATAAACCAAACAGTAGACATGAAAGAAGGTGAGAATCTGAAAGCAGCTTCTAAATACCAGGACAGCACTAGAAGCTATAAATATGATATTTGAATCTTTCATTTTATTTTGATTCCAGTTTATGTCCTGACATGTCCATACACTCAACATTGTTTAAGAAATTATCAAAAGAACAAGTGAAAAAATATCAACTACAAATCACTTAAATAATAAGAAAACACATGGCCAGAAAAAATTACATAAAATCAAAAATTCTATCTCCAGAAAGACTAATGCTTTTGTTTCTTCAATGACACACTGGAAAACTTTCTTTTCTCAGTAAATAAATCAGAGGTATTTATCAAACTGGACACAATGTACAAAACAATTGGTCTCGGTGAAGAAATATCTGTGTTTAATAGTTCTCAGTTCAGAGACTTTTGAAGTTACTTAATGCTACATTTTTAGTAGAACATTCTATGCCCTGAGAAAGTGCCTAAGTATCAAAGTCATCAGAAAATAAGAGCTGTAGATACCAGAACGTGTCATTCATAATACACTGGCACTGCAGGATACTGTGGAGCCTTATAATACCACAAAGAGCAATAATGAATCTGATTATTTTACATTCAGGTGAAATACTCTCAGCAAAGTCGCGTGGGCTGATGAGACATATCTAAACAAAGATCTGGTTGATTTCAAATTTCATGCTACTTTCTACTACTGACTTCAGGTATTGTCAGTAGAGTGAGTAGCTCTTAGTTCATACAGACCTATGAATTAGCTTTAACGAGCTCCATTCCACTACAACATATATACCTTTAGCTGTTCAGCTCCAGTTCTTCTGTAATTCTGTTGTTTTGAGGTTTTTTTTATTTGATTTGTTTTTTACAGGTTACTAAATATTGTAATCATGTTTCCTTCATACTAAAATATCTTGGGTGAAATGCTCATATGTGACACAACATTAAATACTTCACTATATAGTAGATGTAAAGAACATGGGAATGTGTCTTATGACCATAACAATTATGAGATTTTAAAATTTGTTCTATTTCCAAAACAAGATTTTGTTTATTACCTATGTTGTACCATTCCTTTCTTTTCTTGGCATTGATTGGTAGAATGACAGTCAAATTACAGACCTGAGCCCACAGTAATCATTTCCATGGCTATTTGAAAAAAAAAATAACAAAATCAAGAGACTTATGTGTGGCACTGTGGATTGGGGAGTAGAGGAAACAAAATACATGCTGAAAAGAGGTTTCTGTCTAAGTTTACTACAATTTCTATTCTTGGAAACTACTTTCAATCTTCCAAGGACTCAAACACATTCTCTCTATTGAACTCATGGTCCTTTGTAATGTGCTGTCCTGTTTTCCTTAAGTTAGCTCCAACTGGCTTTCTCTATGTGCAAACTAGAATCCTAGCAATAAGGATGCCAGAGTTCATATTCATCAAAAGGATAAACAGACAAAATTTCATTGATGTCAAAGAATATTTGATTTCAAGAGAATTATGAATTTGTTATAAATGTAGACTTTAACTCAGACTCACTCTATGAAAACATTATATGTATATAGTCTCCATCTGTATATTCAAGTTAATACACATTCTGAAGACTTCCTTTTTAGTCAACAGTGATTTTAAGATGCTAGGAATTGCAGATCAGGTGAGCACATAACAAAATCAAAAGAGGATTTTGTCTCAAACAGATATTCACTCAAATCTTGGAAGCTATCTACCTAAGTGACCTTCATTAGTTACTTATAATTACTCTTCTCTTATCCTGCTTGTATTCATCCTTTTCCACCTCTCTCTTTTCTTCTTCTTTTTATTTTTTTTATTTTCTAAGTTTTTTTTATTTATATTCCAAATCATTTCCCCTTTCCCGTTTCCTCTCTCCCCGAAAGTCCCATAAGCCCCCTTCCCTCCCTCTTTTCTCCATTCAACCCCCTCTCATTTCTCTATCCTGGCATTCCCCTACATCCAGTCTGTCCAGGAGCAAGGGTCTTTCCTTCCATCTTCTTAGAAATCTATTGATATGCGAACTCTGTCTAGGGTATTCCAAGATTCTGGGTTAATATCCCCTTATCAGTGACTGCACACCATGTGTGTTCTTTTGTGATTGGGTTACCTCAATAAGGATGATATTTTCAAGTTCTGACCATTTGCCTAAGAATTTCATGAATTCATTGTTTTTAACTGCAGAGTAGTATTCCATGTGTAGATATACCACATCTTCTGAATCCATTCCTCCGCTGAGGGACATCTGGGTTCTTTCCAGCTTCTGGCTATTATAAATAAGGCTGCTATGAACATAGTGGAGCATGTGTCCTTATTGCATGCAGGTAGAGCCTCTGGGTATATGCCCAGGAGTGGTGTGGCTGGATCCTCGGGGAGTGTCATGCCCAGTTTTCTGAGGAACTGCCAGACTGCTTTCCAGAGTGGTTGTACCAGCTTGCAATTCCACCAGCAGTGGAGGAGTGTTCCTCTTTCTCCACATCCTCGCCAACAACTGCTGTCTCCTGTGTTTTTGATCTTAGCCATTCTGACTGATGTGAGATGGAATCTCAGGGTTGTTTTGATTTGCATTTCACTAATGACTAGGGATGATGAACATCTCTTTAGGTGCTTCTCAGCCATTAGATATTCTTCAGGTGAGAACTCTTTGTTTAGCTCTGTACCCCATTTTTTAATAGGGTTACTTGCCTCTCTGGAGTTTAACTTCTTGAGTTCTTTGTATATATTGGATATTAGCCCTCTGTCGGATGTAGGGCTGGTAAAGATCATTTCCCAGTTAGTTGGTTGCCGCTTTGTCTTTTTGACAGTGTCTTTTGCCTTGCAAAAACTTTGTAATTTAATGAGGTCCCATTTGTCTATTCTTGATCTTAGAGCATAAGCTATTGGAGTTCTGTTCAGGAAATTCTCCCCTGTGCCCATATGTTCAAGGTTCTTCCCTAGTTTCCTTTCTATTAGTTTCAGTGTGTCTGGTTTTATGTGGAGGTCCTTGATCCACTTGGAATTGAGCTTAGTGCAAGGAGATAAGAATGGGTCAATTTGCATTCTTCTGCATGTTGACCTCCAGTTGAGCCAGCACCAATTGTTGAAAAGGCTATCTTTTTTCCACTGGATGGTTTTAGCTCCTTTGTCAAAGATCAAGTGACCATAGGAGTGTGGATTCATTTCTGGGTCTTTAATTCTGTTCCATTGATCTACATGCCTGTCATTGTACCAATACCATGCGGTTTTTAACACTATTGCTCTGTAGAACAGCTTGAGGTCCGGGATACTGATTCCCCCAGAGGTTCTTTTACTCTTGAGAATAGTTTTAGCTATTCTGGGTTTTCTGTTATTCCAGATGAATTTTTGAATTGCTCTTTCTAACTCTATGAAGAATTGAGTTGGGATTTTGATGGGGATTGCATTGAATCTGTATATTACTTTTGGTAAGATGGTCATTTTTACTATATTAATCCTGCCAATCCATGAGCATGGCAGATTTTTCCATCTTCTGAGGTCTTCTTCAATTTCTTTCTTCAGAGACTTGAAGTTCTTGTCATACAGATCTTTCACTTGTTTGGTTAGAGTCACGCCAAGATACTTTATATGGTTTGTGGCTATCGTGAAGGGTATCATTTCTCTTACTTCTTTCTCAGCCTGCTTATCCTTTGAGTATAGGAAGGCTTCTGACTTGCTTGAGTTGATTTTATATCTGGCCACTTTGCTGAAGTCGTTTATCAGCTGTAGGAGTTCTCTGGTGGAGTTCTTTGGGTCGCTTAAGTATACTATCATATCTTCTGCAAAGAGTGATAGTTTGACTTCTTCCTTTCCAATTTGTATCCCTTTGACCTCTTTTTGTTGTCTAATTGCTCTAGCTAGAACTTCAAGTACTATATTGAAAAGATATGGAGAGAGAGGGCAGCCTTGTCTAGTCCCTGATTTTAGTGGGATTGCTTCAAGTTTCTCTCCATTCAGATTGATGTTGGCTACCGGTTTGATATGAATTGCTTTTACTATGTTTAGATATGGGCCTCAAATTCCTGATCTTTCCAAGACCTTTAGCATGAAAGGATGGTGAATTTTGTCAAATTCTTTCTCAGCATCTAATGAAATGACCATGTGGTTTTTTTCTTTGAGATTGTTTATATAGTGGATTACATTGATGGATTTCCTTATATTGAACCATCCCTGCATCCCTGGGATGAAGCCTACTTGATCGTGGTGAATGATCGTTTTGATGTGTTCTTGGATTCGGTTGGCAAGAATTTTATTGAGTATTTTTGCATCGATATTCATAAGAGAGATTGGCCTGAGATTCTCTTTCTTTGTCGGATCTTTGTGTGCTTTTGGTATTAGTGTAATTGTGGCTTCATAGAACGAGTTGGGTAGTGTTCCTTCTGTTTCTATTTTGTGGAACAGTTTGAAGAGTATTGGTGTTAGGTCTTCTTTGAAGGTCTGATAGAATTCTGCACTAAAACCATCTGGACCTGTGCTTCTTTTGGTTGGAAGACTTCCAATGACAACTTCTATTTCTTCAGGGGTTATAGGACGGTTTGGATGGTCTATTTGATCCTGATTTAATTTTGGTATTTGGTATCTGTCAAGGAAATTGTCCATTTCCTCGAGATTTTCTAGTTGTGTTGAATACAGGTTTTTGTAGTAGGATCTGATGATTTTTTGAATTTTTTCAGTTTCTGTTGTTATCTCTCCCTTTTCGTTTCTGATTTTATTAATTTGGAAACTACTTCTGTGCCCTCTGGTTAGTCTGGCTAAGGGCTTATCTATCTTGTTGATTTGCTCAAAGAACCAACTCCTCATTTTGTTGATTCTTTGTATGGTTTTATTTGTTTCTACTTGACTGATTTCAGCCCTGAGTTTGATGATTTCCTGCCTTCTACTCCTCTTTGGTGTATTTGCTTCTTTTTGTTCCAGGGCTTTCAGGTGTGCCATTAAGCTGTTAGTGTATGCTGTCTCCCGTTTCTTTTTGGCGGAACTCAGGGCTATGAATTTTCCTCTTAGCACTGCTTTCATTGTGTCCCATAAATTAGGGTATGTTGTGCCTTCATTTTCATTAACTTTCAAAAAGTCTTTTATTTCTTTCTTTATTTCCACCTTGACCAAGTTATCTTTCAGTAGAGCATTGTTCACCCTCCATGTGTACATGGGTTTTCTTTTGTTTTTGTTGCTATTGAAGACCACCCTTATTCCATAGTGATCTGATAGGAGGCATGGGATTATTTCTATCTTCTTATATCTGTTGAGGTCTGATTTGTGACCAATTATATGGTGAATTTTGGAGAAGGTACCATGAGGTGCTGAGAAGAAGGTGCATTCTTTAGCTCTAGGATGAAATGTTCTATATATATCTGTTAGTTCCATTTGGTCCAAGGCTTCAATTAGATTCACGGTGTCCCTGTTTACTTTCTGCTTTCCTGAAAGATCCATTTCAGAGAGCGGGGTGTTGAAGTCACCCACTATTATTGTGTGCGGTGCGATGTGTGCTTTGAGTTTTAGTAAAGTTTCTTTTACGAATGAGGGTGCCCTTGCATTTGGAGCATAGATATTCAGAATTGAGAGTTCTTGATGGTGGATTTTTCCCTTGATCAGTATGTAGAGTCCTTCTGTGTCTTTTTTGATGACTTTAGGTTGAAAATCAATTTTATCTGATATTAGGATGGCTGCTCCGCCTCGTTTCTTCGGGCCATTTGCTTGTAAAATTGTTTTCCAGCCTTTTACTCTGAGGTAGTGTTTGTCTTTGACAGTGAGGTGCGTTTCCTGCATGCAGCAAAATGCTGGGTCCTGTTTACATACCCAGTCTGTTAGTCTATGTGTTTTTATTGGGGAATTGAGACCATTGATATTAAGAGAGATTAAGGCATAGTGATTATTGCGACTTGCCATTCTTGACGCTATCTTTATGTTTGAGTGGTTATCTACTTTTGGTTTTGAATCAAGGAGGTTATTATCTCATTTTTCCAGGGTGTTGTTTCTCTCCCTGTATTGGCAGTTTCCACCTATTATCTGTTGCAGGGCTGGATTTGTGGAAAAATATTGTGAAAATTTGATATTATCATGGAATATCTTGGTCTCTCCATCTATGGTGATTGAGAGTTTTGCTGGGTATAGTAGTCTAGGCTGGCATTTGTGCTCTCTTAGTGTCTGCATGAGATCTGCCCAGGATCTTCTGGCTTTCCTAGTCTCTGGTGAGAAGTCTGATGTGATTCGGATAGGTCTTCCTTTGTATGTTACTTGGCCCTTTTCTCTTACTGCTTCTAGTATTCTTTCTTTGTTTAGAACATTTGGTGTTTTGATTATTATGTGACGGGAGGTATTTCTGTTCTGGTCCAGTCTGTTTGGAGTTCTGTAGGCTTCTTGTAAGTTCATCGGCATCTCTCTCTTTAGGTTAGGGAAGTTTTCCTCCATAATTTTGTTGAAGATTTTTACTGGCCCTTTAAGTTGCAAATCTTCACTCTCATCTATACTTATAATCCTTAGGTTTGGTCTTCTCATTGTGTCCTGGATTTCCTGAATGTTTTGGGTTACACGTTTTTTGCATTTTGCATTTTCTTTGACTGTTGAGTTGATGCTTTCTATGGAATCTTCAGCACCTTAGATTCTTTCTTCCATCTCTTGTATTCTATTGTTGATATTTGCATCTATGACTCCTGATTTCTTCCCAAGGTTTTCTATCTCCAAAGTTGTCTCCCTTTGTGATTTCTTAGTTGTTTCTACTTCCTTTTTTAGTTCCTGGATAGATTTGCTGAGATCCTTCACATGTTTGTTTGTATTTTCCTGTATTTCTTTAAGGTATTTTTGCATTACCTCTTTCAGGATATCTGCCTGTTGACCCACGTTCTCCTGCATTTTTTTTTTTATGGCTCATTTCTTTTGACTTTTATTAACCTGTTTTTGAAATCACTCATTTACTCTTTTTTTTTAATTATTTATTTTATTTTATTTTTTTTAATTTACATTCCAAATCATTTCCCCTTTCCCGTTTCCTCCCTCCCCGAAAGTCCCATAAGCCCCCTTCCCTCCCTCTTTTCTCCATTCAACCCCCTCTTGTTACTCTGTCCTGGCGTTCCCCTACATCCAGTCTTTCCAGGACCAGGGGTCTCTCCTTCCATCTTCTTAGAAATCTATTGATATGCGGATTGTGTCTAGGGTATTCCACGATTCTGGGTCAATATCCCCTTATCAGTGACTGCATACCATGTGTGTTCTTTTGTGATGGGGTTACCTCACTAAGGATGATATTTTCAAGATCTGACCATTTGCCTAGGAATTTCGTGAATTCATTGTTTTTAATTGCAGAGTAGTATTCCATTGTGTAGATATACCACATCTTCTGAATCCATTCCTCCGTTGAGGGACATCTGGGTTCTTTCCAGCTTCTGGCTATTATAAATAAGGCTACTATGAACATAGTGGAGCATGTGTCCTTATTGCATGCAGGTAAAGCCTCTGGGTATATGCCCAGGAGTGGTATAGCCGGATCCTCCGGGAGTGTCATGCCCAGTTTTCTGAGGAACCGCCAGACTGCTTTCCAGGGTGGTTGTACCAGCTTGCAATTCCACCAGCAGTGGAGGAGTGTTCTTCTTTCTCCACATCCTCGCCAACAACTGCTGTCTCCTGTGTTTTTGATCTTAGGCATTCTGACTGGTGTGAGATGGAATTTCAGGGTTGTTTTGATTTGCATTTCCTTAATGACTAAGGATGATGAACATCTCTTTAGGTGCTTCTCAGCCATTCATTAGATATTCTTCAGGTGAGAACGCTTTGTTTAGCTCTGTACCCCTTTTTTTAATAGGGTTACTTGCCTCTTTGGAGTTTAAGTTCTTGAGTTCTTTATATATATTGGATATTAGCCCTCTGTCGGATGTAAGGTTGGTAAAGATCATTTCCCAGTCAGTTGGTTGATGCTTTGCCTTTTTGACAGTGTCTTTTGCCTTGCAAAAACTTTGTAATTTAATGAGGTCCCATTTGTCTATTCTTGATCTTAGAGCATAAGCTATTGGAGTTCTGTTCAGGAAATTCTCCCCTGTGCCCATATGTTCAAGGTTCTTCCCTAGTTTCCCTTCTATTAGATGATAGTATACTTAAGCGACCCAAAGAACTCCACCAGAGAACTCCTACAGCTGATAAATGACTTCAGCAAAGTGGCCGGATATAAAATCAACTCAAGAAATTCAGAAGCCTTCCTATACTCAAAGGATAAGCAGGCTGAGAAAGAAGTAAGAGAAATAATACCCTTCACAATAGCCACAAACCATATTAAGTATCATGGCGTGACTCTAACCAAACAAGTGAAAGATCTGTATGACAAGAACTTCAAGTCTCTGAAGAGAGAAATTGAAGAAGACCTCAGAAGATGGAAAAATCTGCCATGCTCATGGATTGGCAGGATTAATATAGTAAAAATGAGCATCTTACCAAAAGTAATACACAGATTCAATGCAATCCCCATCAAAATCCCAACTCAATTCTTCATAGAGTTAGAAAGAGCAATTCAAAAATTCATCTGGAATAACAGGAAACCCAGAATAGCTAAAACTATTCTCAAGAGTAAAAGAACCTCTGGGGGAATCAGTATCCAGGACCTCAAGCTGTACTACAGAGCAATAGTGTTAAAAACCGCATGGTATTGGTACAGTGACAGACATGTAGATCAATGGAACAGAATTGAAGACCCAGAAATGAATCCACACTCCTATGGTCACTTGATCTTTGACAAAGGAGCTAAAACCATCCAGTGGAAAAAAGATAGCCTTTTCAACAAATGGTGCTGGCTCAGCTGGAGGTCAACATGCAGAAGAATGCAAATTGACCCATTCTTATCTCCTTGCACTAAGCTCAATTCTAAGTGGATCAAAGATCTCCATATAAAACCAGACACACTGAAAGTAATAGAAGGGAAACTAGGGAAGAATCTCCTGCATTTCTCTGAGTGACTTTTTTGTTTCCTCCTCATGGGATTCCATCTGTTGATCCATCGTCTCCTGAATTTCTTTAAGCAGTTCTCGTGTTTCCTTTGTAAGGGCATCTATCCGTTGATTCATTTCTTTAAGCAATTTTTGTGTTGCCTCCTTATGGGCATCTGTCTGTTGACCCATATTCTTCTGCATTTATGCAATTTTTGTGATTCCTTTGTGAGTGCATCTACCCGTTGATTCATCTCATTAAGTGATTTTTGTGTTGTCTCCTTGTGGGCCTCCATCTTTTGATCCATGTTCTCTTGCATTTCTCTAAGCGATTTTTGTGTTTCCTTTGTAAGGGCTTCTAACCGTTGATTCATGGTCTCCTGTAATTCTTTATGAGATTTATTTGTGTCCTTCTTGTGATCCTCTAATAGCATCATGAGAAGTGATTTTAAATCCAGATCTTGTCTTTCGGGTGTGGTGGGGTATCCAGGACTTGCTGCTTTTGGAGAGTTGGGTTCGGATGGTGCCATATTACTTTGATTTCTGTTAGTAACGTTCCTACGTTTGCCTTTTGCCATCTGGTTACCTCTGATGTTAGTTGGTCCTGCTGTCACTGGCTGTTGGTTGGACCTCCTGTGAGCCTGCAAAGCTATTTCTGCCCCCCCTGGATTACCAGGAATACCCTGGCACAGATTTCTGGAGCCTGCCCTGCTCCTGATTGTCTTTGGAGCCCTGATGTGCCTTGCCCTAAGTGATGTTATAGTGGGGAGTCCTTGCACATCCAAAGGCTCAGTGTAGTAGATTCCTGGAGCAGAGGTCACCAAAGGGAGGCTGGTAGGCTCCTGCCCTGTGCAGGGGTGTGTGATCTCTCCTAGAGTGGGGGGGGAGGGGGCGTCCCTCTGCCAGGCAGAAGTCCCACAGCAGAGCTGGCATGCTGGTTACTGCAGATCTGCCCAGCTCTTGGGAGCCGCATACACACAAGCCACCCAAGACCCAAGCGATATTATGCCTATCTGTCTTCGAGCCTGGCAGTACCAACTTCCTGGCCACTGGAGCAAAGATGGAGAAGTGCACGCTGCATTCTCTTGGTGTTGCTGGTCACCCTGCAGAGGCCATGGCCTACAGCAGATCTGGCACCCAGAGGACCACAGCGCTGTCCAGTTCTTGGGAGCAGGCGGAAGCCCCAACAGGCCGTGTCCCAAGAGATGTTATATTGGGGAGAGCCTGGATACCTGTCTTTTCAGTGCAGTCTACCGGAACAGAGGTCGCGGAAGGGAAGCTGGTCTCTCTCTTTTCTTCTAAGTGGAGATATCTCAACTTACAGATGTTTATTCTAAATGCTATCTGACACATAGAAAATATGTTACAGTTTGGATTTCTTGCCTGTTTAGACTTCTCTATTTTATTGCTAATAAGTACCAGTGTTATATATTTCAATACCTTAGTTTTCCATATTAAAGTTTTATTCAATTTTTTCTATTCTCTCTCTCTCTTTTTTTAAAAGAAACATTTTTCTTTTCTCTAAATCATTTGAGCACCATAAGCATAAGCTAGAGTTGTTTCCTTTGAGAATGATTCATGTTTGGGTGATAGAAATCCAGCAATAGTCCATAAAAACAGGATAGATGAAACAACTGGAAGAAATTTTTATGTGTTTGTTTGTTGTTTTTGAGATAAGCTTTTTTAAGGTGTCTGTGTGTGTGTGTGTGTGTGTGTGTGTGTGTGTGTGTGAACCTTGCCTGTCCTGGAACTCACTTTGTAGATCAGGCTAGTCAAGGCTCAAGGATCTGCTTGGCTTTGCCTTCTGGGTTCTAGGATTTAAGTGGTATACCACCATCCCAGGCAGAAATCTAAGTTCTAAGGCAGCATGAGATATGATCATTTAACTTGGAATATAATTTAAAATAAAATTTCAAAGATCACAGTTCACAAACTACTGTTTGGAATAATCTGTTTGAATAACTATTAGATATCTCTGAGGCCCATTGTGATTGAAATGTAAAATTTAAATTTCTTTTAAGTTATTCTGTTTTGAGATATGAGAGATTTCCTTATCATTAACAGCAAATGTGAACTATTTTAATGAAATTGAACTAGAGCACTGTCTCTATGTCTGTCTGTAGTAGACTAAAGACTACTTCAGATAAACATTAAATAAAGCTCTATTCACTACAGACATAACATCGTATAATTCAGTGATATACCATCAGCATACAGGCTGAATTTATCTGGATCGTCTTGACTCCTTTTCAATCCATCCTGGTCTACCTCCCTACTGTGTACATACTTTCCCTAGCACAGAAACCCTTATAATGTTCATGTTATCTCAAGGGACCCGCATCATCTCCAGTTGCCCAATTCTATTGGGAGGTCAAAGAGAAGGAAATTCCCATAACTAAAAGGCTAACTCTAATTTGTCCCTATCCCTTATTCTTAGTCTCCCATTTCAGTTTGAAGGCTTTCATACTTCCCTAGCAACACAGGAGACATTCTCACTCATCATGGCATATCTCTGTGCTTAGAATGAACATGGAGACCTTTTCAGAATATTATGAAGTGTAGCTTCTGCTGTGGAAACATTTACAGACCTTGTTCTTTATTCTTTATGGTGGTGTGTGTTTGTATGTGTTTGTGTGATCATGCACAAAGGCAAAAGGAAGATCTTAGGTATATTTATTAATTTCCTCTTTATTCTTTGCTGGTAGAATCTCTAAAAGAATTTTCAGCTAGCCTGGCAGAAAATAATCCCCAGTGATCCTCATATGTCCACATGTCTCAAACTTTTCACATGGACCCTAGATATTTTCTTTATATATTTTTTATTTAATATAATATTCATTTACATTTCAGGTGGTAAAACCTTTCCCAGTTTCCCCCTCCCCCAAACCCCCCAACCCCTCCTCCCACTCCCTGTCCCCAAGTATATGCCCCTCCACCCGGCCCACTCCCTCCTCCACCCCCATCTATTTAGCCTTCACCTGACCAAGAACCACTCCTCCCACTGATGCCCAACAAGGTATTCTTCTGCCACATTTTTGGCTGGAACCATGTGTAACTCTTGATTTTCTGATTTAGTCCCTGGGAGTCCTGGGGTGACTAGATAGTTCAGGAACTTTTCCCCTGTGTTCAAGAACTATCCCATGTGTTCAAGATTCTTCCCCACTTTTGCCTTTATAAGCTTCAGTGTGTCTGGTTTTATGTGTAGGTCCTTGATCCACTTGGACTTGAGCTTTGTACAAGGAGATAAGAATGGGTCGATTTGCATTTTTCTGCATGCTGACCACCAGTTGATCCAGCACAATTTGTTAAAAATGCTGTCTTTTTTCCACTGGATGTGTTTAGCTCCTTTGTCAAATATCAAGTGACCACACATGTATGGGTTCATATCTGGGTCTTCAATTCTATTCCATTGATCTTCCTGCCTATCATCATACCAATACCAAACAGGTTTTATCACTATTGCTCTGTAGTAGAGCTTGAGGTCAGGGATGGTGATTCCCCCAGGAGATCTTTTGTTGTGGAGAATAGTTTTTGCTATCCTGGGTTTCCTGTTATTCCAGATGAATTTGAGAATAGCTCTTTCTATGTCAATGAAGAATTGATTTGGGATTTTGATGGGAATTGCATTGAATCTGTAGGTTGCTTTTGGCAAGATGGCCACTTTTACTATATTGATCCTGCCGATCCATGAACATGGGAGATCTTTCCATCTTCTGAGATCTTCTTTGATTTCTTTCTTCAGAGGCTTGAAGTTTTTATCATAGAAATCTTTCACTTGCTTTGTTAGGGTCATACCAAGGTATGAAATATTATTTGGGACTATAGTGAAGGGTGTCATTTTTCTAATTTCTTTCTCAGCTTGTTTATCCTTTGAGTAGAGGAAGGCTACTGGTTTGCTTGAGTTAATTTTATATCCAGCCACTTTGCTGAAGTTGTTTATCAGCTGTAGGAGTTCTCTGGTAGAAGTTTTGGGGTCCCTTAAGTTTACTATCCTATCATTTGCAAACAGTGATATTTTGACTTCTTTTCCAATTTGTATACCTTTGACCTATTTTTGTTGTCGGATTTCTTTGGCTAGAACTTCAAGTACTATATTGAATAGATAGGGAGAGAGTGGGCAGCCTTGTCTGGTCCCTGATTTTAGCGAGATTGCTTCAACTTTCTCTCCATTTATTTTGATGTTAGTTACTGGTTTGTAGTATATTGCTTTCACTATGTTTAGGTATGGGCCTTGGATTCCAACTCCCTCCAAGACTTTTATCCTAAAGGGATGCTGGATTTTGTCAAAAGCTTTTTCCACATCTAATGAATTAATCATGTGTTTTTTTTCCCATGAGTTTGTTTATATAGTGGATTATGTTGATGAATTTCCGTATATGGAACCATCCCTGCATTCCTGGGATGAAGTCTACCTGATCATGGTAAATTATAGTCTTGATCCATTCTTGAATTCGGTTGGCCAGAATTTTGTTGAGTATTTTTGCATTGATGTTCATGTGGGAGATTGGTCTGAAGATTGCCTTCCCTGTTTGGTCTTTGTTTGGTTTAGGTATAAGCATAATTGTGGCTTCATAGAATGAGTTGGGTAGTGTTCCTTGAGTTTCTATTTCAAGGAATAGTTTGAAGAGTGTCAGTATTAGCTCTTCTTTGAAGATCTTATAGAATTCCCCACTGAACCCATCTGGCCCTGGGTTCATTTTTGATGGGAGACTATTAACGACTACTTCTATTTCCTCAGGACTTATGGCATTACTTAGATGATTTATCTGATCCTGTTTTAACATTGGCACCTGGTATGTATCAAGAAAGTTGTCCATTTCGTCCTGATTTTCAAACTTTGTTGAGTATAAATTCTTGTAATAGGATCTGATGATTTTCTGAATTTCCACAGTTTCTGTTGTTATGTCTCCTTTTTCATTTATGATTTTATTAATATGGGTGGTGCTTCTTTGTCCTCTGGTTAGTCTGGCTAAGGATTTATCTATCTTGTTGATTTTCTCAAAGAAACAGCTCCTGGTTTTGTTGATTCTTTGTATAGTTCTTTTTGTTTCTATTTGGTTGATTTCGGTCCTGAATTTGATTATTTCCTGCAGCCTACTCCTCTTGGATGTAATTGCTTCTTTTTTTTTTTTCTACAGCTTTCAAGTGCGCTGTCAAGTTGTTAATGTAGGCTTTCTCCTTTTTTTTTTTTTTTTTTGAGGCACTCAGAGTTATGAATTTTCCTCTTAGCACTGCTTTCATTGTGAGCTATAAGTTTTGGTATGTTGTGTCTTCATTTTCATTGAATTCTAAAAAGTCTTTAATTTCTTTCTTTATTTCATCTTTGACCAAGCTATTGTGATCTGATAAGGGCATGGAATAATTTCAATATTTCTGTATCTGTTGAGGCCTGTTTAGTGACCAATTATATGGTCAATTTTGGAGAAGGTGCCATGAGGTGCCGAGAAGAATGTATATTCTTTTGCTTTAGGGAGGAACGTTCTATAAATATCTGTTAGATCCATTTGGTCCATAACTTCAGTTAGTTTCACTGTGTCTCTGTTTAGTTTCTGTTTCCATGATTTGTCCATTGTTGAGAGTGGGGTGTTGAAGTCTCCCACTACTATTGTGTGGGGTGCAATGTGTGCTTTGAGCTTTAGTAAAGTTTCTGTTATGAATGTGGGTGCCCTTGTGTTGGGAGCATAGATGTTCAGAATTGAGAGTTCATCTTGGTAGACTTTTCCTTTGACTAGAATGCAGTGACTCTCCTTAGCTTTTTTGACAACATTTGGTTGAAAGTCAATTTTATCCGATATAAGAATGGCTACTCCAGCTTGTTTCTTGGGACTATTTGCTTGGAAAATTGTTTTCCAACCTTTGACTCTGAAGTAGGGACTGTCACTGAGGTTGGGTTTCTCGTATGCAGCAAAATGTTGGGTCCTGCTTACGTATCCAGTTTGTTAGTCTATGTCTTTTTATTGGGGAATTGAGACCATTGATGTTCAGAGATATTAAGGAAAAGTGATTGTTGCTTACTGTTATCTTCTTTGTTAAAGGTGAAATTCTGTTTGTATAGTTATCTTCTATTGTATTTGTTGAAAGATTACTTTATTGCTTTTTCTATGATGTGGTTTCCTGCCTTGTGTTGGTATTTTCCACCTATTATCCTTCGTAGAGCTGGATTTGTGGAAAGATATTGTGTAAATTTGCTTTTGTCATGGAACGTCTTGTTTTTCTGTCTATGGTAATTGAAAGTTATGCTGGGTATAGCAGTCTGGGCTGACATTTATGTTCTCTTAGGGTCTGTATGACGTCTGCTCAGGATTTTCTAGCTTTCACAGTTTCTGGTGAGAAGTCTGGTGTAATTCTGATAGGTCTGCCTTTATATGTTACTTGACTTTTTCCCTTACTGCTTTTCATACTCTTTTTTTGTTTAGTGCATTTGGTGCTTTGATTATTATGTGACAGGAGGAATTTCTGCTCTGGTCCAGTCTGTTTGGAGTTCTTTAGGCTTCTAGTATGTTCAAGGGCATCTCTTTCTTTAGGTTAGGGAAATTTTCTTCCATAATTTTGTTGAAGATGTTTACTGGCCCTTTAAGATGTAAATCCTCGTTCTCTTCTATACCTATAATCCTAAGGTTGGATCTTCTCATTGTGTCCTGGATTTCCTGGATGTTTTGGCTCAGGAGTTTTTTGCATTTTGTATTTTCTTTGACTGTTGAGTCAATGTTTTCTATGGAATCTTTAGCATCTGAGATTCTTTCTTCTATCTCTTGTATTCTGTTGTTGATGCTTGCATCTATGACTCCTGAATTCTTTCCAAGGTTTTCTCCCTCCAGAGACGTCTCACTTTGCTATTTCTTTATAGTTTCTACTTCCATTTTTAGATCTTGGATAGATTTGTTCAGTTCCTTCACTTGTTTGTTTGTGTTTTCCTGAAATTCTTTAAGGAATTTTTGTGTTTCCTCTTTAAGGACTTCCACCTGTTGACCCATGTTCTCCTGTGTTTCTTTTAGAGATTTTTGTGATTCCTCTTTTAGGGTTTCTACCTGTTGACCCATGTTTTCCCATATTTCTTTAAGGGATTTTATGTCTCCTCTTCAAGGGCTTCTACCTGTTGACCCATATTCTCCTGTATTTAAGGGATTTTTGTGATTCTTCTTTAAGGGCTTCTACCCATTGACCCATGTTCTTATTTATTTCTTTAAGGGAGTTATTTATCTCCTTCTTGAATTCCTCTAACAGCATCATGAGACGTGATTTTAAATCCAGCTCTTGCTTTTCTGATGTGATAGAGTATCCTGGATTTGCTGTTGGCCATCTAGTTATCTCCAGTGTTAGCTGGTGTTGATGTCTCTGACTGTGACTTCTCTGTCCTTCAGGCCTGTGTATCTGTACTCCTGGGATTCCCTTTCTTTCAAATGTCCTGCATACAGCTGGTTTTCCAGGGAGTATCAGGAAATGGGGTCTTCCCTGTGGCAGACTTGGCAAGGGTTAAATGTCATGCAAACTGTTGGTTCTTGAATGCCCTGCTGCTGCTGGATCTCAGGAATGCTTCCCCCATGCAGACCTGGCACAGGCCAAATGCCCCATGGCTTTTGGATCTCTAATGCCCTGCTGATGCTCGATCTTGAATGCCCTACTGCTGCTAGATCTCGAATGCACCTCTGCTGCTAGATCTCTAGAAAGCACCAGGAAATGGGGAATTCCCCTGTGGCAGACCTAGCACATGTCTACCACGTGGAGCAAACAGGATGGGCAGCAAAGGAGGGAGGGGTAGAGGAGATGGAAGTGGCGTGGTGATCCAGAGGGAAGGTGGTTTTAGATGGTTTCTGGGTAGTGGGTCCCCGCCTGAGGCTCTGGACTTCCAGAGGTGGGACTGTTTTTTACCAAGTGCCCCACTGCTGCTGGATCTCTAGAAAGCACTGGGAAATGGGGTCTTCCCCCGTGGCACACCTAGAACATGTCTACCATGTCAGAATGAACAGGACTGCCCTAGATATTTTAATTGATGTCTTCACACTTGTCTAGCAAGCTCCAAAATCTCTTTCTAGCCTAGACCTTGTCCTTGGTGTTTCCTTTGTTTAGTGTTATAAATCTTATAAACCTAAGGTTTATAATCTAATTTCAACTGATTTGAGAGTCAAACTTGTAGGTAGATTTCTAGCTGTAGTCTGGTGTTTTGGTGGTGTTTAAATAAAATTCTTTTCTTTTGATAATTTTTTTTCAAAAATTTCATACATATATGATGAAATGTGATCATAATTGCCATATTTTACCCCTATTCCTCTACACATCCTCCAGTAATCTATATATTTCATATATATATATACACATATATACACATACATTCCTTGTACACATACACAGACACAGGCTTGCGCATGCACATGCACACACACACACACACACACACACACTTATGTATGTATATGCCCAGTTAGTGATTCCCATATGTATATGGATGTGGGACCATTCATTGAAGCATGAAACCTACCAGCACTCACATCCTCAAAAGGAATAATTTTCATCCTCTCACCAACTATTAACTACCTAATAGCACCCCAATAATGGCCTGGAGAGCATCTATCATGTCTAGTCTGAGATCTAGACTGGCTTGATATTGTACAGGTCATATGAATATGACTACAGATGCTGTGAATTAATGTGAGCTATAATAATGTCATGTTCAGAAGACAACATTTTATAGTATTTTGCTCCATCTTAAAGCTTTCTGCATCTTCTTCCATGATACTCCCTGAGTCTTGGTGGATAGAGGTGATATTTAACATATATGCCCTGTTTATGTATCTCAAAGCTATTATATATTCCATCCATGAATTTTTCTGAATTTACCAATGACCTTTAATGAGTGATCAATTTCCTCTACCTTGGCTTTCATCATTTATTCTGTTTTTCATATGGTACATTCTTTTGTGAGGCTTTCCACTGAAGTCTCTTTTTGGCTTATTGAGTTTTTCATTTTTAGTAACATTTCAATTTGGCCTTTCTTTATTGAATCTTTGTTTCATATTTTGTGTTCATCTTCTAGTTTATTCATGTCATTTTTGAGTTGTTTATATATAGTTATAATTATTCCTTTGATTTTTTTGATCTGGAAATTCTTCTAAGACATTATAATTAGAGTCCATTATCATGTGGCTAAGTTTTGGAGGAACCATATTTTCTTGGAATTTTTTTTGTGTGTTGTGTTTACCTCTTTCTGGGCTTGGACTTACATAACTGAATTTGGTTGAGTGGAAGTTAGATTTAGAGGCTGATGTCCTGTGGATCTATCAGTGATAAGATCTAGGGCAACTGTGGATGTGTGACCTGTAGGCTCAGGATCCTTACTCCCCTTATCTGTCAGCATCAGGAGCTATGAGGTGACTGCATAAGTTTGAGCTGGAAGCTTAGGTCTAGGTGTCTAGGTGCCCCTTACTCATTGATTTTGAGAGATGAAAGGACTGCAGAAGTATGAGATATGTTCTCATTGTCTAGGCATCTTTATCCATTAGTATGGGGAGATTAGCAATGGATGGAAATTTGTGATGAGTAAAATAAAATTCTTTTGGAGGCAGAGATAACTTGTATGCTAGTAATGAACTCCAAACTACTTTAGATACAAAATCTTGCATGCTAATAATGAACTTTGAATGACTACAGACTTCTGAATTTCTCCTCTCTACCTGGAATCTCACAATTGACAGCCTTGATTTTACACTTTTATCCTCATTTTCTTCTCCATTTTCCCTGTCTTCCAGCTTACAGTCATTCTCTCTCAGAAACATGGTAGCATGGTTCACCTTTGTAACAGTCAACCCCCATTCCCATAGGATCCTGTTTGGTATTGTATTCCTTCTTGGTGGCCTGGATTCTAGATTCTCTGAACATCCCTTACCAGGCCCTTATCACTGTGACTCAGTGCAACTTCCTAAGTTGCACAGAATACTGTTAGAAATGGGAATCATCTTGAAGTGTCTGAGGTCTTCCAAATTCCCTTCTTTAAAATATTCTCACTGCTTGGGACTGTCCTGGAATTGGATCTTGAGCTAGGTCAATGTTGAGGTTTTGAAAGCTGGGATGTCCTGGTTCTTCCTCATAGACCTTGTTTACTGTTTTGGTTTCTTAAGTTTCTATAATTCATGCATGAGCTTGATAGCATACGTGTTTATACACAGGAAGACTGTCAAGTTTGAGAGATAATTCCTTAAGTAAGATACTGGGCTATAACTCTTGTCCAGTTTGAATACATTATATTTGGAGTGAAGCCTTATAAATTGTATAGTGACTTTGAATTCATTATGAATATTTCTTACCTTAGTAGACTTGGAATAAACTTTTAAAATTTGTTCTTATATTTTTCTTTATAAAAGAAATATAAATACACAATTTTTATAATTACATTTTGTAGGGTTGTTGGCCTGTGTCCACTCTGCCTCTGGGCATGGCTGCTTAGGAAGGCAGAATGTGGGTGTTTGACTGTACTTATCCTATACCACCTCCAGGGGTTGGGAAAGCATAGTCTGAGGTGCAGGAAAGCCAGAGCTGGTGTGGGGTCTCCAGGACTGTGACGAGGTTGAGCCATGGGATTCTCAGTCTCCTGGACATCCAGGAACTGCTAGGAGTCGAGGAAGTGAGACCTGGGGACAGCATATAGCCTGAGGGAGGGGAAGGGAGTTCTGGCTTTTCCCAGCAGAGATGACTGTCCTTAGCTTGGCAGATGTAGGCTTGGTGGCTGTTGTGGCTGGGAGCTCAGAGAGGACTTCTACTGGAGACTAAGCTGTAGGCAAATATCTTCTCCACAGCTCCCCTCGGAGGATCTTGGTGAAAAGAGACAGTCCATGGTTCCAAACAGTTTATTGTCATGGCAGAAAATGGATGTATAAAACCATACCCTACTTCTCATAGTGGGCCTAAGATTAAATAACTTTTGAGAGAAGAAAGTCAGGGAAAAGAAGCTTATTAGCTAAGCCCTCCAGGCCTATAGGTACCTCATTAGCATGCAGAACTCTGTTTTGGGCTTACCTGATTGGTTATGAATATTTTATGTGAGAAGCATGGCACATGTTCCAATTCAGGAGTCTGGCAGCAAGCTGGGAGACACCTAAGCCTCAGGTATGTGCCACCCAAGTCTCCAGGTCTCAACCTGCTCTACCTTACTAAACTTCCTGGCATGGTTTTATGTCCCATAATATTGTATTTTTACTTTGTGTGTGGACATGTAGAGGTTAAAGGACAGTTCATGGGATTCAGATGTATCTTTCTAAAATATACGTCTTAGAGATGGAGCTCACATTGGCAACTCCTTTACCAACTGAGCCATCATTGACCCTGTATAAAAACATTCTAAGGGAAGGCAATTAATAAAAGATATCATTTGGTCTCATCATGGTAACACAAAATGTCTCAACCTGTGGTTAGCAACCCCTTTGGAGGTGGAATGACCTTTAGCAGGGGTCAAATGTTAGATATCTTACATGTTAGATGTTTACATTACCATTCATAATACTAGCAAAATTATAAAAGTGCATTATCATGAAAATAATTTTATGGTTGTGAGTCACAACAACATAAAGAACCTTATTAAAGGATTGCAGCATTAGGAAAGTTGAGAATCACTGTTGTAAGATTAAAAAATTAAACAAACAAAAAAAGTGTCCCTGCTTATTTTCACCAAACTACTTTTACAAACAAATTTTTGACAGGCAGAGTTATGGGCACATTAAATATTCTTCTTAAGATGACTAGTCACGTCTCTCTTGGATTTGGTTATTTGGCAAGTTGTTATTCAGCTGTCTTATACTTTGGTGCTTCAGTTAAGCCACGTAAGAGTGAGCTAGCTCTCCAGGGCACTCTCATTTTTCTTTACTACTCCAGGCCAAAGAACAACATCAGCTAAGCTACTAAGGAATAGGGATGCAATCTTTTCCAAATCCCCATCTAAGGATCTGTACAAAAAAAATAGCAAATATTTGAGGAATAGCTTATCATAACCATCTACATCTCCCCTCCTTTCTGTGTTTTATTTTCCTTTTCTAGTTCCATCCTTTTAAAAAATTTGTTCTTTTAATTTTTATTTTTTTATTTTTTTAATTTACATTCCAAATCACTTCCCCTTTCCCATTTCCTCCCTCCCCGAAAGTCCCTTAAGCCCCCTTCCCTCCCTCTTTTCTCCATTCAACCCCCTCTCATTACTCTGTCCTGGCGTTCCCCTACATCCAGTCTTTCCAGGACCAGGGGTCTCTCCTTCCATCTTTTTAGAAATCTATTGATATGCGGATTGTGTCTAGGGTATTCCGAGATTCTGGGTCAATATCCCCTTATCAGTGACTGCATACCATGTGTGTTCTTTTGTGATTGGGTTACCTCACTAAGGATGATATTTTCAAGATCTGACCATTTGCCTAGGAATTTCGTGAATTCATTGTTTTTAATTGCAGAGTAGTATTCCATTGTGTAGATATACCACATCTTCTGAATCCATTCCTCCGTTGAGGGACATCTGGGTTCTTTTCAGCTTCTGGCTATTATAAATAAGGCTGCTATGAACATAGTGGAGCATGTGTCCTTATTGCATGCAGGTAAAGTCTCTGGGTATATGCCCAGGAATGGTATAGCCGGATCCTCCGGGAGTGTCATGCCCAGTTTTCTGAGGAACCGCCAGACTGCTTTCCAGAGTGGTTGTACCAGCCTGCAATTCCACCAGCAGTGGAGGAGTGTTCCTCTTTCTCCACATCCTCGCCAACAACTGCTGTCTCCTGTGTTTTTGATCTTAGCCATCCTGATTGGTGTGAGATGGAATCTCAGGGTTGTTTTGATTTGCATTTCCCTAATGACTAAGGATGATGAACATCTCTTTAGGTGCTTCTCAGCCATTAGATATTCTTCAGGTGAGAACTCTTTGTGTAGCTCTGTACCCCATTTTTTAATAGGGTTACTTGCCTCTCTGGAGTTTAACTTCTTGAGTTCTTTGTATATCTTGGATATTAGCCCTCTGTCGGATGTAAGGTTGGTAAAGATCATTTCCCAGTTAGTTGGTTGCCGCTTTGTCTTTTTGACAGTGTCTTTTGCCTTACAAAAACTTTGTAATTTAATGAGGTCCCATTTATCTATTCTTGATCTTAGAGCATAAGCTATTGGAGTTCTGTTCAGGAAATTCTCCCCTGTGCCCATATGTTCAAGGTTCTTCCCTAGTTTCCCTTCTATTAGTTTCAGTGTGTCTGGTTTTATGTGGAGATCTTTGATCCACTTAGAATTGAGCTTAGTGCAAGGAGATAAGGATGGGTCAATTTGCATTCTTCTGCATGTTGACCTCCAGCTGAGCCAGCACCATTTGTTGAAAAGGCTATCTTTTTTCCACTGGATGGTTTTAGCTCCTTTGTCAAAGATCAAGTGACCATAGGAGTGTGGATTCATTTCTGGGTCTTCAATTCTGTTCCATTGATCTACATGTCTGTTACTGTACCAATACCATGCAGTTTTTAACACTATTGCTCTGTAGTACAGCTTGAGGTCCGGGATACTGATTCCCCCAGAGGTTCTTTTACTCTTGAGAAAAGTTTTAGCTATTCTGGGTTTTCTGTTATTCCAGATGAATTTTTGAATTGCTCTTTTTAACTCTATGAAGAATTGAGTTGGGATTTTGATGGGGATTGCATTGAATCTGTGTATTACTTTTGGTAAGATGCTCATTTTTACTACATTAATCCTGCCAATCCATGAGCATGGCAGATTTTTCCATCTTCTGAGGTCTTCTTCAATTTCTTTCTTCAGAGACTTGAAGTTCTTGTCATACAGATCTTTCACTTGTTTGGTTAGAGTCACGCCAAGATACTTAATATGGTTTGTGGCTATCGTGAAGGGTATTATTTCTCTTACTTCTTTCTCAGCCTGCTTATCCTTTGAGTATAGGAAGGCTTCTGACTTGCTTGAGTTGATTTTATATCCGGCCACTTTGCTGAAGTCGTTTATCAGCTGTAGGAGTTCTCTGGTGGAGTTCTTTGGGTCGCTTATGTATACTATCATATCGTCTGCAAATAGTGATAGTTTGACTTCTTCCTTTCCAATTTGTATCCCTTTGACCTCTTTTTGTTGTCTAATTGCTTTAGCTAGAACTTCAAGTACTATATTGAAAAGATATGGAAAGAGAGGGCAGCCTTGTCTAGTCCCTGATTTTAGTGGGATTGCTTCAAGTTTCTCTCCATTTAGATTGATGCTGGCTACCGGTTTGCTGTAAATTGCTTTTACTATGTTTAGATATGGGCCTTGAATTCCTGATCTTTCCAAGGCCTTTAGCATGAAAGGATGCTGAATTTTGTCAAATGCTTTCTCATCATCTAATGAGATGACCATGTGGTTTTTTTCTTTGAGATTGTTTATGTAGTGGATTACATTGATGGATTTCCTTATATTGAACCATCCCTGCATCCCTGGGATGAAGCCTACTTGATCGTGGAGAATGATCGTTTTGATGTGTTCTTGGATTCGGTTGGCAAGAATTTTATTGAGTATTTTTGCATCGATATTCATAAGAGAGATTGGCCTGAGATTCTCTTTCTTTGTCGGATCTTTGTGTGCTTTTGGTATTAGTGTAATTGTGGCTTCATAGAACGAGTTGGGTAGTGTTCCTTCTGTTTCTATTTTGTGGAACAGTTTGAAGAGTATTGGTGTTAGGTCTTCTTTGAAGGTCTGATAGAATTCTGCACTAAAACCATCTGGACCTGTGCTAGTCAGGATTTGTATTGCTGCACAAACATCATGACAAATAAGCAAGTTGGGGAGGAAAGGGTTTATTCAGCTTACACTTCCACATTGCTGCTCATCACCAAAGGAAGTCAGGACTGGACCTCAAGCAGGTTAAGAAGCAGGAGTTGATGCAGACAGAGGTCATGGAGGGATGTTTCTTATTGGATTGCTTCCCCTAGCTTTCTCAGCTTGCTTTTTTATAGAACCCAAGTCTACCAGCCCAGAGATGGTACCACCCACAAGGGGCTCTTCCAGCTTGATCACTAATTGAGAAAATGCCTTACAGCTGGATTTCATGGAGGCATTTCCTCACCTGAAGCTCCTTTCTCTGTGATAACTCCAGCTTCTGTCAAGTTGACACAGAACCAGCCAGTACATTCGCAAATAGTGACACTTTGACTTTTTCCTTTCCAATTTCCCCTTCATCTCATTTACTTGTCTTCTTGTTTTTGCTAGAATTCCAATTACCACATTCAATATATAGGGAGAGAGTGGGAAGCCTTGTCTTGTCTCTGATTTTAATGGCATTCCTTCAAGTTTCTCTGCATTAAATTTGCTGTTGGCTATTGGCAGAATATTGCTTTTATTATTTTTAGCTATATACCTTGAATCCACGAACTCTACAGGACTTATTACATAAAGGTGTGTAGGATTTTGTCAAAAAATTTTTCAGCATCTAATGAGATGATTGTGTGATTATTTTTCTTTCAGTTTGTGTGTATGCTGGATTACATTGTTGGACTTTTTTTTAGTATTGAATGCTCATTCTTGGGATGAAGCCTATTTTATCATGGTAAATGATATTTTTGATTTGCTCTTGGATTAAGTTTGTGAGTATTTTGTTGAGTATTTTTATATCAATATTCATCATGGAAATTGGTCTGAAATTCTCTTTTTTTGTTGAGTTTTTGTGTGGTTTAGATTTTAGGGTGACTATGGCCTCATAGAATAAGTTTGGCAATGTTCTTTCTTTTTTTCTTTTGTGGAATAGTTTGGGGAATATTGGTATTAGGTCCTCTTTGAAAGTCTGGTAGAATTTGGTGCTAAAACCATCTGGCCCTGGGCTTTTTTTCCCCTTTGGTTGCAAATCTTTTGATGACCTCTTCTCATTCCTTGGGTCTTATAGGATCATTTAAATAGCTTACCTGATCTTGATTTAACTTATGTAAGCAGTATCATGAAAGCAACTCACCCATAGTAATATGGACTGTACATCTTCCCTGTATGTCAAATGAAATTCTAACATTTCTAAGGTTCCTTTTTCAGGTAATTCATCAAAGTAACAAGACATACCTAGCACTCTCCTAAAGCTTATCTACTAATAATACTTGCTGTTGTTTTTTTTTTTTTCGAGACAGGGTTTCTCTGTGTAGCCCCGGCTGTCCTGGAACTCACTCTGTAGACCAGGCTGGTCTCGAACTCAGAGATCCGCCTGCCTCTGCCTCCCAAGTGCTGGGATTAAAGGCGTGCGCCATCACCGCCCGGCTTACTAATAATACTTGCAAAGGTTAAATTGTATTGTTGTAAGATATACTCCTGTTACCCACCTGATGTTTATCTACTCTATAGAGAATTTTATGTGACTGTCACACACAGTCATATATTCTGATTGTGGTTTACCATTCTGGGGTGTGTACCATTCTGTTTTATCCTCTGCTAGACTAACACCTGTTCATGTTCCTAACACTGGCTTCAGATACCTGAGTATATATGACATGGAGGAACCTGTTGAATATCTGTTTTTTCTCAGTATCTCTGACCCAAATCTCTACTAAAACCATGTTCCTTTGTGTGATTCCCTGAACAAACCATGTACTTTTAGAACATCTGTTTTACTTTTCTCATCCTATTTAAAACCAAAACCTAGCTGTAACAATACTTGACATACTTTTCTTCTGTTCCTCCAGCCCCTCTGCTGGTTTTATTTACAAGTTTACCATGTAACTTGGCATGAGCTCAGCCTGATTTCCAGCTGAAAGCCATGAAGACAAAAGGAACCAACTCTTAGTTTCCTGAAATTTGAAAAAAAGAAAACCCCCCCAAATCTCCCTCATTTGTTTGCTCCCTGTGGCCCCCATGAACTGGCATATTTTAAACAAATATATGTGTTTTGATCAGAATTTCAAAATTTGTAACATTACCTCATCTTTATCTCCATGATGGGCAATTCTTTTTTATTTTTATTTTTTGAGACACTCAGGGTTCTATCACTGTTATGAAACACCATAAATGAAACAACTAGGGCAGGAAAGGGTTTGTTCAGCAAATACTCTTATACTTCCACATCATAATTAACCAAAAATGGAAGACAGGCAGGAGGTTAAGCAGGGCCAGAGCCAGGAAGAAGGAGCTGATTCAGAGGCTATGGAGGAGTGCTGCTGACTGGCTTGCTCACTATGACATGCTCACTGCTCACCTGATTTTGGTACAGAATAAGGAACTATGAACCTAGGGATGACATCACCTACAATGGATGGTCCCTCTCTCATCAATCACTAATTAAGAAAATAACCTAAAGCTGGATATAATAGAGACATTTTCTCAGTTTAGGCTCCCTCCTCTGATGACTATAGCTTGTATCAAGTTGACAAAAAATATTATCCAGTACAGATGCTTTCTAATTTTACTTTTTTATTAAAAACAATTTTGGGGCTGGAGAGATGGCTCAGTGCTTAAGAACACTGACTGCTCTTCCAGAGGTCCTGAGTTTAATTCCCAGCAACCACATGGTGGCTCACAACCATCTGTAACCATATGACAGTGTACTCATATGCATTAAATAAATAAAGTCTTAAAAAAAGAAAACAATTTCTTTTCATATACTATATTAGATTGTTTCCCCTCCC
The DNA here is from genome assembly GCA_036184795.1 of Tokudaia tokunoshimensis. Taxonomy (NCBI): domain Eukaryota; kingdom Metazoa; phylum Chordata; class Mammalia; order Rodentia; family Muridae; genus Tokudaia; species Tokudaia tokunoshimensis. Next base: position 62,479,293 of record BTHU01000001.1, on the reverse strand, counting down.
ACAGTTCTTCACAGATCCTCCTCTCTTCTTTATATAGTTAACAATTACTTAACTCTCACTAAAACAAAGTATACAAAATGAAGCAATAAACAAGCAAAACCAAGAAACACACATACAGTAAAACAAAAATAAATCATTCAAACACAAATGAAAATAAACATTCAAAAGATCAGTAATACAAAAAACCCAACAAAGAAACAAACAAACAAACAAAACCAAAAAAAGTCAAAACAAAACAAAATGAATCAAAGTGTTTCCAAAATATCATTGAGTTCATTTTGTGAGAGTCAATTACTGCTGGATATGAAGCATGTCTGGAAATATATAATACACCCAGAGCAACTCCATTGAAGGACATTTATTCTTTCTTTGCCATAGGTATAAATTGTGTAAAACTTCTTGATCAGAGAAGGGAGCCTATGTTCACCTTCCTCCCCCTCAATGCTGGAACTTCTGGTTTGAGCCTGTGCAGGACTTGTAAATCCTGTTATGTTTTCTATGGATTCATGTGAGCGTGAATCGTATTGTATCTTGAAGACACTGTTTCTTTACATGTATTCATCACCTCTAGTTCTTACAATCTTTTTGCTTCCTCTTCCTCCTGGATCCCTGAGCCTTGAGAGGAGGGCTTTATTTGAAACATTCTGTTAGTAATGAGTGAGTTCATATGAGCATGAATTCTGTTGTGTCTGAAAAGGAGACATCCATTACTTCTGGCTCTTACAATCTTTCTGTCTCCTCTTCTACCTAGATTCCTGCAGCTTGGGGGCAGAACTTTAATGGAAAGAATCCATTTATGACTGAGTGCTACAAAGATGGTTACTCTCTATATATTGTACATTGTGGGTCTCTGTGTTATTTCCCATCCAGTGCAAGAATTATCTCTGATAAATGTTGAGAAAGGCATTTCTCTAATGGTATAGTAATAAGTCCTCAGAGTCATTTTATTGCTGTGTTTCTTTACCAGAATAATGGCATAAGATTATTCTCTAGGCTCATGACTTATCTAGTCTCAGATTCTTAGCCTCTTTAGTGTGTCAGGTGTAGGTTCCATCTCATGAAATAGAAAGTGGTTGGTTACTCCCATAGCATTTGAAAACTATTATACCAGTATATCTTGCAGACTGGTCACTGTTATATGTCACAGAGTTTGTAGTTGGGAAGTATTGTTGATTGCCTTTCTCCTCTAGTCACATGTAGAGTAACTTCCAGTTACCTGTTGGTTAATCTTACCTCTAATACCCTAGGAAAAAAATCTCTTACGGATTATGGTTTTAATTTTCCTTTTTTCCCCATAATATTTCTGAAAGTATTCATCAAAACTTCAAATCATTGTTTGGATTATCTTAATGACTACCCAGGTAAAGCATCTAAAGATACAAACATAAAGTTGTTTGTGAAATTTTGTGTCTGAAAATTGAGTCAGCACATATACAGTTCATACTCCACTTCTCCTACATGCCCATAAATATCCAGAATAAAAATTTAATTAAATTAATGTAGAATATTCATTTACTTTAAATGGAAATAGTTGTTTCACAGAGTGACAGGAAAATGCCCTTTGCAATGTCTATTGCATTTATATATCACCATAAAATGATGCACCAAATCTCAGTGCTTGGAGACTTTTAACAGCCACCTGATTTTTTATTTTGTTCTAATTTCTCAGTATTTAGTTGCAAAACAAAGCAAGGGAAACTGCTCTATGTACTTGCTGTCTGGGAGCGTGGTATTGAAGAGTAAATGTTGTTTTTCTTCCTTCTCCCTTCTCTTTTTTATTCCTCTCTTTTCATTTTTCTTAGTCTACTCCCTCCCTTTTCCTTCCTCATTTTCTTCCCTTCCGAGAATATGGAAGTCTGAATTTTTGCTAGGTGACTCAGAGCTTCAAAAAACAGGGAGTGTTTCATAAGACAGGGGGTAGAAGCCAGCAGATTCCTAAGGCTTGAGACTTTAATAGCACAGCATCATTTGCATGCATTTTGTACACCCACAGTCATAGATTCTGCCCATGATAAGCTTAGTGACCATGTATCAACTTACAATGGGAGGGATACCAAAGTATTGCCAATTACTTCCATCTTCTCTTTCATTATCCAGTCTCTTATTCCCTATCTTCCCTATATTTTAACTCGTCATGAGGCTGATCTCAGATCTGAAGCTCAGGATTTCATTATCCAAACCTAGTTCATTGCATATTTGACTTGTCAAATGTTCAGATTCTTATTTAAAAAGTTTAGTTAAAAAGACAAGGTATATTTTTTTTTAATTATTGATTTTATTTTATTTTTTTTTAATTTACATTCCAAATCATTTCCCCTTTCCCGTTTCCTCCCTCCCCGAAAGTTCCATAAGCCCCCTTCCCTCCCTCTTTTCTCCATTCAACCCCCTCTCGTTACTCTGTCCTGGCGTTCCCCTACATCCAGTCTTTCCAGGACCAGGGGTCTCTCCTTCCATCTTCTTAGAAATCTATTGATATGCAGATTGTGTCTAGGGTATTCCGAGATTCTGGGTCAATATCCCCTTATCAGTGACTGCATACCATGTGTGTTCTTTTGTGATTGGGGTACCTCACTAAGGATGATATTTTCAAGATCTGACCATTTGCCTAGGAATTTCATTTAATTCAATTTAATTGCAGAGTAGTATTCCATTGTGTAGATATACCACATCTTCTGAATCCATTCCTCCGTTGAGGGACATCTGGGTTCTTTCCAGCTTCTGGCTATTATAAATAAGGCTGCTATGAACATAGTGGAGCATGTGTCCTTATTGCATGCAGGTAAAGCCTCTGGGTATATGCCCAGGAGTGGTATAGCCGGATCCTCCGGGAGTGTCATGCCCAGTTTTCTGAGGAACCGCCAGACTGCTTTCCAGAGTGGTTGTACCAGCTTGCAATTCCACCAGCAGTGGAGGAGTGTTCCTCTTTCTCCACATCCTGACCAACAACTGCTGTCTCCTGTGTTTTTGATCTTAGCCATCCTGACTGGTGTGAGATGGAATCTCAGGGTTGTTTTGATTTGCATTTGCTCTAAGATCAAGAATAGACAAATGGGACCTCATTAAATTACAAAGTTTTTGCAAGGCAAAAGACACTGTCAAAAAGACAAAGCGGCAACCAACTAACTGGGAAATGATCTTTACCAACCCTACATCCGACAGAGGGCTAATATCCAATATATACAAAGAACTCAAGAAGTTAAACTCCAGAGAGGCAAGTAACCCTATTAAAAAATGGGGTACAGAGCTAAACAAAGAGTTCTCACCTGAAGAATATCTAATGGCTGAGAAGCACCTAAAGAGATGTTCACCATCCTTAGTCATTAGACAAGGTGTATTTTTAATTACAATCAAAAGAAATGAAGTGAACCAAAGCATAGTCACGATAGTCAATCCCATCAACAAGTGTAAAACAAACTGGGTAGAAATGCTTAATGTATTATATTTCTAAAATCTAGATTGAACATAGTTTCATTCCTTCCTCAAGGTTGTTCTGTATCCTGAGAATGAGTTTTCTTTTTTTTTTTTTTAATTTTATTTTCTAAGTTTATTTTTTTATTTACATTCAAAATCATTTCCCCTTTCCTGTTTCCTCCCTCCCTGAAAGTGCCATAAGGCCCCTTCCCTCCCTCTTTTCCCCATTCAAACCCCTCTCCCTTCTCTGTCCTGGCATTCCCATACATCCAGTCTTTCCAGGACCAGGGGTCCCTCCTTCCATCTTCTTAGAAATCTATTGATACGCGAATTGTGTCTAGGGTATTCCGAGATTCTGGGTTAATATCCCCTTATCAGTGACTGCACAACATGTGTGTTCTTTTGTAATTGGGTTACCTCACTAAAGATGATATTTTCAAGTTCTGACCATTTGCCTAGGAATTTCGTGAATTCATTGTTTTTAATTGCAGAGTAGTATTCCATTGTGTAAATATACCACATCTTCTGAAACCATTCCTCCGTTGAGGGACATCTGGGTTCTTTCTGGCTATTATAAATAAGGCTGCTATGAACATAGTGGAGCATGTGTCCTTATTGCATGCAGGTAAAGTCTCTAGGTATATGCCCAGGAGTGGTATAGCCGGATCCTCCGGGAGTGTCATGCTCAGTTTTCTGAGGAACCGCCAGACTGCTTTCCAGAGTGGTTGTACCAGCCTGCAATTCCACCAGCAGTGGAGGAGTGTTCCTCTTTCTCCACATCCTCGCCAACAACTGCTGTCTCCTGTGTTTTTGATCTTAGCCATCCTGATTGGTGTGAGATGGAATCTCAGGGTTGTTTTGATTTGCATTTCCCTAATGACTAAGGATGATGAACATCTCTTTAGGTGCTTCTCAGCCATTAGATATTCTTCAGGTGAGAACTCTTTGTGTAGCTCTGTACCCCATTTTTTAATAGGGTTACTTGCCTCTCTGGAGTTTAACTTCTTGAGTTCTTTGTATATCTTGGATATTAGCCCTCTGTCGGATGTAGGGTTGGTAAAGACCATTTCCCAGTTAGTTGGTTGCAGCTTTGTCTTTTTGACAGTGTCTTTTGCCTTGCAAAAACTTTGTAATTTAATGCGTTCCCATTTGTCAATTCTTGATCTTAGAGCATAAGCTATTGGAGTTCTATTCAGGAAATTCTCCCCTGTGCCCATATGTTAATGGTTCTTCCCTAGTTTCCTTTCTATTAGTTTCAGTGTGTCTGGTTTTATGTGGAGGTCCTTGATCCACTTGGAATTGAGCTTAGTGCAAGGAGATAAGAATGGGTCAATTTGCATTCTTCTGCATGTTGACTTCCAGTTGAGCCAGCACCATTTGTTGAAATGACTACATTTTATGCACTTGACATGTTTCCTATCTAGAAAGAGAAGTGTAAATCATTATTATCTTTTTGCTGCATATGTAATACCTTTGCAACATATTGAATTTATGCACAATAAATTGTTTTTTCTTAATTATTGACCAAGAATGATTCAATGAAAATATCTCTAAAATAGAAATAATTATTTTTCAAAGATGTCATTTAATATTCATGTGGCTTTTATCCAAGAGTCCTATAAGATTGTTCAACCATTTAACTGCTCAGAGGCATGCCTCAAAAGTAATTTATTTGGGAAAAATTATTTATAATTTACTATATTTAATGTCAGGAGTTATGCTAGTGATTTATTATTGGCTAATTAATTAATACTGCAACAGTGACTATTAATGTCAGCCGAAATGTACTCCTTTCTTATGAAGTAATAAAATGTTTAGGCAGAGAGAACGTGTTCAGAATAAAGTCTATTCTATAAATGCCTTGAAGTTGGTCATCCCTGTGAGTCAAATTTTTTTCCATATATCCTAAAGAAAGTGTCATAGTGCAGTTTTGCTTGCTCTTCCTTCTATCCTTCCTCTTAACCTCGAATGAGGAGGCGGTTTTTATCAAATAAGAAAAAAAGCATCATAGCTGAAGGACAGACTGTGTCTTTATTGAAATTTTATAGTGTTTGCATAAATAGATATGTAGTAGAAAATTGAAGAAATATGTCTAGATTCTTTTCAGAAATTGTTGGAAAATCCCAATGTATGTCAAAATTCATTTAATATATTGCTTCTTTTTAATATTTTTGAGGTTATAATATAATTATAACATTTCTCCCTTACCTATCCTCCCTCCAAACCTTCTATACACCCCTCTTTTTCTTTTTAATAAAATTAAGTCAGTAACTCTAAACTAATTTATTTTGTAACTAAGTCTACCATTTGTCAAGATTAATTTATTCACTTATTTATGTATATGTGTGATTATGATAATTTATCTGCACCATATGCATAGAGCAATCTGAATGAGCACTAAGGAGACATTGGGTTTTCTGGAACTGTAATGGTGTTTTTGATCTGCCCTGTAATTGCTGAGAACCAAACTTGGGTCATTGGTAAGAGCAGTCACTTCTCTTAAATACTCAATAGAAATTTAAAAACATTAAACATTCATTTTATTTGCCTCACATAAATACCTGTAACTCCAGCTGCAAGGAATCCAGTCCCCTATTCTGATCTCTGCTGGTACTTGCACACAAGAAGTATATGTTCACAAGCATGCACAAACACACACACACACACACAAACCACACACATATACACACACACACCTATACAAGTATAAATAATTCTTTTAAAAAATCCAAAAGTATAATTGAAATATATAATAACTTAATAGATGCTGGGTAATAATGGTTGAAAATTATCCAAATATTGAATGTCTTTATTTATGTAATGGAACCATTCTGGGTCTATTAGAGCGCATGAGTGCTGGTGAAATAAAATCAGTGCAACTCACAACATACAATAGTGAAGATTCTGAACTGAGATATTGCAGGCATCACTGGATGGTATCATGGATCATCAAGACATAAAAAGGGAAAAATGTACATGTGTCTATTTCAAGGAAGAGTTATAGGGAGTTACACAATGAACCAAAGCTGATCAGTAGCAGAAATGATCTGACATTGTTTAGATTTTTAATTCACTTTTGATCATTGTGAGTTTAGAAAGCTTTTATTTATTTAAACTTGTACCAAGTTGACATAAAAACCATTCAGAGCACTACTCAATTGTCATCAGAAAACCCAAGAATGACATACTAAATGTGCAGTTTCTTTTGAGAAAGGAGATTTGTTTTGCAATGATCCTGAATTTTTATGGTTAAATTGGCTAGCAAGCTTTTCTCTTGCAGTCTTGGTCTGTAACTGAGTTAGAGTGCAGCTACAAGGTTCCTTTTTGTCTATAGCTTGACAGTCACCTCAGAACAAGCACTGCTTCTGATGATTTTTCAGTGAAAGGTCAACTCATCAGATACAAGGCTTTTACTTCCTGTTATACCATGGTTACGGAAACAAGGCTGTTTTTGTCTGGGAGAAACCTTAGAAGGATTCTACTCTGCATATATATTAATCAATGATCCTGTGATAGCACTAAAACATTACCCTTTTCAGATTTCTTTTTTTCTTTCTTTCTTCTTTCTTTTTTTTTCTGAGGCAAGGTTTCTCTGTATAGTTCTGGCTGTCCTGGAACTCACTCTGTAGACCAGACTGGCCTCAAACTCAGAAATCCACCTGCTTCTGCCTCCAAAGTGCTGGGATTAAAGGCATGCACCACCACTGGCCAGCTCTTTTCTGATTTCAATTTGTGAAATTTTCCAGTTTTGTAACTCAAATAAGAATCCTTGGGAAATATCATTTCAGAAACTTTAAAGTAATAATTCTGGCAAAGTGAAAAAATAAGTGTTTATAATTCAAACTGTTCAAGAATTTTATTTCTTGATCTTTGGGATTTAAGGCTAGCCTAGGCAACATAGGATAAGCCCTCTCAAAGAAACAAATAGAAAAAAAGTAAAACCTGAAAATATTTCTGAATCTCTGCAGAGAAACATTATATATGTTTAACACATTAGTTAAAAAAATATATAAATAAATTTACAGTGATTTTAATACATTGCCTATAATAAGCATTTAATAACTTCAAATATTAATAATAGAGAAATTTGAGTCTGGGGATATAACTCAGTTATGGCCTGTGTAAGGATTGTGCTTGAGCCTCAAGTACTCACAAAGTACATACTTAATGGATTTACTTCACAGTAAATCTGCAGATATATCACCACTCTTCAAGTTGAAATGGCTTAATCAAAGCACAGACTTGGAGAGTAAAAGTTGTTAAAAGCTTTTTATCACTATCAGTTCATCTCTTCTCAGTATTTCATGGCCATAATGAAAACTGAGGGTCAGATTTTCCCATCATAATATCTCCACTTTTCCAAAAGCTTTATAAATCCAATCTTCTGAGTTAACAATTATAGATTAACATCACAATCTCTAACCTGCGCAGTTTCCTTCTGACTGTAGAGAAATATGCTGCCTTCATGATAAGATTTATCAAAAACCTACAATATGATTTTAACATAACCTGAGTATCACCTTAATAATCATTTGGCAATTGCTTCTCGGCCTTTTGGCTAAGATCAAGTGTAATAATCATTTGGCAAATGCCCAAGTCTATTACTTTCAAAGTGTTAAATGTAGCAGTGACACACTCCCAATTTATAAATGATATCAGGAAGTCGAAGAAACTACAGAGATTCACAGGAAGAGTACTACTATGTTTTTTGAGACCTTTAATCTTGCCATGATTGCTATACTTTGTGTTACTAGTATAGATTTTTTATGTTCTTAATGTGTCTTTGACTCTTTACTTAAGCTTGTGTCCTAAAGAGAAGAAAAGACTGTGAGCAGAGATGAAAGCCTGGCTTTATCATTTGCTGGGTGTGAGAACTAAGTCAAATTGCTAACTATTAAATTTCACATAGTTTCTAAACTAGTTAATTTGGAATTCTTATTAGTACCTATATGTTTTGGATTTGGTATGATGATTAAATAATACAATGGAATAAACATTTAATATATATTAAACATCATTAATGAAGCAGCTCTCCATCCTACAGTGTCATCTCTCTACCTTTTCCTAAATGCACACTAAAAGTGATTGTACTCAATATGTGGTCATATTTACAATACCTCAGTTTGCTTGTCTTCTCACCTTTGCACATTCTTTTCAACATTATATTGCAAGATGGCTCTTAATCATCTTTAAGACATATTAGGATGGGTTTTGAACCTTTACTGTACTTTCAGGATAAAGTAAAATGAGGGAAATAATAGAAAGCATAATCTAGTATGGTTCCAGATCTAGGTCAGAACCTGAGAGTTTCTTAGGAAGAAATCTTTCAATGTCATCAGTTTCCTATCCATGTACAAAATAACAATGTCAAAGAACCACAGGATACTCAGCTATTAAAAACAATGAATTAATGAAATTCTTAGACAAATGGATGGAACTAGAAAATATCCTGAGTGAGGTGACCCAATCACAAAATAACACAAATAGTATGCACTCACTGTTAAGTGGATATTAGCCCAGAAGCTCAGAATACCCAAGATATAATTCACAGACCACATGAAACTCAAGAAGAAGGAAGACCAAAGTGTAGATATGTCTGTCCTTCTTAGAAGCGGGTACAAAATACCTATGGGAGGAGATATGGAGACAAAGTGTGGAGTAGAGATTGAAGGAAAGGCCATCCAGAGACTGTCCCATCTGGGGAGCCATCCAATATACAGTTACCAAACCCAGACATTATTAGGGATGCCAACAAGTGCTTGCTGCCAGGATCCTCATATAGCTATCTCCTGAGAGCCTCTGCCAGTGCCTGACAAATACAGAGGGGAATACACTCAGCCAATCACTGGACTGAGCACAGGGTCCCCAATAGAGGAGCTAGAGAAAGGACCCAAGGAGCAGAAGGGGTTTGCAGCATCATAGGAGGAACAACATTAAGAACCAACCAGTACTCCCACAACTCCTAGGGACTAAACCACCAACCATAGAGTACACATGGAAGGACCCATGGCTCCAGCTGCATTTGTAGCAGAGGATGGCCTTGTGGGACATCAATGAGGGGAGAGGCCCTTGGTCTTGTGAAGGTTTGTCGCACCAGTGTAGGGGTATGCCAGGACAGGGAAGTGGGAGTGGGTGGGTTTGTGAGTAGGGGGAGGGGATGGGAAACAGGGTTTTAGGAGGGGAAACAAGGAAATGGGATAAGGTTTGAAATGTAAATAAAGAAAATATCTAATAAAAAATAAAATCCCCTCCCCAAAAAGAACCACAGGGAATCAATGGAGACTGTTAATTTAGTTAAATGGATTTTGTACTAATGAAAAGAAGTAAATTTCCTGATATAGATGCTGTTTCTCTTTCAACATGTATTTGTGTAATAATAGCATGTGTCAGATTTGGTTTGACTAGTTAGAACTCCCTTGCATATGACATTAAATTAGATTATCTACTAATCAGATTAATGAGATTAATGTTCCCTTTTCTAGGTCTTTGTTATTTGAAGTGTGATCCCTGGACAATATCATTCATATCTTTAGGTATTTGTTAAATAGCATAATGTCAAGTATTACTCTTAAAATTGAATCACCATTTCAATATGATCTTCATATGATTAACATGCATCTTAAGTGACAAGAATGCATACTGTCTATGATTGGGGTTGCCAGACTTGATCCCAAATAGAGATCAGTTGAGCAACCTATAACAAATTTAAAAAAAAAATCAAACAAATTCTGTTTTGTTCCCATGAGCAAAGTACTAGATGAACTGATAATTGAGATGGTTTTATTCATTGTTTAAATTTCTCCAGCTATGATTGAGAATCATGAAAGGTATAATATTGATAGAGCGTGTAGCATCAGCGTTTCAGTATTTCTCCACAAACCTTCATCTGTAGGATGGAGAACCATACAGATGGTATGTTCTTACTAGATTCCTTCTATATTAGATGAACTTGTAGACAGAGACATGGCTTCCACTGAGAAACAAGAATACTTTTATGAAAATTGAACCTCTACAGTGGATAATTTGTAAAAAAAAAATAATAAATAAAAAAAATAAAAAAAAAGAAGAATGAAAGGGGAGAAATTTGTATGTTTAATTTTTTTAAGAAAAGTAGGGTAATTATAGAGAAAAATCAAGAAAGTGTAAAGATATACTAATTGTTTATGTCTACCTCAAACTGAAGTACTCAAACACTAATCTAAATCTGATGGCATTTGGAAGAAGAGAATTGTGGGAGAAATTAAGCAGTAAGGTTAGAGACTTTATAAGAGGGATGGCTGTCCTCATTAGAAAATATTTGGAAGAAAACTACATCTTCAGGCCATGTGAGGACACAGAGAAGTCAGTTGGTGGCATTTGGAGGCAGTCCTTAATATCTTTCCAGCACCCTGTTCTCACAGTTATAGTTCCCAGTGAGGAGTAAAGTTTTATTGTTTATAAGCCACATAGTTTGTGCCCCTGTTATCATAACATGGAGTGACCTAGGAATTGAGACATGTAACATTAAACAGAAACTGAGGACTAGAGAGTATAAGGAAGACCAGAGAACATGGGCCAGGCAGTAAGGGATAGTCTGATGCAAGGCCTAAGAAGTGAGACTTTTTCTCTCAGGATCAAGAGAAGGAAGCATTTGATTTCTCTGTACACCTGCCCACATATTCCCTCCTTTCCTTCCCCACACTCCCTAATACAAACTTGGGAACAGTCATTTGAGAAACTTTAAGAACCTTCACTAAAATCTGGTGCTTTGTGCAAAAGTAGATAAGATACAATCTTTCACTTTGAACTTCGGATTGGAAGTCACTGCTGTGGTTGCAATCTGCAGACACCAGCTGGAGAAACATAAAGTTTATCTCCAGACATACTTTGCCAACAAAATCAAAGGGCCTTTCTCTGCCCAACAGGAGAAAAAAATCTCCTTGAATTTTCATATGCTCCAACCTTGTTAGTAATCTTCCAATTAGAAAAAAAGATAAGTATCACACTCATGCACACACTAGCAAATGTAATAAAAAATAGTCTGGCTGTTCATAATTTTGTAATGAACAAGTCACAACCCAGAGTTTATGAAACACTAATCACAGAATACACATTTGAAGCAAACGATACAGTTCTATTTTAAAAGCTGAAAAGAAAAACTGAAACTGAAAAAAGCAGGAAACTTTTAAATATTTGAGACTTGAAGTTGGGTTCCCATTCTTGATTTTGATTAAAAGATGAGCTCTTTCTATGCTGTCCAGGTGAGGGCAATACTAAGACCCTGGCAAAATTTCTGGTTCAGTCCTCTGAGTTACTGTGTTTACAGCATATATATATCATGTCTTGCTTGCAATCCTTCACTGTCCTATCTAGAATCTATCAGTGATCATTAGTATTTCATTTTGATTTAATCTTGGAGAAGACATTACCAAGTTCCTGTGAATTATTCTGAAGTTTAACTTTATCCTTTTCATTGTCCTTGATAACAAACTTCTTATTGTCTAACACTCAGACTATCACAAGTCTTTTACATTAGCTCATTAATAGTTGTCTATCATGTATTTTAATCATATTTACCCACCTCTCAGGTTCTAGGATTGCTTCAGTTTCCTGTCTACCCACTCTGTGTCCCTCTTATATGATTTAAACACAGCCACTTTAATTCATTTTAACTTGTGCTTCCCACATAGCAGACACGCTACCAATCAATCAGTGGATGTGTAGCCATCTACTGGATTGTGGATCTACCTACCAGAGGTTATAACCTTAAAGACCATTGACTTTCATTTTCCCAGCAGCTATCAATTGCCCATAGCTCCTCAGCTAAGGGTATAACTCTATGCCCACTTTCATTCTCCATGCTGTAATTTATCAGGCTTGAACTTTCACAGGTCTTGTGCATACTGTCACATTAATTTGAGTATGTATATGAAACTACCCTATTGTGTTCAGAAAATACTTTCTTTGTATTCATCCATTGCCTCTGTGTCTTACAGTCTTTCAGGGTCATCTTCCATAATCCATGAGTCATGAGGGTGAGAGACTGATATAGATGCCTCATTTAGGTCTGAGCATTCTTTAGTCTCATATTATCAGTATCTTTGCCCACTGTGGTTCTCTATGCTAACAACTATCTAATTTTAAAAGGTAGCTTTTATGATGAAGACTGAGAGATGCACTATGTTATGGCTATAATGCTAAACCAATAAGGGTAGGTCTAAAAATATTGATAATTATTTTATGTTTTATGTTATTTTATGTGTATGACTGTAATATCTGCCTGTGGGCATTTATATGTAAATAAATAACTATGAATGTATATGTATGTATGTACATGTGTCATATTTGTACCTGATTTAGAAAAGGATTCAGATGCCCTGAAACTAGAGTTGCACATGGTTATGAGTAACCATGTCGGTGCTCGGGACCAAACCCTGGTCCTCTACCAGAATAAGTGCTCTTACGTGGGGAGCCATCTGTCTAACCTCATTAGGAGTACATTTACTATTGTGACTATTTAGGAGATAGGAATAGGTCCTTATATAGAACCTAAAGCCTGTCTAGCCATAAGTTCTTGGTTCTACAAAGGTTCCAGACATGAATTTCATCATGTGTAATGGTTCTGAAATACAATCAGAAAGCAGATGTGTACTCTCATGACATTCATGCTACCATTGCACCAGTGGGTGTGTCTTGCCAGGTATATCATTTTTGTAGATCATAGGATTTATAAGTGGGTAAATTTTATGTTTACTTTTCCTATATTTCCTTTAGTAGTGTGGACAGTGCACTCCAGCACTCTGAAAATTTAGCCAGTAGAGATGAAGTTTCCAGATGCTTCTTTTTCTCCATATTTTAGCTTTATTTCTCCATATCATATGGCTAGGTTTGTGTTCTATTCACCAGTTGGTTTTTACCATAAATGTGTGTGTATGTGTCGGGGGGCAAGATCATTGGCAATAACCTATAATGTTTGTTGTTCCATGGAACATCAGTGGCCAACAACTGTAAAAAATATACAATCTATTTTAAGCTTTGGACTTTCTGTTTGTTAGCCTATGATATCTTAACTAGTCTTTAAGATAGGCCCACTATCATTGATTTGCCATTTGAATTATCAATTACATTAATGAAAAAGCACAATGCTCCATTTATATCTATTTGTGTTCTCCCCTTTCTGAGAGCAAATTTAGAGTATTTACTAACTATTTAAATATTTTTACCTTTAGCTCATTTGACTCATTCTGTCTTTATTGGAAACACAAAGAATCCAAATATGTCATCAAACTTACTTGGAGTAGTCAGAAAGAAATCTCTCCTTGGCTAAGACCAAACAGTAATGATTATGCTAACAGAAAGGACTTCAACTTCTAGGATACAGTTTATCTACCAAGTGTTTATTGCTGAATCTTCATCACTAAAGCAGTGAAATTATCAACTTACATATTTATAGTACTAATTTCACTTCTGAATCAATGCCAGCACGGCATAAAGTGATGTCCCAAAGTCACCAGCATGAACATCCTTTTAATTAAATTTAAAACACCAGTAAGAATTTTTATAATCACCCAGCTTAGTTTCCTTCTTAAATAGTTAGATTCCAACCTATTTACCTGAAAGGAAAGCATGCCATTAGTCTGTTACTTCTATTCCCTGATGCCTGCTCAATATAGCACTCCATCCTACAATTTCAATCTGAGCAAGAAAACCAACATACAAACTAAACTATTTTTACCAGGATAATTATATCAGTAATTTACAAGAAATATTGAAGATAAAGTGGTCTATCTTAGATACTTTCAACAAATATACCAGAGAAAAAAACAAAACATTTGTACATAATGGACATACTTCAGTGTAACTAGAGATTGGTAATGCAGGAAGTCCTTCAAACAGAGCTGTCCAAATTTTTACATTACAGATTGATCTTATAATCAAACAAGTGTACTGAAATGCATTCATAGTTATCCTGGGAAGCTTGCAGGCCTATAAATTCAACAGACCTGAAGAAGATTGCAAAGATAGAAAATAAAAAAATCTCTTATTTGGTATAGCCAAATAGACATAACCCATCATATACACTGTGATAATTGGGCAGAGAAAGAAATTAGTGAAACAACACTCTTTACAGTATCAATAAATAATATAAAAAATTGTGGTGTCTATCTAAGCAAATATATCAAAGATATGTATGAGAAGAACTTCAATTCCCTGAAGAAAGAAGTTGAAGAAGATATTAGAAAATGGAAAGATCTCCCACACTCATGGATGGGCCAATGAGAATGATCATCTTGTCAAATGCATTCTACTTAACAAAATTGCCATTAAAATACTAATACAATTTTTCATACCGTGAAAGAGAAATTTCAACTTCATATGAAAAAAAAACAACAAAAAACCAAGCCAAACAAACAAACAAATAACTCTGGATAGCCAAAACAATCCTAAACAGTAAAAGGACCACTGGAGGAATCACTCACTGTACCTGCCCTTGAAGGTGCACTAAAAAGCAATAGTGATAAAACATGCATTGTATTGGTACCAAAAAGAAAAAAAACAGGTTGATCAGTGGAATAAAATCAAACATGCTGAAGTAAACTCACAAACCTATGGGCACTGATTTTCAACAAAGAAGCCAAAAACATATAATGGATAAGAAAGCATCTTCAATAGATGATGCTGGTTCAGCTGGATGTCTGTATGCAGAATAATGCAAATAGATCTGTTTTTTTATCACCCTGCACAAAACTCAAGTTCATTTGGATCAAGGACCTAGATCAACATAAAATACTATATACTAAACTTAATAGAAGAGAAAGTGAGAAATAATCTTGAACACATTTATATAGGAGAAAATTTCCTGAACCTAACACCAATAGCACAGGCACTAAGACCAACAATTAATAAATGTGACATCATGAAACTGAAAATTGTCCATACGGCAAAGGACACTATTAACAAAACGAAGGGCATCATAAAGATTGGGAAAATATCTTCACTATGCCTTCCTCTGACAAAGGGCCAGTATCCAGAGTATATAAAGAACTCAAGAAGTTAAAATATACCAAAACAAAGAACACATGTAAAACTAGGGTACAGAGCTAAACAGAGATTTCTCAACAGTGGAATCTCTAATGACTCAGGAGTACTTAAAGAAATGCTCAGCATCCTTAGTTATAAGTGAAATACAAATCAAAATGACTCCGAGATTCAACCTTATACCAATCACAATGGCTAACATCAAAATCTCAAGTGACAGCCCATGCTGGCAAGGACGTGGAGAAAGAGGAATACTCCTTGGTTACTGGTGGGATTGCAAACTGGTACAACCACTCTAGAAATCAGTCTGGCAGTTCCTCAGGAAATTGGAAATAGTTCAACATGAAGAACCAGCTATACCACTCCTGGACATATACACAAAAGATGTTCCACCATACCACAAGAATATGTACTCCACTGTGCTCACAGCAGCTTTATTCATAATAGTCATAAACTGGAAACAACTCAGATGTCCTTCAAGTGAAGAATGGATACAGAAAATGTGGTTCATTCATACAATGGATTACTATTCAGCTATTAAAAATAAGGGCATCATGAATTTTGCAGAGAAAAGAATGGAACTAGAAAATATCCTGAGTGAGGTAAACCAGACTGAAAAGGACATGCATGGTATGCACTCACTGATATGTGAACGTCAGCCATAAAAGTACAGAATACTATACCTCACAGACCAAAGAAGTTAAGCAAGAAGGAAAGACCAAGCAAGAATGTTTGAATCTCATCTATTTGTGAAACAAATTAGTCATAGGAGGCAGAGGGAAGGAGGGATTTATGTAAGACGGAAGGGGAGGTGACTGGAAAGGCAGAATCAGGTAAGAGAAAAGAGGGCAGAGTAAGGTAAATTAATGGAAATCTGCAGCTGATGAGTGGAGGAGATAATTTCTAGGAAGTCCTAGATACCTAGGAGAGGGGTGGCTTCCAGGAGTCAGTGGGGGTAACCTTAGCCAAAACACCTAACAGTGGGAACATAGAACTGTAAAATGCTGTCTCCTGTATCAAGGCAGGAACCCCAGTAGAGGGTTAAGAACACCAACCCAGCCACCAAACTTGCAACCCATTTTTTTTCCTGTCTAAAAGAAATGCAGGTTTTTCCCACTGGATGGTTTTAGCTCCTTTGTCAAAGATCAAGTGACCATAGGAGTTTGGATTCATTTCTGCATCTTCAATTCTGTTCCATTGATCTACATGTCTGTCACTGTACCAATACCATGTGGTTTTTAACACTATTGCTCTGTAGTACAGCTTGAGGTCCAGGATATTGATTCCCCCAGAAGTTCTTTTACTCTTGAGAATAGTTTT
The DNA here is from genome assembly GCA_036184795.1 of Tokudaia tokunoshimensis. Lineage (NCBI taxonomy): Eukaryota > Metazoa > Chordata > Mammalia > Rodentia > Muridae > Tokudaia > Tokudaia tokunoshimensis. The sequence continues at coordinate 62,462,544 of BTHU01000001.1, read as the reverse complement.
AGCTATCCTAGGTTTTCTGTTATTCCAGATGAATTTTTGAATTGTAATTTCTAACTCTATGAAGAATTGAGTTGGGATTTTGATGTGGATTGCACTGAATCTGTATATTGCTTTTGGCAAGATGCTCATTTTTACTATATTAATCCTGCCAATCCATGAGCATGGCAGATTTTTTCATCTTCTGAGGTCTTCTTCAATTTCTTTCTTCAGACACTTGTCATACAGATCTTTTACTTGTTTGGTTAGTCACACCAAGATACTTTATGTTGTTTGTGGCTAATCAGGAAGGGTATCATTTCTCTTATTTCTTTCTCAGCCTGCTTATCCTTTGAGTACAGGAAGCCTACTGACTTGCTTGTGTTGATTTTATATCTGGCCACTTTGCTGAAGTTGTTTATCAGCTGTAGGAGTTCTTTGTGGAGTTCTTTGGGTCGCTTAAGTATGAATTCACACTCCTATGGTCACTAGATCTTTGACAAAGGAGCTAAAACCATCCAGTGGAAAAAAGATAGCCTTTTCAACAAATGGTGCTGGTTCAACTGGAGGTCAACATGCAGAAGGACACAAATTGACCCATTCTTATCTCCTTGCATTAAGCTCAATTTCAAGTAGATCAAGGACCTCCACATAAAACCAGACACACTGAAACTAACAGAAAGGAAACTAGGGAAGAACCTTGAACATATGGGCACAGGGGAGAATTTCCTGAATAGAACTCCAATAGCTTATGCTCTAAGATCAAGAATTGACAAATGGGACCTCATAAAATTACAAAGTTTCTGTAAGGCAAAAGACACTGTCAAAAGGACAAAGCAGCAACCAACTAACTGGGAAATGGTCTTTACCAACCCTACATCCGAGAGAGGGCTAATATCCAATATATACAAAGAACTCAAGAAGTTAGACTCCAGAGAGCCAAGTAACCCCACTAAAAATCGGGTACAGAGCTAAACAAAGAGTTCTCACCTGAAGAATAACTAATGTCTGAGAAACACCTAAAGAAATGTTCATCATCCTTAGTCATTAGGGAAATGAAAATCAAAACGACCCTGAGATTCCATCTCACACCAGTCAGAATGGCTAAGTTCAAAAACACAGGAGACAGCAGTTGTTGGCGAGGATGTGGAGAAAGAGGAACACTCCTCCACTGCTGGTGGAATTGCAAGCTGGTACAACCACTCTGGAAAGCAGTCTGGTGGTTCCTCAGAAAACTGGGCATGACACTCCAGAGGATCCGGCTATACCACTCCTGGGCATATATCCAGAGGCTTTACCTGCATGCAATAAGGACACATGCTCCACTATGTTCATAGCAGCCTTATTTATAATAGCCAGAAGTTGGAAAGAACCCAGATGTCCCTCAACGGAGGAATGGATTCAGAAGATGTGGTGTATTTACACAATGGAATACTACTCTGCAATTAAAAACAATGAACTCACGAAATTCCTAGGCAAATGGTCAGAACTTGAAAATATTATCCTTAGTGAGGTAACCCAATCACAAAAGAACACACATGGTAAGCAGTCACTGATAAGGGGATATTAACCCAGAATCTTGGAATACCCTAGACACAATTCGCATATCAATAGATTTCCAAGAAGGTGGAAGGAGGGACCCCTGGTCCTGGAAAGACTGGATGTAGGGGAATACCAGGACAGAGAAGCGAGAGGGGGTTGAATGGGGAAAAGAGGGAGGGACAAGGGCTTATAGGACTTTCTAGGAGGGAGGAAACGGGAAAGGGGAAATGATTTGGAATGTAAATGAAAAAATTTAGAAAATAAAAAAAAAAAAAAGAAATGCAGGTTTTGAACAGATACCAAAGTAAAGGCCAACCAATTAATGGACCAAATACAAACCAATCCCATGGACAAGAACCAATTTCTGATTTTATTAATGATGTTCTGTTATGCTTGTTGACAAGATCCTAATGAAATTGTCTTCTGAGAGATTCTACAAGTAGCAGACTGAAACAGATGCAGATACCCACAGCTAAACTTTAGACAGAGACAGGACATGGAAGAGCTGGAGGAAGGATTAAAGGCCTTGAAGTAGATGGGAACAGCACAGGAAGATCAAAAGAGTTAACAACCTGGACCCCTTCTAGCTCTCGGTATCTGAGCCACCTACCAGAAAACATACATGGGTTGAAATGAAGGCCCTGACATATATTTAGCACATAGGCAGTTTATTCTTCACGGCTGCCTTGTTTGGTCTTAGTGTGAGAGGACATGCCTAATCCGACAGAGACTTGATGTGCTAGGGATGGGGGATAGCCAGAGGGCTTCTACTCTCTCAGAGGAGAAGTGGAGGGGGGTGTCAAAGAGGGACTCTGTGAGGGTGAGATTGGGAGGGGCAGTGTTTGAGGTGGAAATAAATAAAGAAATAATAAAAAGAAATAAACAGTTAATATACAGTACATGGTCTATAGTAGTAAACTATGTTTTCCATCCAACTAACATTTTCTAACTTTGAGACTTTTCCATAGAGGTAGGTAATTCCATTTTCTCTATTTCTCTTGGAACTTACCTCCAGAATTATATTGAGAAATACATTTAATGTTGTTTATTATCATTGTATCTTCTATTATTTGTATATAATACTTAATAAAAAAGTGTCTTTGGATAGAATTTTGAAAGATATGCATCATGCAGATGATCAGATGGAATTTGTGATGCAAAAGACACACTAAAACTAAAGATGACCCCCAGAGCCATATGCAGAAATGCAGTGAGGCACTATATAGAGCCTTTGTGTGATCTCCCAACTAGTAATTGTTACTGGAATCTCTCTCTCTCTCTCTCTCTCTCTCTCTCTCTCTCTCTCTCTCTCTCTCTCTCCATCATGCTAATGTTTGTATTTGCTTTTAGTCAACAAAAACTCCCATGTATTTTGCCACACTCCATGTCATTATAACCTACATATTAAATGCTGAGAGAATTCCTAATGGTTTGTTCATTTATTTAATCTTTTAAATCAATGAAAGAATGTTTATGCAATGACATGGAAACAAAAATAAGTTAATATAATTTACTAATATAAAAGAGTCAACAAATAACTTATGTGTTACAAATCTTTGTAAAGATAATACATGCCATTTGATCAAGAACAAGATAGTCATTCAGGACTTATATTTCAACCAATAAATTTTATATTTTAACCAATGAGATCCAGTCTTCACTATGTCCCATAATATATTCATGATAAAAATCATTGAGAGTCTTGCTACATATCCCAGTCTTCAATCTGACAATTCTCTAACTTTATGCCTGTGCTGTGTGAGAGCTAGGTTTACAGGTGTCTGTCACCAAGCTTAGTTACATGTAATTTTACTAACTGACTCAATCAAAAAAATCAAACAGATCAGTGAAAATAATCATAGCGTTAGCTCAAAGGGAACAAAATGTATCCTGAGAATAAGATGTGAGAGCAAAGAAAAACATGAAAAACTTAGAACCCTGTATCTTGTTATCTGTTTGTGGGTGTGTACATATTCTTGTGTGTGGTTATCTATGTGAAATTGTAAATATAAACCAGAAGTGAACATTTTCATCTTCTAGTGTAATTTTTCAGACAAGGTCTCTAAGTAAACCTGGACATGACTGATTGACTGGACACGTTGGACACCAGGGCTTGGCTCTTTGACCTTGGGACTTGAATTACAAATGTTCATAACCAGGTGATGGGTATATAAACTTTGGTCCTTCTACTCTTACTTCCCTAAAACCCAGAATCTTCAAGAGCAATGAACCTTCAAAAATGTAGGGGGAGGTGATTTTAAGGAATAGAAACAAAATAAATCAAATTACTTATGAGAAGATGTGGGAGGGTTACCTCACTTCAAACTGAAAGTGATTGGCAGGGTTAACTGCATAGCTCTCTATTTTTATATATTAGCCTTTGAATGCCATTCAACATCTACCTGAGACAGATCAATAATAGATGCAGTGAACTCTGACAAACCATACTGAGAATATGAAATCACTTTGCACGGGGACTGAATGTGGCAGAGGAGAGCAACCCCAGCAAAAATATTCTGGGCAAGAGCTCATGTAAATGTGCATGGTATTCTAATGGAAATGTGATGTCCACAATACTGACTTCATATGTGCAGTCACATTACCATGACAACCAGGAGCTCTCTATAGTTCACCATGGAATAATGACTTGCTTATACTGGAACATTTAACATAACGGCTTTTCATGTTGCTAACAAAGATTGAGTTGAAAAAGAATTCTAAGCCCAATATGACCAAAAGGAGGAAACTTATTTCTGAAAATAAACATCTACCATAATTGTCAGCTACATTTTCTTCTTAATTTTGAGTCTAAATGCTAGGATATGTGAGTACAGGAAAGTCTTTCCCATGAATGTTTTTAGTGGTGAATGATAGAATTCTTAAGTGAAGATGACTTTGCAGAATGAACTTGAATAATAATTACTGCCAGGGCTGTGCTGGAAGCACTTAGCTGACAACTCCTTCTCTGGGAAAGAAAAAATGCAAGCCAGGTCAATTAATTACATCTCCAAAAAATTCTCTCCTGGAAGACTTGTTTTCAATTCCTGCCACATCACTGGCGCATTACTGAGAAGTAAATTGAATCCAATAAACACTTATCATGTTCTCTGATCCTTTGCTTCCCTTCTGTCAACTATACATAAGCAACTGCCAGATACAGACATAATTTAAAAGGTACAAAGAACTCGAACCTCCTGTCTGTCTGTCTGTCTGTCTGTCTGTCTGTCTGTCTCTTTCCATCCCCTATGTCTCTGATATTTTTGAGACTGACTTGGTTGATTGACCCTTAAAAAAATGGTGTGGCATTTTATATTCCTAGAACTCATTCTGAGTATCCACTAAAGATGCTGAAAGGAAGCTACACCTCTGGGGTAGGAGTGTGAGAGCCAAAGTTAGGTTTTTAAGTTTTAATTACTGTGCCCTGAGATTCATAAAACAGAACACCTTTAATTTTTAAACCCCTTGCCCAAGGACAGATACTTCCCGAGATGCTGGAGGCTATTGTTTATGGGAGATAACAAAGAATGTGTTTCTGCTTCCTTGAAAAAGTTCACACTCCTCCACTGCTGGTGGGATTGCAAGCTGGTATAACCACTCTGGAAAGCAGTCTGGCAGTTCCTCAGAAAACTGGGCATGACACTCCCGGAGGATCCTGTTATACCAATCCTGGGCATATACCCAGAGGCTTCCCCTGCATGCAATAAGGACACATGCTCCACTATGTTCATAGCAGCCTTATGTATAATAGCCAGAAGCTGGAAAGAACCCAGATGTCCCTCAACGGAGGAATGGATTCAGAAGATGTGGTATATTTACACAATGGAATACTACTCTGCAATTAAAAACAATGAATTCACGAAATTCTTAGGCAAATTATCAGAACTTGAAAATATCATCCTTAGTGAGGTAACCCAATCACAAAAGGACACACATGGTATGCAGTCACTGATAAGGGGATATTAACCCAGAATCTCGGATTACCCAAGACACAATTCACATATCAGTAGAAGATCTTCTTCCAAGACGATGGAAGAAGAAACCCCTGGTCCTGGAAAGACTGGATGTAGGGGAATATCAGGACAGAAAAGAGAGAGGGGGTTGAATGGGGAACAGGAGGAGGGACAAGGGCTTATGGGACTTTCTGGGAGGGAGGAAACAAGAAATGGGAAATGATTTGGAATATAAATAAAAAATATAGAAAAATAAAAAGAAAAAAGAAAAAAATCATTTGACTCAACTGTACCGAATGGGCTTGATAACATGTAGATGGGAGCAGGAAATACACCAGGATGTATGTTTGCCCCACAAGTTGGATGTAGGTGGGAGGTATGCAGGCAGGAAGTATGTCAGAATATATGGTTGTCCTTAATTGGATCTACTGAGAAACATATATTTATGGGTTTACCTTTGTAAATAGGCCTTTGCAAAATGTGACTCACTATTTTCTGAGATGCCCAGAATGGGCCTGACCAGAGTCTAGTATTTAAATAAAGCTTGTTTCATTTTGGACTCCAAATTGTGGTAGTGGTCTCATTCTTTCCTAGTGGGATTAACAGGAGCATTTCATGGGGGAATGGGCAATGAGAGCAGGGTATGATCTCAATTGTCTAAATCATGAATAAAAACAAAAAGACATGAGGGAGAAACAACTGACCTTACTGTTTCTAAACTCAAGGGAATTCTATTTCATATGGCTGGGGAAAGACAGGGGAAAGTCAAAAGAAAGTAGAGTTTTAAGTTCTGAAACTGACATTTATGATAGCTTCTGTTTCAGGGTATTAATGTAAGTTCCAATTACTTTTTTTTCCTCAGTGCCAGAATCCAAACTAGTCATGGATCTTGCTCTCCATATTTGAAAGCAAGTTTATTTTGTTTTATTTATGAGATAAGTTTGGACATTTTGCCTGCATGCAAGTCTGAGCACCACTTGTATTCTTACCTAGTACCTGCGGAGGCTAGAAGAGGGTGTCCAATTCACTGGAACTGGAGTAAGAGTCTCTGTTGGAAATCAAAGCTGGTTCTTCGATAGAGCAACTGGTGCTCTTCATGACTGAGCATCTCTAAAGTTCCTGTCTGGAGATAAGTAATCTTATAGCCTGAGTGTGTAGCTACAAGAGACAACTCTTCTTTCTCTAAATGGAAGTATTCTACTTTTTGTTTTTAAAGGAGGAGGACATTTTTTATTTTTTTATTTTTTTATTTTCTATATTTTTTCTATTTACATTCTGAATGATTTCCCCTTTCCTGGTTCCTCCCTCCCCAAAAGTCCCATAAGCCCTCTTCCCTCCTCCTGTTCCCCATTCAACCCCCTCTTTCTTCTCTGTCCTGGTAAAAGACTGGATGTAGAGGAATACCAGGACAGAGAAACATTCTTTTTTAAATTTTCTCTCCAGTTGTTCCTTAGGTACAAGGGCTACATCGTCTAGGAGGGAGTGAATGTTGCTAATTGGCAAAAGTTTCCAGTGTAAGAACAAAATCTTATTAAGCTAATTAAGTCAGTTACATATAGGAAATATGATTTCTGTCATTTGAAATGCCTTAATTTTATAGATATATAAAATCATTTATGAGCAGATGACTTGAAAGTAGGGCAAAGCTCTCTAGGGAACAAAGTGGGAGAGGGTGTATGATAGAGGCTGGGTAATATGCTCAATGTAATCTCTGTACTGTGTTTTTGCATGAAATGGCCTTAAATCATTTTATATAATTATTTAAAACACCATTAAGAAATCTTTCTTAAAGAATAGTGAGAGCCCGATCAACCTGATACAAATGCTCATGTTTATAAGATAGGGAAGCCAAACTGTGGCAAGTTTGGGTACATAGTGAAGGTTAGTTGATTAATTTGTGGTTAATTACAATCTCTCAGTATATCTGCTTTCAAAACCTCACTCTTTGTATTGTACTGTCCATTCTAAGTTTGAATCTTAGTTAACTAAGTCTGACATTAGAATAAATGTGTTCTTACTACAGGTGGGTGACATATACTAAGTTACATTCCTTTCTTTGACTACCAAGCTCTGAGCTTAGAATAAATTTTCTGGATTCTAAGAGTCCTTCACTGGGTAAGTAGAATGTATGTATCTATTTTAATATTTCATTAACATGATAGGATGATAATTGTTTATGTCTATAAACTGTGCAAGGTTATAAGAAAAATAGCTACCCAAGGATTACCTGTCAGCTTTAAGCCTAATTTAAGTGAACAGCTCAGGAAATAATATGAAATAGTACTTTAACTTTACTCCTTCACTGTAGTTAGAACTATTGTCCTTAAACAGCTACAATAGTGACATCCTTAAAGTTATATGTGACTGGGAGTTGGGGTCAGTGGTTAAGTGCAGTTTTGAGAAATCTATTGTTAAAAGTTGAGTGCCTTGAGGACCTAATATTGGAGAACACCCACACCTGAGGAAATTAATTTGCCCTGCCACTGGAAGGGCACTGAAAATACCAAAACTGACTCTCAGGCTGGGCAGTGCTGGAGAGAGACAGTCTCACTCTCAAGGCTCACCTCATAAACTAAAAATAATTGTGAAATTTTGTATCTCTGAGTCTTAGCAGTCATGGATCAATGTTTGGAGTCACCTATCTTTTGTTTAGTGCTCCAGGGTCTGAGAAGTCTGAAGCTTCTGTAGTATACTTGATATTCATGAGTGCATCTGCATATTTTCTCTCAAATATAAAACCCTTATTTAAAAATATATGCAGGTATATCACAGTGTGTGTGTGTGTGTGTGTGTGTGTGTGTGTGTGTGTGTGTGTCTGTGTATGTGCACGCATGTGTGCTTATTGAATAATATTAGGCCACAAATCTATAAGGTAGAGATAGGATGAAGAGAACTTAAGGAAGAACATAAGTGGTAAATATGTAACAGGAAAACAGAATGCTCCATCAGCTGGAAGGAAAGGGAATCAGGGAGGAGATGGGGAAAGGAAGAAAAGGAAGCAGGGGGCGATGGGGAAAGGAAGGACGAGAATAAGTGAAAACACAATATGCATCATGAAACTCATTGTTTTGTCTGCTAAACTAAAATATCAATACACTAAAAAGCATAAAAATTGATAAAGACTTCCATTCTAAAAATGTTTAGCAATCATTAATTAATGTATGCCTCACCTTCACCAAGGAAACTTCAGTTAGATCTGAAAAATTTTAAAGTGACTCTCATGCATTGATATGAGCTAGTTCTGGTGTGAAATGATGATTGACTTATTCCATTAAACCATTATCTGCATTCCCACAATGAAGTTCTCAGTCTGTTTCAGGTATCATTGTGTTCCTCAGAAAATGAAGACCTATATCTTAGGGGGTCAATTAGGGACTAGGATGAGAACCAGGCCAATGATTGACATCCTCATAGGAAAAGCACAATATGGACAAAGGCCTGGGGATGATTTTGTGTGATTTAGTGGACTAAATGGCCAAGACTCAATTTCTGTGATTTCATGGCTCTAATAGACAAATGAAGAACTAATATGCCTTATAAGGTTCATGAAACTAGCTGTCTACTTTGAATGCTTTCTCTGCCTGTCACTCAGATCATCTCTTTCTCTCTTCTTTGCTTTCTCCCCCCTTAACACAGAAACTCTAGGAAGCATACCACCATCTTTATTTTTTTCTTGCTTATAGTCCCCCTTATGACAGTTTTTTAAAAGTATTATACACTGGGAGTATACAATTTATAATGATAATTTTCACTTACTCATAAAGATGAAAAGATGCTTTATTTCATAAAGGATGAAAGAAAGCTGTCTTAGTCAGGGTTTCTATTCCTGCACAAACATCATGCCCAAGAAGCAAGCTGTTGAGGAAAGGGTTTATTCAGCTTACACTTCCACATTGCTGTTGATCACCAAAAGAAGTCAGGACTGGAACTGAAGCAGATCAAGAAGCAGGAACTGATGCAGAGGCCATGGAGGGATTTTCTTTACTGGCTTGCTTCCCCTGGCTTGCTCAACCTGCTCTCTTACAGAACCTAAGACTACCAGCCCAGGGATGGCACCACCCACAAGGAGCCCTTCCCCCTTGATCACTAATTGAGAAAATGCCCCATAGCTGGATCTCATGGAGGCACTTCCCCAACTGAAGCTCCTTTCTCTGTGATAACTCCAGCCTGAGTCAAGTTGACACACAAAATCAGCCAGTTCAAAAGCAATGGATACATAGTAAATTGAGAGCAACTTTGAGTAAATTGATGCAAAACTCTGATATCATCATCATCATCATCATTATCATCATCATCATCATTTTGTCATAAAGTATTCCTCTACCTGTTACCTAAGAGCTGACAATGAATAATCTATATAACTGTCCAGAATACTCATTAAGATTGAAAACTAGAATAAGTCTATATGTTAAAGCCTCATAAAAATGGAACCAAATTAATGATAATAATTATTGTTGATGTTACTCAAAAACTACTGAGCTTATTGATTCCTCCACACCTTAGTTTAAATAATATAGATTTTATTGTGTACTTCACAGTAAAACAACTCATTCATTTTTCTAGTATATATCTCCTCAATTGTACCCGCCACTGTCATGGGTTCTGGAGGCACACAATAAACAAGATAAAGTCCTTGCTTTTGTGGAACTTGCAAGTTCATGGGTGACACCATAAACAACCAAACACAAGGAATAACAGACAACAACAAGTGCAATCGAGAAAAATAGAGCAGGTATGAGGGGCATGAGAGTTAGTAGGACTCTTTGTCACTTTCCCTAGGGTGATTAGGGGCAAGGTAATGTGGAGAGTAAAAATGAGAGGCTAACAAAAATATCTGAAGGAATACCACAACTGGCAGAGGAAACATCTCCAAATATTCTAGGCTAATGGGCAGCTGTTTTATTTAGCAAAACACCAATTAGAGTGGCTGAGATGAGTTATTATAAGTTCTGCAATTATTAGAATATCCTTATTCATAGACAACATTAGTTATAATGGTGTTGGAATCATTTCCTTCATGGTGAATATTTTTGCTATAGGATAACTGAATGATTAGCTTTATAAAATGGGATAAAGAAAAACAATCCTAAAATAGAATCTTTGAGGAAAAAAACCTTGAAGGCAAGAAAGCAGAACTGAAATTCAAAAACCTCAGAATGAGTCAAGAAAGAGTTAAAATCCTAGGGAGAATTAGCCTACCTTACATAATGTTCATAGATGAAGTAAAATATGAAACTGTGTTAACCAATGGAGAGGATTTAGAAGTTGACTTTAATGATGCAGTTACTTGTGTAAGAACAGGTACCACACAGTCTCCTTATTTTTCCTATACATCATTTACTGAAGAATGCACTATTTTAGTAAGTTCTAGTGAAGTTCTTTCTTGTCCTGCTATTCACAGCACTTTTCCTTCTTCTCCTTCTTTCTTGTCTGCTTTATTCTTGATTCCTGTCCATCCTTTTTTTTCAGTTCTAGAAATTGATTCCAGTACCTGGCAAAAACTGGACAAATATTCTAGCTTTGAACCATACCCCAATCCTCTTTTTTACCTTCTGCATAGACATAAAGTCTCCTAAGTAGACAAAGACTTGATCACTTTATAACACAGATGGAATTTGAAGTCATTTCCTGACTCAACTGCTCAAGTAGCAAGTATTTGGGTCAGTGACCCCAGACTGTGCTTCTTTCTATCTTTTCCCTCATTCTCCTCTTCTCCCATTACCTCCCTTTGTCTTTCCTCATCTTTTCTTTTCCCCACTTTCTTCATTTCATGCCACTGTCAGTACCAGACACTACAACTTTAATAGATTCACATCTGAATCATAAAATTAGCCTCATTCATTAATACCTCTCTTCAACCTTACTTTTATTCACTTGCTGTCTACACTGTCATGGGTATCCATAACCTGTGTGCATGACTGACATGAAGAGACAGAAGCATATTGTACACCCAGATTTGTACAGTACTTATGATGGAGTGCAATGTTCCCACAGAACAGGATAGAATGTCTTGATTTCACCTATCCAATCCTCATCATCACAAGAACCAAGAAAAAATGACATTCATGTTCTACTGACAGAACTCCACCATTGCTTCCTCATCTTTCAAGTGTAATTTTTCATTTGATTCCATGTGCTATCACTGAACCTCTTCACCTGGAAATGATTTGGAAAGGAAAAGAATCTCAGGGTCTTTGGTTTGCATTAGTATTTTCATGGTAATAAAGGCTTACAAGTTCAGTACATAGACTTTTGTATGATTCAAAAGTCCAGCTGTATGTTGGGTTAATGATCCAGTATTTAATAGGTAGTAAAAATTGTTTGAAAGTTGCAAATTTATTCAATTATACAAAATTAAGCTACTGGAAGGCATTTTTGTCTGTGTGCCAAAATCCTGAAAGAAAAGATTTCTGGACAGGAACAGCAGTGGATAAAGTAAGAAAACTCTAAGTGGAGGATGGTCTTCAGAGCAGCTCAAGCAATGCTACTTTTATTTTTAAAATTATGTTCTAAGCATTAGAGTTTTCAGATTATTCCCTTTACTTTAACCACTTTTCTAAATTTTCTAGGTCTCTTCTTTTTTTCTTTTCTTTATTTTTTATTAGATATATTATTTAGTTACATTTCAAATGATATCCCTCTTACTGGTTCCCCCCCTCCCCAAAAGTCCCATACGCCCTCTTCCCTCCCCCTGCTCCCCAACCAACCCACTCCCGATTCCCCCTCCTGGTTTTCCCCTACACTGCCACATTGAGCCCTTCCAGGACCAGGTGACTCTCCTTCCTTCTTCTTGGGTATCATTTGATATGTGAATTGTTCCTTGGGTATTCCAAGTTCTGGGCTAATATCTGCTTATCAGTGAGTGCATATCATATGTGATCTTTTGTGAATGGGTTACCTCACTCAGGATGACATTCTCCAGTTCCACCCACTTGCCTAAGAATTTCATGAATTCCTTGTTTTTAATAGCTGAGTAGTATTCCATAGTGTAAATATACCACATTTTCTGTATCCATTCCTCCGTTGAGGGACATCGAGGTTCTTTCCAGCTTTTGGTTAATATAAATAAGGCTGCTATGAACATAGTGGAGCATGTGTCCTTATTGCGTGTTGGAGAGTCCTCTGGGTATATACCCAGGAGTGGTATAGCTGGGTCCTCTGGTAGTATTATGCCGAGCTTTCTGAGGAACTGCCAAAGTGATTTCCAGAGTGGTTTTACCAGCTTGCAATTCCACCAGCAATGGAGGAGTGTTCCTCTTTCTCCACATCCTCGCCAGCACCAGCTGTCACCTGAGTTTTTGATCTTAGACATTCTGACTGGTGTGAGGTGAAATCTCAGAGTTGCTTTGATTTGCATTTCCCTGATGACTAAGGATGGTGAACATTTATTTAGGTGTTTCTCAGCCATTCAATATTGCTCAGATGAAAATTCTCTGTTTAGCTCTGTACTCCATTTTTTTAATAGGGTTATTTGGCTCTCTGGAATCTATCTTCTTGAGTTCTTTGTATATATTGGATATTAGCCCTCTGCCGGATGTAGGGTTGGTAAAGATCTTTTCCCAATTTGTTGCTTGCCGTTTTGTCCTGTTGACAGTGTCCTATGCCTTACAGAAAATTTGTAATTTTATGAGGTCCCATTTGTCAATTCTTGATCTTAGAGCATAAACTATTGGTGTTCTGTTCAGGAAATTTTCCCCTGTGCCCATGTGCTCAAGGTTCTTCCCCAGTTACTTTTCTTTTAGTTTCAGTGTTTCTGGTTTTATGTGGAGGTCCTTGATCCACTTGGAATTGAGCTTAGTGCAAGGAGATATGAATGGATCGATTTGATTTCTTCTGCATGCTGACCTCGAATTGAACCAGCACCATCGACTGAAAAGGCTCTTTTTTCCACTGGGTGGTTGTAGCTCCTTTGTAAAAGATCAAGTGACCTTAGGTATGTGGTTTCATTTCTGGGTCATCAATTCTGTTCCATTGATCTACATTCCTGAATTCGGTTGGCAAGAATTTTATTGAGTATTTTTGCATCGATATTCATAAGGGAAATTGGTCTGAAGTTCTCTTTCTTTGTTGGATCTTTATGTGGTTTTGGTATCAGCGAAATTTTGACTTCATAGAATGAGTTGGGTAGTGTTCTTTCTGTTTCTATTTTGTGGAATAGTTTGAAGAGTACTGGTGTTAGGTCTTCTTTGAAGATCTGATAGAATTCTGCACTAAAACAATCTGGTCCTGTGTTTTTTTTGGTTGGAAGACTTTCAAGGACCACTTCTATTTCTTTAGAGGTTATGGGACCTTTTAGATGGTCTATCTGATCCTGATTAAGCTTTGGTAGTTGGTATCTGTCTAGGAAATTGTTCATTTCCTCCAGATTTTCCAGTTGTGTTGAGTATAGGCTTTTGTAGTAGGATCTGATGATTTTTTGAATTTCCTCAGTTTCTGTTGTTGTTTCTCCCTTTTCATTTCTGATTTTGTTAATTTGGATATTGTTTCTGTATCCTCTAGTTAGTCTGGCTAAATGTTATTGATTTTCTCAAAGAACCAACTCCTGGTTTTTTTGATTCTTTGAATAGTTCTTTTTGTTTCTACTTGGTTAACTTCAGCCCTGAGTTAGATGATTTCATGCCTTCTACTCCTCTTGGGTGTATTAGCTTCTTTCTGTTCTAAAGCTTTCAGGTGTGCTGTTAAGCTGCTAATGTATGCTCTCTCCAGCTGCTTTTTGGAGGCACTCAGAGCTATTAGTTTTCCTCTTAGCACTGCTTTTAATGTGTCCCATAAATTTGGGTATGTTGTGCCTTCATTTTCATTAAACTCTAAAAAGGTTTTGACTTCTTTCCTTATTTCTCCCTTGACCAAGGTATCATTGAGTAGAGAGCGCTGTTCAGCTTCTATGTGTATGTAGGCTTTCTGTTGTTTTTGTTGCTGTTGAAGACCACCCTTACTCCATAGTGATATGATAGGAGTCATGGAATTAGTTAGGTATTTTTATATCTGTTGAGGTCTGTTTTGTGACCAACTATATGGTTAATTTTGGAGAAGGTACCATGAGGTGCTAAGAAGAAGGTATATTCTTTTGATTTAGGATGAATTTTTCTATAGATATGTATTAAAACCATTTGGTCCAAAACTTCTGTTAGTTTTACTGTGCCTCTGTTTAGTTTGTGTTTCCCTGATTTGTCCATTAAGGAGAGTGAAGTGTTGAAGTCATGCACAATTATTGTTTGGGATACGATGTGTGCTTTAAGCTTTAGTAAGGTTTCTTTTACAAATGAGGGTGCCCTTGTATTTGGAGCATAGATGTTCAGAATTGAAAGTTCTTCCTGGTAAATTTTTCCTTTGATGAGTATAAAGTGTCCTTCCATGTCTTTTTTGATGACTTTTGGTTGAAAGTCTATTTTATCAGATATTAGAATGGCTACTCCAGCTTGTTTCCTGGGACCATTTGCATGGAAAACTGTTTTCTAGCCGTTTACTCTGAGGTAGTGTTTGTCTTTGTCACTGAGATGCATTTCCTGTATGCAGAAAAATGTTGGGTCTTGTTTAAGTATCCAGTCTGTTAGTCTATGTCTTTTTATTGGGGAATTGAGTCCATTGATGTTAAGAGATGTTAAGGAAAAGTGATTGTTATTTCCTGCTATTTTTGATGTAATTTATGTTTATGTGGTTATCTTTTTTGGGGTTTGTTGGAAGAGAATTAATTTCTTGCTTTTTCTAGTGTATAGTTTCTCTTCCTTTGTTGGTATTTTCCATTCATTATCCTCTGAAGGGCTGAATTTGTGGAAAGATACTGTGTAAATTTGTTTTTGTCATGAAATACCTTGGTTTCTCCATCTATGGTAATGAGAAATTTGCTGGATACAGCAGTCTGGATTGGCATTTATGTTACCTTAGGGTCTGTATGGCATCTGCCCAGGCTCTCCTGGCTTTCATATTTTCTGGTGAGAAGTCCGTGTAATTCTGACAGGTCTACCTTTATATGTTACTTGACCTTTTTCCCTTACTGCTTTTTTTTATTATTTATTTTATTTTCTTTTTTTAATTTACATTCCAAATCACTTCCCCTTTCCCGTTTCCTCCCTCCCCGAAAGTCCCATAAGCCCCCTTCCCTCCCTCTTTTCTCCATTCAACCCCCTCTCGTTACTCTGTCCTGGTGTTCCCCTACATCCAGTCTTTCCAGGACCAGGGGTCTCTCCTTCCATCTTTTTAGAAATCTATTGATATGCGGATTGTGTCTAGGGTATTCCGAGATTCTGGGTCAATATCCCCTTATCAGTGACTGCATACAATGTGTGTTCTTTTGTGATTGGGTTACCTCACTAAGGATGATATTTTCAAGATCTGACCATTTGCCTAGGAATTTCGTGAATTCATTGTTTTTAATTGCAGAGTAGTATTCCATTGTGTAGATATACCACATCTTCTGAATCCATTCCTCCGTTGAGGGACATCTGGGTTCTTTCCAGCTTCTGGCTATTATAAATAAGGCTGCTATGAACATAGTGGAGCATGTGTCCTTATTGCATGCAGGTAAAGACTCTGGGTATATGCCCAGGAGTGGTATAGCCGGATCCTCTGGGAGTGTCATGCCCAGTTTTCTGAGGAACCGCCAGACTTCTTTCTAGAGTGGTTGTACCAGCCTGCAATTCCACCAGCAGTGGAGGAGTGTTCCTCTTTCTCCACATCCTCACCAACAACTGCTGTCTCCTGTGTTTTTTGATCTTAGCCATCCTGACTGGTGTGAAATGGAATCTCAGGGCTGTTTTGATTTGCATTTCCCTAATGACTAAGGATGATGAACATCTCTTTAGGTGCTTCTCAGCCATTAGATATTCTTCAGGTGAGAACTCTTTGTGTAGCTCTGTACCCCATTTTTAATAGGGTTACTTGCCTCTCTGGAGTTTAACTTCTTGAGTTCTTTGTATATATTGGATATTAGCCCTCTGTTGGATGTAAGGTTGGTAAAGACCATTTCCCAGTTAGTTGGTTGCCGCTTTAGCAATTCAAAAATTCATCTGGAATAACAGAAAACCCAGAATAGCTAAAACTATTCTCAAGAGTAAAAGAACCTCTGGGGGAATCAGTATCCCGGACCTCAAGCTGTACTACAGAGCAATAGTGTTAAAAACTGCATGGTATTGGTACAGTAACAGACATGTAGATCAATGGAACAGAATTGAAGACCCAGAAATGAATCCACACTCCTATGGTCACTTGATCTTTGACAAAGGAGCTAAAACCATCCAGTGGAAAAAAGATAGCCTTTTCAACAAATGGTGCTGGCTCAGCTGGAGGTCAACATGCAGAAGAATGCAAATTGACCCATTCTTATCTCCTTGCACTAAGCTCAATTCTAAGTGGATCAAAGATCTCCATATAAAACCAGACACACTGAAACTAATAGAAGGGAAACTAGGGAAGAACCTTGAACATATGGGCACAGGGGAGAATTTCCTGAACAGAACTCCAATAGCTTATGCTCTAAGATCAAGAATAGACAAATGGGACCTCATTAAATTACAAAGTTTTTGCAAGGCAAAAGACACTGTCAAAAAGACAAAGTGGCAATCCCTTACTGCTTTTAATAATCTTTCTTTGTTTAGTACATTTGGTGTTTTAATTATTATGTGACGGGGAGGTATTTCTTTTCTGGTTAAATCTATTTGGAATTCTGTAGGCTTCCTATATATTCATGGGCTTCTCTTTCTTTAGATTAGGGAAGTTTTCTTATATAATTTTGTTGAAGACATTTACTGGCCCTTTAAGTTGGAAATCTTCACTCTCTTCTATACCTATAATCCTTAGGTTTGGTCTTCTCATTTTGTCCTGGATTTTCTGGATGTTTTGTGTTAGGAGTTTTTTGCATTTTTCATTTTCTTTGACTGTTATATCAATGCGTTCTATGGTATCTTCTGCATCTGATATTCTCTCTTCTATCTCTTGTATTCTGTTGTTGATGCTTGGATCCATGACTCCTGACTTCTTTCCTAAGTTTTCTATGTCCACAGTTGTTTCCCTTTGTGATTTCTTTATTGTTTCTACCTCCATCTTTAGATCTTGGATAGCTTTGTTCAATTCCTTCACCTGTTTTATTGTGTTTTCCCTTAGTTCTTCAAGGGCTTCTCCCTGTTTACTTGTGCTCTCCTGTATTTCTTTAAGTTAGTTATTTATGTCCTTCTTGAAGTCCTCCATCAGCATCATGAGCAGTGCTTTTAAATCCAGTTCTTGCTTTTCTGGTGTGTTGGGGTATCCAGGACTTGCTATTGTTGGAGAACTTGGTTCTGATGGAGCCATGTTGCCTTGGTTTCTGTTGGTGGTGTTCGTGCACTTGCCTTTTGCCATCTGGTTATCTCTGGTGTTAGCTGGTGTTGCTGTCTCTGACTGTGGTTTCTTTGTGCTCCTGGGAGACCTGTTCTCTCTGTGCACACTGATATGTAAGTACTTCTGCAAGACCCTCTCTCTTATAGTTGTATTTGGGCATGTACCTCTGTGGTCCAGATCAACTATGGGTGCTGGCTGTAATCAGAAGACTCCTGTCCCAGTCTGTTCCTAGGCTCTTGTATCCTCAGGGTTTCAGGCTGTTTTCTCTTAGCAGCAGGGGTGGTCCTACTGTACCTCTGTGCCTCTCTGCATTCCTGAGTGGTTAGTTACCTCCGTGTATCCTTTGGATATGGTACCCAGTGGCAGAGGATGGCTCCTCAACTCTGCAATGCAGGTCTCTCCTGTGCTGACTGACTCCTCCCAGCGTCTGCATAGATATTTGGCTTCCTGTGCCACTTGGAGATGGTGCATGATGGTAGAGGATGGTCCCAAATCTGGTAACAGAGCCAGAAATCTCCTGCCAGACTATTCAGGATGTGGTCCTCTGCTCTGCAATGCAGTTCTCATCTGTGCTAGCTGACTCCTCCACACAGCTGGGTAGATGGCTGGCTTGCTGTGCCACTTCGAGATGGCACGCTGGAGTCCCTGTCTGGTCTATCACCACAACAAAGATGGCAGAGGCTGCGGAGCTCCCTCCAGAGGTGGGTCACTCTGCAAGGCAGATGTCCCAGCACAGAGCTAGCATCCAGACGACCACAGAACTACCAAGTTCTTGGGCACAGGTGACACCCTAGCTGGCTGTGTCCCAAGCGATATTGTACTCGGGACATCTCTGTGAACCTGGAGTCCCTGTCTGCTCTGTCGCCAGAGCAAAGATGGTGGAGGTCTTTTCTTTTCTATGCAGTCACTGAAATATGCTTTTTCATTCCACAGACATGTTGATTTATGCCATCTAAGTGTGCTGAAATGCTTATTCCTTTTGAAGCCCTTTCTTGTACCTGTAATAGAGTAGACTATACCTCTCATCCTAAGCTTATGACACTAATCTTGTGTAAATTCTATAGACCTTTCATCTTTTATTTATTGCTTTATGACTCTGTCTCTACAACTATATCATGACCTTTTCAAAAGAAGTTCAAATACTTTTTTTCAACTTTTAATTATCAGCCTATATGGTTCCTTGAAAAAAAAACTGAACCTTAACATGAAATTTTAATATAAATCAGAGAAAATAATTCAGAGTAATTGAAGGACTGGCTTAAGAAATGAATGATAATGCTAAATCACACAAGCACAGGTTATCAGTTACTCCTTAACTCTGCTTGAAGAAATGAACAGCAATGACACTGATACTACCCTGAAGAAACTCTAAAATGGTGTATTATAAGAAGTTGAATAAAAGGATCATTAAAATAAAATGAAGAAGTAGATGTTCATAAAGATGACTAAGATAAAAAATTACTTAGACATGATGTGTATAACAGAGATTGTGAAAGACCAAAACAAAACAACAACAACAACAAAAGTGGTCAATTTAAAATGTAATGTGTCCCCAAAATGCAACACATCTATACTGTCAGCTGATTCCTGAGATAATCTCGAAAACTTTTAAAGCAGGCATGAACATTGCAGCTGGAATTTCTAGGCTCAAATAGGTGATTGTAGGAGCATAGGTACGTTAGGGTAAGTTGAAGAAAAAGGTCATAAAGAACTCAACCTTGTAAGAAGAGAGGATACATCTAGAAATGTGAGGTGTAAATGAGATTAAAGAGACAATTTATTGAGCAGTGGAGTGTCTCAAGCCATAGGATTCTCTTTGTAACTCTGAAACTTTTGACATATTTGCTAACAAGTTTATAAACACTTTCTTGATGGTTACCAGAAGTTTCTACCATTCAAGCAAGTGTAACAGTATATTAACTGCAAGAACTGAGCTCTGTGTCCTCCTGAAATCTTCCTGGACAAAAGCTCTTTGGAGATTCATATACTCCAACCTTACCATTTGAATCTTGTAGACGCTCTGCTATAATGCTTGCCTTGCCAAATGTCTTCTAATGCTTTCTAAAATGGGTGAGAAGATTTCTTAGTTCTCCAAAACTCAGTAAGTCAAAATCACATCTTGCAGAGTAATTATTGATATTACTGTAATAACTTTTATAGACACCTTCAACTCTCTCCAATAAATCTGTATGAAATAAATTGAAATACTGAGTATTTATTGTATTAATTGCTATAACTAGATTTATTTAGGTTTGAAGAAATCCTGGAGTGTTGGGTTGTTGGGTTTTGTTTGTTTTGTTTTATTTTAATTATTTGTTTTTGATTGTTTGTTGGCTTTGATGCAGAGTTTCTCTACATAGCCATGGCTGTCCCAGAACTCACTATGTATTCCAGGCTGAACTTGAACTCACAGAGACCTGTCTGCTTCTGAATTCTAAGTACTGGAATTAAAGACATATACCAAAATGTATGGCTTTGTTGGCAATTTTTGAGCAGTATCATTTGCTTTAAAATGATTTCTGTTTTCCTATCTTAATTAGCAATGTAGGCCCATTTCCTCTGTGCAGTCATCTTGTAGAACATGCGCACAGTGTCTTTAGCTGGCCAATTAGTATCAGATCTCACAACTGTATTCAACATGTCTATTCTTATAAGGAATATTGTGAAAAAATGGCAGACCACTCATAGCACCATCAAGCAAGTGAGCCCGGACATTCCAGCTCTTTAGTTCTTCTTTTTCCTTATAAAGATGATCACTGGAGTTTTGTATATGAAATATAAAAATAACTCATATGCAAAGTGGAATGGACTGGGTCGATAACTTGAAATGGGCTTACAAACCAACTATTGGTGGGTTTTGTTTGTGGATTAAAGTTTATTCTGGCCTAATAAAACAAGTTGGAAAGAGTCTTCCACTTTTTTTTCCTAGAAGAATATTCATGAGAGTCCTGATTTATTACAGAAAGTTAACGGAATTTGTCAATGAATTTATTTGTATTTGGTATTTTCTTTGTGGGCAGATAGACATAAAAATACAGGCAGAAAACAATATTTCTTATGGTACATATCTCAATAATCCTTCCAGCACACATTGTGGTAAGGAGAGTTACTTCTTATTCTAATATTCCAAACCACTTGTTTCTTTTCTTCATACTTTGTTCAGTTGAATAACCAAGTGTATATTCTTTGTGCCTAAGTCAGTGGTTCTGAGCCTGTGGGTCATGATCCCTTTGGGAGATCAAATATCAGATTTTACATTAAAATTCATAATAGTAAAAATTATAGTTATAATGTAGCAATGAAAAAATTATGTTTGGATATCACTACACAACGAGGAACTGTGTTAAATATTTGCACTATTAGGAAGGTTGAGAACCACTGGTCTAGGTGCTATGCTCATGAGATCAACTCAAAATTTTGTATGAACTCTGCACACTCTTATGGATCACTCCATTTGGGATTGTAACATATATGTTTGTGACAGCTTAATTTTATACTTATAGGTAACTAAATAGGGTAAGCATCTTTTCCCATTTGAGTTTCTTGTCTTGTAATATGTGTTTTTGACTCCTCCTCTTTTCTTTTTGATTACCTGGTGGTTTTATTGTACATTCTTGATCTATATAATTGGATATTCTCCCAGTTTATATGCTGCTTTTACATTTTTCTTGGTGATTTTCTTCTGAAAAAAGCAACGCTTTGTTTAACTCTACATGCCCCCAAAATGTTATCATTTAAAACATGTTATCATGATAAGCAAATTATTGTAATTTTACACCTTATGTTTTTAATAAACATGACATCCACCATAAAGTTTTCTATTTATAACAGGTCTTCATTTAGAGTAACCATATTGTAAATGCTCAGTAGCCATAGGTAGTAAGTAACTCTGATAGTAGGTAATGTAGCCCAAGATAATAATTGAACTTTTAAAAAAGCAACACACCCAGGTCCCTCCCTCCTTCTACCTCCCTTGATTACTTTGTTCCCCCTTCTAAGTGGGATTGAAGTATTTGAGTCTTCCTTCTGTTTAAAATACATAGTACATTAGTTTTATCATGGGTATTCTCTATACTTTGTCTAAAATCTACTTATCAGTGATTACATACCATGCATGTACTTTGGGGTCTGGGTTACCTTTCTCAGAACGGTATTTTCTAGTTCCATCCATTTACCTGCAAAGTTCATGATAGTCTCATTTTTAACAGCTGAATAATACGCAATTGTTTAAATGAACCCTATTTTCTGTATCCATTCTTCAGTTGTGAGGCTGGTCAATGGATCCTAGAACAGAAGTAGCAGGTCTGGCCTCAGTGAAAGAGGATGCACCTACTCTTGTAGATGCTTGATGCCCCAGGAAAGGGGGATGCTGGGGGGGTGAGGGTGATTGGTAAGGGGGAAGCGGGTAGGGGAGCACTCTTTTGGAAGCAAAGTAGAGGAGGGATGGGTGAAGAATTCTTGGAGGGGGGATCTGGAAGTAGGCCAACATTTGGAATGTAAATAAATAAAATAATTTAATAAAAAGAAAAGTAAAGGAAAAAAAAGCAACACACAGCATCAGTGTTGATAAATAAAAAGAAAAAAGGACAAAAGTCACTGCAGGGCTCCTAATTGAAAGACCAACTATCATTTCATAAAGTAGTATAGCAGTCTAGCAGCAAATGAAAGCCCAAAATGATATGAATGTGATAAAGATTTTACATTATATGACCAACTTGCCAGCTTAGTTACAAATACAATAGCATCTTAACTGCCATGCCAAGAAAGTCACCAGAAAATTTCAGGCTGTGAGATATTTTTAATAAATAAGCACATTAAGAGGGACCATTTTTATTTATTCTCTCATAGAAAACATCTTAACAACAGTCTCCTGGCCCTCCCATTCTCCTCACCATCCCATCACCTCTTCTTTCCCTTACATTCAGTGCTTCAGAAAGGAGCAGGCTTCCCAAGGATATAACCAAACATGGCAAACATGATCCAATAAGACTAAGCACCAACACTCATATCAAGATTAAATGAGGTACCCCAGTTTGAGGAAAAGGATTCCAAATTACAGGGAAAAAAGTCGAAGACACCCTACCCTACTATTAGAAATCCTACAAAACCCCCAAACTAAACAACCACAATATCTCTGCAGAAGACCTAGCACAGAGATCTGCCAGCTCCATAAATGCTGCTTAATCTCTGGGATGTACTATGAGTCCTGCTTAGATGATTCTGTGGACTGTGTTCTCCTGATGTCAAGAGGGGAAATTAAAATAAATGGAATGAAAGAAAGATTCTTGAATTGGAAAATACAATGATTATTGATGAATTGTAGTGTGAAGAGTGTATTTAAATATGACACCTTAACTGGACTGAAATAAAAATTAACATTTATCATAAGCAGTCTTCCATTGCTGGTGGGATTGAAAATTGGTACAACCACTCTGGAAATCAATCTGGAGATTCTTCAGAAAATTGGAAATAGATCTACTTGAAGATCCAGCAATACCACTCTTTGGAATATACCCCAAAGATGCCTCACCATGCTATGTTCATAGCAGCCTTATTTGTGATAGCCAAAAGCTGGAAACAACCTAGATGTCATGTGACAGAAAATGGATACATAAAATGTGGTTCATTTACACAATGGAATACTACTCAGCTATTAACAATGAGTACATCCTGAGTTTTGCAGGCAAATAGATGGAACTAGAAAATCATCCTGAGTTAGGTAACTCAGACCCAAAAGGATATGCATGGTATATACTCACTAATAAGTGGATATTAGCCACAAAAAGTACAGAATATTCAAGGTATAGTCCATAGAACTGAAAAAAGTTCAACCAACTGAAGTGCCCAAGTGAGGAAGCCTCAGTTCCACTTGGGAGGGAGAAGAAAGCAATCACAAGTGGGGAGGAAAAGAGGGACCTGGTATGGAAAGTGGATGGGACAGGGGAGTGAGGGGAAGAGGGGAACCCGATCTGGTACTGGGTGAGGGAAAAGGACTGAAGCCCTGAGGGTCCGCAGAAAAAAAATGGAAACAGGCAACCTTAGGAGATAGGAGGTTGGGGGGACCCTCCAGAATTCACCAGAGCCCTGGGAGATAAGAGACTTATAGGGAGAGGGAACTTACAGAGCCTACCTCCAACAGGAAGACAGAGCATTAAATTAGGGAGAGAGGACCATCCCACAGTCACAACTCTGACCCATAATTGTTCCTGTCTAAAAGAATTATAGGGATGGAAATGAAGAGGAGCCTGAGGTAAAAAAAAAAAAAGCTCCAGTGACAGGCCCAAACTGGGATCCAGCTCAAGAGGAGGTCCCAAGGCCTGACACTATTACTGAAGCTATGGAGCACTCACCAAAAGAGACCTAGCATGACTACACTCTGGAAAACCCAACAAGCAGCTGAAAGAGTCAGATGCAGATATTTGCACCCAACCAATGGACAGAAGTAGCTGACCCCTGTTGTTGAAGTATGGAAGGCTGAAAAAAGCTGAAAAGAAAGATGATCCTATAGGAGGACCAGCAGTTTCAATTAATCTGAACCCCTGAGATCTCTCAAACACTGGGCCAACAGGCAGTATACACCAGCTGATATGAGGCCCCAACACACATATAGTAGAGGACTGCCAGGTCTGTGTTCATTCAGAGATGATGCACCTAACCTTCAAGAGATTAGATGCCTTAGGGAGTTTAGAGGTCAGGTGGGGTGGGGATGGGGACATCCACGTGGGGACAGGGGGCAGTGGGGTAGTTATGGGATGTGGAATAGTCTGAGGGTGGATGGGCGGATAAAATATGGAGTGTAAAAAATAAACAAATAAATTAAATAAAATTTCCAAAAATTTGTGAATGAATTTATAATTTTTGTAAACAAGCTTTTTTATCAACTAAATGAGTACTCTAAGAATTTTCATATTTTTCACATATGATAGAAGTGTATGTCATTAGTATGTAAGAAGTGGATATTATTAAATAAATCAGTTACATGTTCAAAAGCTCCAACAAAAATATTTAACAAAACAATACTGCTACCTTAAAAGTATATGTACTGGCCTTCTGGTTCTCTGTGCCAGTAGGGGACAGAGACCTGGGAATGGATCATATCCCACACAGTATACACCCCAGTTGCAGCTTGACTCCCTAGGTATTCAGACACATCCAGCTTCACAGGTGAGATCTTAAACCTTACCCCAAGATCCAGTTTATTGGGACCCCTGAAACTGGGGAAAGCATATTCCCTGCCCAGCTGTAGATCCCTGTGCCTTCAGGTTCCCACCTGTGCTGAGAGCACAGCCCCAGTGCAGGACCTGATCCCTCACAGACTACAGTCCACTTGCAGCTCAATTCCCCATGATCACAGGATAGCAGCCTTACAGGCTCACAGGAAGAACAGGCTTCAGTCAGAGTCAGGGAGGTCAGATAACACCAGAGATAACCAGATGGCAAAGGCAATTGTAAGAACATAAGCAACAGAAACAATTTCAACTTGGCAATATCAGAACCCAGTTCTCCCACCACAGCAAGTTGTGGATATCCCAAAACACCCACAGACTGGAGCTTGTTCTTCCATACAGATTGGGAAATGGTCTTTACCAACCCTACTTTTGATAGAGGGCAAATATCCAAAATATACAAAATTCAATAAGTTAGACTCCAGGGAATCAAATAACCCTATTAAAAAGTGGAGTACAGAGCTAAATAGAGAATTCTCAACTGAGGAATCTCGAATGGTTGAGAAACACTTAAAGACATGTTCAATAGCCTTAGTCATCAGGGAAATGCAAATCAAAACAACCCTGGGATTCTACCTCGCACCAGTCAGAATGGCTAAGATAAAAAATATAAGTGACAGCAGATGTTGGCAAGGATGTGGAAAAATAGGAACACTCCATTATTGCTGGAGGGACTGCAAGCTTGTAAAACCACGTTGGAAATCAGTCTGGTGATTCTGGAGAAAATTGGAAATAGTTCTCCCAGAATACCTAGCTATACTTCTCCTGGGCATATACCCAAAAGATGCTCAATCACACAATAAGGACACATGCCTGGAAACAACCCAGATGTCCCTCAACAGAAAAATGGATACAGAAAATGTGATACACATACATAATGAAGTACTATGCTACCATTAAAAACAATAACTTCATGAAATTCACAGGCAAATGGATGGAATTAGAAAATATCTTCCTGTGTGAGGTAACCCAGACACAAAAAAACACACATGGTATTTACTCACTAATAAGTGGATTCTGTCCTAAAAGCTCTCAATACCTATGATAAAATCTACTGACCATATGGATTGTAGAAAGAAGGAGAGCCAGGGAATGGATGTTTCAGACCTGCATTGAAGAGGGCACAGGATGATTATGGAAAGTGGAAGGAGAAAGGGACAAGGGATGTAGAAAAGAGGAGGAGTAAATAAGGGTGACAGTTTCAGAAACTGGAGGAGATGTGATAGGGGCAGGATGAGGACCTGGGGATAGGCACTGGAGGGTCCCAGACATCAGAGAAATATGAGGTTCCTAGGACCCAAAGGGGATGATTTTAGCTGTAGGAGAAGAGGGAGATAGAACCTGTGGAGACCACTTCAAGTAGATAGGCATGGCCTTTGTCAAGGGATTGGGCCACCCACCCATCTCAACATGTTTGAACCCAGAGATGTTCCTGTCCAAAGGAAGAACAGGGACAAAAAATGTAACAGAGACTAAAGGAAGGGCCAACCAGGGAATGGTCCCACCTGAGGGTATATCATGTCTGCAGATACCAAATCAAACACTGTTGGTGTGGTCAAGAGATGCTCAGGGATTGGAACCAAGTGTGGTAATTTCTGAGGAGGTCCAGCAAGCAACTGACCAATGCAGATATGGATACTTAGAGCCAACCATCAGACTGAAATTAGGGAACCTGGTAGGGGTGCTGACAGAAGGACTGGAGTAGTGAAAGGGGATTTGAACCCCATTAGAAGAACAATTTAGGCTGGCCTGACTACCCAGTTTTCCAAAGTCTAGACCATGGAGGGATCCATGGCTCCAGATACATATGTAGCAGAGGATAGCCTTGTCCAATAGCAAAGGGAGAACAGACCCTTGATCACAGGGAGGTTGATGCCCCAGAGTAGGGAGATGCTGGAGCCATGGGGATGGGAGATAGTGTGTGGGTGGGGGAACACTCTCATACATGCAAATGTGAGTGTGAGCAGATGTGGGATGGAGGGTTTGGTGGATGGGTAGCCAGGAAGTGGGATATCATGGGATGGGGGAGGTTGGTGGAGGGGGTAAACAGGAAGTGAGATATCATGTGAATGAATGGAATGATTAATAAAAAAATAAAAGAAAAAGACATGATTTACATAACTGCCCTTCATTCCTATCTTTCTTTAGAGACTGACCCAGGCAATGTGCTGCTGTTTAATTTGAGTAAGCAGGGTTGGAGAGATGGCTTAATGGTTAAGAGCAGTGACTGCTCTTCCAGAGGTCCTGAGTTCAGTTCCTAGCAACCACATGGTAGCTCACATCCATTTGTAATGGAATCCAATGCCCTCTTCTGATATGTCTGAAGAAAGCGACAGTATACTCACATACATATAATAAATAAATAAATCTTTAAAAAAGGGCATTCTTTTTTTTTTAAGTCTATGTCTTTAGAAATCCTGTTGAACACCAGCAGATGTTTTAATGACTATGTCTTAATAATTCAAGGAATTATTTGGTATACTAAGTATTTATTAAAGATTTGGCCAGCAAAATATGTGTGATTTTGATTGCTAAGCATACCACAAAACTTATACTTCATTACCTTTTACAGGGAGTAGGATGGCACTGTTTTCCAGCACACAGTAATCAAAATATCTGAACCCAAGAGCAAGATGACAGTGGGGACAGCTGTCATTCTTTAACTTCCCTTCCTCTTTTCCAATCGGTTTGTTCCTTTCTTCTCTTTTCTCTTTTCCTTTTCTTTTCTTCCCTCACTCACCTCCTTTCTGCTTCCCTCCCCCTTCCTTTCTTTCAACCTTCTTTCCTATATTCTTTTTGGTTCTCCTCTTCTTACACTTCTTTAATCCCTTGACTTCATTTCTTCTTATACTTCTAATTCATCGTCACTTTAAAATTCATGTATTATAAAATACTGAATCACCATGACAATCCCCTTACTGTTCTTTATCACAGCTGATGACTGTAGAAAAACAATCTAAAAGAAATTAATATTAATGGACCTTCTAGCTTCCCCAGAATTAAGCTTACGAATAGCCTATGTTTAACTATGACCCTTTCTTTCTGACCAGTTGTTCTGTTTTGGGGAAGTTAAACCAATGATTAAGATTTATACGATCTGAAGAGAAACCAGAGTATAATGATTAATTTCTGAAATTCACTTCTTTTGTATGTATCAATTTTAAAAATGTGTGATTTGTTATTAATATAACCTTATCTGCTTCAAAAGCTTTGCATTAAAGAGCTTAGTCAATAACAAAATATGACATAAGATTTATTATTAATTTTATGCATGCATAATCCTCCAAATACTTCAAATTTTAATAATATCAGCATAATTTTTAGTTTGGCAATCTATTTTTATTGTATTTCCAGGAGTGATATATAAGCTGTATTTAGATATAGAAGATTAAGTCACAGAATGTCCAGGGAAATTTGATTTTAAAAATGTAAAATATGAATGGATTTTCTTAAGCTATTCACATATTTTGCAGAAAAAAATACCTTCTTTGTTTGGAAAGGGCTCCGAAAAGACTTAAAGGATTCAAAGAAGAATAACTATTCATCTTTTATTATGAATTGAGAACATTGAAAGCATCACTCACAGTTCATAAATAGCCTATAAAGATAAGAATTATTATCTCAATTTTACATAGGAAATTGAGAGAAAGAAAGATTGAATCAATAGCAAAATTTGTATAGCTAGTTAATCATCCTCCTGGAATTCAAATTCAGCTTATTACAGCTAGAGAGATGAAGTAACACAATGCAGTAGCACAAAATTGGCTCTCAAGATGATATTATATATGTCTGATCTTCTCTAATTAGCCCATAATCTCTTTGAGAGGACTGAAATGAAATTATTTATGAATTAACTCAAACACACATGAATTTAATTATTAATAAAATGCTTAAAACAGACGCAGATAATCTTACTTTACTAAGGTAAGGATTATATAATCACCTAAGAAAAGTATGGATAATTTTATAACTACCAAATTGCCTATTTCTGAGGCAAATGACTTAAACTGTAATATTAATAAATTTCTACCAAATTATACAACTGTGCTGGATAAGATTTTGATATCTTCATTTTAGAACATTTTCTTGTGGCAACTACTGATAAGATAGTTTTGTATTGTAGATTATTTTCAAAGGTGGATTATCTAATAACTCTTCTTGCTTTCTTTATTTTTTTAACCACTGGTTTCCCCATCCCTTCTTTTTGAGACACATAACTGTTATTTTTTTTGTTTTTATTTTATTTTCTATATTTTTTATTTACATTCCAAATGATTTCCCCTTTCTCATTTCCTCCCTCCCTGAAAGTCCCATAAGTCCTCTTCCCTTCCCCTGTTCCCCATTCAACCCCCTCTTGCTTCTCTGTCCTGGTATTCCCCTACATATATTATGACCAGGATCAGGGGTCTCTCCTTCCATCTTCATGGAAATCTATTGATATGTGAATTGTGTCTTGGGTATTCTGAGATTCTGGGTTAATATCCCCTTATCAGTGACTGCATACCATGTATGTTCTTTTGTGATTGGGCTACCTCATTAAGGTTGATATTTTCCAGTTCTGACCATTTGCCTAAGAATTTCGTGAATTCATTGTTTTTAATTGCAGAGTAGTATTCCATTGTGTAAATATACCACATCTTCTGAATCCATTCCTCCATTGAGGGACATCTGGGTTCTTTCCAGTTTCTGGCTATTATAAATAAGGCTGCTATGAACATAGTGGAGCATGTGTCCTTATTGCATGCAGGGGAAGCCTCTGAGTATATGCCCAGGAGTGGTATAGCAGGATCCTCCGGAAGTGTCTTGCCGAGTTTTCTGAGGAACCGCCAGACTGCTTTCCAGAGTGGTTGTACCAGCTTGCAATGCCACCAGCAGTGGAGGAGTGTTCCTCTTTCTCCACATCCTCGCCAACAACTGCTGTCTCCTGTGTTCTTGATCTTAGCCATCCTGACTGGTGTGAGATGGAATCTCAGGGTTGTTTTGATTTGCATTTCCCTAATGACTAAGGATGTTGAACGTTTCTTTAGGTGCTTCTCAGCCATTAGATATTCTTCAGGTGAGGACTCTTTGTTTAGCTCTGTACCTCATTTTTTAATAGGGTTATTTGGCTCTCTGGAGTCTAACTTCATGTGTACTTTGTATATATTGGATATTAGCCCTCTGTCAGATGTAGGGTTGGTAATGATACCCTTCAGATAAATTAAATACAATTAATGAGAAATATTTTCTTAGAAGTTTGAGGCATAATAGTTGAACACATCATGCCCAAGAATCACCAAAATAAAGAAACAAATAAACAAAACAAAAAACAAAAAATACCCAATCTACAGAGCTTTGTTACTGTTGTCCTAGAATATAATTCAGAACTCTAGTAGGCTACATGGAAACAATGTAGAGACAAAAGAATTGGGAGTTCAAAGACAAACACAGCTGGATAGTTAATTAGAGTGAGAGGCCAGCCTGAGATACTTCAAATAAAAAAGAAAACAAAATAAAAAACAAAAACAAAACAAAAGACAAATCCAAAACCTCAATAAAATCAAAAAACGAAACCAAAACAAGACAAAACGAACAACAAAACAGAAAGGTAGGATCCTGAAGTACTTGGCCTGTGTGTCTGAATTAGTTTCCTAAGCATCATGTCTTCTCATTTCAGCCACGTTTTTAATGTTCTGTTGTATGCTTACAGCACATTTTCTTTGTTCAATAGTGCTGGTCACTTAGAGTGAAGTGGGATTCTGGATTAAATGGTAATCATATCTTTTAAGGTTTTGATGAATCTCAGTACTGTTTCCACAGTGTCTGTTGCAATATACATCCTCAATACAGTGTGCATGGGTTTCTCTGCCCTTCACATTCTCATTAACATTATTAAATTTAAATTATATTTCTTATTCTCCCCATGTTATAACATAGCAAATGGATTTTTGGAGTGCTTTTTTTTAAATCCTCCCCAGCATTTGCTCTATGTGCCTGGTACAAGCTCCTCTTAGACTATGGCTTGCTTTTCTCCAAGTTTGGTGTTGGGAATTAAAGTTCAAGCATGAAATTCAGCAAGGCAGGTGATATGGTTGTCTCTCTCAAGTGTATGACCTAGACATTTGAATGTGTTTATCTTTAAAATTTGTTTCCAGCCCCATTTCTAGGATGCTTCTCTGGGCACTGCAAGCTGTGCTTTGAACTAGCATTTCTCAAAGCACGTGTCAGATTGTGCACTGAGAACATTTTCTTATATGTAGGAAGTTGTTCATTAATAGCCAGCTACAAATAACACCCATGCACAGGAAACATAAAATGTATTATTGAATATAACACTCAAGCACCCTATAACTTCTAAATCCAAAATAGTTCATGTCAGTAAAATAATAGTTCTTTTTCTGATTATTAGCAGCCATAGTGATTGCTCCATTTACAAATTTGAAAAAATTAACAAAAAATTTATGCAAGCCAAATTTTAAACATGATTGTTTTAGAAGGTTTCTGATGTAATCAGGCTGACATCTGATAAAAATCTTCCCCTCTGTGCTGCACAAGTTCTTTATAACATTCCTAGTGGTTATTAACTAACAGACTGCTAATGCTGGAAGAGACTCTGAGGTCAGCAGCAGGTTTCTTTCTGGATGAGATAAAGGCAGTAGTCTTAACCTTCAAAAAATAAAACATTAGCTAAGCCAATTCCTCTTCCTCACTGAGGTAGTATGTAATATGCTAAGTAAGATTCTCACTGCTTCCGTCTCTTTGAGTTAACTCCTTGGCAGTCTTATAATTACCAATTACTTACTACAAAATAGTTATCCTAATGATTTCTTAAACAAGTACATTTTATAAAATTTATTGTCAATGTAGTCTCCTTCAATTGAGTCTAGGAGATAATACAGAATTTGATTATATAGATTTGAGTCTAGGGCCTCAGAATAGGCAGGAGCTCCATTAAATACCACTTTTATTAATATTTTGTTATGAAGCTAGTAATCAAATGACCACATTCTTTCCTTGGAGAATATTTTCCCACTGGGCAGCACTTCTTTATTCCCACTATCCCTGTGGTTTCTCTGCTGTGGCTTTTTCTCTAGTTTCTAGGTCTCTCTATTGTGTATCTCTCATCAAGAAGAATATTCTGAGTCCTATGTCTTTACTTAGGAGAATTTACTATTATGATTTGAACAGAACAGTGTCTCAAGACACAGAAATGAATGATTAAGTAAAGATGTGTAGAGAACTCTTGTCAGCATATGACTCTATTTATACCTAGACTGAATGACAGTGGCAATTAAAAGTGACCGTTTATCTTCTGATGAACCGTATAATATCATTATGCAAACAATGAGGCAAACCAAATGTCATTTCTCTTGTTAGATGGTGATCTCCAACTTTTCATTAAAATGAGAATTTTCCATTCTTTGTGTGATCTTTCCTGCCTGAGTCTATTCGGCAGCATTTTACTTTAATTCTTTTAATCATGTTTCATCACACTTTAATGCCATTTTCTCTTCTAGAATTCTATAGACTGCAAGGAAGAATTAAGTAGCATCATTTTAAGGTATTTGGAACAATTTTATATCTAGGTTTGAATTTTTCTTGAAATATTCTATGTTGTTCATATAAAAATTTGATGGACTGTTATCAATTTCAGATCATAAATCAATTGATTGCTTTTAGATTTTATTTTGCCATGTAACTAATTACTACTAAAATATAGACAGACATATGAAATGTGGTAAATAAACAAATGTATATGTGTGGCATAGATAATATAGTGCTTAGTTTTGACAGTGTAATCCACAGATGTTTATATTATTTAAATGTCATTAACAATAGAAAATTGTAAGCAGGCTGTGGGAACCACTTGTTGTGAAGACAGGAATAACATGGGAATATATATACATGTATATGTATGTGTATGTGTATATGTATATGTATATCGATATGATGTATATATATGATGTATATATATTATACACTAAATTATATAAATATACAAATCTATTTATAAGTATATATTTAAGAATTTTTAGAATTCTTAGTCATTTTTGAATTCAGTATATATATGGGTATATATCTGTCTGCATGTATGATTGCAAACTATGGATGTGTCCAGTGCATGATGAGGCCAGAAGAAGGAATTGGGTTGGCATAGCTTGAACTAGAGTTACAGTTGTGAGCCACCTTGTTGATGTGTGCCAGCCTGTGCACAAATATAAAGAGAGAAATATGTAGAATCCATAGAGAATCCATGTAGAATATTGTAGTGGAAGATGAAGTAGGATCTTCTTCATAATCAATGTGGTTCCATACATATTCATTTGGTTTGTGGTATACTAATCTTTGTGACATGAACTAGCAATTGTCATGACTTTTCTGGTTGAATGACCTCTGTCTACCCCTAGAGGGCCTTCTCTTTCTAATTAGGGATTCATCATTGCTGTCTAGCTGAAATCTGAATTTTCACATCTCTGGCATTATCTGAGTCTTCAGCTACATGAGCTGTGAAAGAATCTGACATATAGGGTTTATTCATGTAGCTTCAGGCCATAAAACCCTTTGGGTCTCTTTTGGAATGTTTATAAATTATTTCTCCAAGACAAGCCTCTTCTCTTTAGTACCTTCTTGCAAACTTTCATTGCTTAAACTTATTTTATTTTTCCTGCTTTCTTATATTCCTATGTTTATCTTTCTTTTTGAAACCCATTTTCCATGCTAAATTATCTCCAGCCTATATTCTCTCCTAACACCACACAGTTATGTAGTTCTTGGCATTGACTAAATGGAAGAGTACATTAGAAATATACTGTATGCTAGTAGAATATTAAACTCTGGGGCATGGAAAATAAATATTCTTTGAAGATGGTCACACAATTTATACCCTATGCTTTGTGAGCCATGCACTTAGTTGCAATCAATCATTGTGACAGTGGTGCACAGACGCAGGCATAGATAAAATATTATTAAATAATTATAGATATGTTCCAATTGTAAATCTTCAGTTACAAGTCTAGATGTAGGTAAGATTTCAGAGCCATGACTTATAAATCCTGCTCTAGAATAGATGTTACTCACTCTTCCAAGTTCTTTTTTTCATAATAACAAAATTTTTGGCCAGAAACTATATAACAGTTCATTTAATTACTTCTCACTTCTTGTGTACAACACATTTATCCTACATTAGCACAGTATATTTAATCAACCTTTTGGTCATTTCTGAACATACTTTTGAAGGATCTGGTAATTACTTTACACCCTTACTCTTAAAATTAGGCTTATCAAATGTCTGAAATATCCATGGCAACCATTTAAAGTCTAGCTGGAAAAATTCTATTTAATAATTCCTTATTAACATAAATTTTCATTTTTTTTACTTGTGATCCATTTTTTCTACCTAACTTGATGTGCTCATAACTTGGATATGGTCGTCAGATTGCATTGCTCTCCAGCACCTAATAGAGTGGACAGCAGTCTATAAACAAAATTCCACTCTTCTTATTTCAAGTTCTCTTTTTTATAATTCTCACATTCTGTTTGTTCTATCAAAATTTCCATTAATCTAGCAGAGCTTTTATTTCTTTGGCTTCATTTTCCCCAAATCACTCTGCTTTATTGATCTTCACTTTCTTTTCTATTCAGTTTAATTCCTATTATAGCAATAGGTAGAATTTATTGACTGTATATTATTAAGTATTATACTTTCCAGATGCATTGTATAATGGCCATCCTGAAAACAATCCTACAGGGTAACTATCAATATCTTCAGATGAGGAGACATGAATGTGAGGGATAATGTATTAATGTTGCCAGAATGAATAGAGTTGTTACACCCCAACATGCAACATGTAATAGAATGTCCCTGATTATTCAAGGATAATGTTTATAGTGTTTATTTATGGCATCTTGAATAGCTATGAGATATACAGTGAAGAAAAGTATGAGCTAATAGGATAGCAATGAACAGAGAGTTACCAGTTACTAAAGGAGAAATACTTATTAAATTATGCAATACTGAATCTGGATCTTGAAGGAAATACTGAAATTGATCAGGGAGGAAAAAAATATCAAGGGCATTGTAGAAGAAGAAACACTGAGTAAAAAGCATGAAGGTGCTCTATAAATTACATCACTAAGCTTCTAGCATAGTCAAGCAACAATGAAAAGACTGGGATTGTGAACAGAGAAATCATGAATTTCATGACCTCAAGGTTTCATAAAAGATCTAACTAAGTAGTCAGTCCTCAGAGATATCCCCAAATCCAAGGAAGGAGAACAAACATATTGAGGAGTGTAGCAAATGTTTCAAATAGGACATGAGACAATAAAACTGTTGCATTAGTAACTTAGAAATAACTTAGAAGTTATTTCCCTGCTGTGAAGGCAGAGATCAATTAATGATTTTATTGAATAAATAAAACTAGATTCCTGTCCTTAATTTTGCATATAAATATCTATTTGTGTATCACTAATAATAATTTTCAGCTTTTTTGAAGGTTTGAAGGGGGTTGTATTATTTTTAGATTTTGAAGACACTATAGAGCAGATAGCCACATATCTAGTGTGTTCATGATAATTATTTGATACTGAAATACAACCATCAGCAGTTTTGTTTTTTCTCAACATGTTACAAGACTTGAAGTTTATTAAAATCCCCTTTTCTGAGAGTTTCTAATATTCTTCTGTTGCGCTTCTACCCCTATATTAGGAATTTACATGGTAAGTATAACTTTCTCAGTATTGATGAAATACTAATTTTTACTTTATTTGGCTAAAAATGAAATTCTATATTTAGAAAAAATTTCATTTTTCTACAGTAAGTTTAAGTTCTCACTTTATTTTTCTTATTTAAATAGACTTATAATCATGGAAGAGATAAAAAAGTAAAGTAAATAATAAGTGTCACTTTTTGTAAACATAGAGGAAAATAAACATTTTAGGTTAAAAATAGATTTTTTTTAATGTGGCTTTCAAAAAAAATCATAACAGACAAGCAGCATCCTGGAATACAGTCCAGAAATCATGCACTTTAGATTAAAAGTGTTTTCTATTTTGAAAAGATGGAAATACTGATGATTGTGCCCGTTTTAAGTCTGGATGGGTCATAGGACTCCTTTGCAACCATGCAATGAATAACTAATTAACAGTGTGAACTTGCTTCTTCAGCAACTGCATCTCCCTGTAACAGGTCAATGTAAGATAGATTTTTTTCCCTCTGTAGGATTCAAGTTTCTACACAGGAGGGTTAAATAAAACATTCTTACTTGAAATTATTGCACAATAATAGTTGTGAAATAAAAATGATCCATGTAGACCGATTTAATCATGTCTTCTTCTGACTATGATGCCACATGGGAAATCAAGAGTGCTTCTTATGAGTACTTTCTAAGATGCAGGGGAGTAACTAGACTCAACTACAGTCATGTCAAGAAGCTGTTTAAATGTTAAAGCCCAAAGACTGCATGACTAGCTAACATTTGATATAATGTAGCGAAAGAATTATAAAACTGTTCCCAGTGAATCCAATGTTATGAAAACAAAAGGTAAATCAGTTATTTTAGTCCAATAAAAGTTAGAAGGTTATATTATAAGGATGTATAAACTGAAATATTAATTATTAACAGAAGATATTATTTATTTAATTTTTATGATTGCTTTCTCACACATTTTTTATTTGTTTTACAAATTTCACTTGATGAGAAAGCATAAACATAAAAATCAAAGATACTTATTTGAAAATAAATCTTGGTCTTTTAATGACTATATGACATTGGACCAAGTGTTTCTAAACCACTAGGTAAATTAGAGTAAAAATTTAGATTTAAAAATAAATTTGCCCATGAACAAGTACTTTATCACCATCTTTATCTCACCTGAGGGCCTTTAAAAATATCAATTTCCTCCCCTCTTTCCACAACCAATTTTCTCTCTTTTCTTCTTGTTTCAGTATATTCTTATTTGTTACCTCTCCAAAGACTAATAAAGGAATTTAGAGTACAAAATATTAATTCACAAAATAATATATTATTTTCTTAATGTTGCTATGCTTTCAGGCCATTTTTTCATTTATTTTTGCTTTATGATGTGATTCCCAATTCCATATGCAAGGACAAATGAAATCTGCTATAAAACTCAGGCCAAGATGCTCATGGAAGGAAAAGGTAGTATGGACATGAATTATACTTCTTACCATCCTTAATGCTAATAGTTATTAACTTTTTATTAGTTCCCTTCATATTCTCAGTAACCACTGAGACGTTTTGATAATTTGGTCATTCACATTAATGTCCCTGATAGTTCCTCCTTCCAAGATCACATTTGATATCTGTCTTATATAATTCCTCAGTTCCAAAAGTATTCTGATATTGTAATTGTTTATTTCAAAGCTCAATATGATCCATCATTTCTCTGAAGATTTCTAAATGCAATCTCTCCTTTGTATTTCAAAATCATATATTTCACATCTGGATTTTGTCAATTACTCAGGTGCTGTTTTTTAAAGTATACTTTTTTTTCACATTATATAACTGTTTCTTCAATATGGTTGTTTACAAACACTCAGTGATGAGTTCCTCAGGGCAAAATCTAAAATTCACCAGATGTTTGCTACAGAAAAAGTTTTTCAATTTTTTAAAAAAAATTAATTTAATTTTCTATTTATTCACTTTACATTCTGCTCACAGACTCCTCCCAGTCACCTCTTCCCACAATCTTTCCCCTGTCAACCCTCCCCTTCTCCTCTGAGTAGATGTGGGGTCCCTCTGGGTATTGCCCCACCCTGGCACTTCAAGTCTCTTCGAGGCTAGGTGCTTCCCCTCCCACTGCGGCCAGACAAGGCAGCCCAGCTAGAAGAACTTATCCCATGTACAAGCAACAACTTCTGGGATAGCCTCCATTCCAGTTTTCCAGGACCCACATGAAGACCAAGTTGTACATCTGCTACATATGTGACAGGGGCCTAGGTCTGTGTATGTTCTTTGGTTGGTGGTTCAGACTCTTGAGAGCCCAAAGACTCCAGGTTAGTTGACTCTTGGTTTTCCTGTGGAGTTCCTCTCCCCTACAGGTTTCACAATCTTTTCTCCTATTCTTCCAAAAGAGTCTCCAAGCTCCATCCCGTTTGTCTGGGGGCATCTGTATCTGTCTATGTCAGCTACCTGGTGAACTCTTTCAGAGGACAACATGTTCCTGTCTGGAAACATAACAAAGTACCATTAATAGCATCAGAGATTAGTGCTTGCCCATGGGATGGGTCTCAGTTTGGGCCAGTTATTGGTTGGTCATTCCCTTAGTGTCTATTCCATTCTTTGTGCCTGCATTTCTTGCAAACAGGATAAATTTAGGATTGAAAGTTTTGTCAGTGGGTTGGTGTTTCTATTGCTGGGGTTTCTGTCTTGCTATAGAAGGTAACCTCTTCAGGTTCTATATCCCCAATATAGTGAGTCACATCTAAGGTCACCTCCATTGATTCTTGGGTACATCCCTTATCTGAGGTCTTTGTCTCATCCTGAAAATATCCTTCATCTCCTCACCCCTGTCAGTCCAGCTTTCCATTCATTTTTATTGCCATCTAGCCATCTTTCCTGTCCTTCCATATACCTGATCATAATGCCCCTCCCTCCAACATCCCCCCTCATCCAGCTTCCTTTCTAGTTCTCTCTCTCCATCTGCCTTTTCTATGTGAGTTTCAAGCTTCTTGTCTTGGGCCTTCCTTCTTCTTTAGCTTCTTTAGGTCTGTAGAATGTAGCCCAGTACCTGTATTTTATGGCTAATATTCACATGTAAGTAAGTATATACCATGCATGTCCTCTTGGGATGGATTTACCTCACTCAGGATTATACTCTCAAGTTCCATCCATTTACCTGCAAAATTTTTGGTGTCTTGGTTTGTAATAGCTCAAGAGTATTCCATTGTGAGGATGTACCACATTATCATTATCCATTCTTTAGTTGAGGAACATCTAGTTTGTTTCCAGTTTCTGGCTATTATGTGTGAATAAAGCTGATTTGAACATAGTTGAGCAAATGTCTTTGTGGGATGTTGAAGCATCTTTTGAATATATGCCCAGGAATCTTGAGGTAGAACTGTTTCCATTTTTTTATTTTTTTTTTAGAAAACTCTAAACTAATTTCCAAAGTGGTTGTAAAAGTTTGCATACCCACCAGAAAAATAAAGTATTCCCTTTGCTCCATATCCTTGCCAGAGTGCACCATTGCTTGAGTTTTTGCTCATAGCCATTCTGATGGGTATAAGATGGAACCTGTTTTGATTGGCATTTCCCTGATGACTAAAAACTTTAAACATCTCTTAAATGTTTCTTGGCCATTCAATATACCTCTGCTGAGAATTCTCTGTTTAGTTCTGTACCCCATTTTTAATTGGGTTATTTGGGTTGTTGGTGTATAACTTCTTGAGTTTTTTTGTAAATTTAGGATAATAATCATTTTTCAGATGTAGGCTTTCCTAATTTGTATACTTGAGATTTTTCCTATTGACAATGTCCTTCTCCTTACAGAAGCTTTTCAGTTCCATGATGTCCCATTTATTAATAGCTGATCTTAGAGCTTGAGCCATTGATATTATGTTCAGGAAATTGTCTCCTGTACCAATGCTTTCAAGGGTATTACCTACTTTCTCTTTGAGATTTACTATATCAGGTTTAATATGTAGGTCCTTGATTAGCTTGGATTTGAGTTTTATGCAAGGTGATTAATATGAATCTATTTTTATTCTTCTATATCCAATTAGTTTAGCACCATTTGTTATAGATGCTTTCATTTTTCCATTGTATGATTTTGGTTTCATAATATAAAAAATCAAGTGTCCATGGGTGAATGGGTTTATTTCAGGGTCTTCAATTTGATTTCATTGATAAATGTGTCTGTTTCTATACTAATACTGAGCAATTTTTATCACAATTGCCCTTCAGGCCAGCTTGAGATCAGGGATGGTGATTTTTCCAAAATTCTTTTATTGTTCAGGATGGTTTTGGATATCTGGTATTTTTTGTTTTTTCATATGAAGTTGAGAATTTCTCTTTCAAGGTCTATAAAAAGTTGTGCTGAAACTTTAACAGAGATTGCATTGAATCTGTAGATTTCTTTTAATAAGATGGCCATTTTCACTATGCCAATTCTACCTATCCATAAGCATGAGAGATATTTCCATCATCTGATAATATGTCTTCAAATTTTTTCTTCAGGACCTTGACCCTTTTGTCATACAGATCTTTCCAATTTGTGGTTAGAGTTACACCAAGATATTTTATATTATTTATGGCTGTTATAATTTATATATATATATGAGGGCTATGATTTCTTTGAGTTAATTTTGTATCCAGCTACTTTGCTGAAGTGTTTATCAACTTTATCTATTCTCTGATAAAACTTTTCGGGTTGATTATGTATAATGTTATATCATCTGCAAATAGCCAAACGTTGACTTCTTCCTTTCCAATTTGTATCCACTTTATCTTCTTTAGTTTTCTTATTGTTCTGGCTAGAACTTCAAGTTCTTTTTTTTTTTATTTTCTAAGTTTTTTTTTTATTTACATTCAAAATTATTTCCTCTTTCCCATTTCCTCCCTCTCGAAAGTCCCATAAGCCCCCTTCCCTCCCTCTTTTCCCCATTCAACCCCCTCTCACTTCTTGAATAGATAGGTAGAGAGTGGGCTGTGTTGTCTTATTCCTGATTTATTGGAAATGCATTATGATCTCTTCATTTAGTTTGATGTTGGCTATTGGTTTGCTGTATATTGCTTTGATTAGGTTTAGGTATGTGAATTGTATCCCTGATTTTTCTAATACCTTTAACTTGAAGGTATTAGATTTTATTGAAGGCTTTTTCAGCATCTAATGAGATAATCATGTGATTTTTTTTCTTTCAGTTTGTTTTTATGATGGATTATGTTGATGGATTTTCATATATTGAACCATCCCTGCATCCCTGGAATGAAGCCTACATGATCTTGAAGGATGATGTCTTTGATAGTTTCCTGGATTCTATTTGTGAGTATTTTATTGAGTATTTTTGCATCGATATTCATAAGAGATATCAGTCTGAAGTTCTCATTCTTTTTGGAATCTTTGAGTGGTTTAGGTATCATGGGGACTGGAGCCTCGTAGAATGAGTTTTCCAGTATTCTATTTGTTTCTATTTTGAGGAATAGTTTGAGGAGTATTGGTGTTAGCTCTTCTTTGAAAACCACCTGCCCTGGGCTTTTTTGGTTGGTAGATTTTAATGACTGCTTCTGTTTCTTTAGGCATTATAGGGCTGTTGAAATAGTTTATATAGTCTTTATTTAACTTTGGTAAGTGGTATCTGTGTAGAAAACCATCCATTTCTTTAAGATTTTCCAATTTTGTGTAGTATAGGTTTTTGAACCAAGACCTAATGATTCTTTGAATTTCCTCAGTGTCAATTGTTATGGCTCCCCTTACATTAGTGGTTTTGTTTTTTTGGAAACTGTTTATCTGCTCTTTTGGTAGTTTGGTGAGGGGTTTGTTTATCTTGTTGATTTTTCTCAAAGAACCAACTCTTAGTTATGGCGATTCTTAATATTATTTTCTGTGTTTCTAACTGATTGATTTCAGCCCTCATTTTGATTGCTTCTTTCCTTCTGCTCCTCTTTGGATTGCTTGCCTTCGTTTTTTCCTAGAGCTTTCAGGTATACTTTTAAATTGCTTGTATGAGAACTTTCCTATTTCTTTTTGGAAGCACTTAATGATATGTACTTTCCTCTTAACACGCTTTCACTGTGTCCATAATTTTGGGTATATTGTGCCCTCATCTTCATTGAATTCTGTTACATCTTCAATTTCTTTATTTCTTCTCTGACTCAGAGATCACTGAGTGGAGAGCTGTTCAATTTCTGTGAGTGTATAGGCTTTTTAGTATTTCTGTTGTTGTTGAAAGCCTGCTCTAACCCATAAATGATCTTGTTGATAACATAAATTCTAACATTTCAATTTTCTTGGAGCTGTTGAGACTTGCTTTATGAATAACTATATGGTCAGTTTTGGAGAAGAATCCATCAGGTACTTCGAAGAGGATGTATTTTTCTTTGCATTTGGGTGAAATATTCTATAGATGTCTGTTCAGTACATTTGATTCATAATGTCTGTTAGTTTCATTATTTCTCTGTTTAGTTTTTTTTCTGTATGTCTTATCAGTTGGTGAGAGTGGGGGTTGAAGTCTCCCACTATTAATATGTTGGAGTTGACATATGATTTAAGCTTTAGCAATGGTTGTGTTACAAATGAGGGCACGGATGTGTTTGGGGCAAGATATTTAGAACTGAGATATCATCTTGGTAGATTTTTCCTTTGATGAATATGAAATGTCCTTCCCTGTTGCTTTTGATTAATTTTGCTTCAAAGTCTGTTTTATTAGATATTAGGATGGCTACTCTATTTTGCTTCAGTGGGTCATTTCGTTTGGAATACTTTTTTTTCCAGCTCTTTACTCTGAGGTAATGTGTATCTTTATGG
Source organism: Tokudaia tokunoshimensis (assembly GCA_036184795.1). NCBI lineage: Eukaryota > Metazoa > Chordata > Mammalia > Rodentia > Muridae > Tokudaia > Tokudaia tokunoshimensis. The sequence continues at coordinate 62,420,072 of BTHU01000001.1, read as the reverse complement.
CTGAGGTGTGTTTCTTGTATGCAGCAGAATGATGGATACTGTTTTTGCATCCATTCTGTTAGCCTCTGCCTTTTATTGGGAATTGAGTATATTGATGTTGAGAGATATTAATGAACAGTGTTGTTTCCCATTATTTAGATATTATTGTTTTTAGTGTGTATGCTTTCCTTCTTTATGATGCTAAGGAATTACTTATTTTCTGGTTTTTTTTGAATGTACTTATCCTCCTTGTGTTGGAGTTTTCTTTCAAGATTTTCTCTGTAAGGCTGGATTTGTTAATAGATATTGTTTGAAATTGAATTTGTCTTGACATATCTTTTTTTTTCCCTGTTGTGTTTTTTTTTAGCACCTGTTGTGTTCTCACAGATTGCAAGATATATGTCGAGGATGTTCTAGCTTTTACAGCCTCATATGAGAAGTTGGGTGTAGTTCAGATAGGTCTCCCTTTGTATGTTACTTGGCCATGTCCCCTTGCCACTTTTAACATACTTTCTTTGTTTTGCAGACTGTGTGTTTTGATTATTATGTGCCAGGGGAATTTTCTTTTCTCATTTAGTCTAATTGATGTTCAGCAAGCTTCTTGTGTGTTTAGAGACAATTCTTTCTTTAGGTTGGGAAGTTATCTTCTATGATTTTGTTGAGACTATTTTGGGGGCCTTGGAATTAGGACCTTCTATTCCAATTATTTTTTTTACAGTATCCCAGATTTTCTGGATCTTTTGTGTGAGGAGTTTTTAAGATTTAACATTTTTTTGACTGATGCATCAATTTATTCTATTATATCTTCTATGCCTGAGATTCTCTCTTCCATTCCCTGTACTTGGTTGGTGATGCTTTCATCTATTTTTCCTTTTCTCTTCCCTAGGATTTCCATCTCCAGTATTGTGTCAATTTGTGCTTTCTTTATTGCTTTGATTTCCACTTTCAGGTCTTGCACAGTTTTATGTATTTCCTTCACCTGTTTAACTGTATTTACCTGTATTTCTTTAAAGGATTTATTCATTTCCTACTTCTAGGCTTCTATCATTTTGAGAAGATGGAATTTAAGTTCATTTTCTTGTTTTTCAGTTATATTAGGATATCCAGGACTTACTGTAGCACTGTAGCTCTACTTTGAAGGTGCATATTGCCCTGCTTTGTTGATTGTGTTCATTTGAGGTCATTTAACCATCTTGATGGCATTGGTCTCTGGATGTTCTTGTCGTAGTAGACACTGGGAAGAGGTTGAACCTTGATGGTTCTGGGGTGACAGGCCCCTAATGGGTATCATGGGGTTGTAAGTTTCCAGTATGTGGTTCTCTATGGTTTAGGAGCATCAGGTTCAATGAATGTGGGTAGAGAGGTGGTAGGAGAATGTGGTTCTCCTTTGCCTAGCAAGCTGCTCATGGCAGCTTTTTTGATCCAACGGTTCAGCAGACAAGGAAGATGGATGGTGGAAAGGAAACTTACCTCTATGATTCAGGAATCTCAAGTCTGATGGAGGTGTGAGGAGAGGTTGTAAGAGTATGAAGTTCCCACTGGGACAGCAGACTGCTCAGGACAGCTTGGATTGGCCTAGAGGGCTTGATGAGCAGGGACTATGTGTGGGGGAAGGGAAACTAAACTGTATGGTTCAGAAGTCTCAGATCTGGTGATGGTAGGAGGAGAAGTAGCAGGAGAATATACATTCTAACTCATTACAACTATTAAAATGGAGACTATTAAATATTCTTTCCATTGTGGATTCAATAAAATTAGCAAGTAAAATACACATTATAACCTCTAAGGATGTTGAATTTAAGTTAGCCAATTTCTTTGTTGTACACCCAGTTGAAGCTTAGCTACAGAAAAAGTAAGAAAGAAAGAAAGAATGAATGAATGAATGAATGAAAGAAAGAAAGAAAGAAAGAAAGAAAGAAAGAAAGAAAGAAAGAAAGAAAGAAAGAAAGAAAGATAGGAAAGAAGAGATAGGAAGAAGAAGAAGAAAAAGAAGAAGAAGAAGAAGAAGAAGAAGAAGAAGAAGAAGAAGAAGAAGAAGAAGAAGAAGAAGAAGAAAAGACTGTGCCTGCTCCACGTGGCTTAAAAGGCAGTTTCTGACTGGAATCCTGAAGTCAGAAATGTGAAAACTAAAAGCTGCTATCTTGCTATTTCACAAGATTGGCCTCCTATTATATGAAAGCATACGATTTCTATATAGATGTACTGACTGTTAACCAAATATATTCCCTGAATGAGTGAGAGATTCTTTCAGAGTGGTATTGATAATATTAAACATCCTTTGGCTTGGTAACATTCAGCTATTAAAAAGTTTCTGATTGCTTTAGTTTCAACACAGGAAACAAAATCACATGTGTGAAAATGATGTTTGTCTTTTGGTTACAGGCTTAAAATAACCATCCAGGACAAATTAGGACAACATGACTATATTAAAGACAAAAATAATGAAGAAAAGAAAAAGAAAACCAGCTTAAGAGTGGGAAGAGCTATACAAAAAATCTATAAGGTTAATGTTTTACCCATTTCATAATTTTTATGACATCAAATACTCTCAGCTTAAAGAATCTAACATTTATATAGTTCAAACATTCATATCTCTATGGCTCAAAGAAGTCATAAACAGCAAATGCATGTTGATCTGGATCCAAGCATGTTAACCTCCTCACTCTTTGTTCAGAGTTCTCTATATTAGTGTCTGTGCATGATGGTTTGGGTTTAGCTTCTAATTTTGGTAGTATGATTTTGTATGTCTAGAAATCAGTGCTTACTTACTGAACACACATGGATACTATACTGTACAGTATTTTGTAGCTCTATTTTGTAGATTCTGTAAATCCAGAGTCTACACCAGAGCAAAATAGACGGTTTAGATACCACCTGGCTTTGTATTTCCTAAGTAAATATAAAGGTGTTTGCCTAGGAATAATTACACCACCTTTGTCTTTTCCCAGATACCTTACCTTTACTCAATAGGAAGAGACAACGATTGTTGCTAATTGTAAGTATTTAAGTTTACGAAGAAGAAGAAGAAGAAGAAGAAGAAGAAGAAGAAGAAGAAGAAGAAGAAGAAGAAGAAGAAGAAGAAGAAGAAGAAGAAGAAGAAAATCCATCATTAATTCTTTGAATAGTTAGGAAGCAGTAACAAGAGACTTATTCATCTATACAATCATATATATTATAATGGATCTGATTTCTACCCATGCTTAGTTCATTGAACTGTTTGAAAATACTGCACAACATTTACCAAAGCATCTTTAACTTTTGTTTGTTAATGTAAAAAAAAAAACAGAACTTAAGGTAGAAAGATTAATTATTGCTTAAAGCTCAAGGAGCAGGCCATGATGGTGGGGGAGTGTGCCAGGCTGTGTGTCTGCCTTGCCTCTGGGGTGTCTGGAGTGCTGCAGTGAGATTGACTGATAAAAGTAATTGCTACATAAGCCTGCTGGCATGAGTTTCATTTCTAGAACCAAATATTTTCCAGTGAACACCCTGTGAATTCTGTAAACTGCACAGACATTCACACCTTCACAAACCTACACACCTGAACACAAACACACAACCTGACACAGAACATACATACACACACACACACACACGCACACACTCACATCTCACCTTTCACACAGGCATGCTCAGAGGCTCTTCTAGGTGACTCTAAACTCTGTAGAGTTAATAATGCTAGCCATCACAATTTTCAAAGAGAATATTTAGAGAAGCATTTGGTCATAACAGATAAATAAGGCTTTACTGGACCAGCAGCTATGACATATGATTTCAGAATAAAATGAAACCAGTTTATTTGAAATCTTCTCTGAAAGCACATCAGGCAGAGACCATGTCAGACTACTCACTGTATTAAGTCTTCTGACCTCTGAGTGCATGTGCACTCACATTCAATTTGTTTGTATTCTATAACTCATACTAGGGATTGTTTTGTAAATTGTCATTTCCAAGTTACCTTACCTTTTCTGAGTGACCTCCTTGCTGCTATGCATCAAGCATTTCTTCAAAGAGAGGGCAAGAAGAAAACAATTTTCTATTTGAAGTGGATATTCCAAAACTTGTGTGAAAATCAAGGTTGTTACTATTTTACTAATTCCATCCAAGGAACTGTTGAGGAAACACCTGAGATAAAAACACCAGATGCCTATAGATAAACAGTAGTTTCCATTTTTGTAATATACCAGATGTATTTTCATATCAGAATCACTGTCATGAAAATCTGGTATTCTGAGTAATTCACTCATAATTTATCAGAATGTTTCTTAGCACTGTTGTGAGAGAGACTACAAATACTGGCATGTTTTCCATCAAATCTAAGGAAGGTACCATTACCACTAGGATATGATGCAATTAACTATTAACATTTGAAGAAAACTAGTCCTTTTAATCCCAGTGTACTGAGAAGTATAATTTAAATATTAATATTGCTCAAAAGAGGTAAGATACTATAGTTAACTTTTTCTTCTTCTTTTTTATTATTATTTTCTAAGATTTTTATTTACATTCCAAATGATTTCCCCTTTCCCATTTCCTCCCTCCCCGAAAGTCCCATAAGCCCCCTTCCCTACCTCTTTTCCCCATTCAACCCCCTCTCGCTTCTCTGTCTTGGTATTCCCCTACATCCAGTCTTTCCAGGACCAGATGTCTCTCCTTCCATCTTCTTGGAAATCTATTGATTGTGAATTGTGTCTTGGGTATTCCAAGATTCTGGGTTAATATCCCCTTATCAGTGACTGCATACCATGTGTGTTCTTTTGTGATTGGGTTACCTCACTAAGGATGATATTTTCAAGTTCTGACCATTTGCCTAGGAATTTCGTGTATTCATTGTTTTTAATTGCAGAGTAGTATTCCATTGTGTAAATATACCACATCTTCTGAATCCATTCCTCCGTTGAGGGATATCTGGGTTCTTTCCAGCTTCTGGCTATTATAAATAAGGCTGCTATGAACATAGTGGAGCATGTGTCCTTATTGCATGCAGGGGAAGCCTCTGGGTATATGCCCAGGAGTGGTATAACAGGAACCTCCAGGAGTGTCATGCCCAGTTTTCTGAGGAACCGCCAGACAGCTTTCCAGAGTGGTTGTACCAGCTTGCAATGCCACCAGCAGTGGAAAAATGTTCCTCTTTCTCCACATCTTTGCCAAAAACGCTGTCTCCTGTGTTTTTGATCTTAGCCATTCTGACTGGTGTGAGGTGGAATATCAGGGTTGTTTTGATTTGCATTTATAAGGAATCCTCTCATTTCCTAGTAGGGAATTCATAGGGAATCAGTTTTCAGTTTATAATCAGTCCTTTAAAAATATTCCCAATGAAGCCTGTCTATGAAAAACACATCCTCAACTTTATTTACAAGTCACATAAGTGAGAAATGGTTCCTTAATTATTATGTAGGTAAGAGTTTTTGTTTTTTTTTTAAGTAATAAAGTGTATTTTGCTAAGAGCAAATACTCAAGCTGCATATTTACATGTACTTTGCTGGCTCTCTGGGTTCTTCTCTTTGCCCCCAATACCTGATCGTGTTCTGCTTTTCCCCTTCTTCTTCCCTCCCCCATCCCTCCCTCTGTCTCCCATGATTATTTCCTTCCCCCTTCTAAGTGGGATTGAAACAACACTGGGATTCCATCTCACACCAGTCAGAATGGCTAAGATCAAAAACACAGGAGACAGAAGTTGTTGGTAAGGATGTGGAGAAAGAGGAGTACTCTTCCACTGCTGGTGGGATTGCAAGCTGGTACAACCACTCTGGAAAGCTGTCTGGCGGTTCCTCAGAAAACTGGGCATGACACTCCCGGAGGATCCGGCTATACCACTCCTGGGCATATACCCAGAGACTTTACCTGCATGCAATAAGGACACATGCTCCACTATGTTCATAGCAGCCTTATTTATAATAGCCAGAAGCTGGAAAGAACCCAGATGTCCCTCAACGGAGGAACGGATTCAGAAGATGTGGTATATTTACACAATGGAATACTACTCTGCAATTAAAAACAATGAATTCACGAAATTCCTAGGCAAATGGTCAGAACTTGAAAATATCATCCTTAGTGAGGTAACCCAATCACAAAAGAACACACATGGTATGCAGTCACTGATAAGGGGATATTAACCCAGAATCTCGGAATACCCTAGACACAATTCGCATATCAATAGATTTCCACAAAGATGGAAGGAGAGACCCTTGGTCCTGGAAAGACTGGATGTAGGGGAATACCAGGACAGAGAAGTGAGAGGGGGTTGAATGGGGAAAAGAGGGAGGGAAGGGGGCTTATGGGACTTTCGGGGAGGGAGGAAATGGGAATGGGGAAATCGTTTGGAATGTAAATAAAAAAATTAAAAAATAAAAAAAAAAAGAAGCATCCTTTCTTGGCCTTTCTGCTTTTTAAACTTAAGTTCTTTGGGTTGTATCCTAGGTGTTCTGTACTTTTTGGCTAATATCCACATATTAGTGAGAACATACCATGCATGTACTTTTGAGTTAGTTTTACCTCACTCAGGATGATATTTTCTCTTTCCCTTCAGTTATCTGCAAATCTCATGATGTCTTCATCTTAATAGCTGAGTAGTATTCTATTGTGTAAATGAACCACATGATCTATATCTGTTCTTCCATTGTAGGGCATCTAGGTTTTTTCCAGCCTCTGGCTATCACAAATAAGGCCACGGTGAACATAGGGGAACATGTGCCCTTGTGGCATGTTGGAGCACCTTTTGGGTTTTTGCCCAAGAATGGTATAGCTGGGTCTTTAGATAGATCTATTTCCAATTTTACGAGGAACTGTCAGATCGATTTCCAGTGTGGTTGCACCAGTTTACAATCCTACCAGCAATGGAGGAGTGTTCCACTTTCTCCATATCCTCACCAGCACGTGCTGTCACATGAGTATTTGATCTTAGCCTTGATTGGTGTGAGGTGGAATCTCAGGGTCGTTTTAAGTTACATTTCCCTGATCACTAAGGACTTTGAACATATCTTTAAGTGGTCCTCATCCTTTCAAAATTCCTATATTATGAATTCTCTGTTTAGTATTATACCACACTTTTTGACTTTTTTTTTTTTTTGGTGGTTAGTTATTTTAGTTCTTTATATAGTTTTGGATATTAGCTCTCTATTGGATGTGGGTTTAATGAACTTTTTTTCCCCAATCTGTATGTTACCAATTGGTCCTATTGACTGTATCTTTTGCCTTACAGGTTTTCAGTCTCATGGGTTCCCCTTTACCAATCGTTGATCTTAGAGTCTGAGCCACTGGAGTTTTGTTTAGGATATTTTCCAGTATGCCAATGAGACCGAGGCTCTTTCCCACTTTCTCTTCTATTCAATTCAGTGTATACAGTTTTATGTTGAGATCCTTGATCCACTTGGACTTGAGCTTAGTGCAAGGTGATAAATATGGATCTATTTTGTTTTTTTATATACAGACTACCAGGTAGACCAGCACCATTAATTGAAGATGCTTTCTTTTTTGCATTGTATGTTTTTGGTTTCTTTGCCAAAGATAAAGTGTTTGTAACTGTGTGGGTTTATTTCTGGATCTTCGTCTATGTCTATTCCATTAATTGACCTGTCAATCTCTATACCAATACCTTGTGGCTTTTATCACTATTGCTCTGTAGTACAACGTGAAGACAGGGATGGTGATTCTCCCAAAAGTCCTTTTATAGTTATGAATCGTTTTGACTCTCCTGGGTTTTTGTTTAAAGTTGAGAATTGCTCTTTTCATGACTGTGAAAATTTGTGTTGGAATTTTGATGGACATTGTATTGAATCAGTAGATTGCTTTTGCTAAGATAGCCATCTTTACTATGTTAATTCTACCTATGCATGAGCATGAGAAATTTTTCCATCTTCTGAGGTCTTCTTTGATTTCTCTTTTCGGTGATTTGAAGTTCTTGTCATAAAGATCTTTCAGTTGCTTGGTAAGAGTTACACCAAGATATTTTATACTGTTTGTTGCTATTGTGAAGGGTGTTGTTTCCCTAATTTCTTTCTCAGCATGTTTATCATTTGTATAAAGGAAGGTTATTGATTTGTTTGAGTTAATTTTATATTCAGCTGCTTTGCTGAAGTTGTTCATCAGCAGTAGAAGTTCTGTGGTAGAATTTTTGGGGTTGTTTATGTATACTATCAAATCATCTGCACTTAGTGATACCTTGACTTCTCCTTTTCCAATTTGAATCCCTTTGCTATCCTATTGTTGCCTTATTGCTCTAGTTAGAACTTCAAGTACTATATTGAATAGACGGGGAGAATGTGGAGCCTTGTCTTGTCCCTGATTTTAGTGGAATTGCTTTAAGAATCTCTACATTTAATATGATATTTGCTAATTATTTGCTGTGTATTGCTTTCATTAAGCTTAGATAAGGGACTTGAATTCCTAATCTCTCCAATACCTTTAACATGATGGGCTGTTGTATTTTTCAAATATATTTTCAGTCTCTAATGAGATGATCATGTGATTTTTTTCTTTGAGTTTGATTGTATAGATTACATTAATAGATTTTTGCATACTCAAATATCCCTGCATCCCTGCAATGAAGTCTACATGATCATGGTGAATGATGGTTTTGATGTGTTCTTAGATTAGGTTTATTGAGTATTTTGCATCAATATTCATAAGCAAAACTGATCTAATATTGTCTTTTTTAATGAGTGTTTGTATGGTTTAAATAACAGAGTAGATTCACAGAATGAATTAGGTAATGTTACTTCTGTTTCTATTGTATGGAGTAGTTTGAGCAATTTTGGTATCATCTCTTTGAAGGTTCAGTACTATTCTCCAGTGAGATTTTATTTATTTTATTTTTTTGACAGAGAGAGAGAGAGAGAGAGAGAGAGAGAGAGAGAGAGAGAGAGAGAGAGAGAGAGAAAGAGACAGAGACAGAGAGACAGAGATTTAATGAATTCCTCAATTTCCTTAAATAGTTTACTTGCTCTTAATTTAACTTTGACATGTGGTATCAGTCTAAAAACCCATCAATTTCATCTAGGTTTTCCAGTTTGGTTGAATAAAAGCTATTGTAGCAAGATCTGATGATTTTTTTTAAAATTTCCTCAGTTTCTGTTATTATATCTCCATTTTTATTTCTGATTTTGTTAATTTGGATACTGTCTCTGTGCCCTTTAGCTATTTTGGTTAAGGGTTAATATATCTTGTTGATTTTTTCAAAGCATCAATTTGTGGTTTTGTTGATTATATCATTCTCTCTGTTTCCAATTGGTTTATTTCCACTCTTATTTTGATTATTTCCTGTTGTCTACTCCTCTTGGGTGGATTTGCTTCTTTTTGTTCTAGGGCTTTCAGGTGTGCTGTTAAGTTGCTAGTGCAGGATCTCTCCAGTTTCTTTACAAGGACACTTTGGCTCTGAATTCTCCTCTTAGTACTGCTATCATTGTGTTCCACAAGTTTGGATATTCTGCGTCTTCAATTTTATTGAATTCTAGAATATCTTTAATTTCTTTCTGTATTTCTTCTCTGGCCAAATTATCATTGAGCAGAGAGTTGTTCAGTTTCCAAATGGTGTGTGGACTTTCTGCTATTTTTGTTGTTACTGAAGTCTAGACTTAGTCTTTGGTGATTTGATAGAATTCACGGAAATATTTCAATCTTCTTTCAATCTGTTGAGACTTGTTTTGTGTCTGATTATATGGTCAACTTTGGAGAAGGTACCATGAGGTGCCAAGAAGAAGGCCTATTCTTTTGTTTTAGGATGAAATGTCCTGACTATGTCTGTTAAATCCATTTGGTTCATAGCTTCTAATGATTTCATTGTGTCTCTGTTTAGTTTCTGTTTCAATGACCTATCCATTGGCCAGAATGATGTGTTGATATCACCCACTATTATTGTGTGAGGTTCAATGTGTACTTTGAGCTTTAATAACATTTCTTTTACAAATGTGGGTGTCCTTGTATTTGGGGCATACATGTTCACAATTGAGATTTTATATTGGTCGATTCTCATTTGATGAGTATGAAGTGTCTTACCCTGTCTCATTTGATAACTTTTGTCTGAAAGTCTATTTTATTGGATAGTAGAAAGGCAGTGAGGATACCTCAGTCCCACTTGGGAGGGAGAAGAAAGCAATTACAAGTGGGGAGGAACTGAGGGACCTGAGAGGGAAAGTGTACAGGGGGAGTCTGGAGGAAAAGGGGAACCTGATATGGTGTTGGGTAATGGAAAAGGACTAAAGTCCTAAGACCCAGCTGAAAGAATGGAAACAGGCAACCACAAGAGGTTGGGGGAACCGTCTAGAATGTACCAGAGATCTGAGAGGTGAGATACACTCAGGAATCAAAGGGAGGAACCTTAGACGAAATGTTCAACAGTAGGGAGAGGGAACTTGTAGAGTCCACCCCTAGCAGGAAGAGATCTCTCCCTTGAGATCTCTCAAACACTGGACCACCCACCAGCTGATATGAGGCCTCTAACACATATAGAACAGAGGTCTGCTGAGTGGGGTTCAGTCAGCAAAGATGCAACTAATCTTCAAGAGACTGGAGGCTACAGGGAGTTTAGAGGTCTGGTTAGGAGGGGACTGGATGTGGGGACATCTTCCTGGAAACAGGGGTTGGTGAGGAGTCCTGGGATGTGGAACAGTTGGAGGGTGGATGGTTGGAGGAAGAAAATCTGAAGTGTAAATAAATAAATAAAAGACAAAAAAAAAAAGAATAGCAACTCTGACTTGTTTTGGGAACCATTTGCCTGGAAGACTTTTTTTTTCCAGCCTTTAACTATGAGGTAGTGTCTGTCTTTGTCATTGACTGAAATAAATCTCCAAATCAACACCAAGAAACAATTAAAGTTGGAAAGAATATACTTGAAAACTGAACTACCCACTTTTGAGTGATCAGTGAACCACTGAAGAAATCAGTGAGTAAATTCAAATTCTTGCAATCAAATGAAACTGCTAGTAACAGATAGATCCACTGCTAAATTCTACGGAACGTATAAGGAATAAAGAAGGCAATGTTTCTGAAACTTTTACAAAATGGAAATAGAAGGATAATTACTTTGTGATCTCAGTATTACCTTGACACCAAAATTGGATATAAACACACACACACACACACACACACACACACACACACACACACACACACGGAAAACAAAAACTGCAGAACAATTTACCTAATAAATATACATTTTGAAACTTTAGCAAAACACTTGCTAACTGAATTCAAGAACACATAATAGCAAAGAAATTAAAATTCAATGAAACCTTAGTCTATATAATGTTGTATTTTAATTTGCTCCATATTGACATTTTCTTCACTTATTTACAAAGCTGCTACAATAAATATCAGATCCTCATATTTTTGACTTTTGTTAAGGATAAGCATGAATTACCATTTCTGGTCAAAAATTTAATAGGTAATTTTAAAAATTTCAACTAAGATAGAAATTGACACACAAATTTTTATTACTTCCAAATTAACATAAAATACAATAAACTGAGATGTTTCTAGAGAACTCAGATTTTTTTTTTAAAAAAAATCTCTTTCTATGATAGTGGTCATGTTCTTGTGATACAATCCTATCAAAATGATTACATTTTTTATATTCTGGTGAATACGAGAATCATGCCTATTACTGCTGGCTAGGGAAACCACTTTGTGCTTCCAGACTCCAGGAATGCCCTAAGGAAACTTATAGTGGCTAGAGCTCAAACAGCTCAAGTGTACTTAAAAAAATCTCATTGTACAATTGAGCAGGACTTTTGGTAGGACATACTTGGACAAATAGGGGTGGCAGACTTCCCTGTTCTGGAAGACTACGATCAGCCAATCTGGAACCTCAGAACAGATAATGAGTGTTTGGCAAATTATGACTGTAGTCTTAAAAGCATCTCTTTAGTTGTTCACTAGCATCCTGGCACCTTGTACCTGACACATACATAACCATTTCCTAGTGATTATGCTTCATCTCTCCCTTTTTGCCATCCATTTATCAAGACACCTGGATTTCTTCCATGATATGTATCTTTCTAAGTTTCTTCCAATTCTACCGAACTTCAGGCTTGGAGGTTTTATCCAGTATCCCTCAGGTATAGGCACAGTTTGTAACTTACTTTAAAAATGAGAGGCAAGAAAGCAACTTGACTGTATCAAAATATTGTTTGAATGTTTCCTGCCTGTACTCAGTTTCATTCAAAGTGGCCTCCTAAAAATTGTTCATAGGTGATTTAGTTGGGGTTTTACTGCTGTGATCTGATACCATGACCAAGGCAACTCTTTTTTTTTTGTAATTATTTATTTTATTTTACTTTTTTTTAATTTACATTCCAAATCATTTCCCCTTTCCCGTTTCCTCCCTCCCCGAAAGTCCCATAAGCCCCCTTCCCTCCCTCTTTTCTCCATTCAACCCCCTCTCGTTACTCTGTCCTGGCGTTCCCCTACATCCACTCTTTCCAGGACCAGGGGTCTCTCCTTCCATCTTTTTAGAAACCTATTGATATGCGGATTGTGTCTAGGGTATTCCGAGATTCTGGGTCAATATCCCCTTATCAGTGACTGCATACCATGTGTGTTCTTTTGTGATTGGGTTGCCTCACTAAGGATGATATTTTCAAGATCTGACCATTTGCCTAGGAATTTCGTGAATTCATTGTTTTTAATTGCAGAGTAGTATTCCATTGTGTAGATATACCACATCTTCTGAATCCATTCCTCCGTTGAGGGACATCTGGGTTCTTTCCAGCTTCTGTCTATTATAAATAAGGCTGCTATGAACATAGTGGAGCATGTGTCCTTATTGCATGCAGGTAAAGCCTCTGGGTATATGCCCAGGAGTGGTATAGCCGGATCCTCCGGGAGTGTCATGCCCAGTTTTCTGAGGAACCGCCAGACTGCTTTCCAGAGTGGTTGTACCAGCTTGCAATTCCACCAGCAGTGGAGGAGTGTTCCTCTTTCTCCACATCCTCCCCAACAACTGCTGTCTCCTGTGTTTTTGATCTTAGCCATCCTGACTGGTGTGAGATGGAATCTCAGGGTTGTTTTGATTTGCATTTCCCTAATGACTAAGGATGATGAACATCTCTTTAGGTGCTTCTCAGCCATTAGATATTCTTCAGGTGAGAACACTTTGTTTAGCTCTGTACCTCATTTTTTAATAGGGTTACTTGATCAATGGAACAGAATTGAAGACCCAGAAATGAATCCACACTCCTATGGTCACTTGATCTTTGACAAAGGAGCTAAAACCATCCAGTGGAAAAAAGATAGCCTTTTCAACAAATGGTGCTGGCTCAGCTGGAGGTCAACATGCACAAGAATGCAAATTGACCCATTCTTATCTCCTTGCACTAAGCTCAATTCTAAGTGGATCAAAGATCTCCACATAAAACCAGACACACTGAAACTAATAGAAGGGAAACTAGGGAAGAACCTTGAACATATGGGCACAGGGGAGAATTTCCTGAACAGAACTCCAATAGCTTATGCTCTAAGATCAAGAATAGACAAATGGGACCTCATTAAATTACAAAGTTTTTGCAAGGCAAAAGACACTGTCAAAAAGACAAAGCGGCAACCAACTAACTGGGAAATGATCTTTACCAACCTTATATCCGACAGAGGGCTAATATCCAATATATGCAAAGAACTCAAGAAGTTTAACTCCAGAAAGGCAACTCTTATAAGGACAACATTTAATTGGGGCTGTCTTACAGGTTCAGAGTCCATTATCATCAAGATGGGAACATGACAACATCCAGGCAGGCCTGGTGCAGGAGGAGAAGAGAGTTCTACATCTTTATCTGAAGGCTGCTTGCAGAATACTGACTTCCAGGCAACTACCATGAGGGTCTGAAATCCTATACCCACAGTGACACACCTACTCCAACAGGGCCACACCTTCTAAAAGTGTCACTTCCTGGAAACCATCCCATTCCACTCTCTGATCCCCAGAGGCTTGTTCAAACATATGAGTCTAGGAGGGCCATACCTGAACAAACCATACTGCAAAATACATTTAGTCCAACTTCAAAAGTCCCCATAGTCCTATAGCAGTCTCAAATATGTTAAAATTCCAAGGTTTAGTCTCCTCTGAGATTCATTGGATTACATAACTGTAATCCCCAAAGCAAGACAGAAAGCCAGTTGGGCAAACTTCAAACTCTGCCTGTCCATGTTTGATTTCAAAGCAGTACTCAAATCTCCAACTCCTTTATCATCTTTGTTGACTGCAACAAACTTCTTTCTCTTGGGCTGGTTCCACACTGGGCCCTCTATTGAGCCTTCACAGGACCAAAGACCTCTCTTCACACTGAACCCCAACAAGGTATTCCTCTGCCAATCTTTTGACTGGAACCACATGAACCCCTTACATGGCTTAGTTGATGGTTGATGACTTAGTCCCAGGGAGCCCGGGGGCGTCTGGCTGACTGACATTGTTGTTCTTCCCATGGGGCTGCACCCCACCCCCAGCTTCTCCAGCTTGCCCTTCAACTCCTCCATAGTGAACCCCACGCTCAGACCAATGGTTGGCTGCCGGTATTCACTTCTATGTGTAAGACTTTGGCAGGGCCCCTCCAAAAGACAACCATACATGGCTCCTTTGGGTACACACTTCTTATCATCCATAGTAGTTTCAGGGTTTGGTGACTGTTTATAGGATGAATCCCCAGGTAGGACAGTCTCTGGGTGGCCTTTCCTTCAGTCTCTGCTCCTCTCTTTGTCTCCATAGTTGTTCCTGTGATTATTTTGTTCCCTTTCTCAGAGGAACCAAATCACCCCCATTTTGTTCTACCTTCTTCATGAGCTTCCTGTGGTCTGTGAATTATAACATGTTTATTTTGAACTTTTGGGCTAATATCCACTTATCAGTGAGTGCATACCATGTGTGTTCTTTTGTGATTGGGTTACTTCACTCAGGATGATACTTTCTAGTTCCATCCATTTGCCTAAGAATTTCATGAATTCATTATTTTTAATAGCTGAATAGTACTCCATTGTGTATATACACCACAATTTCTGTATCCATTCCTCTGTTGAAGGACATCTTGGTTCTTTCCAGTTTCTGGCTATTATAAATAAGGCTGTTATTAACATAGTGTAGCGTATGTCCTTATTGCAAGTTGGAGCATCTTCTGGGTATATGCCCAGGAGTGGTATAGCTGGATCCTCAGATAGTACTATGTTCAATTTTCTGAGGAACTGTCATAATGATTTCCAGAGCAGTTTTACTAGCTTGTAATCCCACCAGCAATGGAGAAGTGTTCCTCTTTCTCCACATTCTGTCTAGCATCTGCTGTTACCTGAGTTTTTCATCTTAGCCATTCTGACTGGTGTGAGGTGGAATTTCAGAGTTGTTTAGATTTGCATTTCCCTAATAACTAAAGATGCTGAACGTTTCTTTAGGTTCTTCAGAGCCATTCAAGTTTCCTCAGTTGAAAATTCCCTGTTTAGCTCTGTACCCCATTTTTTAATAGGGTTATTTGATACTCTGGATTCTAACTTCTTGAGTTCTTTGTATATATTGGATATTAGCCCTCTACCAGATGTAGGATTGGTAAAGATCTTTTCCCAATCTGTTGGTTGCCATTTTGTCCTATTGACAGTGTCCTTTGCCTTACAGAAGCTTTGCAGTTTTATGAGGGCCTCATTTGTTGATTCTTGTTCTTAGAGCATAAGCCATCGATGTTCTATTCAGGAAAATTTCCTCTGTGCCCATGTGTTCAAAGTTCTTCCCCACTTTCTCCTCTATAAGCTTAGTGTATCTGGTTTTATGTGGAGGTCCTTGATCCACTTGGACTTGAGTTTTGTACAAGGAGATAAAATTTTCTTCACCTAGAATTTGCTTTGTCCCAGGTTGGCCTCAAACTCAAGGTGTACCACCTTGCCTGGGCAAGGTATTTTTCCAAAGTCCTACTCCCTTACTATGCTATCCCCTTAAGCACATGATTCAGCTCTATTTCACTTCCTGGTGCCCACTTAACACTCAAACCATATATTTTATATTTTGCTTTCTATGCTTGCTATGCTTATTCAAATTCTGTTCATGAGTCTTAACCAGAAAGAACATCTATGATGGACATTTCTGTGACTTCCTTTGCCAGTGCAACTAATCTGAGCTTCTTTACCTTAGTCCTAGGCAGACAGTTTAGACAAGGGCAAACAGGAGTCATGTTTTTCACCAAATACCACAAAACAGCATCTTGAACACATACAGATGTTCTTCTCCTCTGAAACCTCTTGGACCATGTTGGCAAATTTCAAATTACCCTCAGATACAAAGTCTTCCATATTCCTACTAGGATAGCTCATTAAGTCCCACTTAAAACTGACTTTCCAAATCCAAAGTCCCAAAATCCACATTCGTCTAAACAAAAGCATGATCAGTCCTATCACAGCAGTATCCCACTTCCTGGAAAAAAACTTCTCCTGCCTTAGATAGGATTTTACTGCTGTTAACAGACACTATGACTAAGGCAACTCTTATAAGGATATCATTTAATTGAGGCTGGCTTACAGGTTCAGAGTCCATTATCATCAAGGTGGGAACACGGCCATATCCAGGCAGGCATGATGCCAGAAGAGCTGAGAATTCTACATCTTCATCTGAAGACCTGTTGCAGAATACTGGCTTCTAGGCAGCTAGGATGAAGGTATTAAATACCACAACCACAGTTATACACCTACTCCAACAAGGCTACACATTGTAGTAGTGCCACTCTCTGGGCCAAGCATATATAAGCCATCACAAAAGATTCCCATTTTTTCTGTGTTGTAAGGGAAATAGGCAGTATGACCAGAAACCTGAACAAACTGGTTCACTAAGACCTCTGCAAACTAATGGGCTACAAATATAAATGTATTATATTTAAATAGAATCAAATTCAACTAAAATGGGGGAAAAAGAAGTATCTCCATATTGCTATGCAGAAAACTAACGCTTTTTCAAATCACCAAATTTGAGGACAGTAGTGAATAGAAATTTGGTATCTTTGGGACTCTTCCATATCACTATGTGTACTCAGTAGTGAGCAAGTGTGATACCTTGCATATGAAAGTACATCAGGGACAGCATTTCAGAGATACAGTAAAGAAAATTGACCCAATTTATATATGGCATTTGAAATCCCTTCATAGGATCTTTGTTGGGAAAGGATAACAGTGGGTAAGGGTTGTGAAGTACAGCTTGCATATAATAAGTGGCAGACAGTTAAGGAAAATGACTTAATGAGCCTAGAGATTGAGGTCAAAGTGAAAAAATAATGAACAAAACATAGTAGGCCCTGAATCACAGTTATTTTACTGATAGGTAAAGCAGTATTCAGAAAATTACCTCCGGATTTATTTATTTGTGCTTGTCTGACTCTTAGTGTATAGATATGTGTATGTATACACACACACACACACACACACACACACACACACACACACAGAGTGGACCTGCCAAAGAAAGTAAAAAATAATATAGCTTTTAGTCAGCTGGGGAAAAAAAACAGAGAGGCTTTAAGGATGCTGTCATGGTGATATATAGTGCTGACTGAGGTTGAACACTAAAAACACAGAAAAAATAATTTTGCTTATAGAAACACTCTTAATAGAATATATCACAAGGTGTTAGAAAACTAGCAGATAGTTAGACTTCATCATACACTGTATATACATAGTAAAACAACTTATTATGGGATATGTTGTATTCCAAGATCAAAAATATTGGAAGCTGAGTATAGAGGCTTTAACAATGTACCTGGTCTTAAAGGCTGAATATTCTATATCTTGCCTGTTCTAGGTGCTCTTCATTGTATCAATAAAATACACATTATCAATACTTCTTCACTGACTCAGCCTATCTACTATTCTGATGTTGGTCTACGGTCACAGAGTTTTAGAATGTTCTTCCAATTAGTGGTCCAATTGATGTGGCATGACATAGCAGTAAAAAAGGTAAAGAGAAACATCCATATTAAATGAATATAATGAAGTGTATTACTGAGCTGCAATATACGAGGCACAACTCTAATTAACTAATAGGGTAACTCTATCTGATGAAACCTCAAAGAGCAACTCTAAATTTTGAAGAAATTGAAGGGTACTCTGCCTCAGAAACCAGGAAAAGAAAGAAAAAAAAAGA
This sequence comes from Tokudaia tokunoshimensis, assembly GCA_036184795.1. Taxonomy (NCBI): domain Eukaryota; kingdom Metazoa; phylum Chordata; class Mammalia; order Rodentia; family Muridae; genus Tokudaia; species Tokudaia tokunoshimensis. The sequence continues at coordinate 62,402,008 of BTHU01000001.1, read as the reverse complement.
AGAGGATTACAAGTAAGAAATCAGGGGAAGCTGCTATTTAACCTCTCGTGATTCTTGAGACTGTTTTTCTCAGGGATGGCACATTTTGAGAGCATGTAAGGTCACTGGAAAAATAGCAGGTGGCTGGCTACCAAGTAGCCAGTAAATTCCTGGAATGCATGAGGTACAGAGATCATAGGACAAGCACCAGAAGACCAAGAGAGTGGAGATCTGATAATGATGAGTATGGACCAGAAAGACAGGTTCAGTGATTTTAATGTGGGCAACCAAAAGTCCTCTCCTGGAGGTCAGCATACTGTACACTCAGTTCAGCAGCTGACTCATTCACAGAACCATCCAATAGCAGCACAGTTGCAGACATGCAGGTAGGAGCAATATTGAGAAAGGGATGGCACAATTTCCAATATATTCTCATTAATCATACAGTTGATATATTTTGTTACCTATGCTCATCTGTCATTCTTGATATATAATGCTTCATGATAAATATAAGGATAGATATGTTTAAACTGATTTAAATATTACAGTTTGTATACATTATATACGAATGCTTCCACTTTATATTATACATTTTATACTATATACCATACTTCTAAATTTCCAACCAAATAAGATAATTTATAAAATTTGTAACACACACTTTCAAATTTATAAAAAAGGATATAAAACATGATTCATATAATCCTGCATATTTTGAAAGTTTATGCTAAGGAACTCTTTTTTTATCCAAATGATTAGATAAAATAAACTTCATGTATCATTTAGATATAACAGCCAAACTATTTGTGAATTATCATGAATTCTGTTCCTTGGTAAGCAGAGTTGAGAAGCACTTTGCATGATGTTTATTAAGAACCAATCACCTTTGGTCATGATAAGCAATTTTGAAGAGCTATACTTTAATTTGATTTAAAAAGTCTGTACAGGCAGCAAATCATTACATGAGTTCTCCTTGATTCATAGAGTTTATGATTTATATAAAATTATAAAAATAGACTTCAAAAATATTTTTCCAGAAAATTCTATTATGTTCTTAACTTGATGTGAATCATGGCACATCAAGGAGAAGAGGCTTTGAATGATAAATACAGCAATAGTCTCATTTTATATGTACATTGCTCACTTGATCAAGTACGTTTTCTTGAACAGCACACACATCCTGATTCTTATCGATAGTAGTTCTGGAAAGTATTTCAAATATTCTACTCTTTGTGATATCTGTGTGTCTAAAAGAGAAGTTCTGGGGGATTTAGATGTTAGTTTAGCCATCTTTGAAAGCTATTACTCTACTTATAAGAGTTTACAGAATTGTGTTATGAGAAAAAGTCAAATGTCTCTCTAGTTTGCAGAGTACACCTCCAGCAAGTAAAACTATTGCCAAGGATCTAATAGAAGAGACTAATTAATTACCATTGGCGTCATCAACAAACAGTTAATGGAGAAAAGCTTAGTCTTGAAGGAAAGAGATGACTTGGATAAGGGGAATAGAGAAAAGAAAGTGTTCCTGACATATGTTAATTTATTATATTAAGAGATAATAATTTACCTAGAAGTAATTTAATTACTACTAAAAGTAGTTATTCCTTATTAATTGAAGTATTTATTTTCTCTTATAGTTCACTGTGTAAGGTATCTCTTTAAGTGTCTTCAGACTGTCTTCCTAAGTCAGTGCAGAGTATCACTGTGTTTATTTTCCAGCTCAGGCACACCTTTTCTGCCTGTACTGTTTGTACTATCACACAACAAAACTTCTTTCTATCTAAGTGAGAGGATTATTACAATATACATATTCAAATGGGATTATCACTCGCATGACAAAAGACTGAAGCCTGAACCACATGTCTTCTACTTAATGCTACACAAAGAATCCAGGAGGACATAGAAATTAGGAGAATAAGTATAGTCAGAACATCTCAAGAATAATTTTTCTTGGAGCATTCTCCTCTGCTTTAGCATCTGATACACAGGCCCAGCATGTCTGTCCCTGCACAGACCTGCACCTGAGATTTTTCTCCTGAGAGCTCTATTCTAATCATTCAACCTTCTTTTCTAAAGACAAATGTGACTTATGGCTCCATTTCTTTAGTTCTTCCTTCCTGTCCTGGCTGATGCTTATAGAAGCAATGCATTTATCCTTGATGTTTTCCCAAAGAGTTCTCTGCTCTCCACAACTTAAATCTAAAAATCATTCTCTGTATGCCTTCTCACTCAACTCAGAATGGTAATACAGAGGATTGAGTTTTGTGATATCTTATGAAAAAAGTGTAAACTCTATATTTTTAAGTGAATTATTGTCACTTTTGTGATTGAGAGTAAAAAGAAGGGCTCAGAGTTGCACTAGCAAGCCCTGGATTAATAATGTGATCAGATACACACATTTGCCCTATATGTGAGCTTGATTACAATAGAAAGAGAGAGTTTTGTTAGTGGTTTTCCAAGGTGAGTCATTTTGCATGGAATAATTATTTTGCAAAGAACATGTAGTATCAATAATGCATATTGAATGAGCAAATTGCAAAATACTATTCTTCATTCAGTATGAAAATAATAAGGAAATAAAAATTTTAAAGGGAAGTCCAAAAATTTGATCATGAATACATTTTTTTTTCTGAACTTAAGCACGTAACCTACTCTGGGAACTACACCAAAGTTAAAGTCAAAATAAATTATCAAGTACTGTGTTATTAAGGGACCCATATGTAGCAGGAGCAGAGTAATTTTCACAGGAAGTTAAAACTGACCATATTTCTGGTCCTGCTGCTGCCATACACTGACTGTGGGATTGTTAAAATTTGTTCTTTCATAATTTCATACATGTGTAAAAAGTATTTTGATCATACTATCTCCTTACATACTCTCTTACTTTTCCCTTATAACCTACTGGATCTAGTGAATGCCACCTTTGTGAGTATAGGCAACCTCACTAGTGCCACTTTTTCTAAGGAACCTGACCATCCTGACTGTAGTATTCTTCAACTGTCAAATTCCAAGGATCAATAATGCTACAAATTAAAATATGGAATTCAAAGTTAGATAATTCCTGTAGTATCTAATCTAACAGAACAGAATGAAAATCCTCACTACTGCCTCTCAATAAAGACAGACTATAAAGCTGACTTTCAATTTCATCTAGTTTGTACTTATTAACCAAATATTTTGATATGTTAAAATAAGCTTGGAGTAAGAAAAATCTACATTTAAATTCTCACATCTTCTATCATGAACAGTTAATAAACTCTATAAAGCTTCACATCAGAAAATTACTACTTCCATGAAATTATTCAACACCCCTAGTTCTTACAACCTTTCCGCTCCCTCTTTGGTGGTGATCCCTGAACCTTTTGGGTAGATGTATGATGTAGAATCCCCAATTCATGAGAATTCCACTGTCCCTTGTCCTCTTCAGGTTGAACAGTTATGTGTCTCTGTGTTAACTGAAATCTATGGCAAAAACAAACTTCTCAGATTAGAAATGGCAGCTCCATTAATCAGTGGATATGGCATTATATATTTAGGAGATTATTTCCCTTTAGCACAATAACAACAGTAGGTTCTAGACCTATCACTACCTAGTCTTGGGTTGTTGGCCCTATCAATGGTGAAAGTCATGAGCTCAGTGTTGAAGGCAGTCTTAAATTCAATCATAAAGTATTAGTTAATTCTACAACATTCAGACTGCAATTGTAGCAGTGGACATATCTTGCTACGTTTATATCTGGGTAAGATTGCTGACTGCTTTTCTTTTGTTTTGGTAGTGTGTTTAGCACTTTCTAGTAGTGTGATACATATCCAGTACCTTAAGGTGACTACCAGCTTAATTTCTCCATGTTCTGTGACTACAGTGTATAGTGTTGTAGGTTCGTGTCTGCTCCACCACTGGGCATGGCTGCTTGGGGAGACATAATGCAGGGGAGTTTTACTGCTCTTATCTTATGCAGCTGCTGGTAGTGGGATGTTCTGGGCCATAAGGAAGGGCTGAGACACCTCTCTGGGAGTGGAAAAGCAAAGTCTGAGACGTGGGAAAGCTGGTTCTGAGGACCTTAGGCTTGCAAAAAGGCTGGGGCCGTGGGTTTCTCAGACTCTTGGACATCCAGTTACAACTGAGAGTTACAGAGGAGTATAGGAAAGAGTCAGGGTCCTTAGGGTTGCCTATAGTTCTTGGCTTGATGGACTCAGACTTGGTGGCAGTTGTGACTGGGGGCATAGAGAAGACTTCTATGAGAGATTAGGCTACGGTTCCATAGGAAAGCCTTCTCCATGGCTCTCCACAGTGGCTCTCAATGAAAAGAGAAAGTCTATGTTTCTACACAGTTTAATGTCATTGTAAAAAGTGGATACATAAAGCCATACCCCCACTTTTCAGTTGGGCCTGAGATTCAATACCATTTGTAGGGAGGAAAGTTTATGAAGAGAAACTTATTGGGAATGCCCTCCTAGCCTCTAGGTACCTCATTAGCATTGAGAACTCTATTTTGAGCTTACTTGACTGTGGTCATGTCTCTTTTTCCTATTGTCTTGGTCTGAGATGTTAGAGATGCTCATCTACATGTGGAAGGGCTTGGGGACAATGTTCTTATGTGAGTGACGGCCATAAATCTGTGTGTTTATGTGTGTGTGTGTGGGGGGGGGTGTCTGCCGCTATGTGACAGGGGCCTGGTACAAGGAGCAGGAGAAGCTCTTTTTGTCCCTCCAGGGTGCCTGGGGCTTCAAGCCTTAGGCTCAACCTTACCAGACTTCCTTTCATGGTCTGCCGCCCTGTACTAGTGTGATGTGTTTTCAGCAGTAATACTTTACTGTCAAGTTCTGGAGAGTAACCAAGAACAATATCCTGTAATGCTTTGGGGCATATGGGACTCATTGACCAACAATTTCTACAGGAAAACAGTGCTTTCTGGGCATAATAGGAAAATTTTCCAAGTAATCTAACTTGTCTGTGATTGAATGAACCAGACTACATAATATCAAGCTAGACAAAAATGACAGCGTGAAGGGGATGTCCCTAGCTTAGGGGCTACTGACAGTTGATGGCTGCTGAAAGAGGGACGGTCAGGTTTCTTCAGGGACATGGTCTTCAAGAAACCACCCATGTTTCAATAGAAGGTTTCTATACATAAAATAGATGGCACACCCACAAAACATTTAGTAGATTTAGTGTGGTTGAAAAGGTAGGGCAGTGGTGGCGCACGCCTTTAATCCCAGCACTTGGGCGGCAGAGGCAGGCAGATTTCTGAGTTCGAGGCCAGCCTGGTCTACAAAGTGAGTTCCAGGACAGTCAGGGCTACACAGAGAAACCCTGTCTCGAAAAACCAAAAAAAAAAAAGGTATAAAAATGGAAGGGTATAGTGGTAGGAGGTAGAGAGAAGATGCATGGGAGTGGAGAGAATAAGAAATAGATTTGGTTAAAAACATTCCAAGCCTAAATGTGTGGTGGTTTGAATATGCTTGGCCCAGAAGTAACACTATTAGGGAATGTGGCCTTTTTGGAGTAGATGTAGCTTTGTTGGAGGAATTGTGTCACTATGGGTGTGGGCTTTAAGACCCTTGTCACAACTGCCTGGAAGTCAATTTTCTGTTTGCCTTCTGAACAAGTTGTTGAACTTTTAGCTTCTGCTGTGCTATGCTTGCCTGGGAGCTGCCATGCTCGTATCTTGATCATAATGGACTGAACCTTTGAACCTGTAAGTCAGCCCCCATTACATGCTGTTCTTATAAGAATTGCCTTGGTCATAGTCTACATTTGTAGTATTAAATCCCTGAGGAAAAAAAATGTAACTTTTATTTGCTAGATGTAATTGCCTCCTTAGAGGTTTACTGCTGAATAAGTTCACCCTTCCTAATTCTTTCTGGTCATTGGCTGGCTCAATTAACTTAGATGTTCTAGCCAAAATTCCTGTCCTAGCTGACTGATTCAAACTGTCTTTTCTTGGATTCCCACTGAATTGCTGTTCTTGGCCTCAAACTAACTCTGGCAATTTGTTCTAATCTTCTGCTCCTTCTCATTGTCTGGCTCCTTCTGTCTTCTCCTGTGTCTAGCTTGTTCTCTTTGCAGCCTGTCTCTATAAAACTCTCCGGTAGAAAACTGCCCCTAAACTAAATTCAAACATATTCAACTCCACTGAATTGACTAAACTCAGCTAACCAATTGGAAATGAACTGAACGGAATGGAACTGAACTGTGTGATCAGCACAAACTCCGCTTCACTGCACTCAGTGAGCACAACTACATTCTATTCTTTGCCTAAACTCATCTTTTCTTAATTCACTAAACTGCTTTATATTCCTGACTCATCCTGAGCTGCTCCTAAGTAGCCTCTCACTCCTGTTTCTTCTCACGAGTGTTGGGATTATCCTATTTTTGACTCATTATGTCAAATCTTTCTCTGATTCATTACTTTGTCTGTCCCTCAATTAAATATTATTTTAATAATGGCTGCTTCTGTCTACAAACCAACTTTACCTTTATTGTTTGGGATTAAAGGTATGTGCGAAGGGCACAGTTGTATTTCAGTCAGAGGGATTAAAGGTGTGTCATCCCATCTTGATCACTGAGACATATAAGGGGTTGGGAAATGATTCCTTGCCAAAGCAGCCATGGTGTAGGATTTAAATTACTTCACATATAAGTATGTATAAAATTCCCCCAAAAGAAAAAGAAATATTATGTCTTTGAATTTCAATGTATAATTTGAGACAAAGATTTATGAATAAAAGTTAAGCAGTGATGAGGAAATTGCTTAAACTATGGTAAAATTATCTCATGTATAATTGGAGTTAATATGTAACAATATACAATACAAACATTATAATCACCTAATTAACTTAATATTCTATTTAAATAGCACAAAAGAAACAAAATAAAACAAAGGATGATTCTACTTTCAAGATTACGATCTACATATAAGAACAGAGATAGTCGTAATTATCATTGCTTCCATAATTTCATGTGAATTGCTTTAAATCTCTGAGACCTCTAAGCTTCAATTTCTACAGAGTATTGACTTTGAAGCCTCAAGAAATATTTTGAAATAAGAGGCAGAAACAATGTAAGACACAGATGATGAAATAAAGAATTATGAAATGCATATTTGTAGAGTTGATATGATTAGTTTTACACTTATGAGCTCACAGCAGCTGAGGTTACCTATAAGAGACTTGAACAAGATCAACCTAGTCAAAGTTCTAGCCTGAATACCCCCAACTATGGCACTCACTGGGGCATACCCTTACTGAGGAGCTATTGACTATTCATAGTAGTTGGTGCCATGAGAATAATTTTTGTATGTGTGATCATAGATATATTCTCAGTGATAGATTTATACACTTACAAACATGCACACACACACACACACACACACACATACATACACACACACATACATTTGAACAGCACTAATTAGACTGAGTAGGTTATAATATACACAAAAATTATATGAAATCGAGAGGCCAAGTTATATGTGATTTCAGAAGATGGAAGAAGGAATGGGGAGTGGATGTGATTGTGTTTCATTGTGTACATATATGAAATTCATAAAATAAAGAAAAAGTAACATCAGAAGATGTGGTATATTTATACAATGGAATACTACTCTGCAATTAAAAACAATGAACTCACGAAATTCCTAGGCAAATGGTCAGAACTTGAAAATATCATCCTTAGTGAGGTAACCCAATCACAAATGAACACACATGGTATGCAGTCACTGATAAGGGGATATTAACCCAGAATCTCGGAATACCCTAGACACAATTCGCATATCAATAGATTTCCAAGAAGATGGAAGGAGAGACCCCTGGTCCTGGAAAGACTGGATGTAGGGGAATGCCAGGACAGAGAAGCAAGAGGGTTGAATGGGGAAAAGAGGGAGGGAAGGGGGCTTATGAGACTTTCTGGGAGGGAGGAAACGGGAAAGGGGAAATCATTTGGAATGTAAATAAAAAAACTTAGAAAATAAAATTAAAAAAAAGGAAAGAGTATGTATATAAAAACAATCAATTTTAAAAAGGTCATGAATTTGATAGACCTCAAGGAGAGGTGTTTGAAAGGTTGTAGAGGGAGGGAAGGTAAAGAGGATATGATATGATCATATTATAATCTCAAGTAAATAAACAAATAACTTTAAAAAAGAGTATTGGGTTGACAATGGGGTTTAGAGGTAGTACCATGTACATGCTAAGCAAGTACTGTAAAACTCAGCAACATTTCCAAACCTATCGATCCCTGTGTTTTCTGAAAACCCTATGGTTTGAGAAGGTTTATATTAAAAGGTAGATTTTACATTCATAAATGGAAATATTTGTTACATATCCTACATAACAGCAAATACATGAATCAAAGAAAACAATATTGTTGTTAATTCCTTTTTTATTTGAAGGATAGTAAGTGAACTGGTTGACTATTCTGAGTAATACAAAATATATGATGTAACATTTGCCTAATAAGTTTCTGCTTGAGTATTGTATATTATAATTAAACTTAAAACACAGTTTATGTGAAATATGGTCACATTACAGTCTTAGAAACCATAAATGCTTAAACAGTTATACAGGATCATTATTGCCTTGCTCTTTCTGCCAAATAGCCTTTGAATTTTAGTGGAATGGAATTTTATGAAAACTATGATAAACTATTCTTTAAAATATGACACGCAATAAGAAGCCATGAGAATGACTAGGGTTACATTTTGATTCTTAAGTCCACCCATAAAGTATACTTTGCACAGTACTATTTTATGTTGTTTTCAGAGCAATAAAATCATTCAAGTAACATCAGTCCTAGTGTCAGGTAAAACAAGACACACATATTCAATTTCAAGGGACTGAAATTTGTTATTTTCCTATTAATCCTGAGAGAAAGTATTTTTCATATATTTGGTGAGTGTGCATGCAAACACACGTAAGTGCGTGCACACACGCATCACCTGTCAAGTATAGTATATGTAGTAGATATATTCTCTTCTGTCAATAGAAAAATGTACGTGACAGAGATAACAGAGCAGGAAAATACAGGGACAAATACTAGAACTTACCCCTTCTAATTATTGAAATATAGTCCTTTATTTTTTTTTCAGGTCTTTAGACATAACAATGACAGTCGTTTACAGAAGACTTTTTATGTGTCAAGCTTGGATCTCTTTAGATTCTGTGTAATTTAGTCAAATTCATTCTTCTATTTTTTACATTGACAGTGAAAACAGATTATTATCTTCTTCATTTAGCTAACAAAGAATCAATAGCTTGGATACAAACAAGCATTTTTACTCAAGATCACCTCTGGCACCACCAAGTGGTCAACTCTGAATCCACAGTCATAATCACTTAAGCTTACTGTAATTTGGTCTCTCCAAAATAACATATGTATGTTTGGTAGTTGCCATTTCTAAAGCTTCCCCTTCAGAGAACTTTAATTGAATGCAAACACTGTTTGGCAGAAAGAGCAAGGCACTGAAGACCCTGTATAACTGTTAAAGTTTTTACAGTTTCTAAGATTTTAATGTGACCATATTTTCCACAAACTATACATTTTAAGATTAATTTTTACCCTCAATACTCAGGAAGAAATTTATTAGGAAAGTTTACCAATACATACCTCATAAAATATTTTATATCATGCATTTAATATTCTCCCTCTGTATATATATATATATATATATATATATATATATATATATATATATATAAAGGAAGAAAATGCACTTCAGAAAATACATGTCATATATATATTATATAAAGAAGCACACAGGTGCACACATATACATGCTAAGGAATCTTATTTCATGTGCTCAGGAGATTATTTTTTTCAGGAAAATGGCAATTATTCTAAAATGTTCGCCCAATTCAGACTACCCAGATAACCCTGGGCATGGTGTGATAAAGTGTTACCCCAACAAACATAGGTATTGCGGGGGATTATTATTTCAAGGTATATATAGTGATAGTGTTTCAAAAGACAAAACTAAGCAAAGAAGATTCAAGCATCACCAAGTCTAACTTACACAATAAGCACACATTTTCCACTTGTTTTTCCTCCCTCTTTATTTGCCATCCATTATTTGTGTCCTTCTCTTCTTCCATATAAAAATTTATTTGTCTGCTAAACAGAAACATGACCTTGAGGAATGACATTATCTAGATAAGACAGAAATATACAAGATAGAATTGTTTCTTGTGCCTCTCTGTTTTCATCATTATTTGTCTCCCTCCATTCTTCCATATAAAATTTTAATTTGGCTGTTGAACACAAACATGACCTTGGGGAATAGGCATTACCTAGGAAATACACAATATAAAATCTGTCGTATAAAAGCCAGTAATGTGTCACAGACTATAGTTGATAAATATTTTATGTAAATGTGCATGGCTTATAAAATACCCTCAGAAATACTGGAACACAATACCAAATAAAGACAAACAAATGAAAAAAAGAATCAAGTGAAATACTTGGTAAATTTTAAAGAAATTAATAGATTAATAATTGTTTCTTCCTCAGTTCCTAGCAAACCAACTCTCCCACACAATTATTAACCATAGGTCATACATTGTTCTCCAATACTTTTTTAATTCTTTAAAGGCTTCATTTCCTTTACCTGTGCTGACTACTTTGTCTAGAGAAATCTCTCCTATTTCCATCCAAACAATCTGCCAAAACTGGCTATCAGCTCAAATACAAGCTCTCTTCAGCTTAGCTTACTTCTGGACTACTCTTTCATTGAACATTGCATACAACACTACTGCAGTTATTGTATAAGGTTTGCTGTAGAAGGAGGTTTACAGTACCTTTATGCACATTCCATGCTATTTGTGGTCTCAGTATCAGAGAGATAGAATCACACAACACTTAGTAAATGATCAGCATATAATTCATGAATGAACTAATTCTATATAGACATTTATGAAGTTTGTCTGTATTGTGATAGAAAAGGTCATAAATAGCGAGTTATTCTGAACCATAATTGCCCTGTAGCTTACCTTAAGTAAAATAATCAGAGGAAATGGCTGTGAGTGAAACTACACCCACCCAAAATGAGCTATATTCCTTATAAACAATGTACTGGAGCATAAATATGCACAGAAAGATAAAGGAAGCATTCATACAAACATCTCAGTCTACTACAAGTAGGCTATGATTGAGGACTTCTGGGAGAAGCACGAATAAAAAATTATGTTGTGGATATTTTAGATAGGTGGCTGGGTGGGAAGTGCAGAAAATTGATTTTTTTTTCACTGAAATCTATTATTTTTTATTATTTATTTTATTTTATTTTTTTAATTTACATTCCAAATCACTTCCCCTTTCCCGTTTCCTCCCTCCCCGAAAGTCCCATAAGCCCCCTTCCCTCCCTCTTTTCTCCATTCAACCCCCTCTTGTTACTCTGTCCTGGCGTTCCCCTACATCCAGTCTTTCCAGGACCAGGGGTCTCTCCTTCCATCTTCTTAGAAATCTATTGATATGCGGATTGTGTCTAGGGTATTCCGAGATTCTGGGTCAATATCCCCTTATCAGTGACTGCATACCATGTGTGTTCTTTTGTGATTGGGTTACCTCACTAAGGATGATATTTTCAAGATCTGACCATTTGCCTAGGAATTTCGTGAATTCATTGTTTTTAATTGCAGAGTAATATTCCATTGTGTAGATATACCACATCTTCTGAATCCATTCCTCCGTTGAGGAACATCTGGGTTCTTTCCAGCTTCTGGCTATTATAAATAAGGCTGCTATGAACATAGTGGAGCATGTGTCCTTATTGCATGCAGGTAAAGCCTCTGGGAAAATTGATTTTTTTTAAAAAGAACATTCAGATTAGATACTCATAAATATCTGATATAAATAATTCATTTCCCATTGAAACCAGAACCCCAAATGACAGCTTCTAAAACTATATTAATAATACCTTAAAGAATTTTTGCTTAACATTCAATGCCTTTTAAAAAATACATAAAAACAGAGGAAGTTAATAAATTTTTAATTGGTATATTCAACAAATGGAAAGTCTTTCTTTTTTTTTTTGTGCAATGTGTCCACCAATTTATGAAGTCTGCAGAACAATGAGAAAGCACATAAAGATTTTGCAGCTTCAGGGTCAATCAGAATGAAAATGGGTGTCAGTTTTCACAATAAAACATAGGGTGCTATGGATCCTGAATATGCTCCTAGAGCTGAATTAAGCTCATCACTCCCGAGGGCAGCAGCATCTGGCTATGATTTCTCAGTTATTATGTGAACGGACCACAGCAACTAGATATAAGAGCAGAAGGTTTTGAAGTTCTGTAGGAATGTAGTCACTATTTTTACCCTAAGAGGAGACTCTCTGTCTTCTCTAGACAGAGGGAGAGTGCTGGCCTTCTTTGAATGATTCCCTAAGTTCAGAAGGGTGAAGAAATAGAACAGAATTAGAAAATGGCAGAACTGGAGCTAAAACTCACAAGTTTCAATTCTCAGCACAGTGTTGTTTTTTGTTTGTTTGTTTTATTTTGTTTTGTTTTGATTTTTTCATACACTATCCACCTAAAATAAAGTAATACAAAAATTTTCTATAAAATCTACTCCAAAATAAAGGATTACATTTACCTGTCTTTAGATCACAAGGCTCCCTCCATGTTTTAATGGCAGGTCTTTGTTCCTTCTTGTTTACAGAAAGAGCACCACTGGCCACAGTCTCCTCGTGCCATCTAGTGTCTATATTTGGTAATAGAAAATATAAGAAGTAATACATTCTTATATATTTGCATATGTGAAAATTTCTGCACCACAATTAACATCAAAACAGGAAGGGAATTTAATAGATTTCTAATATATATACTACATACAACATATAATATATTGTTTGAACTTATTTTCTTTATTTTACTAACCTTCGATTATTGCCAGTCTGAGCTATAATGATATTATCAAGTAAACAAAGATTTATGAGAGTCTACCATGTGACAGAAAAAGTTATAGCCACAGGAGACACTATGGTACCTTTATTCAGATTTTCACACTATACCTTGGAAAATATACTTAGAAGAAAATTTAAAAATGTAATGTAATCAGGATGGCAATTAAAATATTTGAAAAATATTCTGAGGAAGAGATGCTAGCTGACTCTGAAGTCAGATAGGTTACTGAGAAGATAATACCTTGTAAATACAGGCCTATCAAGCCTTTGATCATAAACATGAGTTAAAGGGGAAAAAAGATAAGGGAAAATATTTTTCAACTATGAAATGCCTCTCCTAGCTACTTTTTATTGGTTGTTTTATTTATTTACATTTCAAATATCCACCTTCCAAGTTTTCCTTCTGCAAACCCTCCATCCTATCCCTCTTCCCTTTGCCTCTATCAGGGTATTTCCTCACCCATAAACTCATTCCCAACTCACCTCCCTAACATCCCCCAACGCTGGACATCAAGCTTCCACAGGACCATGGGCCTCCCCTGCCATTGGTGCCACACAAAGTATCCACTGCTACAGATGAAGCTGGAACCATGGGTCCCTCTGTGTATACTCTTTGGTTGATGGTTTAGTCCCTGGGAGCTCAGGGTTGTCCCCTTAGTTGATATTATTGTTCTTCCTATGGAGTTCCAATCCCCCTCAGCTCCTTTAGTCCTTCCCTAACTCTTCCATTGGGGTTCGCAGGCTCAGTCCAATGGTTGTATGTGAGTGTCTGCATCTGTGTTGGCAGGTTGCTGGCAGAGCCTCTCAGGGGACAGCTAGCAGTCTTCTGGGTATCAGCAGTAGTGTCTTGGTTTGGTGTCTGCAGATGGGATGGAACCCTAGATGGGGCAGTCTCTGGATGGCCTTCCTTGAGACTCTGCTTCATTTTTGTCCCTGAATTTCCATTAGACAGGAACAATTCTGGGTAAAAACTTTTGAGATGGGTGAGTGACCCTATCCATCAACTGGGGGCCCTGTCTATCTACTAGAGGTGGTCTCTACTGGAGGATACAGGTTCTATTTCCCCATAGTTGGCTTTTTCAGCTTATATCATACCCCTTGAGTCCGAGGAACCTATTGCTTGTCTGGCATCTAGGACTTTCTAGTGGCTAACCCCAGTTCCCCATATCCCACTACTACATATTTCTGTTAAATTTTCTAACCCTTTGTACTTCTCTCTTGTCTCTTCCAATAAATGATCCTTCCCTACCTTTTCCCCTAACCCTTCCCTCTCCCTTATAGGTTCTACCCTCCCTCTACGTACTGTGACAATTTTGTTCCCACTTCTAAGAAAGACTAAAGAATCCACACTTTGGTTTTCATGCTTCTTAAGCTTTATATGGTCTGTGTGATATATCATGGAGATTATGAGCTTTTGGACCATTATACACTTATCTGTGATTATATAACATGTGTGTTCTTTGGTGTTTGGGCAACCTCACTCAGGATGATATTTTCTAGTTCCATCCTTTTGTCTGTGAATTTTGTAAAGTCATTGGGTTTTTTTTTGGATATATTCTCTATTAACATTAAAAATGTTGTCCCCTTTCCTGGTTTCCCCCCAAATATCCCATAAGACATCTCCCCTTCCCCTGTTCCCCAATCAACCCTCTCCTGTCCTGTTATTCCCCTACACTGCAGCACCAAGCCTTTCCAGGACCAAGGGCCTTTCCTCCTTTTGATGTCCAACAAGGTCATCCTCTGCTGCCTATGCATCTGGAGCCATGGGTCCCTCCATGTGTACTCTTTGGTTGATGGTTTTGTCCCTGGGAGCTCCAAGAGTACCGGGTGGCTCATATTGTTGTTCCACCTATGGCACTGCAAACCCCTTCAACTCCTTGGGTCCTTTCTCTAGCTTCTCCATTGGGGACCATATGCTCAGTTCAGTGGCTGGTTGAAAGTGTCCCCCTATCTATTGGTCATGCACTAGCAGAGCCTCCCAGGTGACAGTTATATCCAGCTCTGGTCAGCAAGCACTTGTGGGCATCGATAATAGTGTCTGGGTTTTGTAACTGTATATGGGATGGATCCCTAGGTGGGGTAGTCTCTGGATGGTCTTTCCCTCAGACTCTGCTCCACACTTATTTTCTGTATCTCCTTCTGTGGGTATTTTGTTCCCCCTTCTAAGAAGGGCCAAAGTATCCATACTTTTTTCTTCCTTCTTCTTGGGCATCATTTGATATGTGAATAGTGTCTTGGGTATTTCAAGCTTCTGGGCTAATATCGACTTATCAGTGAGTGTATACCATGTGTGTTCTTTTGTGATTGGGTTACTTCACTCAGGATGATATTTTCCAGTTCCACCCATTTGCCTAAGAATTTCATGAATTCATTGTTTTTAATAGCTGAGGAGTATTCCACTGTGTAAATGAACCACATTTTCTGTATCCATTCCTCGGTCGAGGGACATCTGGGTTCTTTCTAGCTTCTGGCTATTTTAAATAGGGATGCTATGAACATAGGGGAACATGTGTCCTTATTACATGCTGGAGAATTCTCTAGATATATGGCCAGGAGTGGTATAACAGTGCCCTATGGTAGTATTATGACCTTTTCTCTGAGGAACCACCAAACTGATTTCCAAAGAGGTTGTACCAGCTTGCAATCCCACCAGCAGTAGAGGAGTGTTCCTCTTTCTCCACATTCTCACCAGCACCGTCTCCTGAGTTTTTGATCTTAGACATTCTGACTGGTGTGAGGTGAAATCTCAGTGTTGTTTTGATTTGCATTTCCCTGATGACTAAGGATGTTGAACATTTCTTTAGGTGCTTCTCAGCCATTCAATATTCCTCGGGTAAAAATTCTTTGTCTAGCTCTGTATGCCATTTCTAACTTCTTGAGTTCTTTGTATATATTGGATATTAGCCCTCTGTCAGATGTAGTGTTGGTAAAGATCTTTTCCCAGTTTGTTGATTGCCTTTTTTTGCTATTGACAGTGTCCTGTGCCTGAGAGAAACTTTGTAATTTTATGAGGTCTCACTTGTCATTTCTTGATCTTAGAGCATAAGCTATTAATGTCCTGTTCAGGAAAATTTCCCCTTTGCCCATGTACTCCAAGCTGTTCCCCACTTTCTCTTCTTTAGAGTCAGTGTATCTGGTTTTATGTGGAGGTCCTTGATCTATTTGAACTTGAGCTTTGTACAGGGAGATAAGGATGGATCAATTTTCATCCTTTTACATGTTGACTGCCAGTTGACCCTGCACTATTTATTGAAAATGCTGTCTTTTTTTCCACTGGATGATTTTAGCTCCTTTGTCAAAGATCTAGTGACCATAAGTGTGAGGTTCCATTTCTGGGTCTTCAGTTCTATTCCATTGATCTACCTGCCTGTGACTGTACCAATACCATGCAGTTTTCAACATTATTGCCCTGTAGTACTGCTTGAGGTACGGGATAGTGATTCCACCAGAAGTTCTTTTATTGTTGAGAATAGTTTTAGCTATTCTGGGTTTTCTTTTGTTATTCCAGATGAATTTGAGAATTGCTCTTTCTAACTCTATGAAGAATTGAGTTGGAAATTTGATGGGGGTTTCACTGAATCTGTATATTGCATTTGGCAAGATGGTAATTTTTACTGTATTAATCCTGCCATTTCATGAGCATGGGAAACCATTCCATCTTCTGAGGTCTTCTTTGTCTTTGATTTCTTTCTTTACTTTTTCCTTTACCAAGGAGTCATTGAGTAGAGCATTGTTCAGCTTCCATGTGTACGTGGGCTTTCTGTTGTTTTTGTTGCTATTGAAGATGCACCCTTACTCTTTAGTGATCTGACAGGAGGCATGGGATTATTTTGATCTTCTTATATCTGTTGAGGTCTGTTTTGTGACAAATTATATGGTCACTTTTGGAGAAGGTACCATGAGGTGCTGAGAAGAAGGTATATTCTTTTGATTCAGGATGAAGTGTTCTACTGATATCTGTTAAATCCATTTGATCCAAAACTTCTGTTAGTTTCACTGTGTCTCTGTTTATTTTGTGTTTCCTTGATCAATCCATTAATAAGAGTGGGGTGTTGAAGTCATTCACAACTATTGTGTAAGGTCCAATGTGTGCTTTGAGCTTTACTAAAGTTTCTTTTATGAATGAGGGTGCCTTTGCATTTGGAGCATAGATATTCAGAATTGAGAGTTCTTCTTGGTAGATTTTGCCTTTGATGAGTATGAAATGTTCTTCCATGTCTTTTTTGATGACTTTTTGTTGGAAGTCAATTTTTTTTCCAATATTAGAGTGGCTACTCCAGCTTGTTTTCTGGAACCATTTGCTTGGAAAATTGTTTTCCAGCCTTTTACTCTGAGGTAGTGTTTGTTTTTGTCATTGAGGTATGTTTCCTGTACGCAGCAAAATGCTGGGTCCTGTTTACGTATCCAGTCTGTTAGTCTATGTCTTTTTATTGAGGAATTGAGTCAATTGATGTTAAGAGATATTAAGGAATAGTGATTGTTGTTTCCTGTTATTTTTGATGTTATTTTTATGTTTGTGTGGTTAACTTCTTTTGGGTTTGTTGAAAGAAAATTAGTATCTTGCTTTTTCTAGGGTGTATTTGCCCTCCTTATATTGGCATTTTCCATCTATTATCCTTTGTAGGGCTGTATTTGTGGAAAGATATTGTGTAAATTTGGGTTTATCATAGAATAGCTTGGTTTCTCCATTTATGATGATTGAGAGTTTTGCTGAGTATAGTAGTCTGGGCCGGCATTTGTGTTTTCTTTGAGTTTGTATGAGATCTGCCCAGGATCTTCTTGCTTTCATGGTCTCTGGTGATAAGTCTGGTGTAATTCTGATAGGTCTTTCTTTATGTTACTTAGCTTTTTTCTCTTAGTGCTTTTAATATTCTTTCTTTGTTTAGTACATTTGGTGTTTTGATTATTATGTGATGGGAGGAATATCTGTTCTGGTCCAGTCTGTTTGGAGTTCTGTAGGCTTCTTGTATGTTCATGGGTATCTCTCTCTTTAGGTTAGGGAAGTTTTCTTCTATAATTTTGTTAAAGATATTTACTGGCACTTTAAGGTATAAATCTTTGCTCTCTTCTATACTTATAATTCTTAGGTTCAGTCTTCTCATTGTGTCCTGGATTTCCTGGATGTTTTGGGTTAAGAACTTTTTGCATTTTGCATTTTCTTTGACTGTTGTGTCAAAGAACCAACATGCTTTCTATGATATCTTCAACACCTGAGATTCTTCTATCTCTTGTATTCTGTTGTTGATGTTTGCATCTATGACTCCTGATTTCTTTCCAAGGTTTTCTGTCTCCAGAGCTGTCTCCCTTTGTGATTTCTTAGCTATTTCTACTTCCGTTTTTAGATTATGGATGGTTTTGTTCAGTTCCTTCACTTGTTTGTTTGGGTTTTCCTATAATTCTTTAAGGGATTTTAATGTTTCCTCTTTAAGGGCTTCTGCCAGTTGACCCATATTCTCCTATATTTCTTTAAGTGTGTTTTGTGTTTCTTCTTTATGGGCTTCTACCAGTTGACCCATGTCATCTGTATTTCTTTAAGGGATTTTTGTGTGTCCTTTTAAAGGGCTTCTACCTGTTGACTCATGTACTCCTGTAATTTTTTTAAGGGAGTTATTTATGTCCTTCTTGAAATCCTCTATCAGCATCATGAGATGTGATTTTAAATCCAGATCTTGCTTTTCTGGTGTGTTGGTGTATTCAGGACTTGCTGTTTTGGGAGAACTTGGGTCAGATGGTGCCATGTTGCCTTCGTTTCTATTGGTAATGTTCGTGCATTTGGCTTTTGCCATATTGTTATCTCTGCTACTATCTGAGGTTGTTGTCTCTGCCTGTGGCTTATCTGTCATGCAAGTCTCTGTATCTATGCTCCAGGGAGACCCATTCTCTCTATGTACACAGGTATGTAGGTACTCCTGCGAGACCTGCTCTCTTGTGGTTTTATTTGGGTATGTACCTCTGGCTGCTCCTAGGCTCTTCTGTCCTTAGTGTTTCCCGCTGTTTCCTCTGAACAGTAAGGGTGGTCCTACCTGTGCTGTCTGGCCTCTCTGCACACCTGAGTGGTTAGCTGCTTCTGTGTACCACTTGAATATGGTGCATGATGGCAGAGGGTGGCCCCCAAGTCGGCTACAGAAACCTGAGGGCTTCTGTCAGAGGGTTCTGGTCATGATCCTCTGAGTGTTGAGGGTCGTTCTACTTGTGCAGTCAGGCCTTTCCGCACTCTTGGGTGGTTAAGCTACCTCCTTGTGCTACATAGGTATGGAGCAAATGGTCCCAAAACCGAAGTCACTGTTTTTAATAGCTGAATTGTATGTCATTTTGTAAATGTACCACATTTTCTGTATCCATTTTTCTATTGAGGAACATATGTTTTTTTCCAGCTGCTGGTTATTATAAATGATGTTGCTATAAACATATGCCCTTGTTATATGTGGAGCATCTTTTTGGGTATATGCCCAGGAATGGTATAGCTGTGTCTTCATATAGAACTATTTCCATTTTTTTCTGATTTTATTTTTTTCTTTTATTGGATATTTATTTATTTACGTTTCAAATATTATCCACTTTACAGGTCTCCACTCCAGAAACACCTTATCCCATCTCACCTCCCCCTTGCCTCTATGTGTGTGCTCCCCCTCCCACCCAACCCACTCCTGCTTTCCAGCCCTGGCATTCCCTTATACTGGGGCATTGATCCCCTTAGGTGCAAGGGCCACTTCTCCCACTGATGTCCAACAAGGCCATCCTCTGTCACCTATGCTGCTGGAGCCTTGTGTCCCTCCATGTGTACACTTTGATTGGTGGTCCAGCCCACAAGAGGTCTGGGTGGTCTGGCCTGTTGACACTGTTGCTCCCCCTATGGGACTGCAAAGTCTCTCAACTCCTTCAGTCCATTTTCCAACTCCTCCATCAGGGATCCAGTGCTCAGTCCAATGGCTGGCTGCAAACATCTGCCTGTGTATTTGTCAGCTTCTGGCAGAGCCTCTCAGGAGACAGCAATATCAGACTCCTGTCAGCAAGCATTTCCTAGCAACCACAATAGTATCCAGGTTTGGCTACTATATATGGGAAGGATTCCCAGGTAGAGCAGTCTCTGGATGGCCTTTCCTTCAGTCTCTGCTCCACACTTTGCCTCCATGTTTCCTCCTGTATTTTCCTCCTTCTAAGAAGCACAGAAGCATTCACACTTTGGTCTTCCTTCTTCTTGAGCTTCATATGATCTGTGAATTGTATCTTGGGTATTCTGAAATTTTCGGCTAGCATCCACTTATCAGTGAGTGCATACCACATGTGGTCTTTTGTGACTGGGTTACCTCACTCAGGATATTTTCAAGTTCCATTCACTTACCTGCGAATTACATAAAGTCATGTGTTTAATAACAGAGTAATTCATTGTGTAAATGTACCACATTTTCTGTATTCATTCCTCTGTTGAAGGATATTTAGGTTCCTTCCAGCTTCTGGCTATTATAATTAAGGCTGCTCTGAAAATAGTGGAACATGTGTGCTTGCTATATGTTGGAGCATCTATGGGCATATGCCCAGGAGTGGTATACCTGGGTGCTTAGGTAATACTATGTCTAATTTTATAAGGAGCTGCCAGATTGATTTCTAAAGTGGTTGTACCAGCTTGCAATCCTAGAGAAATGGAGAAGTGTTCCTCTTTCTCCACATCCTCACCAGCATCTGATGTTACCTCAGTTTTTGATCTTAGCTATTCTGACTGTTATGAGGTGGAATCTCATGCTCATTTTGATTTGCATTTTTCTGATGACTAAGAATGTTGAACATTTCTTTAGGTGCTTCTTGGCCATTCAAGATTCCTCACTTGAAAATTCTTCATTGTACCCCCTTTTATATTAATTGTGTTATTTGCTTCTCTGCAGTCTAATTTCTTGACTTCTTTGTGTATTTTGGATATTAGTCCTCTATTGGATGTAGGGTTAGTAGAGATGTCCTATTGACAGTGTCTTTTGCCTTACAGAAGCTTTTCAATATTATGAGGTCCCATTTGTCAATTTTTGATCTTAGAGCCCAAGTCATTTGTAGTTCTATTCAGGAATATTTTCCCTGTGCTGAAGTGTCATTCCCATTTTCTCTTCTATTACATTCAGTGTAACTAATTATAGGTGGAGGTCCTTAATCAACTTGGACTTGAACTTTGTACAAGGAGATTAGAATGGATACATTTGCATTCTTCTAAATGTTGACTGCAAGTTGAACCATCACCATTTGTTGAAAATGCTATCTTATTTCCACTGGACAGTTTTGGCTTCTTTGTCAAAGATCAGGTGACCATTTGTTTCTGGGTCTTCAGTTCTATTCTGTTGATCTACCTGTATATCTTTGTACCAACACCATGTGGTTTTTCTTGCTATTGCTCTGTAGAACACATTGAGGTCAGGGATGGTGATTTTTCCAGAAGTTCTTTTATTGTTGAGAGATATTTTTGATATCCTGTTTTTTAGTTTTTCCAGATGAATTTGAGGATGAGTCTTTCTATGACTGTGAATAATTTTGAATTTTGATGGGGATTACATAGTATCTCTAGATTGCTTTTAGTAAGGTGGCTATTTTTACTATGCTAATCTTGCCAATCAATGATCATGGGAGATCTTTTCATCTTCTGAGGTCTTCTTCAATTTCCTTCTGGAAAAATGTGAAGTTCTTGTCATAAAGATCTTTAACTTGCTTGGCTAAAGTCACATCAAGTTATTTTATGTATATATAAAAAATTGGCATGTGGGAATTTACTCCATGGAGGACTACTCAGCTATTAAAAAGAATGGCTTCATGAAATTCACAGGCAAATGGATGGAACTTGAAAATATCATCTGGAGTGAGTTAACTCAGACATAAAAGTACACACATGGCATGTACTCACTGATAGATGGGTATTACTTCAAAGGGTCAGAATACTCATGATATACCCACAGTCATATGGAGTTTGTGAAGAAGGAAGACCAAATTATAGTTCTTCAAATTATACATAGAATGGGGAATAAAACAATCACAAGAGGTAGAGGTAGGATTGGATCTGGGAGGGAAAGAGGGGAGGAGTAAAAAAAGAAAGGGCATAATCACGTATTAGAAGAGACAGAACTACAGAGTTTCTAAAAATTGAATAGAAACATGAAGCACTGGGGAATGGGAAACTGGGGGCAGCCACTAAAAAATCCCTGACTCCAGGGAAATGATAGGCTATCAGGACCCAATGATGATGGCTTTAGCCAAAATACCCAACAAAGGGGAGATACAACCTAAAGAGACCACCACCAGTAGATAGACAAAACCCCCAGTTGAGGGATCAGGTCACCCATGCATCTCAAAATTTTTAACCCAGAAATGTTCCTGTCCAAAAGTAAGGCAGGAACAAAAAATGGAGCATAAACTGAAGGAAAGGCCAACCAGAGACTGCCCCACATAGGGATCCATTCCATATGGAAACACCAACCCTCCACTCACACTGTTGCTGATGCCAAGAACATGTTGATAGGAGCCTGGTACAAAATGTTCAGAATTGATCTATTTCAAGGTCCAGTTTCAGTACTCTTAGGTACATATGCCAAAGGATGCTCCATCCTACTACAAGTATACTTACTCAATCATATATATTATGGCTTCATTCATAAGAGTACAAAACTAGAAACAATGTAGCTATCTCATAAGAGAAGAATGAATAAAAAACCATGTACATTTATACAACTGTGTTTTACTGAGATGTAAAACTGGCATCATAAAATTTTGAGGTAGATTGGTGGAATTAGAAAAGGCAGTCTGAGTGAGGTAACCCAGACACAGCAAGTGGATATCAGCTGTTAAGTAAGTGATGATCAAAGTGCAATGCAAATACATTTGAAGGGCAGACTGGAAGCCTGTAGTGATGGAAGCCGGGAAGAGTTGTCAGATGGTGGAAGCTTGGATTGGGTGAGAGAATGAAGGAAGAGATGGCTGGAATTGGGAATTATTATGGTGTTGTTGAAACCTAACACAGTGCAAACCTTTTGTAATAAAGGTGATCCTAATGCATACTGCTGTTATCCTGGGATATAGTGTTATTAACAGGCCAGCACTCATTGCAAGGTGAGGCTTTCAGTTGTGGGACATGACTGTAGTGTATTGAGTACTTGGCTATGACCCAAAGTATCATACAAAAATCTACATTAAAAATGTGCTGGTGCCTACATGGAATCTTCATCCTTACATTATAGTTTCTTTGGTGCAGGAAGGTATTGTGTAATCTACCAAAAGAGAAATGTGGATACCAACTGAGCCACAAAATTTTGATCTTCAATTGTCTTTCCTGCAGAATATGCTAGGATAATGATGCCACAGAATTTTTGAGAATTCCTGACCAACGTTGAGTTTGACTAAAAACGCACACCAGGAGAAAGCACACACACACCAAGACCTGCTTGGATAAACAAGAACTAGAGACTAGAAAGCTCAGAGACCTAGGGTAAATCCAAATCTGACTATTCTAAAAGATATTAAATATCAATAAAATGACTTCTTATGATATTCTGCTATATTCATAGTCAAATTTCTTATTTAGTCCTCATAAGATATGCTTGTCTTCCAGCACATGAGAACAGTTGAAAAGACCCACAGTAAGCTATTACAGGGAGTATTGTCTAAATGAAGGGTCTTCATTAAATTCTACCCCTCGTTAATCAGGGAATCATGCAAAAGAGAAGGCAGAAAGATTGAAAGAGCCAGAGCAGATGCAGAACAAGCGTCTCTGAATCAACTTTGCAAGGTGCATTTGAGCTCACAGAGAATGGAGCCACAAGAAAAGGCCCTACAGGCCTTTTCCAGGTTCTTGGTATATATATTGTAACTATTAGCCTGGGACTCTAAGATTTTGAGAATGAGTATGCCTCTGAGTCTTGTGCCTGCTCTTAATATATTTTAACTCCTTTTTCTTGGCGTCTCCAACTTCAATACAATAGGTTTTACTTAATCTTATGTTTTATTTTGTCAAGAAAAAAGAAAACCCTCTTAGAAGACACAGTCATAACTTTAAAAGTAAAACTTCACCATATTTTGTTTCATGACAATATTGAGTTTTATGTATTGTGAAACAGGTACATAAATACGTGTGTATATGTACAAATGTATTTGTCTATAAAAGACTATGAGAAAATCATGAGAAAAAGTTAGGAAGGGAAAGGTGAGTTAATACATTATGAAATCAAAACAAAAGTCCTATAATGTAAAGAAGAAGAAGCCTATCACAATATTCATAATGCCATGTGATGTATACAGTATTATAGTTAAATACAACATACCTGTCTAATATCTGTGGCTTTCAAAAATATTTTAATTAAGATAAACAATTGGTGTGCATTTGAAAAGTATTGGAGAAAGTTACATATTTTCAAGTTGAGACCGAAACTTTTCAGAAAACTCTTAGTGTAGAGAATATGACTCACTGCTACTCTTCACCCAGTTTTGCATTCTGATTTATGTTCACTTGGTCTCTAGCATGACTGAAAAACTTCATTTTTCAGACAAGGTGTCACTTAGAACACATTTTCTATTTTAGATTGAGCTTTTTCTATACGTTAGAAGAGAAAATATGATGTTTTGCTTTCTTTAGCTTTCATTATCAGTTCCCCATATGTAAATTTATTAGAAAAAGAACAAAATTCAAAAAGAGGAAAAGTAGCACTGTGATTTGGAAATATCGGTGCCTCACTGGAGTTAACATCATAACTATGACTTCTAAAAGAACCACATGCAGAAGATTGAGAAACTCTTTTCTCCTTCCTTCTGTCAGTATTATCAGACCATAAGCAAGGGCATTTATAACTTTAATAGATCAAAAAGTGAGAAAACTACTTGCTGTCATTGTCTTATTACTCATTACATTGATCATCAAATTTTTGGCCATGTAAATGACCAATTTATTTCTTCTTACCATTTAATAGTTTATTGAGAATGAAATAAAAATATAGTGCATAAAATTCTTGAAGCAAAGGATTTCATATGATATCACGGAGTTTTATGTAGGATGAGAATTAAATATCTTTGCAAAATGATTAAATTAAAATGATTATAACAAAATGATTAGTAAACATTTAAAATTCTCTTATTTATCAAGCATAGAAATGAATGAACTCTATTATCATGATTGTTGAGCGATATATAATCACAATGTAAAACACAAAATTAGTAAACAGAAAGAAGTAATAAAGACTTCCCCAAAATAGATTACATAGTTTCTTATTAACTTTAAATTTTTAAATGCTAAAGAGAAAAGAACAGCTGTGGAGAGACATTGAAAAGCAAAACAAACAAATAAATGAAAAACAAATTGTTCAATTAAATCATGCTGTATATTTTAAAGTTTTGACCACAGAATGGAAACTGGTATATGTGTTATGCTGGGGAAGAGTGTTTGTCTTTTTTTTCACAGGAGAAGAAAAGCTGAAGACATCATAGAAATTGATAAAGATTAGAAATTAAAGGCGAGATCTCCTGAGTAAAGAAACAGGTAGCTTATCAGATAGCTTGGTCATTCAGTCTAAAGTAACTTATTAAGACTAACAATGCCTTTTATTTGATCATGTTTAAAAAATAAAAATAAAAATATTCTTAGTTTTGAATAGTGATTTAAGACACTCTTTCCTTATGAGCCCAAAATGGAAAATAAGTTTTTCAAACCAATGTTTTAATTCTGTGTTATAATGTTAGACTACAGATTTCCATGTAGCATATGCTATCTTTGATGTCACCTTTGGAGATTACTTTTTAAATTAATAGTCTATTATTGCTGTTTAATATTAAAAATAGAGTTGAGAAAATTAAAATATTTTAAGTAATTTCAAATGGTTACTGCGGTTCAAACTTGCTTACTAAATCTGTAAAAGTTGAAGTGTTTTGTAGCTACAAAAAAAGATTTGAGCAGTGTGGTTATAGCCCATGCTCTTTTTAAAATTTATTTTTATTCACTTTATATTCTGATCACAGCACTCTTCCCTCATCTACTCCCAGTCCCACTCTTACAAACACCTTTCCTGATTTCCACCTCCCTCAGTTAACCTCTCCTAATTTCCTTAAAGAAGGGGAGCCACTTTGGATGCCACTTCACCCTGGAAAAATCTAGTCCCAGCAGGACTAGGCATATCTCTCCTACTGAGACCCAACCTGCCAGTCTAGGTCTAGGGAATGGATCCAATACCAGGGAACAGAAACTGAGAGAAACCATGCTTCACTTGTTAGGGGTCCCACATGGAAGGCCAACATGCACATGATAAATATGTTGGGGATTTAGTTCCTGCCCCCTATCAGCTCTCAGGTTGGTGGCTCAGTCTCTGTGAGCCCCGATGGTCCAAGGTTACTTGGCTATTAGGTCTCCTTGTGTTGTTCTTGACCTTGCTGGCTTTCTTATTTCTATCCCCTACTCTCCCACTGGGCTCTCTGAGCTCCACCTGATGTTTGGCTGTAGTGTCTGCATCTGCCTTCATCCGCTGTGGAATAAAGCGTCTCAGGAGACAATTATGCTAAGTTTCTGTATGAAAGTATAGTAGAGTATCATTATCATTAATAGTGCTGAGAGTTGGTTCTCTCCAATGGGATGGGTCTCAAGTTGGGGCAGTCATTCGTTGGTTGTTCCCTCATTCTCTACTTCATCTTTATCCCTGAGCATGTTGTAGACAGGACAAATTATAGATTTAAGGTTTTGTGAATGGATTGGTGTCCCCTTCCCTTCTCTGTTAATCATGCCTGGCCACAGGACCTGGCCACTTCAGCCTCTGGTAAGAATTGTAGCTAGACTTACTCCTATAGACTCCTAGTATCGTCTCCTATCCCAGCTCTCCAGCTAGTTTCAGAGATTCCCCATTCCCAGTTTCCATCCAACCCTCTCCTGCCCAATTGCCCAAACCAGATCACCATCCCTGTTCCCCTCTTTAACTCTCTCCCACCCTGCTCCATCTATTGATCCACCTCCAATAACTATTTAATTTTACTTTCTCAATGAGTTTTGGCAAATCTTGGGGTCTCCTTATTACCCATGTCCTTTGTGTCTGTGGATTATAGCATGGCTATCCTGCACATATCAGACATATTGGCTCATTCTGGATGTTAGACCTGTGTGGGATCTAGGGTTGGTGAAGATCCTTTCACAATATGTAGGCTTCTGATTTGTCCTATTGATATGTTGTTTACCTTACTGAAACTTTGCAGTCTCATGACATCCCATTTATCAATTGTTGATCTTAGAGCCTGACCTATTGGTGTTCTATTTAGGAACTTGTCTCCTGTACCAATGCATTCCACGATATTTCCTGCTTACTCCCATATGAGATTTGATATATTCAGATTTATGTTGAGGTCCTTGATCCACTTGGACTTCAGTTTGTGCAGAGTGATAGGTATGGATCGATTTTTATTCTTTGACATGCAGGCATCCTGTTAGTTCAGGACCATTTATTAAAAATATTTTTAATTTTTCATTTTATGGTTTTCACTTTTTTACTAAAATCAAGTGTCCATAGGTGTATTGGTTTATTTCTGCATCTTTGGTATATTTTTTTGATCAGTGTGTTTGTTTCTGTATCAATACTATACAGTTTTTAATCACTGTTGTTCTGTAGATTGTGGTCATGGATGGCGTTTCCTCCCAAAGTTCTTTTATTGTTCAGGATTGTTTTGGCTATCCTTGGTTGTTTGTTTTTCCATATGAAATTTTCTTCAGGGCCTTGAACCTCATGACATATATATCTTTCAATTGTGTGGTTAGAGTTACACGAAGTTATTTTATATTATTTGTGGCTATTGTAAAGGGTGTTATTTCCTTAATTTCTTTCAAGGTCCTTTTATATAAATGAGGGCTACCAATTTCCTTTCATTTATTTTGTATCCAGACACTTTATTGAACATGTTTTTCAGTTGTTGGAATTCTCTGGTAGAAATTTTGGGGTTGCTTAAGTATTTTCTCATATCATAGACAAAGCAATTGTCTTCTTTTTTCCCACAGAACTACTTTTTATCATTATTTTTTATTAGATATTTGCTTTATTTACATTTGAAATGTATCCCCTTTCTGCTTTACCCCTCCCAAAATCCCATCACATCCCCTTCCCCTGCCTACTTCCCCTCCCCCAATTTCCTGACTTGCATTCCCCTATTCTGGGGAATCAAGCCTTCACAGGACCAAAGGCCTTTCCTCTCATTGATGTATGAAATGGTCATCTTCTGCTACATATGTAACTGGAGCCATGGGTCCCTCCATGTTTACTCTTTGGTTGGTGGTTTAGATCCTGGGATTTCTGGGGGTACTGGTTGGAATATATTATTTTTCCTACCGCAGGGCTGCAAACCTCTTCAGCTCCTTGGGTCCTTTCTCTAGCTCCTCCATTGAGGACCCGATGCTCATTCTATTGGTTGGCTGTGAGTCATTGGTATATTGATCCAGTTTCCAATAAGGATCAAAGTATCTGCAATTTGGTCTTCTTTCAATTTGAGCCTAATGTGGTCTGTGAGTTGTATCTTGGGTATTCTGAGGATTTGAGCTAATATCCACCTATCAGCGAGTGGATACCATGTGTGTTCTTTTGTGGTTGGGTTAATTCACTCAGGATGATATTTTCTAGCTCCATTTATTTGTCAAAGAATTGTATGAAGTCATTGTTTTTAATAGATGATTAGTACTCCATTGTGTAAATGTACCACATTTTCTGAATCCATTCCTCTGTTGAGGGACATCTGGTTTCTTTCCAGATTCTGGCTACTATAAATAAGGTTGCTATGAACATAGTGGAGCATGTGTCCTATTACGTGTTGGAGCAACTGTATATATGCCCAGGAGCAGTATAGCTGGGTCCTGAGGTAGTGCCATGTCCAATTTCTGAGGAACCATCAAAGTGATTTCCAGAGTGATTTTACCAGCTTGCAATTTCACCAGCAATGGAGGAGTGTTCTTCTTTCTCCACATCCTCTCCAGCATTTGCTCTGCCCTGAGTGTTTGATCTTGGCCATTCTGACTGGTGTGAGGTGGAATATCATGGTGCTTTTCATTTGCATTTCCCTGATGATTAAGGATGTTGAATATTTCTTTAGGTGTTTCTCAGCCATCTGGTATTCCTCAGTTGAGATTTCTTTGTTTAGCTCTGTACCCCCATTTTTAATAGGGTTATTTGGTTCTCTAGAGTCTAACTTCTTGAGTTCTTTGTATATATTAGATATTAGCCCTTTATTGAATGTAGGATTGGTAAAGATCTTTTCCTGATCTGTTGGTTCCTGTTTTATCCTGTTAACAGTGTCCTTTACAGAAGCTTTGCAATTTTATAAGGTCCCATTTGTCAATTCTTGATCTTAGAGCATCAGCTATTAATGTTCTGTTCAGGAAAATTTCCCCTTTGCCATGTACTCCAGGTTGTTCCCCACTTTCTCTTCTATTAGAGTCAGTGTATCTGGTTTTATGTGGAGGTCCTTGATCTACTTGGACTTGAACTTTGTACAGGGAGATAAGGATGAACCAATTTTCATCCTTTTAAATGTTGACTGCCAGTTGACCCAGCACTATTTGTTGAAAATGCTGTCATTTTTCCACCGAATGGTTTTAGCTCCTTTGTAAAATATCAAGTGACCATAGGTGTGATGTTCCATTTCTGGGTCTTCAATTCTATTCCATTGATCTACCTGCCTGTCACTGTACCAAAATCATGCAGTTTTATCACTTTTGCTCTGTAGTATAGCTTCAGTCTGGGGATGATAATTCTGCCAGAAGTTCTTTTACTGTTGAGAATAAACCCATCCTGGGTTTTTTGTTATTCCAGCTAAATTTGGAAATTGCTCTTCTAACTCTACGAAGAATTGAGTTGGAATTTTGATGGGGATTGCACTGAATCTGTATATTGCTTTAGTCAAGATGGTCAATTTTAGTATATTAATCCTGCCAATCCATGAGCATGGGAGATCTTTCCATCTTCTGAGATCTTCTTCAATTTCTTTCTACAGAATTTTGAAGTTCTTTTCAAAGATATCTTTCACTTTGATGGTTAGAGTCACACCAAGTATTTTTATATTATTTATGACTATTGTGAAAGGTGTCATTTTGCTAATTTCTTTCTCTGCCTGTTTATACTTTGAGTACATGAATTTTATATTCAGGCACTTTGCTGAACTATTTATGAGGTTTAGGAATTCTCTGGTAGAAGTTTTGGGGTCACTTAAGTATATGATCATATCATCTGAAAATAGTGATACTTTGACTCCTTTTTTTCCAATTTGAATCCATTGACCTCCTTTTGTTTTCTAATTCCTCTGGCTAGTATGTCGAGTACTATATTGAACAGGTAGAGAGTGGATAGTATTGTTTAGTTCTTGATTTCAGTGGGATTGCTTCAAGTTTCTCTCCATTTAGTTTGATGCTGGCTACTGGTTTGCTGTATATTGCTTTTATTATGTTTAGGTATGGGCCTTGAATTCCTGATCTTTCCAAGACTTTTATCATGAAGAGATGTTGGATTTTGTCAAATGCATTCTCAGCATCTAAATAAAATGATCATGTGGTTTTTATCTTTGACTTTGTTTATATAGTGGATTACATTGATGGATTTCCATATATTGAACCATCCTTGCATCTCTGGAATGAAGCCTACTTGATGATGGTGGATGATCGTTTTGATGTGTTATTGGATTCAGTTGGCAATAATTTTATTGAGCATTTTTGCATCGATATGAAGAGTTCTCTTTCTTTTTTTTTTAATTTTATTTTCTAAGTTTTTTTTTATTTACATTCAAAATCATTTCCCCTTTCCCGTTTCCTCCCTCCCCGAAAGTCCCATAAGCCCCCTTCCTTCCCTCTTTTCCCCATTCAGCCCCCTCTCACTTCTCTGTCCTGGCATTCCCCTACATCCAGTCTTTCCAGGACCAGGGGTCTCTCCTTCCATCTTCTTGGAAATCTATTAATATGCGAATTGTGTCTAGGGTATTCTGAGATTCTGGGTTAATATCCCCTTATCAGTGACTGCATACCATGTGTGTTCTTTTGTGATTGGGTTACCTCACTGCATGCAATACGGACACATGCTCCACTATGTTCATAGCAGCCTTATTTATAATAGCCAGAAGCTGGAAAGAACCCAGATGTCCCTCAACGGAGGAATGGATTCAGAAGATGTGGTATATTTATACAATGGAATACTACTCTGCAATTAAAAACAATAAATTCACGAAATTCCTAGGCAAATGGTCAGAACTTGAAAAGAGTTCTCTTTCTTTGTTGGGTCTTTTGTAGTTTAGGTATCAGGGTAATTGTAGCTTCATAAAACGAAATGAGTAGTGTTTCATCTGCTTCTATTATGTGAAATAGTTTGAAGAGTATTGGTATTAGGTCTTCTTTGAAGGTTTAATAGAACTCTACATTGAATCCATCTGGTCCTGGGTTCTGCTTTATTGGTTTGCAAACTATTAATGGCTACTTCTATTTCTTTAGGGGTTATAAGCTTGTTTAGATCATTTATCTGATCCTGATTATCTTTGGTACTTGGTATCTGTCTAAAAATTGTCCATTTCCTCTAAATTTTCCACTTTTGTTGATTATAGCATTTTGTAGTAGGATCTATTTTTTTTTTTTTTTGGATTTCCTCAGTATCTGTTACTATATCTGCCTTTTCATTTCTGATTTTGCTGATTTGGATACTGTGTCTGTGCCCTCTGGTTAGTTTGGCTAAGGGCTTATCTATCTTATTGGTTTTTCCAAAGAACCAGGTCCTGGTTTGATTGACACTTTGTATAGTTCTTTTTGTTTCTACTTAGTTGATTTCAGCTCTGAGTTTGATTATTTCCTGACGTCTACTCCTCTTGGGTGTATTTGCTTCTTTTTTGTTCTAGAACCTTCAGGTGTGCTGTTAAGCTGTTAGTATATGCTCTTTCCAGTCTCTTTTTGCAGGCATTCAGAGCTGTGAGTTTTCCTCTTAGCACTGCTTTCATTGTGTCCTATAAGTTTGGGTATGTTTTGCCTTCATTTTCATTAAATTCTAAAAGTCTTTAATTTATTTCTTTAGTTCTTCTTTGACCAAGTTATCGTTGAGTAGAATGTTGCTCAGTTTCCATGTGTATGTGGGCTTTCTGTTGTTGTTGTCAATGAAGATCAGGCTTATGCGTGGTGATCTAATAAAGTGCATGGAATTATTCCAATCATCTTATATTTGCTGGGGTCTATTTTGTGACTGAGGATATGGTCAATTTTGCAGAAGGCACTGTGAGGTGCTGAGAAGAAGTCACATATTTTTTATCATTAAATGTTCTGTAGATATTTGATAAACCCATTTGTTTCATAACTTCTCTTAGTTTTACTGTTTCTCTGTTTAGATTGTTTCCATGATCTGTCTATTGATGAGAGTGGGGTGTTGAAATCTCCCATGATTATTGTGTGGGGTGCAACGTGTGCTTTGAGCTTTAGCAAAGTTTCTTCTATGAATGTGGGTGTCCTTGTATTTGGAGCATTTATGTTTAGAATTGAGAATTCATCTTGGTAGATTTTTCCTTTGATGAGTATGAAGTGTCTTTCCTTATCTTTTTTTGATTACTTTAGTTTGAAAATCGATTTTATTTAATATTAGAATGGCTATACCAGCTTGTTTCTTGCTACCATTTGCTTGGAAAATTATTTTCCTTTTACTCTGAGGTAATGTCTGTCTTTCTGCCTGAGGTGAGTTTCCTGTATGCAGCAAAATGTTGGGTCCTGCTTATGTATCCAGTATGTTAGTCTATTTCTTTTTATTGGAGAATTGAGTCCTTTGATATTAAGAGATATTAAGGAGAAGTGATTGTTGCTTCTGGATATTTTTGTTATTTGAGGTGGAGTTATGTTTTTGTGTCTCTTTTCTTTTTGGTTTATTAAAAGACAATTTCTTGATTTTTCTAGTGTGTAGTTTCCCTCTTTTTGTTGAGGTTTTCCATTCATTATCCTTTGAAGGGATGAATTTGTGGAAAGGTATTGTATAATTTTGTTTGTCTCATGGAATACCTTGGTTTCTCCATCTATGGTAATTGAGAGTTTTGCTGGGTATAATAGGCAGGACTGGCATTTGTGTTCCCTTAGGGTCTGTACGACATCTGCCCAAGATCTTCTGGTTGTCATAATCACTGGTGAGAAACCTGGTGAATTCTGATAGGTTTGTCTTTATATGTTATTTGACCTTTGTCCCTTATTGCTTTTAATATTCTTTCTTTAGTGCATTTGGTGTTTTAATTATTATGTGACATGAGGAATTTCTGTTCTGGTCCAGTCTGTTTGGAGTTCTGTAGGCTTCTTTTATGTTCATGGGCATCTCTTTCTTTAGGTTAGGGAAGTTTTCTTCTATGATTTTGTTGCAGACATTTACTGGCCCTCTAATTTGGAAATCCTTACTCTCTTCTATACCTATAACTCTTAGGTTTCGTTTTCTCATTTTGTCCTGGATTTCCTGGATGTTTTAGGTTAGGAGCTTTAGGCATTTTGCATTTTCTTGAACTGTTATGTCAATGCTTTCTATTATATCATCTGCATCTGAGATTTTTCTTTCTCTTGTATTCTGTTTTTGATGCTTGTGCACATGACTCCTGACTTCTTTCCTAGGTTTTCTATGTTCAGAGTTGTTTCCCTTTGTGATTTCTTTATTGTTTCTACCTACTTTGGATGGTTTTGTTCATTTCTTTCACATGTTTTGTTGTGCTTTTCTGTAATTCTTTATGGGCTTCTCCCTGTT
The DNA here is from genome assembly GCA_036184795.1 of Tokudaia tokunoshimensis. Taxonomy (NCBI): domain Eukaryota; kingdom Metazoa; phylum Chordata; class Mammalia; order Rodentia; family Muridae; genus Tokudaia; species Tokudaia tokunoshimensis. The sequence goes on along the minus strand of BTHU01000001.1, from coordinate 62,368,431 downwards.
TAACTGTGCTCTCCTGGAATTCTTTAAGGGAGTTATTTATGTCCTTCTTGATTCCCTCCATCAACAACATGAGCTGTGATGTTAAATCCAAATCTTGCTTTTCCAGTCTATTGGGGTATCCAGGACTTGCTCTTGTGGGAGAATTGAGTTCGGATGGTGCCATGCTGTCTTGATTTCTGTTGGTAACATTCCTACATTTGCCTTTCGCTCTCAGGTTATCTGTGGTGTTAGCTGGTCCTGCTGTCTCTGGCTAGTCCTTGTCCCTAATATGGGCCTGGAAGCCTGTCTCATCACTCCTGGTTGACCGGCTCTCCCATGTCACTGAGTTCTGTGGTGATGCCCAGCTCCTGGGTGAAGGTGGAGCCTGGACTAACCTTGTCCCAACTGCTCTGCCATCCCTGACTTCCCTGCGATCCTTGCTGAACCTGCCTGCTGAGTCACCAGAGCGATCACATAAAACAATTCTTTGACTTCTGGTTTCGAATTTCTATTCCCTTGATCTTCTTTGGTTGTCTTACTGCTCTGGCTGGAACTTCAAATACTCTGTTGAATAGACAGGGAGAGAGTTGTCAGCCTTGTCTTGGTGCAATTGCTTCTTTTTTATCTAGAGTTCTGAGGTGTACTTTTAAATTGCTGATAAGAGAATTTTCTAATTTCTTTTTGGAGGTACTTAGTGTTATAAACTTTCCTCTTAGCACTGCTTTCACTGTGACCCATATATTTTGGAATATTTTCTCTGAGGTACTGCCAAAGTGATTTCCAGAGTGGTTTTACCAGCTTGCAATCCCACTGGCAAAGGAGGAGTGTTTCTCTTTCTTCACATCCTCTCCAGCATTTGCTGTCCCCTGAATTTTTGATCTTAGCCATTCTACATGTGTGGGACAGACTCTCAGGGTGTTTTTGACTTGCATTTCTCTGATGATTAAGGATGTTGAACATTTATTTAGGTGTTTCTCAGCCATCCAGTATTCCTTAGTTGACAATTCTGTATTCCATTTTTTGTTTTTTTTTTTGTTTTTTTTTTTTTTTTGGTTTTTCGAGACAGGGTTTCTCTGTATAGCCTTGACTGTCCTGGAACGCACTCTGTAGACCAGGCTGGCCTCAAACTCAGAAATTCACCTGCCTCTGCCTCCCAAGTGCTGGGATTAAAGGCGTGCGCCACCACTGCCCGGCCTGTATTCCGTTTTTTAATAGAGTTTTTGGTTCTCTGGAGTCCAACTTCTTGGGTTCTTTGTATATATTGGATATTAGCCCTCTATTGGATATAGGATTGGTAAAGATCTTTTCCTAATCTTTTGGTTTCTCTTTTGTCCTATTGACAGTGTCCTTTGACTTACAGAAGCTTTGCAATTTTATGAGGAACCAGAAACGAACCTACACACCTATGCTCACTTGATCTTTGACAAGCTAAAACTATCCAGTGGAAAAAAAGACAGCATTTTCAACAAATGGTGCTGGTTTAACTGACAGTCAACATGTAGAAGAATGCAAATTGATCCTTTCTTATCTCTCTGTACAAAGCTCAAGTTCAAATTAACCAAGGACTTCCACATAAAACCAGATACACTGAATTTAATAGAAGAGGAAGTGGGGAAAAGTCTGAAGCACATGGGCATAGGGGAAAATTTTCTGAACAGAACACCAATAGCTTATGCTCTAAGATCAAGAATTGACAAATGGAACCTCATAAAATATTTTTATTATTCTCAACTTAGGTCTTTTCATGGCATCCTAGATTTCCTGAATGTCTTGTGAATGGTATGCGTTCCTTTTTAACTGGTCCCCTTGCTTAACTACTCCTTTCTTTGCTTTGGCCAGACTACTCATATTTTGATATTGGACATGATGTATAGAACCAGTATAATTAATGCTTCAACCAAGCTTGTTAAAGAACAGATTTCCACTGTGCAATCATTGATTCTCAAACAGAAATACAAAGCCCCAGAAGCATCCCAAGGATTTGATTGTCTAGTATTCAAAATGGAAGCATTTGTCTTTGATTTTACTTTTCATTATATCAGATATATTGTACTAATAATACCAGAAATGAATGTTAAGAAATTCGTTATTCTAAAAATTTTACAGGGTTACAAAATCGTAAAGTTAAAAATCACAGGCTCTTTAAATTCACACCCTACTTTCGGTTCTCCTAAGATCTGGCATGGCTGCATCAACCCTCCCCCCCCAAAAAAAATGAGAGATTTCTCAGCCAAGGACTCAGCCATTTTCCAACTTTTTAACATTTTACTGTCATGACACTGGTTTCAGATACTCAGGCTAAAAGATGATGCAGTTAATTATAAGATTAAAGCTTTATTTAGTATCTTGTTTCATATTTGCAAAGTCCAAAAAAAGATAACTAAAACCGACAAAGACTCTTTAACTTAGATATACTAAGAAAATACTGGCCTTTAAACTTATCAGAGACCTGTTGAATATGGCATTTGATATCTTTAACTTACTATAACAGAAACTCCCAAATTCTAACAATGCTCTCCTCCAAGGTCTCCAAGAAGAATGGGGCATGAAAAAGGATGCCACTGGGATTGTGGTACACACTAACCCCTAGGAATAAGGGAGGGGAGCACACAAGTCTTCTTTGCTAACAGGCTCCAAATTAAAATATAAACAGGTTTCAGATACAGCTTTTGACTGTTATTTTATTTAAACTTGCTTTGCAATAACTATTTCCAGTAATAACTACTCGTGTCTGATAAATGATTAGATGAAAAGAAGCAGGTTTAATGTCTATGCAATTCTTCTGTGTTCTAAGGTGTATAAAGGTCTGAGGATGTAAAAGCTTAGGTAATTTCTGAGGATCTGAGGGAAAGAAAGCTAAAATTCACCCACTCCTACCCTAATAGGCTTTATATTGACACTGCAAACTCCACACCTTGGTCTTCCATACGAATGTATGGTGGAACCCTCAGTACAGGTTCTCTGCAGAATAAATGCTCTTTTATGTGGCATACTATTTGAGGTTGGCATTTCATTCTTTGTGAATCACAGACCCTTACACTATCAATATTGCTTCATGTATTTAACCAATAATGTGATGGAATATTTTTCTACTCATTCCTAATTTTTCATTACTAAAATTTATATGTTTCAACACCACATTAACAATAAATTCATACTGTATTCACTTAGTTCAAATGCAGTTTCTTATTTCTCCCATTTACTGTGAGAATTATCTCGAATTAACTCTATAATAGAATGCATTCTTCTCTACTTTTATTTTCATTATGGATATGTTATTAAAAACTGATAGCAACCCTGGTCTCAAAAACTAAATTTCCACTCAGCCAAAAAAGCACATTTATACTGCTTCATGTTGAGTGTGCTCATTAGTAAATCTCAAATGCATTACACTTGTTGATAATGAGAAATTATGGCAGAGCATAAAAAGAAAAAGAGTATGTAATGTGTGCATCACAAAATATACAGACACTTTCGTATAACTGGGGAAAGAAAAATAAGGGAATAAATGAGGAGTAAGTTTCATATATGAATAAAAGAGACATGAGAAAACATGACATGAAAATTTAAAATTAATTAATGGTATTCAATTTACTGGTGGAAAAGTTTGCAAGATATTATTAGAAGAAAAGGGAAAAGGGACATCACTCCTTCCAGAGAAGTCATCTGTTCTAATGAGTGAACAATTGTTCTACTGGACTAATTTAAATGGGTGCTCTGTCAATTTATGAGCTATAACTCTTAAAAGCATACAATTATGAGTAATAAAATTTTTATTCATTTGAAATAGAAAATTGAAAGGAAAGCATAAAATTTTCATAATGCATAGATATTTTGTTTCCATTCTTGACTTTAAGAGTCACATGGCAGAAGAGTTATGAAATATGCCAGGTAGACCAGTAAAATAAAATTCTAAGTACTTTCTTCAGAGATATACCCCTAAAATAAGGGAGCCGAATCAATATCCTCTGTGCATGAATTAGTTATTACATGGTGATAGAAAAGACAATAGTAGGACATAGAAAAATGACTTTACTTAAGCCTTTAAGAAATGAAGTAAATTCACTGCTTGTGCCTGGGCTTCTGAGGGACAACACTTGACAGAATAAAGTGAGAAGGGTGACTAATAAGGGTATATCTTAGAGGGACAAAATATAAAGTTTGTCGGGTTCTGTTTCTAACCTCTAATTTGGAGCACTTAAGTGATGAACAAAAAAGGACTATACAACAAAAAGAAACAATGAATTAATAAGTAAAACACAAAATAAAATTTTCTTTGGTCCTTAACAGTTAAACAGGTTAAAATCAGCAGAAAACACAGAAAATGATGGTCTCTATTTTACCAGTATTAGCATGAATTATTTACCATGATGACCAATTAAATATAAATAAATGAGAAGAGCACTTATTTCTTATCTAGACTTTCACTGAAATAATCATTCTTCAAGTGACTGTGCTTTGTATAAATGGAAAAGAAACAATTGATTTCCTTATCTCCAGTGTGGTGTGTGTGTGTGTGTGTGTGTGTGTGTGTGTGTGTGTGTGTGTGTGTGATTTTTTTCCCTCAAAAAACATGTGGGATCAGTCAAACCACAGAAAAGGAAGAAAATCTTTAGAAATTCAAGACAAACATCACAGAGAACATTTTTAATTTTAAAAATATATTTATATACTTTCCATTTCAATATCAGCTCCTGCTCTCCTCTTAGTACCTCCTCACACAGATCCATCTCCCATTCCCCACTTCTGTCTGTTGCTCCCATTCACACACATCAAGTCACTGCAGGAGTAGGGACAGTCTATCCTACTGAGCCCAGACAAGATGGCTCAGTTAAGGTAGCAGGATCCACAGGTAGGTAGCAAGAGAGTCACGAGTCCAGTTCCTGGAGACCTGCATGAAAATCAAGTTGCACATCTGCTACATATATGGGAGAGGGGTCTAGGTTCAGTTCCTGTATGTTCTTTGGTTTTTGCTTCAGTCTCTAGGAACCTCCAAAGGTCCAAGTTAGTTGACTCTATAGGTCTTCTTGTCAAGCCCTTCAATTATTCTCCCAGCTTTTTCACAAGACTCTCTGATCTCCACCCAATGTTTGGCTGTGGGTTTCTGTATCTCTTTCCACTGGCAGCTGAGTGGAGCATATCAGAAGAGAGTCATGCTAGGCTCTTGTATGCAAGCATATCATAGTATCATTAATAGTGTTAGGAATTGTTTCTTGCCCAGTTGTTTCTCGCTCAATTCGGGCCAATTATTAGTTGGCCATTTTCCCCTCATAAAGAACATTTTTATCATTCCATGCAAGATGGGAAGTTGAGCAAATTTGTTCCAGAAAGTATCAAGTTGAAGCCTACATATCAATGTTGCATCTCTTTTATTATGGCACTTTCACTATGGAGTGTACTTGTTATTATCAACCCTTTTCATCCTGTTGATTTCCTGTGGAGGATTCTTTTTTTATTTTTTTTTATTGTGGGGATTATAATATAATTGGATTTTCCCTTTTCTTTTCCTTCCTCCAAACTCATCTAAACAACCACCTCCTCCACTGCTTCCCTCCAGTTCTTCTGCTCACATGGCACCTTTTCTCAGTACCTCTTCTTCTCTGAGAGGATGGAGTCACACTCTTGGTATCCCCTTTTCCTGGTACATGAAGTCCTGTGGGTGCTTCTTTTTTTTTTAATGTTCAATTTTCTGAGGAACTGCCAAACTGATTTCCACAGTGGTTTTACCATCTTGTAATCCTACCAGCAATGAAGTAATGTTCCTCTTTCTCCACATCCTCACCAGTATCTGCTGTCACCTGACTTTTTGACCTTAGTTATTCTTACTGCTGTGAGGTATAATTTCAGGGTTGTTTGGATTTGCATTTCCCTGATGACTAAGGATGTTGAACATTTTTCTAGGTATTTCTCAGCCCTTTAACATTCCTCTGTTGTGAATTATCTGTTTAGCTCTCTTCCCCATTTTTAAAATAGGGTTATTTGGTTCTCTGGACTATTTGTATAAATTGGATATTAGACCTCTATTGGATGTAAGATTGGTAAAGATCTTTTCCAAGTCTGTTGGTTGCTGTTTTGTCCTATTGACAGTGTCCTTTGTCTTACAGAAGCTTTGCAATTTTGTGAAGTCCCATTTGTCAATTCTTGATCTTAGAGCATAAGCCATTGGTGTTCTTTTCAGGATATTTTCCCCTGTGCCCATGTGTTTGAGACTCTTCCCCATTCTCTTTTCTATTAGTTTTAGTGTATCTGATTTTATGTGAGAGTCCTTGATCAACTTGGACTTGAGCTTTATAGAAGGAGATAAGAATGGATTGATTTGCATTCTTATATATGCTGACCACCAGTTGAACTAACATCATTTGTTGAGAGAGAGGCAACCTTGCCTAGTCTCTGATTTTAGTGGGATTGCTTCAAATTTCTCTCCATTTAGTTTGATGTTGGCTACTGGTTTGTTGTATACTGCTTGTACTATGTTTAGGTATGGGCCTTGAATTCCTGATCTTCCGAGACTTTTAACATGAAGGGATGTTGAATTTTATCAAATGCTTTTTCAGCAGCTAATGAAATAAGTGATCATATGGCTTTCTTTCTTTGAGTCTGTTTTTGTAGATGATTACAATGATGGATTTCCATATATTGAACCATCCCTTTATACCTGGTATGAAGTCTACTTGATCATGGTGAATGATATTTTTGATGTGTTCTTGGATTTGGTTTACAAGAATTTTATTGAATATTTTTGCATTGATGTTCATAAGGGAAATTGGTCTGAAATTTTCTTTCTTGTTGGGTCTTTATGAGGTTTTCATATCAACATAATATGACTTCATAAATCGAATTGGGTAGTGTTCCTTCTGTTTCTGTTTTGTGGAATAGTTTGAAGAGTATTGATGTTAGGTCTTCTTTGAAGGTCTAATAGAATTCTGAACTAAACCCATTTGGTCCTGTGCTTTTTTGGTTGGGAGAATTTTCATGACTGGTTATATTTATTTTTTTTCCAAAATATATGTTTATTATTTTCTTAGATATATTCTTTATTTATATTTCAAATGATTTCCCTTTTCCTGGTTCCCTCCTCCCAAAAGTCCCATAAGCCCTTTCCCCTCCCTCTTTTCCCCAATCAACCCACCCCCTCCCGCTTCCCTGTCCTGGTATTCCCCTACACTGATGCATGGAGTCTTTACAGGACCAGGGGCCTCTCCTTCCTTCTTCTTGGGCATCATTTAATATGTGAATTGTATCTGTGTATCCTGAGCTTCTGGACTAATATCCACTTATCAGTCAATGCATACCATGTGTGTTCTTTTGTAATTGGGTTACCTCACTTAGGGTGATATTTTCCAGTTGCACCCATTTGCCTAAGAATTTCACGAATTCATTGTTTTTAATAGCTGAGTAGTATTCCATAGTGTAAATATATCACATTTTCTGTATCCATTCCTCTCTTGAGGGACATCTGGGCTTTTTCCTGCTTCTGGCTGTTATAAATAGGACTGCTATTAACATAGTGGAGCATGTGTCCTTATTACAGACTGGGAATCCTCTGGGTATAAGTCCAGGAGTGGTATAACAGGGTCCTCCAGTAGTATCATGCCAAGTTTTCTGAGGAACCACAAGACTGATTTCCAGAGTGGTTGTACCAGCTTACCGTTGCACCAGCAGTGGAGGAGTATTCCTCTTTCTCCACATCCTAGCCAACACTTGCTGTCTCCTGAGTTTTTGATCTTAGCCAGTCTGACTGGTGTGAGACGAAATCTCAGGGTTGTTTTGATTTGCATTTCCCTGATGACTAAGGATTTTGATCATTTCTTTAGGTGCTTCTCAGCCATTCAATATTCCTCAGGTGAAAATTCTTTGTTTAGCTCTGTTCCCCATTTTTTAATAGAGTTATTTGGCTTTCTGCTTAAATTTCTTTAGGTGTTATCGAACAGTTTAGATGGTTTATCTGATTTAACTTAGATATTTTGTACTTACCCAGAAAATTTTCCATTTCATCCAGATTTTGTAGTTGTGGCGAGTATAGGATTTGTAGTAGGTTATGATGATTTTGTTTGAATTTTCTCAGTTCATCTTGTTATATCTCTCTTGTCATTAGCGATTTTGCTAATTTGGATACTGTCTCTGTCCCCTCTGGTTAATATGGCTAAGAGTTTTTCTATCTTGTTGATTTTCTCAATGAACCATCTCCTGGTTTTGTTGATTCTGTTTATAATTCTCTTTTGTTTCTACTTGTTTGATTTTAGTCCTGGGTTTGATTATTTCCTGCATCTCCTCCGCTTGGGTAAATTTACTTCTTTTTGTTCTAGAGATTTTAGCTGTTCTGCCAAGCTGGTAGTGTATACTTTCTCCAATTTCTTTATGAAGGTACTCAGAGCTATGGGTTTTCCTCTTAGGATTCCTTTCATTGTGTCCAAAATGTTTGTGAATGTTGTGTCTTCATTTTAATTGATATCTAAAAAGTCTTTAATCTTTTTCTTTATTTTTTCCTTGACCAAGTTACCATTGAATAGAGCATTGTTCATCTTCCAAGTGAATGTGTGTTTTCTGTTGTTTTTATTGCTATTGAAGACCAGCCTTAATCAATAGTGATCTGATAGGAGGCAAGTGATTATTTCAATCTTCTTATATCCAATCTTCTTAAATCTGCTGATATCTGATTTGTGACCAATTATATGGTCAATTTTGGAGAAGGTGCCAAATGAGGTGATGTGAAAAATGTATATTCTTTTGTTTTAGGATGAAATGTTCTATAGATATATGTTAAATCCATTTGGTTCATAACTTCTGTTAGTTTCACTACATCTCTGAGTAGTTTGTTTTTCCATTATCTGTCCATAGATGAGAGTTGGGTTTTGAAGTCCCCACCATTATTGGGTGAGGTGCAGTGTGTGCTTTGAGCTTTAGTAAATTTCTTTTATGAATGTGGGTGTCTTCTCTTTGGGGCATAGCTGTTCAGAATTGAGAGTTCTTCTTGGTAGATTTTTCTTTTGATGATTATGAAGTGTCTTTCCTTTTCTTTTTTTATGACTTTTGTTTGAAAGACTATTTTATCTGAAATTATTGTGGCCCTTCAAGCTTGTGTCTTGAGACCATTTGCTTGGAAAATTGTTTTTGAACCCTTTACTCTGAGGTAGTGTTTGTCTTTGACACTGAGGTGCATTTCCTATATGCAGCAAAATGCTGGGTCCTGTTTATGTATCCGGTCTGTTAGTCTATGTCTTTTTATTGGGGAATTGAGTCCATTGATGTTAGGAGATATTAAGGAATAGTGATTGCCACTTCCTGTTATTGCTGATGTTTTTTCTTTTAATGTTTGTGTGGATATCTTCTTTTGGGTTTGTTGCAAGATGATTACTTTCTTGCTTTTTCTAGGGTGTAGTTTCCCTCTTTGTGTTGGAGTTTTCCATTTATTATCCTTTGAAGGGCTATTTTTGTGGAAAGATATTGTATATATTTGTTTTTCTCATGGAATATTTTGATTTTTCCATCTATGGTAAGTGAGAGTTTTGCCTAGGATAGTAGCCTGGGTTGGCATTTGTCTTCTCTTAGGGTGCCTATGACATATACCCAGGATCTTCTGGCTTTTATAGTCCCTGGTGAGAAGTCTGGTATAATTGTGATAGGTCTGCCTTTATATGTTACTTGACAGTTTTTCCGTTTCTGTTTTTAATATTCTTTTCTGTTTTGCGCATTTGGTGTTTTGACCATTATGTAATGGGAGGAATTTCTTTTAAGTTGGAAATCTTCACTCTCCTGTATACCTATAACCCTTAGGTTTGATCTTCTCATTATGCCCTGGATTTTCTGGATGTTTTGAGTTAGGAGTTTTTGCATTTTGCATTTTCTTTGACTGCTGTGTCAATGTTTTCTATGGTGTCTTCTGCACCTGAGATTCTGTCTTATATCTCTTGTATTCTGTTGGTGATGCATGCATCCCTGCTGTAGGGTATTTCATCTAAGGTCCCTCCCTTTGAGTCCTGAGAGTCTTTCACCTCCTAGGTCTCTGGTGCATTCTGGAGAATCCCCCCAAACTCCTAACTCCCAAGGTTGCCTGTTTCTTTTCTTTCTGCTGGCTCTCAGGGCTTCATTCCTTTTCTCTAACTCAATACCAGATTAGTTTCCCTCTTTTCTTCATTTCTGCTCTAAACTTCATATTCAATTTATGATTTGAATTTATGTGTTAATATTTAGTGAACTTTTGTAAAAAAAACAATAAAAGAATAAGCATGTGATCATAGAACTTCATTTACTCCAGTTGGGTCCAGCCTTACAAGTAGGTCTCATAATTACATACTTATACACACGCCTTCATACTTAAATATGCATTTGGAGCAAGAGCCCAAGCACCAGTTCAGAAAGAACTCACTCATTCCATGTGTAAAATGAGCTCCAAACTTTATTGCATACGGAAATCCAAAGCTTCTACCATTTTTCTGCTAAATGAATTAAACCCAAACTTGTATGAAAAAGTTTTGTCCTCTTTAGTAAGACTATGCCTACTGCTATTAAAATAAGACCTGTTCCATCCCATGTTAAGAAGCTTTCCTATTCTTTCTGCTCTGTCTGCAGCTTCTTTTAAACTAATCAGAATATTTTAGGGTTATCTATATTTACAGTAAATATTAACCTAATATTTTCTGTGTTTTATATAAAATATTTTTTTCATACACTTTATTCAGATTATGGTTTCTACTCCTGAAACTCCTCTGAAATTCTATTTTCCTCTTATCTGAAGCCACACACTTTCTTTCTCTCCTGAGAAAATAAACAACAATCTAAATATTAATGATAAATAAATAATGAATAGAAATAATAGTAGTAAGATATAATAAGGAACAAACAAAAAATTCAGAATAGGAAAAAATAAACAAAGAAACTATGAAAACAAAAACAAAACAAACAGAAACAAAGAAAAAAGGAGAAATCATGAAAAGCACACTGTAGACAAAGAGACACATGCATTGTTACAAAAAGAAATCACATTAAACAAAAAATTTAGAAACCATGATATTAACTACAACAGATTTATAACCTTAACAAAATTTTAATCCTTTGACGATTTTTTATGAGACAAGGAATCTCCTGGGGTACCACTAAGTTCATTTTTTGTTGACCAGCTATTGCTACCCTATTGGAGGGTATTTTTTATTTGCACATGATTATCAATTAGAGATGGTTTGAGGGTTAATCGCAATGGCTTTTGTCTATTTATCCTTTGAGCACCCAGAACTTATCAGACCTAGACCTGTGCTGGCCCTCTGCTTCCTGCCATGGCCCCTGTAAGTTAATATATCCATCAGTGCTGTATTTAGAAGGCCTCTGGAAGAATTGACATTTCTTGTTTAACAGCAAGGGATTAAGTAAAGTATCAATTGCTAAAGGCTCCTTTTTCTCTTTCCGAGTAGTCTCATCTCATGAGGCAGGAGGGAGGTTTGGAGCAATAAAATTGTATTGAACCAGGAGAAGAGAATCACCCTAGCTTAAGGAAAAATTTTACACAAGCAAATATTCATACACTCACATACATTCATATATACAATCATGAACACATATTCATGCATATGGGCTATGCCATTCGACTTGATGAATTAAAAACTAAAAAGAAAACACATCATCAGGTGAATCAGAAAGAGGTATAGATCTTGCAGAGTTGTTTGAAGGGAGTGAATATGATTATAATGTATCCAATGAAATCCTCTAGTGAATAATAAATATCTTTTAAAGGTAAGATAAACTAATGTAGTTGTATAAGAAAATACATGAATAATTTCTGCCTTGTTATAGGGAATAACAGTTGAGTTACTCTGTTGAGCTATTGTGTAATAAATCTAGAGATGTGCCTTAAAAGAAAATAAAATCAGCTAAGTATGATGGAATTGTAGCATTCATCCGTATTATATAAAAAGAAATTAAAATAAACAGACACACATAGGTACACACAGAGACACACAGACACACACACACACACACACACACACACACACATGTACTTTCTAATTACATTTATTCTTCCCTGTATCCATCGTTAAGAAAACACCAATACTCTTCAAACTGTTCCACAAAATAGAAACAGAAGGAACACTACCCAACTCGTTCTATGAAGCCACAATTACACTAATACCAAAAGCACACAAAGATCCGACAAAGAAAGAGAATCTCAGGCCAATCTCTCTTATGAATATCGATGCAAAAATACTCAATAAAATTCTTGCCAACCGAATCCAAGAACACATCAAAACGATCATTCACCACGATCAAGTAGGCTTCATCCCAGGGATGCAGGGATGGTTCAATATAAGGAAATCCATCAATGTAATCCACTACATAAACAATCTCAAAGAAAAAAACCACATGGTCATCTCATTAGATGCTGAGAAAGCATTTGACAAAATTCAGCATCCTTTCATGCTAAAGGTCTTGGAAAGATCAGGAATTCAAGGCCCATATCTAAACATAGTAAAAGCAATTTACAGCAAACCAGTAGCCAGCATCAATCTAAACGGAGAGAAACTTGAAGCAATCCCACTAAAATCAGGGACTAGACAAGGCTGCCCTCTCTCTCCATATCTTTTCAATATAGTACTTGAAGTTCTAGCTAGAGCAATTAGACAAGAAAAAGAGGTCAAAGGGATACAAATTGGAAAGGAAGAAGTCAAACTATCACTATTTGCAGACGATATGATAGTATACATAAGCGACCCAAAGAACTCCACCAGAGAACTCCTACAGCTGATAAACGACTTCAGCAAAGTGGCCGGATATAAAATCAACTCAAGCAAGTCAGAAGCCTTCCTATACTCAAAGGATAAGCAGGCTGAGAAAGAAGTAAGAGAAATAATACCCTTTACGATAGCCACAAACCATATTAAGTATCTTGGCGTGACGCTAACCAAACAAGTGAAAGATCTGTATGACAAGAACTTCAAGTCTCTGAAGAAAGAAATTGAAGAAGACCTCGGAAGATGGAAAAATCTGCCATGCTCATGGATTGGCAGGATTAATATAGTAAAAATGAGCATCTTACCAAAAGTAATACACAGATTCAATGCAATCCCCATCAAAATCCCAACTCAATTCTTCATAGAGTTAGAAAGAGCAATTCAAAAATTCATCTGGAATAACAGAAAACCCAGAATAGCTAAAACTATTCTCAAGAGTAAAAGAACCTCTGGGGGAATCAGTATCCCGGACCTCAAGCTGTACTACAGAGCAATAGTGTTAAAAACTGCATGGTATTGGTACAGTAACAGACATGTAGATCAATGGAACAGAATTGAAGACCCAGAAATGAATCCACACTCCTATGGTCACTTGATCTTTGACAAAGGAGCTAAAACCATCCAGTGGAAAAAAGATAGCCTTTTCAACAAATGGTGCTGGCTCAGCTGGAGGTCAACATGCAGAAGAATGCAAATTGACCCATCCTTATCTCCTTGCACTAAGCTCAATTCTAAGTGGATCAAAGATCTCCACATAAAACCAGACACACTGAAACTAATAGAAGGGAAACTAGGGAAGAACCTTGAACATATGGGCACAGGGGAGAATTTCCTGAACAGAACTCCAATAGCTTATACTCTAAGATCAAGAATAGACAAATGGGACCTCATTAAATTACAAAGTTTTTGCAAGGCAAAAGACACTGTCAAAAAGACAAAGCGGCAACCAACTAACTGGGAAATGATCTTTACCAACCTTACATCCGACAGAGGGCTAATATCCAAGATATACAAAGAACTCAAGAAGTTAAACTCCAGAGAGGCAAGTAACCCTATTAAAAAATGGGGTACAGAGCTAAACAAAGAGTTCTCACCTGAAGAATATCTAATGGCTGAGAAGCACCTAAAGAGATGTTCATCATCCTTAGTCATTAGGGAAATGCAAATCAAAACAACCCTGAGATTCCATCTCACACCAGTCAGGATGGCTAAGATCAAAAACACAGGAGACAGCAGTTGTTGGCGAGGATGTGGAGAAAGAGGAACACTCCTCCACTGCTGGTGGAATTGCAGGCTGGTACAACCACTCTGGAAAGCAGTCTGGCGGCTCCTCAGAAAACTGGGCATGACACTTCCGGAGGATCCGGCTATACCACTCCTGGGCATATACCCAGAGACTTTACCTGCATGCAATAAGGACACATGCTCCACTATATTCATAGCAGCCTTATTTATAATAGCCAGAAGCTGGAAAGAACCCAGATGTCCCTCAACGGAGGAATGGATTCAGAAGATGTGGTATATTTACACAATGGAATACTACTCTGCAATTAAAAACAATGAATTCACGAAATTCCTAGGCAAATGGTCAGAACTTGAAAATATCATCCTTAGTGAGGTAACCCAATCACAAAAGATCACACATGGTATGAAGTCACTGATAAGGGGATATTGACCCAGAATCTCAGAATACCCTAGACACAATCAGCATATCAATAGATTTCTAAAAAGATGGAAGGAGAGACCCCTGGTCCTGGAAAGACTGGATGTAGGGGAACGCCAGGACAGAGTAATGAGAGGGGGTTGAACGGAGAAAAGAGGGAGGGAAGGGGGCTTATGGGACTTTCGGGGAGGGAGGAAACGGGAAAGGGGAAGTGATTTGGAATGTAAATTAAAAAAATAAAATAAAATTAAATTAAAAAAAAAAAAAAAAGAAAATGAAGCAAGTTTTAATTTCTGCTAACTGATGAATGTATAAAGGATATATGATGTATATACATAAATAGATTTATTTCCCAATTAAGAAAAAAGAAGTTCTGCATAGAACAAGAAGTTATAGAAGATTTAGCACCAAAGGGAACTTATAAACAGCATATAGTCCCTAACTTCAATGATCACAGAAAAAATGGTTGATAAGATCCATAAGTGATGGACAACAATATATATATGCACCACAGTCTTGCAGAATTTCTCACACCTGAAAATATGTGGGCAACACACATTGAAGGATTAAGGAGAAAAAAGCAGTTGGGTTAGTAGGTAAGAGGTTTATTTAAAGGATGAGTTATGGAAGGCAGTCAAAATAGTAAAAACATAATCTAAAAAGTCACAAATAACTAATAAAAGTGTACCTAAACTAATCAGACTCAAAGTGTGTTTAGGTGGACTCACAATTTCAAAGATTTTACTCATTCTGAAAGGAAACTTATTGATTGCTGTGATTTCCTATCAGCACTTTATTATTTCGCATTATGGGTTGGACTAACAAAAAATAATGTAGCGAAAATTGGAATCCCCAAATCCAATTAGTGTAAACATACCAATAACTTAATCTTTCCATTGAAGGCAGTATGCCAAATCACTGCCATTCTGAAGATCAATAATGTACTGCACAAATATATTTAGGTATCCCTTATATCTAATTTGTAATGGTGGAAATGTAGAACACATAAAAGAGCTTTTTTTCTTCCTTCTACCAGTCTAATTCTAAGTTATACAAAATAATGAAAACCATAAGGGGAATTAATTTAATCACACACAGAGAAATTCTGATTAAGTATGTCATAATAAGTACTGGAATATTTAAAATTTAGTTTTTAATCAACACAGACTTTAAAGACACACCAGAGTCCTACTCTTAGTCACCACCACTACCCTCTCAAAGCTCAGAGGTTCCTGGCACAGCTGCATTAATGACCCTACTTACTAACTGCTAAAGGATACTCTCAGATACTTTACTCTTAGGTAGTTGTATAGAATGTCTCTTAATAATGTTAAGAATTTCTCTATGTAAGAGTTCCATTTGCAATGATGAATATATATTTAGTTTTGTTACATTCCCTCCACTTTTAGAAAACCATGTTTTACTCACTCAATCTAATATATATATAAAAGATATATATATATATATATATTTAATTATAATATATCTTTTCAATTAGTCAGGAAACCATGTAGGTGGATTATTATTGTATATTTTGCTTCTAAAACTTCACTTCCTTTATCAACTGTGAGAGCATGTTTATAGTCATGATAAGAATGCCAAAATATTGCAGAAAAACAGCATTGAAAAGCCATACAGAAAACTCGGATGTGTAGGCACAATACAGGTATAGGAACATAAGCAGTTTTGGAAAAATGTTTGCTACATAATATACAAGTCCTTGTAGGAAATTAGAAAAAAATAATCCAACTCCATAATTAACATATAAGTATATGTATAAAATTGAAGCAAAGCTCATGACCATATAAATATTTGCAACTGAGACATATAGGCATCCATGAGTCAGTTTCTACGATAATGAATTACTTTTCATTGCTAAAAAGACAAAGATAAGAGTCTAGGTAGAAAATGATTGAGTTACCATTTTCTTTATGACTCATAAAATAAAAAGAAATTAAAACATTACTCTGAATCTCTCTCAACTTGTGTCATGTAAATATGTAAGCACATAAGTTGAAAATCTTGCAGTTTCAGTCGTCAGGGTTTTTAACATTTTTTATAGTCTTAAAACAGGAGATCACATTGCAGAGACATATTGATTTATTAGTTAATGAAAATTGAAAGTGAATTACAAATACCCTCTCCTTGACTTCTAGGACAATGCTCACCTGCAATGATATCTAGGATAGCATAGCATTATGTGAAACATTGCAAAGATTTTCTTGTTCAAGCAACTAAACTTACTCTACATTTATTCTCATCTATATCTAATCATTTGGACTTTTGAATCATCTTCTCCATGCTACATTTTACTATTAATAATGCTTTTGTAACAATTAAATGATCACATTTTCTTTCATATCAACACATAATTCTACTGCAGATTCCCACTTCTTCTGAGATTTGTCACTCATCGAATTCATACTCATAAACCTTCTACTCTGTTTTAGATTTCATTTCAAGATAGTATATTAAAAACTGAACAAAACCTTTTTCTAAAAGTTGAAACTGTACTGTGCTGATCCTCATATGTTTAAAGTATTGCATCTTGAACTATGTTTTTAATGTAACATTTAAAATGCTACTTGTAAAATTTTTCCTAGAATATTATAGGGGATATTTCGCAATATTCTCAACTCTAAAATCTCAAATCTTTTAATCTCATTGATAAAGGAAAATTATGGTCAAATATATAATTAAAATAGTGTGCAGTGCAGTCATCCCCACTATACACACACACATACATATACACACACACACACATTATTGAATTAAGGAAAGAGGTGAAAGATAATTAAATGTGGACTGAATATAATAGATGAAAATATGAAGCAAAAATGAGACATGAAAATTTGAACTCATTCCTTGCCAGAGTATCCTCATAGCTATCAAATTAACTAGTTGTCTGGTGGAATAGATAGATACTTCATAAGCTTCTAAATTACAATTTTGAAAATCATCCTGACATTTTTTAATACAAAAAATATGGTTGTTATATGAAACAGCATATAAAGGCATAGTGTGTACAGGCATAGTTTTCCTGTTCCTCATTTCTGCTGCAGTAATATTGTAAACTCTGTGAAATAAAAAAAGGCAGTGTTTGAAGTTATGATTATCAGGTAGGTTGCATGGTGCCATAATTTGAAAACTATCATATCTCTAGATGCAAGATAGATAGTGTGGGTCATTCATTCAGCCTCTACCTGAAAATGTGACCGTTAAATGACAAATAGCAAGCTAGTCCATTAATTAGCAGAATTGGGAAAATAACCAGCATTATAACATGAAATAAATCTTGGCTATGCCAGTCAAATTGCAAAATATAAAGGAAAAGAAAGGAAAGTTTCAGAACCAAGAAGATAAAAATCAAAGAGCATATCTTTTTCAAGACACTAAGAAGGGAATCTGAGCAAAGTACTGTATGAACATTCAGGCAGAAATCCATGTGTCAATTATGCATGAATTCATTCAGATATTTCTTCTTATTAGTGTAGTTACTACTAAAGAATCTATGTACTTGTCTTGATACTCTTCAGTCCCTGATCTGCTTCCAGAGTATTTTTGTGTACTGTCTGCCATGGGGTTCTGTGTCTTAGTTTCTATGTTCAGGTTACTAGTAAGGAGTAATAATTTCATTTATGACTATCCTTCTTCTTATGATTACATATAATTTATTATTGCATCCATGTCAGTAGAGATGAAGGCTCAAGACATTTCTAATATTTGGCAAATTTGCTGCCTAGCATAGGTTATAAAGCGAGTTCTTTGGCTAACATTTGAAATACTTGACCCAGATGACATTAGACATTCTAAATGAGTTTGGATGTGGAACTTTCATAAACAGTTCTTTCGATACAGAGCCTTTTAAAATCATACAGATTGTAGCTTCAGTAATGTGTGTAGTGAAAATTAAAATATTTTTATAATTGGTGTCCAGCATTCACAGATCATTCACCATATGACTCACAAATACCTGATTGCTTGCTACTGAACAGAAGCTTCTGGAGCAGCAAGCACTAGAGAATCAATTATTGTTTTGAATGTAGAACTACACACCAGTTTCTCAGTATCAAGTCTAGAAAATAAATTGCGAAGAATAATTATAACACATGACCAAGATCTCAGTTCCCAGATATGAACATTGTGTGATCAGCCATTTCTACATCTCTACTACTGATTGCTAACATTTTAATGCTTACATTTAAATAGTATGCTATCTGAAAACTGGCTCTACGATGTAAATAATCTCTGTATTATAATTTTCCAGTAAGAAAATGTGTGTAATTTTTACATTACAGAATATATGTTGTCAAGAATATAGTGTATAGTCTTAAATGAAGTTACTTCTTATATTAATATAGAGAGGATGAGAAAATAACATTCATTCAAAGCAACTGCTTTTGTTTTGAGGTGATGTATCATAGAACTCCTGATGTTGTGCTGAGTGGGTTTTATACAGAAACAATAATCTCAAAGTTACCAATAATATGAACCCGTAAGTTTCAGTTATATATAATTAAACCAAGATTAAACCCATATTAAACATTTATCCTTTTCCCCCAAGTTGAGTATAGTGAATAGCAGTCTCAAGTGATCTCAAGGTTTATTAACCTGAATTGTGATGTCCAGAAAATATTTCAATTTATTATAATGGAAGAGCTATTTCCTTAATAATGTACATTACAATGTACAGAAGTCTTATATTGTCTTCAGTTTGAACTATCATTTAACGTCATTTCTAAATATTCAAAGTTATTACCCTTCTGTTGTGATTTATTTTATGGAAGATTTTATGATGGACATGCACAGATATTTGCTACCAAACATTATCCCTGTAAAGAGGAAAAAACTCATCATTCAAGACAGAAAAATACCTCAGTTTATGTGGCTGGGTATGTAACTCAGCATTCAAGTTTATTAGTGGTTACATTTGTTAGAATGTAATTTTTGAAACGTATGATTCACTGTCATTCAGCTGCTTTTAGGAATCGTGTGTGTGTGTGTGTGTGTGTGTTTGTGTGTTTATCTGTGGGTGTTTATATGTTTTAGTTACTCTATTACATAATCCTTCTCATTCATTCAGGACACAAAAAATGCTGAAAAAAGGACCTGCTAGAACAATTTGATGAACTGTTGATAAGAGGGAATGAATAAAGGAGTCTTAAAAGTGTTGACCAGGCACTCCGCCATCTTTGCTCCAGTGACTGGGAAGTTGGGACTGCCAGGTTCTGAGACAGACAGGCATAATATCGCTTGGGTCTCGGGCGGCTTGTGTGTATGCGGCTCCCAAGTGCAGGGCGGATCTGCAGTAACCAGCACGCCAGCTCCGCGGTGGGACTTCAGCCTGGCAGAGGGACCCCCCCCCCCCCCGCACTGGGCGGGAGCCTACCAGCTTTCCTTCCACGACCTCTGTTCCCGCAGACTGCGCTGAAGTGACAGGTACCCCAAGTTCCCTATCCCCAATATAACATCACTTGGGACACGGCCTGTTGAGGCTTCCATCTGTGCCCAAGAACGGGTCAGCACTGTGGTCGTCTGGGTGCCAGATCGGCAGGCCATCGCGTCTGCAGGTGAGCGGCACCACGGAGAGAGTGCAGATTGCACTCCGCCATCTTTGCTCCAGTGATTGGGAAGTTGGGACAGCCAGGTTCTGAGACAGACAGGCATAATATCTCTTGGGTCTCGGGCGGCTTGTGTGTATGCAGCTCCCAAGTGCTGGGCTGATCTGCAGTAACCAGCGCGCCAGCTCTGCTGTGGGACTTCTGCCTGGCAGAGGGACGCCCCCTCCCCGCCCCAGGAGAGATCACTCACCCCTGCACAGGGCAGGAGCCTACCAGCCTCCCTTTGGCGACCTCTGCTCCAGGAATCCACTAGGCTGAGCCTTTGGAGGTGCAAGGCTTCCCCAATATAAGATCACTTGGGGCAAGGCACATTAGGGCTCCAAAGTCACTCAGGAGCAGGCAGGCCCCAGTAATTGGTGCCAGGGGAATCCTGGCAACCCAGGGGGGGGGGGCAGAAATAGCTTTGCAGGCTCACAGGAGGTCCAACCAACAGCCAGTGGCAGCAGGACCAACTAACACCAGAGGTATCCAGATGGCAAAAGGCAAACATAGGAATGTTACTAACAGAAATCAAAGTAATGTGGGACCATCCGAACCCAACTCTCCAAAAGCAGCAAGTCCTGGATACCCCACCACACCCGAAAGACAAGATCTGGATTTAAAATCACTTCTCAAGATCCTATTAGAGGATCACAAGAAGGACACAAATAAATCTCATAAAGAGTTACAGGAGACCATGAATCAACGGTTAGAAGCCCTTACAAAGGAAACACAAAAATCGCTTAGAGAAATGCGGGAGAACATGGATCAAAAGATGGAGGCGCACAAGGAGACAACACAAAAATCGCTTAACGAGATGAATCAACGGGTAGATGCACTCACAAAGGAATCACAAAATTGGCATAAAGAAATGCAGAAGAATATGGGTCAACAGATGGATGCCCATAAGGAGGCAACACAAAAATTGCTTAAAGAAATGAATCAACGGTTAGATGCCCTTACAAAGGAAACACGAGAACTGCTTAAAGAAATGCAGGAGACAATGGATCAACAGATGGATTCCCATGAGGAGGAAACACAAAAATCACTCAGAGAAATGCAGGAGAACGTGGGTCATCAGGAAGAAATCCTGAAAGAGGCAATGCAAAAAATACCTTAAAGAAATACAGGAAAATACAAACAAACAAGTGAAGAATCTCAGCAAATCCATCCAGGAACTAAAAAAGGAAGTAGAAACAACTAAGAAATCACAAAGGGAGACAACTTTGGAGATAGAAAACCTTGGGAAGAAATCAGGAGTCATAGATGCAAACATAAACAATAGAATACAAGAGATGGAAGAAAGAATCTCAGGTGCTGAAGACTCCATAGAAAGCATCGACTCAACAGTCAAAGAAAATGCAAAATGCAAAAAACGTGTAACCCAAAACATCCAGGAAATCCAGGACACAATGAGAAGACCAAACCTAAGGATTATAGGTATAGATGAGAGTGAAGATTTGCAACTTAAAGGGCCAGTAAACATCTTCAACAAAATTATGGAGGAAAACTTCCCTAACTTAAAGAGAGAGATGCCGATGAACGTACAAGAAGCCTACAGAACTCCAAACAGACTGGACCAGAACAGAAATACCTCCCGTCACATAATAATCAAAACACCGAATGTTCTAAACAAAGAAAGAATATTAAATGCAGTAAGAGAAAAGGGCCAAGTAACATACAAAGGAAGACCTATCCGAATCACATCAGACTTCTCATCAGAGACTATGAAAGCTAGAAGATCCTGGGCAGATCTCATGCAGACACTAAGACAGCACAAATGCCAGCCTAGACTACTATACCCAGCAAAACTCTCAATCACCATAGATGGAGAGACCAAGATATTCCATGATAAAACCAAATTTTCACAATATCTTTCCACAAATCCAGCCCTGCAACGGATAATAGGTGGAAACCTCCAATACAGGGAGAGAAACAACACCCTGGAAAAAATGAGATAATAACCTTCTTGAATCAAACCCAAAAGTAGATAACCACTCAAACATAAAGATAGCGTCAAGAATGGCAGATGGCAATAATCACTATGCCTTAATCTCTCTTAATATCAATGGTCTCAATTCCCCAATTGAAAGACATAGACTAGCAGACTGGATACGTAAACAGGATCCAGCATTTTGCTGCATGCAGGAAATGCACCTCAGTGTCAAAGACAAACACTACCTCAGAGTAAAAGGCTGGAAAACAATTTTACAAGCAAATGGCCCCAAGAAACGAGGTGGAGTAGCCATCGTAATATCGGATAAAATTGATTTTCAACCTAAAGTCATCAAAAAAGACACAGAAGGACACTACATACTGATCAAGGGAAAAATCCACCATCAAGAACTCTCAATTCTGAATATCTTTGCTCCAAATGCAAGGGCACCCTCATTCGTAAAAGAAACTTTACTAAAACTCAAAGCACACATCGCACCGCACACAATAATAATGGGTGATTTCAACACCCCGCTCTCTGAAATGGATCGTTCAGGAAAGCAGAAACTAAACAGGGACACAGTGAATCTAACTGAAGCCTTGGACCAAATGGAACTAACTGATATATATAGAACATTTCATCCTAGAGCTAAAGAATACACCTTCTTCTCAGCTCCTCATGGTACCTTCTCCAAAATTGACCATATAATTGGTCACAAATCAGACCTCACCAGATATAAGAAGATAGACATAATCCCATGCATCCTATCAGATCACTATGGAATAAGGGTGGTCTTCAATGGAAACAAAAACAAAAGAAAACCCACGTACACATGGAGGCTGAACAATGCTCTACTCAATGATAACTTGGTCAAGGTGGAAGTAAAGAAAGAAATCAAAGACTTTTTGAAAGAGACCTAGAAAGACCACTTCTCAAATTCATCTGGAATAACACAAAACCCTGGATACCACAAACAATTTTCCACAACCCAAGATCTCCTGGATGATCATCATCCCTGACCTCAAGCTCTACTACAGAGCAATAGTGAGAAAAACTGTCTGATATTGGTAAGGAGACAGGCAGGAAGATCAATGAAATAGACTTGAAGAACTGGAAAAGAATTCGCACACCTATGTTCACTTGATATTTCATAAAGGAGCTAAAAACATCCAGTGGAAGAGAGACAGCATTTTTAACAAATGGTGCTGTATAAATTGGAGGTCAGAATGCAGAAAAATGCAAATCAACCCATTCTTATCTCCTGTACAAAGCTGGAGTCCAAGTGTATCAAGGACCTCCACATAAAACCAGGCACAGTGAAGCTTATAGATGTGAAAGTAGGGAAGAACCTTGAATACATGGACACAGGGTATAATTTCCTGAATAGAACACCAGTGGCTTATGCTCTAAAACAAGAATCAACAAATGGTATCTCATAAAACTGCAAAACTGCCAGGCAGTGGTGGCACATGCCTTTAATCCCAGCACTTGGGCAGCAGAGACAGGTGGATTTCTGAGTTCAAGGCCAGTCTATTCTACAGAGTGAGTTCCAGGACAGACAGGGCTACAGAGAAAAACCTTGTTTCCAAAAACCAAAAACCAAAATAAATAAATAAATAAATAAATAAATAAATAAAACTGCAAAGTTCCTGTAAGGCAAAGGACATGCTCAATAGGACCAAACAGCAACCAACAAATGGGGAAAAAGATCCTTACCAATCCTACATCTGATAGAGGGCTAATATCCAATGTATACAAAGAAATCAAGAAGTTAAGACTCCAGAGTCAAATAACTCTATTAAAAATGGGGTACAGTGCTAAACAGAGAATTCTCAACTGAGGAAACTTGAATGACCCTGAAGCACCTAAAGAAATATTCAGCAACCTTATTTATCAGGGAAATGCAAATCAAAACAACACTGAGATTCCACTTCACACTGGTCAGAATGACTAAAATAAAAAACTCAGGGACAGCAGATGCTGGAGAGGATGTGGGGAAAGAGGAACACTTCTCCATTGTTGGTGGGATTGTCATCTGGTAAAAGCACTCTGGAAATCAGTTTGGCGGTTCCTCAGAAATTAGACATAGTACTACTCGAGGACCCAGGTATGCCACTGCTAGGCATATACCCAGAAGATGCACCAACATGTAATAAGGACACATGTTCTATTATGTTCATAGCAGCCTTGCTTATAATAGCCAGAAACTGGAACTCAGATGTCCTTCAACAGAGGAATGGATACAGAAATTGTGGTATATATGCACAATGGAGTATATTCAGCTATTAAAAATGATGAATTCATGAAATTCTTAGGCAAATGGATGGAACTCAAAAGTGTCATCCTGATTAGGTAACCTAATCTCACACACACACACACACACACACACACACACACACACGCTCAAAAAATGCGGTATGCACTCATTGATAAGTGAATGTTAGCCCAAAAGCTCAAAATTAAAAAGTTACAATTCACAGACCACAGGAAGGTCAAGAAGAAGGAGGACTGAAGTGGGGGTGCTTGAGTTCCTTTGAGAAAGGGATAAAAATACTCACAGGAGCAATAATGGAGACAAAGTATGGAGCAGAGACACAAGGAAAGTCCACCCAAAGACTGCCCTACTTGGGGATTCATCCTGTAAACTCCTACCAAACCCCAACTCTATTTTGGATGACAAGTAGTGCATACCAAAAGGAGCCTGTTATAGTTGTCTCAGAAGGGGCCCTGTCAGAGCTTTTCACATACAGAGGCAGATGCTAGCAGCCAACCATTGGACTAGGCATGGGGTCCCAAATGGAGGAGTTGGAGGGTAGACTGGAGAAGTTGAAGGGGTTTAAAGCCCCATGGGAATAACAATGACATAGGGCACCCAGATGTCCCAGGACTCACAAGGACTAAACCATCAATCAAGGGATACATATGGTTCCAGCCAAAAATGTGGCAGAGGAATGCCTTGTCAGGCATCATTGGGAGGGGAGGTCTTTGGTCCTGTGCAGGCTCAATAGATGCTCCAACAAAGGGAAATCAAAAGGGATGGGGAGGTAGGAGTGAGTCAGGTGGAGGGGCATATACTTGGAGTCAGGGGGTGGGAGGAGGGGATGAGTGTTTTCAGGGGGTGGGGCACTGGGAAAGGTTTCAGCATTTGAAATGTAAATAAAGATTATATTCAATTAAAAATAAAAGAATTCTTCAGGTGAGAACTCTTTAGCTCTGTACCCCATTTTTTTTCATTTATTCTTATTTTTATTATTTTGTTATTTTAATATTTTTTTAATTTTATTTTTTTAATTTACATTCCAAATCACTTCCCCTTTCCCGTTTCCTCCCTCGCCGAAAGTCCCATAAGCCCCCTTCCCTCCCTCTTTTCTCCATTCAACCCTCTCTCTGTCCTGGCGTTCCCCTACATCCAGTCTTTCCAGGACCAGGGGTCTCTCCTTCCATCTTTTTAGAAATCTATTGATATGCGGATTGTGTCTAGGGTATTCCGAGATTCTGGGTCAATATCCCCTTATCAGTGACTGCATACCATGTGTGTTTTTTGTGATTGGGTTACCTCACTAAGGATGATATTTTCAAGATCTGACCATTTGCCTAGGAATTTCGTGAATTCATTGTTTTTAATTGCAGAGTAGTATTCCATTGTGTAGATATACCACATCTTCTGAATCCATTCCTCCGTTGAGGGACATCTGGGTTCTTTCCAGCTTCTGGCTATTATAAATAAGGCTGCTATGAACATAGTGGAGCATGTGTCCTTATTGCATGCAGGTAAAGTCTCTGGGTATATGCCCAGGAGTGGTATAACCGGATCCTCCGGGAGTGTCATGCCCAGTTTTCTGAGGAACCGCCAGACTGCTTTCCAGAGTGGTTGTACCAGCTTGCAATTCCACCAGCATTGGAGGAGTGTTCCTCTTTCTCCACATCCTCGCCAACAACTGCTGTCTCCTGTGTTTTTGATCTTAGCCATCCTGACTGGTGTGAGATGGAATCTCAGGGTTGTTTTGATTTGCATTTCCCTAATGACTAAGGATGATGAACATCTCTTTAGGTGCTTCTCAGCCATTAGATATTCTTCAGGTGAGAACTCTTTGTGTAGCTCTGTACCCCATTTTTTAATAGGGTTACTTGCCTCTCTGGAGTTTAACTTCTTGAGTTCTTTGTATATCTTGGATATTAGCCCTCTGTCGGATGTAAGGTTGGTAAAGATCATTTCCCAGTTAGTTGGTTGCCGCTTGGTCTTTTGACAGTGTCTTACCCCATTTTTTAATAGGGTTACTTGTCTCTCTGGAGTTTAACTTGTTGAGTTCTTTGTATATATTGGATATTAGCCCTCTGTCGGATGTAAGGTTGGTAAAGATCATTTCCCAGTTAGTTGGTTGCTGCTTTGTCTTTTTGACAGTGTGTTTTGCCTTGCAAAAACTTTGTAATTTAATGAGGTCCCATTTGTCTATTCTTGATCTTAGAGCATAAGCTATTGGAGTTCTGTTCAGGAAATTCTCCCCTGTGCCCATATGTTCAAGGTTCTTCCCTAGTTTCCCTTCTATTAGTTTCAGTGTGTCTGGTTTTATGTGGAGATCTTTGATCCACGTAGAATTGAGCTTAGTGCAAGGAGATAAGCATGGGTCAATTTGCATTCTTCTGCATGTTGACCTCCAGCTGAGCCAGCACCATTTGTTGAAAAGGCTATCTTTTTTCAACTGGATGGTTTTAGCTCCTTTGTCAAAGATCAAGTGACCATAGGAGTGTGGATTCATTTCTGGGTCTTCAATTCTGTTCCATTGATCTACATGTCTGTTACTGTACCAATACCATGCAGTTTTTAACACTATTGCTCTGTAGTACAGCTTGAGGTCCGGGATACTGATTCCCCCAGAGGTTCTTTTACTCTTGAGAATAGTTTTAGCTATTCTGGGTTTTCTGTTATTCCAGATGAATTTTTGAATTGCTCTTTCTAACTCTATGAAGAATTGAGTTGGGATTTTGATGGGGATTGCATTGAATCTGTGTATTACTTTTGGTAAGATGCTCATTTTTACTATATTAATCCTGCCAATCCATGAGCATGGCAGATTTTTCCATCTTCTGAGGTCTTCTTCAATTTCTTTCTTCAGAGACTTGAAGTTCTTGTCATACAGATCTTTCACTTGTTTGGTTAGAGTCACGCCAAGATACTTAATATGGTTTGTGGCTATTGTGAAGGGTATTATTTCTTTTACTTCTTTCTCAGCCTGCTTATCCTGTGAGTATAGGAAGGCTTCTGACTTGCTTGAAGAATATCTAATGGCTGAGAAGCACCTAAAGAGATGTTCATCATCCTTAGTCATTAGGAAAATGCAAATCAAAACAACCCTGAGATTCCATCTCACACCAGTCAGGATGGCTAAGATCAAAAACACAGGAGACAGCAGTTGTTGGCGAGGATGTGGAGAAAGAGGAACACTCCTCCAATGCTGGTGGAATTGCAAGCTGGTACAACCACTCTGGAAAGCAGTCTGGCGGTTCCTCAGAAAACTGGGCATGACACTCCCGGAGGATCCGACTATACCACTACTGGGCATATACCCAGAGGCTTTTCCTGCATGAAATAAGGACACATGCTCCACTATGTTCATAGCAGCCTTATTTATAATAGCCAGAAGCTGGAAAGAACACAGATGTCCCTCAACGGAGGAATGGATTCAGAAGATGTGGTATATCTACACAATGGAATACTACTCTGCAATTAAAAACAATGAATTCACGAAATTCCTAGGCAAATGGTCAGATCTTGAAAATATCATCCTTAGTGAGGTAACCCAATCACAAAAGAACACACATGGTATGCAGTCACTGATAAGGGGATATTGACCCAGAATCTCGGAATACCCTAGACACAATCTGCATATCAATAGATTTCTAAGAAGATGGAAGGAGAGACCCCTGGTCCTGGAAAGACTGGATGTAGGGGAACGCCAAGACAGGGAAATGAGAGGGGGTTGAATGGAGAAAAGAGGGAGGGAAGGGGGCTTATGGGACTTTCGGGGAGGGAGGAAACGGGAAAGGGGAAATGATTTGGAATGTAAATTAAAAAAAATAAAATAAAATAAATAAAAATAAAAGAATTACAATTGTTTCCCAATTCTTGCAGCTTCCCTATTCACAGGCCTATAATCATAATCATCATCATCATCATCATCATAACAATAACAATAATAATAATAGCTAACATCATTATTTAAACTTTAATTATTACCCTTTCAAGCTCAGAGCTCCAATACCAGCTACTTGCATTTTCTTGTGAAGCTCTAATGATAAATGAAATGGGCAAAGCTCCCAGTCAGTGGCCAGAAAGATTCAAGTTAACTCTTTTTTTTTTAAATTTTGTTTTCTTTTCTTTTCTAAATTTTTTTATTTACATTCCAAATCATTTCCCCTTTCCTATTTCCTCCCTCCCTGAAAGTCCCATAAGCCCCCTTCCCTCCTTCTTTTCTCCATTCAACCCCCTCTCGCTTCTCTAACTCCATAGTTCCCCAACTTTCTGCTTCTACATATTGCACACAATGAACTCCTAATAGTCCCTATGTTTTGTCTTAATTTTATTAATATACGATTTAACATATTCTATACTTGCTTATCCAGGAAACACTCTTAAATGTTGTGCAAAACTTATTTCATAACTTTAATAATTGTTTCTTTCTTTGGGGTCCCAATGTGGCTCTAATTCATTTTCTAATAATTTCATCACACTTTCTTTGCAAGTCAAGCATTAATCTGGAACTACCATTGTGCAGTTATTGAATTGTTTCTAAGATAAGTACACACAGCATGGACCTAGACCATTAGGACTGTACTGTTCTGTGCTCTGGTGTGCTATGCCCAATGTCTCAGTTTTTAATTGTTTAAGAATCATTACATAAGGGAACATCTTGTTGCACAGAATTCACCAAAGCAGAAGGAGAAAGAAATAAGAATGTTAGATATAATAGAATAATTATGCATACCAAGGCCAACTGAAAAACAGTCATGCACAAATGAAATCTATACAGCTGTTGTCCAGGACTTAGGTTAGGAGAAATGGGAACAACTGTTGTTACAAAGAGCTGCCATGGGCTACTGAAATGTCTCCATCCAGGCATACTGCAGGCAGTTCATTATTCCAGGTGATGTGTCTCCTGGAGGGATGTGTCTCCTGCTTCTCAGGGTCCCAGACATCATCCTTTTCTAAAAGGAGCTATTGCAGGCTTCTGAGATGTCTCCATCCTGGCCTACTGCAGGCAGTCTCTGTCATTGTTTGCTGTCCCCAACAATTCCATGATCTACATGTCTGTTTCTCTGCCAATACTGTGCAATTTTTAATACTATTGCTCTGTAATACAGCTTGAGGTCAGGGATGGTGATTCCTCCCTAAGGTCTTTTAGTGTTCAGGATTGTTTTTGCTGTCCAGTGTCTTTTATTTTCCCATAGGAGAACTCTTCCTTCAGTATCTATAAAAAAATGTGTTGCAATTTTGATGGGGAGTGCATTGAATCTGTAGATTGCTTTTGGTAAGATGGCCATCTTTCACTTTGTTAATCTTACCTATCATGAGCATGGGTGTTCTTTCTATCTTCTCATATCTTCAGTGTCATTATTTGGTGATTTTAATTTCTTGTCACACAGAGCTTTCACTTGCTTTGATAGAGTTGCAGCAGGATATATTAGTAGTAGGTATTTTTAGGGGTATTCTTTCTACAATTTCTTTCTTGGCCCATTTATAATTTGCATAAAGAAGGGCCATATTTTCTTTGAGTTAATTTTCTATCTAGTCACTTTGATGAAGGGAGGTGTTCTTCAGCTAGAAAAGTTCTCAGATAGAACTTTTGGAGAGCTTATGTATAATCACTGATCATCCACAAATAGAGATACTTTGACTCCTTCCTTTCTAATTGGTATCTTCTTGATCTCCTTTAGTTTTCTTTTTTGCACTATCTAGAAGGTTACGTACTACAGTGTATAGACAAGAAGACAGTGGTCAATCATATTTTGTCCCTGATTGTAGTGAAATTGGTTTAAATTTCTCTCCTTTCAATTTGATGTTGTCTAGTGACTTTCTGTATATTGTTTTCATTATGTTTAGATATATGTTTATTTCCCTGTTCTCTCTAATACTATTAACATGTCTATATATTTTTTTCTATTTTTTTATTTAAACTTTTTTAATCATCTAGACTTATCTCCCTCCTAGTCCACCCTCTGAGAGTAGCAAATCCCAAACCTCCTCCCGCCCACATGTCTCCAGACTCCATGATGATATTCCCATCCCCACACACACATACTCCACCAGACCTCCAACTCCTGAAGGCTCTGTGCTTCTTCTCTGACAGAGTCCAAACGCAACAGTCCTCTGCTGTACACATATTGGGGGCCTCATATCAGCTGGTGTACCCTCACATGTTGTTGTCTCCTTTTTAAGTGATCTCGGGGGTTCAGATTTATATTTTTGAGACTGCTAGTCTTCTTGTAGAGTCATCCTCCTCCTCAGCTTCTTCCCCGTTTTCCATAATTCAACCACAGAACTTTTTTTTCATTGGTTGGGTGTAAATATCAGCATCTGATTCTTTCAAGGGCTTGTTGAGTTTTTTGAGGGCAGGCAAGATAGGTGCCTAGCTGTGAGCATACTAAAGCATTAGTTATAGAGTCAGGCCTTGGGGCACCCCTTGAGTAGGATCCCATTTTGGACCTGTTGCTAGTTCTCCTTTTTCTCAGGCTATTCTCCATTTTCCCCTGAAGTTCTTTTAGAACGGCACAATTCTAGGTCAGAATTTTTACTGTAGTATGGCAATCCTTTCCCTCTACTACATGCCTTGTCTTTCTACTGGAGGTGGGCTCTATAAGATACCTCTATCCACTGTAGAGCATTTCATCTAAGGTCCCTCCCTTTGATTCCTGAGAGTATTTCCCCTCCCACTTCTCTAGTATATTCTAGATGGTCCCCTCACCTCTGACTTCCTGAGGTTGCCTATTTCCATTTTTCTGCTAGCCCTCAGGGCTTCACTTTTTTTCCCCAACCCAATACCTTATCATATTCTCATCTTCCCTTCCCTGTCCTCTTTCCTACCCATGTTCCTCCCTCCCTCTCCCCTCCTCTGATTGCTTTCTTCTCCCACAAATACTTGTCAACATGTGCCCTTTTCTTTTAGTTTGTTTAAAAGATGGATTAAGTTGGAAACTTTTTCTGTATTTAACCATCCCTGCATCCCTGGGTTATAGGCTATATGATCATAGTGAATGATGTTCCTGGACTTGGTTTGCAAATATTTTGTTGAGTACATTTCCATAAATGTTCAAAAGAAAAATTGGTATGAAGTTCTCTTTCTTACTTGAGTCTTTCTATGGATTAGGGTTTAGGATGACTGTGGTGTCACAGAATGAGTTTGGCATTATTCCTTCTATTTCTATTTGGTGGAATAGTTTGAGGATTAAGGATGAATCCTTAAATACTGGTAGTATTTGATACTTAAACCATGTCTTCTGGACTTTTTGTTGTTTTGTTGTACTAGTAGTTGTTATTGTTGCTGTTTTGTAGAATTTTATAAACTGTATCTATTTGCTCAGGGTCATAGGGATTTTTAAATAGTTTTCCTGATCTTGATTTCTTATCTATCAAAAAATCATATATTTAATTAAGATTTTTCTAGTTTTGTGGAATACAGGCTTTCGGTATGCATGCTACAGAATCATTTGAAACAATATATATTTTTCCAATAATTTATTTAAACACATTACATCCTTATCCCAAACTCCTCTTCTTCCCCTTCTACCCCTCAAAAACTTAGACAGAGTAAGCATTCAAATACTTAATAAATAGTTAATAAATAGATTTTCAAAGAAAATTAATCAAAAGAGTCAGGAAAAGGCACATCTTACTCATAAAAGAGAAATCTTCCAAGATGATTCTCGGTTCTGAAAAATCTATGCCTCAAATGAAAGGACTCTCACATTTGTAAAAGAAATATGCTAATGATTAAATTGCATGCTGAGTAGCATACATTAATAGTGGGAGGCTTGAACACCCTACACTCACCAATTGAGAGTAAATACTGAAAAAATTGAGAAATAATGAATTTAAGAAACATTATGGGTCAAATGGGCCCAACAGACACCTATAGAATGTTTCACTCACTTCTTTACATGTTTTTTTGGGATTTGAGATGCCTCATTTCAGATTTTTCTGCTTATATTTGTAGCCCATTTGTCAACTGGGTTACTTGGTTTTATTCTGAAGGCTAAGTTCCTGAGCCCTTTCTATATGTTGGATATTAACCTTCTATCAGATATCATGTTAGTGACACTCTTTTCCTAGTCAGGATGTTACTCTTTCATATTAATGAGAGTATTATTTGCCTAACAGAACATTTTCAGTCCCATCTATCAATTGTTATTCTTAACACCTGAGCCATTGATGATCTGCTCAGGAAATTCTCTCCTGTGCCAATGTGATTAAGGTGCTTGCCCACCTTCTCTTCTATTAGAATCATGCTTTATGTGGAGTTCCTTGATCCACTTGAACTTGAGTTTTGTACAAGCTGATAAATATGGATCAATATGCATTGTTTATATGAAGACCACCAATTTGTGCAGAACAATTTATTGAATATGTTTTCTTTTCCTCATTGCATGGATTTGATTTCTTTGACAAAATCAAGTGTCCATAGGTGTGTGGGTTTATTTATGGGTCTTCAATTGTATTGTATTGATCCACCTGTCTCTCTCTCTGTACCAATCGACACCCTGTAGTTTTTATCACTATTGTTCTGTAGCTTAAGGTCAGGGATGTTGATTATGCTTGGTTCTTTTATTGTTGAGAATATTTTTGTTATTCCACTTTTTTGTTTGTTATTCCATATGAAGTCGAGAATTTCTCTTTGCATTTCTATGAAGAATTGAGTTGGAATTTTGATGAGGATTAATCAGAATCTGTCTCTAGATTGCTTTTGGTAAGATGGCTCTTTTGAACATGCTTAGTTATCAGAGAAATGCAAATGGAATTGAGATTCCATCTTGCACAAATTCGAATGGCCAAGATTAAAAACTCAGACATCAGCAGATGCTGATGAGGATGTGGAAAAAGAGAAACACTCCTGCAAACTGGTACAACCACTTTAGAAATCAAACTGGAGGTGCCTCGGAAAATTGGAAATAGATCTACCTGAAGACCCAGCTATACCATTCCTGGGCAAATACCCAAAAGATGCTACCATACCACAATGACACATGCTCCATTATGTTCATAGCAGCCTTAGTTGTAATGGCTGGAATTTGAGAACAATCCAGATGTCCCTTAACAAAGAATAGATACAGAAAATGTGGTTTATTTACCCAGTGAAATACAGAATACTCATAATACATTCCACATACCTGAAAATGTTATACAAGAGGGAAGGCCCAAGTGAGGATGCTTCAATCCCACTTAGAAGTGGGAACAACATAATCACAGGAGTCAGAGCAAGGTAGCAACCTGAGTGTGAGAAGGGAGGAGGAGGGGAAATTATACAGGATAAGATACGGAGGAGACACAAGAGAAGCCCAGAGGACCAAGAGAATGAATGGAAAATTTTAGATGCCAGGGTTTGTGAGGCAGACTCTAGAAAGTCCTAGAGACCTGAGATGTAATAGATGCTGAGGATTGCTTGCAGGTGACCTTAGCTGAAATGTCCAATGTGTGTTGATGAAGCTTGAACAGATCACCTCCAGGAGTTGGACAGGGTTCCCACTGGAGGGATGGGGACACCAATATTCCTTCAAAATATTTGTACCAAAAATATTCCTGTCTAAAAGTAATGCAGGGACAAACATAGAATATACACTGAAATGAAAGGTCCATCAATGACCATCCCAACTTGGGATCTACCCCATCAACAGACACCAATTACTGATACTATTACTGAAACTATGTTGTGCGTGCAGACAAGAGCTTAGCATGACTGTCCTCAGAGACCATGGACTGAGACTAATGCATGTAGTTACAGCCAACTCCAGTACTGAAGTCAAGCCCCATATGGAAGAGTTACGGGAACGTATGAAGGAACTGAAGTTTATCGTAAACACGGAGTAAGACTAAGAGTGTCAACTTACCTGGTTCCTAGGGAGCTGCCAGATGCTAAGAAATTTAACAAAAACATGCCTAGGCTGCTCCAAGGTCGCAGGCACATATGTTCGAGATACTGCCTTGTCTTGTTTCAGTGGCAGAGGATATTCCAGATCCTGTAGAAAAATGATGCCCCAGGAAGGGATAATTCCTGGAGGTGTAGAGTAAACTCTCTGAGGTGAAGAGAATTGTGATAAGGTGAAGATTTCTGGGAAATGTGAATGTGAGAGGGCAATATTTGGCATGTAAATAAATAAAATGTAATGAAAGAATAATTTTTTTTTAATAATAGAGATTGGAAACACTATTTGAACATGACATTTCTTAATGAATACTATAACATTGTGAATCTTGGGTACATATATCTTACAGTAGTTAGTAAAAAATGCAGATAATGTGCCCTAAAAAACCTCACATATTGAATTATAATACTGAAGATGACATTTTCAACCATTATATAATTTTGGTGGTATTTTTTTATGTTATCTCTGCCTTCTTTTACACTACCAATACTTTTTTGTTTCTTTTATTTTTGAGATTATAAAACAATGTTATTTTCCATTCCCCACTCTTCTTCCAAAACTTCCCAATCACCCCTCCTTCCTATCTTGTCAGTTGGACCTTTCCAAGGACAGCCATTCTAGACTCCAGTTTGTAAACACACCATAGAATCAGTCTTAGTGTCAGGCCTTGTAGTCTCTCCTTGAGATGGATTCCAATTTGGGCCTGTAACTGGACCACCTTTCCCTCAGGCTCTTCTCCATTTGTGTCCCTGAAGTGTTTTTAGACAGGAATATTTCTAGGCCAGAGTTTTGGACTGTGCAATTGCAACCCCATCCCTGCACTTGAAGCAATGTCTGTCTACTAGAGGTGAGCTCAACAAGTTCCCTCGACCCATTGTTGAATATTTCATCTAAAGAGCCCGGGTATTGCTTTTATTATGTATTGTTTATTATGTTTTATTATGTCTTGAATTCTTACTCTCACCATTACTTTCAAAATGCAGGTGTATTATATTTTGTTAAATGCTTTTTCGGCATCTAAGGAGCTGATCACATTTGTGGGTTTGAATGTAATGTTCTATACATATTTGTTAGGAGTATTTTTTATATCAATTAGCTCCAGCATTGCTCAGTTCAAATTCTCTGCAAGAACTATATATTAGTTGAGTGGAGTATGGAAGTACCCCATTATCATTGTATGAGGTTCAGTACATTATTTAAGCTGAAGTAGAGATTCTATTCAAAAGTGAGCATTCCTGTATTTAATGGACAAATGTTAAAACTGAAATCTCATTTTTGGCTTTGTGAAATTTTCCTCTCATAAATGTTAGGTACTTGCCCATATCTTTTGACTAATTTTTGTAAGTCTATTATGTTAGATAACATTAGCTTCATAAGACCATTAGCATAAAATATATTTTTGAACCCTTTACTCTGAGATGATATCTCCTTTTGATATTGAAGTGTGTTTGCTGTATGCAGCAGAGGATGAATCCTGATTTCATATCTAACCCATTAATATGTGTGTCTTTGAATAGTAGAAGTGAGGTCCTTGTTATTGAAAGAATCAGTGCCGAGTATGCACTGATTGTTGTATCTCTTATACCTATTATTTTCTTTTAGTTGTTCATTGTGGTAATTCTGTGGGTTTTGTGTGTGTGTGTGTGTGTGTGTGTGTGTGTGTTTTCTTTTGGATTTGGTTGTGTGAGTTAATATATTTGCTATAATTTTTGATGTGTGTTGTTAACACACTTATTATGGCTTTTCTTCTAGCATATTTCATAGGACTGAATTTCTAGATCAATATTTTTGAAATTTGAATTTATTGTGGAATATTTTAATTTCTTCATCCATGTTGCACAGGGAGCCTTCTTAGGGGAGCATTCCTACCAGAGTCTCTTAGAGCTGATTTATCAGCATGGCTTCAGAGGAGATAGGAGTCAGGGGATAGAATGAGTCAGATGATGGTCTAGTGAATTTAGCATCTCTGTGTCATTGGCAATTAGGCAAATTCTGTGGCTCTGATGAACTAACAAACAGATACTTTTTTTATTATACAATAGTCACAGACCAAAGAGAGACTAATTATTATCCAAGTGGTAGAGATTATGTATTTGAGTTTTTATTATACTGCAAGGGATTCAAGTTGAGTTACAATGGGAAAATATAAACAAAACAGATTATATTCTCATTATTATCCCTAAACCTCCAATTAAGGAGTCTAAAGAATGTCTTGTCCAAAGCAAACACATTCAATATTTCACAGCTTACTTTTATACTGGCACTATTTGCAGTTTTATGGCACTCCAGACAAACAGAAAACACACAAACAAGATTTTATGAATACCAAATTGTAGTACCTAACTTATTTACTATATATCTTATCAACAATGCTCTAATATAGGAAAAGTGTATTTTATTCCATCTATCTTATTTAATGAGTTTTCTTTTTTCAGGGATATACCCTGTATAACACTCCATCTTTAAACTACAATTTCAGAGAACTCTGAGCTATAATAAAAAGAACCTTAATTCTGTTCTCTTAACCTATTTTCCTGGCCAGTTAGAGTTCTTTCACTTGTCTCTGTTTACCCTACACCAATTCTTCTCTTTGAGTTTGCTCATGAACAGATACTTCACTAAGTTTCTGCCAGTAATAGACTCATCTACCTATGTGTTTCTCTGTGTTAAGACATGAAGATTGTTTCCAAGCAGTGGTTAAATAAAGATCATTGAGGATTTGCCTAACAGGATTTAAACATATTTTTGTCCTTCAGGAAAAAACAAGAAGTAAATAATAATGCAGAATGTTACCAAGAATACAATAGAAAAAGAGAAAAAACAATGTTAAAGATAGAAAGACATGATTATATTAAT
Source organism: Tokudaia tokunoshimensis (assembly GCA_036184795.1). Classification (NCBI taxonomy): domain Eukaryota; kingdom Metazoa; phylum Chordata; class Mammalia; order Rodentia; family Muridae; genus Tokudaia; species Tokudaia tokunoshimensis. The sequence goes on along the minus strand of BTHU01000001.1, from coordinate 62,331,546 downwards.
CTGCTCAGAAATGTTAGAATTGTGTGAAGCACCAGTGCTGTCTTCATAACTTTCACCATTTCTAATTCATTTTTCTGTGCCAAGGGTTAATGAAATTTTTTCTGGGTATTATATTAAGGGCTGCCATCTTTGTTCTTGTAGAGTCTGCAGTACATCAATGGAAACTTCCTAGCATTTAAATCTTCTTAGAAAAAATGTAGTCATAATGTTTTTTATGCACAGTGTAAAAGTTAAATTATGTTATCTAAATGCTGATTTCTCTGTCCACATACACAGTTTGAATATGGACATGGCATTGTAATGCTTATGTCAAGAAGCTCCTGTCTCTTTTTTTTGTATACTTTATTTACATTCCCAATGATTCCCCTTTCCTGGTTCCTCCCTCCCCAAAAGTCCCATAAGCCCTCTTCCCTCTCCCTGTTCGCCATTCAACTCCCACTTGCTTCTCTGTCCTGGTATTCCCCTACATCCAGTCATTCCAGAACCAGGGTTCTCTCCTTCCTTCTTCTTGTAGATCAATTGATATGTGGATTGTGTCTTGGGTATTTCGAGATTCTGGGTTAATATCCCCTTATCAGTGACTGCATACAATGTGTGTTCTTTTGTGATTGGGTTACCTCACTAAGCATGATATTTTCCAATTCTGACCATTTACCTAAGAAGTTTGTGAATTCATTGTTTTTAATTGCAGAGTAGTATTCTATTGTGTAAATATACCACATCTTCTGTATCCATTCCTCTGTTAAGGGACATCTGGGTTCTTTCCAGCTTCTGGCTATTATAAATAAGGCTGCTACGAACATAGTGGAGCATTCATTGGTATAATAGTTTGTAAAACTCATAGGAATAACCTATGTAACAAAAGTGAACTATTGCAAATGATTTCTGAAAACTGGTTTGATGAACTCGACTTGTGGGAAAATATTCCCAAAAGGAATCATGTCTGTAACCTTCATGTCTACTGACATGAATGTATTCATAAGGGAACACAGAAGGATAATCCTAACCAAAACTATTCCCCCTATTTTTCACCTGGCCAGAGGGTTGCAGATGCAGAGCCCCGGGCCAGAGAGTGCTTCAGAATCCTCTAGAGGCAAACAGTGAACTGAAAAGTAAATGCTGTGAGAAGAAGGTATGCTCTTTACATCAACAAAATGTGACACCTGGATCTGTTATGAAAATTTGAAATCTGAGATTCTGCCTGCTTGATGTTTCATGCTGCATTTTGCTCAGACACCAATATTGATGAAATGGCAAAGATATTCTCTTTGAATTTTTTCTTCTTGGTTCTGAAGCCTTCCTTTCTTTTTTGCCATTTGAGTGACCCCAGATGCTTTTGGAGAATAAAAGACATAAATAATTATCTAGGAGATAAAGATCTTGATTGTTTCTTTTCCATTTATACAAGTCACGGTTATGTGAAGAATGATTACTTCAGTGAGGATCTAGACAAGCAGTAAGTACATCTTTCATTTATGCATAAATGCACATTAAGCATTCTAGGAACAGGGAGTGAGAGAGAAGATCCTTTTTGACTTCTGGCTGTTCATTTCTAGGACATAATTAAAATAAATTTTGTTTCATGTCTACCCATTTCACTAATTATGGTAGTTTATGGTATAGCTTGTTAATTATAATTTTGAATCAAAAACCAGCTAGATGCCGAATGAATGAATGACACTATTGAACTTGCTCTTAGAGAGATTCCCTTTATATGACAGTTTCCATCCTATGGTTTCATATCATTCTAGTGTATGTGGTCTTGTTTGTGACTAAGTGTCTGAGACATCTAGGGGTCCAGGTTAGTTGAGACTGATGGTCTTCCTATGGGGTCTCCCTCATCCTCAGCTTCTTCTTTCCTTTTCCTAATTCAACCACAGTGATCTGTGAATCAGTGCAAGGTTTGGGTGGAAGTATATGCATTTGTCTCAGTCAACTGCATATTGGACCTCTCAGAGGACAGCCATGCTAGCCTCCTGACTGTACAAACACCATAGCATAATAATAGTGTCAGTCCTTGGAATCTCCATGGAGATGGATCCCAATTTGACCAAGTCACTGGACCTTCTTTTCCTAAGACTTTTCTCCATTATTTCAATGTAGTTCTTTTAGACAGAAACATTCCTGGGTCAGAGTTTTTGACAGTGGGGTGGCAAACACATCTGACAACATTATGCCCTTTCTTTCTACTGGAGGTGGACTCTACAAGTTCTCTATACCTACTGTTGGACATTTCATCTAAGGACCCTGAATATTGTTTTCTTATGTTTAGGTATGAGCCTTGAGTACATGATCTCTCCAATACTTTTAATGTGAAGAGGTATTGTGTTTTGTCAAATGGCTTTTTAGCATCTGAGATGATCAGGTGCATTTTTGAGTTTGTTTTATGTTAGATTAAGCTAATGGATTTTCACATAGTGAACACATCTTGAATCCCTGGGACGCTTTTCAAATTAATTCTCCTATAGTACTAATAAGTGTTAGGTCTACATAATATGATATATATTTTTCTCTTGATGCATATCTATAGAGAAATTTACAGTAAATCAGTGAATAATTCAAATGTCTTTCTTTGAACAATGCAGAAATATTTTCCTATTTTTCTCTCACAAGTTGCCTACCTTGTGGTACCTGTTTTTAAAATAGCGTATATTACCTATTTGTGGATATCATAGAATGAATGATCATCATATTTAATCCCTTACAATAATTCTTCCAGATTTATGCATTCTCCCGTGCTACTAAATGCACTCTTTTAAGAAAATAAACAAGTCCACTTTGCACTACAGATAAGCTCTTATATTTGTGGCCTTATATTGCATGAGGTTTAACTCTCAAGGGGATACAGTTTTAAAGACTACTGATTCTTTCTCATTTAGCATTTTACCTCATTCACATCTATCCATTGCCTATATTAGTCTTTGTTTTTATCATATTCTTTGCACAGATAGATATAGATTTTTATTTTTCATATGTGTATATAATGGCTTTATATGGGATAATAAGAGGCTAATTTCTAAATAGAGTAATCAAATTTGAAAATTCAAATGTCACATCACTTTGGTGTTTAGAAGTAGAAGATTTAGTGCCGCATTGAACAGATAATTATTCTCATCAGATAATCTCCAAACTTTCCACAGATTAAAGAGAAATTGCAGAATTGTTTAGTAGAAACTCACCAAGCAGATAAGAAAATTGTGATATTATTGATAATGGCAAAACAAAACCAACAATATTTTAAAAAAGTAAAACATTAAATATTTTATATAGAAAACATTAGCTATAAAATGATTATATAATAAAAGTTAATGCAAATTAAATATATGATTTCAAAAAATTAAGCATGAATTTTACTATAGCTGATTTGATTTAGGTGGATACTTTTTCAATTTAATTTTTGTAGATAATTAATGATCCATGGGTTTCAAGTGTGAATGCAACATATATGTGTGTGTGTGTGTGTGTGTGTGTGTGTGTGTATGTGTTTGTGTATGTATGTGTACGTATGTGTGTGAGCATGTGTGTATGTATGTGTTTGTGTGTGCATGTGTGTGTGTCCAACACCACTGTCAAGCTTGAAATACTAGAAGATTTTGTGGAAATACTGAATGCTGGGTCCTCAACTCTTAATCTTTTAACAATTCATCCCTACCCTAATCTGAAATCTACTTTCAGGTTCCATACTTGTACATTTGAATTTTTAAAATAATTGAGATAATATGCCTTGTGCCCTATTGTGCTTTTTACTAAGCCTACTATATTCAAGTCCATCTGAATTACAGCATAAATCAAATTTATGTCCCCATCATTGTTTATACAAAATACACTTTTAGTACAATATATTCAAATTGTGAGTTTATCTTCTTCAATTCCTGAAACATCATTTACTAATTACCTCCCATATGGACCCACTTCAGTACTTTTACCCACTAAAAACTTGCATTATAAAGAGTAGTAATAAAATAAGGTAAATATTTTAGATTATAAAAATTATTCACTCAACCATAAAATGAGCCCATGCAAAAACAAAAAAGGCATGAGAAACACACTTATATACAAATAAAAATTAAACATATGTATCTTTACAAACAAGAAGCCCATTAAAATAAAAATGTGGAAGCTGTAACATAAACATGAAAGAATTGTAAACTTCAAAAGTTAATCTCCTGAAAAATATAATGAGACAAAGAATTTCCAATATGTCACTGAATTTATCTTGTGATGTTCACGTACTTGGCATAAGTTTTCCCTTGAAATTGATTCACCAGAGATTTATTTTTGTATCCCTGTAGGGATACAAAATTTAGAGTTGAGATTCCTAAACAATAATAGACATAGATGTATTTTTATTCTTCTCCATGAACCCACATATTTTGGCCAATATCATTATTCAAGACATTTACTTATGCTAGTGCAGTTTTCTGGCCTTTTTTTTATCTAAAAACCTTCTTGTGTCCAAAGGTGTGTTTTTCTTTCTAGGTCTTCGGTTGCATTATATTGAACAAGCTCCACCCCCTTCAAGCCAATTGTATTGATAGAAGTGTGGAGTACAAAGTGAGGACAGAAATTAGTTATGTTACTTAAGAGGGTTTTAGCTATTGTTTTTTTTTTTTAATTCTAAACTGTAGTTTGTAAAGAAAAGTCAATATTACTTGACATATTAAAATTTCATCCGCGGGCGGTGGTGGCGCACGCCTTTAATCCCAGCACTTGGGAGGCAGAGTCAGGTGGATCTCTTAGTTCGAGGCCAACCTGGTCTACAGAGTGAGTTCCAGGACAGCCAGGGCTATACAGAGAAGCCCTGTCTTGAAAAACTAAAAAAAAAGAAAAAAAATAAAATTTCATCCATCAGTAATTGAAGTGGATTAATTAGAGAACTCAATTTCTAAAATGCATAAGATTCTCCACTAGTGGAGCAGCATTAAAAAGTATTATACAATTTCAGGTATTTCTGAATCAAAGAAAAGAATTCTAACAAATAAGTGAATAAGATTAAAATAAAATTTTATTTAAAAAATAATTTCTAAATAATAGAAAAAATAAAAATGTTAAGTCAATTCAATACCAGTTTCAGAACCACAAGTTATGTACAAACATAAATATTTACTGTAGTCCCAAAGCATCACAGAAAATAGAGATGAGGCAAAAGCAAAATACTCAAATACAACACACTAAATATACTGCTGTTAAATAAGATTATCAAACTCTTTAAAAATATATCAAAGCAGATGTATACAGCTAAATTATGTTTAATAAATGAAAGAAATTAAAGTGAATGTATTAGAATCAGAACATATCTGGACAAATCTGAACCAAATAGAACCCAAGGACAGTTCTGCAATGCCCAATGATTTTAGAGAAAGAATGAATTAGCACAACCTAAAGAGTACATGTGAAGCTCGGGGAGCACAATCCAAACCAAATGATTAGTTGTAGTTATAACTAATCTTATATCACTCAATTTTGGACAGCCTTAAATAGAGAATGAAAAGAGATGAACTGTGTTAAATACAGAAATAAATGCAAGAATTATTGTGGTATTTGGCTTAGTCATGAATTCTTTAGACTTTTGCAATTGCTGATACAGAAATACTTGGCTATCTTTTCTTCATTTCATTATGTAGAGTGATGACATTTTTAGTGCTGATTCTATAAAAAATAATATTAAATATAGGAGACAATTCTTATTTCTATTCCACATATGTTGGGTATAAGATTAACAAGATGAAGTAATGGGCAGATTCATTGTTGGCTCAGAAATCTTTTTCTATACATAGACAACACAGATACTACACAATATTCAAGAAAAACAAGATGGAACTGTAGAAAATTTCAAAATTGACAGAATCCTCTTAATATAAAGCTCACAGATTGAAAATAAACATAATTAAAACATCAAAAGAAAAAGGTCACAAGGTGTCTAATTTCAGAACACAGTTAAAGAAGATGAAAAAAGAAGAAGAAAACAGGGCTGGAGAGATGGAGCAGTGGTTAAGAACACTAACTGCTCTTCCAGGGTTCCTAAGTTCAATTCCCAACAACCGTATGATGGCTCAATGCTTAATACATTTGTTTATTTTAGATACAAGTCTTATAAACAAAAGAATAAAGTTCAATTCATCAAATTAAAAAACAACATTAAGATTGGTAAATTATTTTGCAGGACTCACAGCCTAATACTTCACAATAATCAATTGTGTGAACATATGAATGTGTCAAAAAATAAGCTAAGAAATCTTTTCTTAAGCCACATTGAGTTTTATTTAAAATTACCATAATCAGAACCTATATCCCCCATGATTGATGTGCTCTGTTTTCAGGGTGACAAGTAAGATCATCCACTTGATTTCTGCTGCTTATTTTGCCGTTGAAGAAATCAATAGGAATGCTCATATTTTACCAAACATTTCCTTATTAGTTAATGTTGAATGTAACTTAGTTGAGGATATTGTGGAAAATAATTGGTCCTTTAAAAAAAAGGAAATTATTCCTAATTACTACTGTAAAAATCAGAGAAGATATTTAATTGTACTTACTGGACCTATATGGACGGCATCTTATAAACTTGGACCATTCCAGTACTTCTCCGGAACTCCAGAGGTAAGTCACAGAGGGTTACTTTTAAGGAAATATTATCTTTCTACAGTCTCAGTTTTTTGGAATCAAGGCTAATTAAAATTCAGAGAATTTATTTGTACCTATTCTGATCTATTGAACATAAAGGTTAGACACATTTTTGGGGGGCAAACTCAACAACTTTATGATAAATGGTCAACAGAGACAACATACAGTTTAATGTTTTACCAGGTGACTTACACGTATAGCAATTCACAAGACATTGGATTTGATTTTCTTAATAAGATGAATAATCAACACTTTCTCACATTTCTAGCATGTGCACTGTCACACTTAGTTCTTAGAATGAGTCCTGTACATTCCATCTTCTTCATAATGATCCTTATGATCAATATCTTTCAGCTTTACTGTGGTTATTTTCATTTCCTAAGTGACCAGGAACAGTTTCCTCATCTCTATCAGATGACTCCCAAGGACACATCTCTACCACAAGGCATGGTGTCCCTAGCAGTTCATTTTGGATGGAACTGGATAGGAGTTATCGTTTCAGATGAGGACCATGGAACTCAATTTCTTTCTGAACTTAGAACAGTAATGGAAAGAAACACTGTCTGCTTAGAATTTGTCACTATTATCCCAAATGATCGGTTATTATACCTTAAAATGTTTATTAAATATTATCGCCAAATCATAACGTCATCAGCACAAGTTGTGATTGTCTATGGGAATAAAGGATCTCCTATACAATTTAACTTCATATTATGGAAATTTAAAAACATTCAGAAGCTCTGGGTTAGTGTGTCACAATTTGATATGATCGCAATGTTAGGAGATTTCATGCTTAACTCCATGCATGGGACTATTATTTTTTCACATAAGCAGTCTGAGATGTCTGGTTTTAAACAATTTATGCAGACAATGCAACCTTCTAACTACAGTAATGACATTTCTTTTGCTAAACTGTGGTGGACTTACTTTAACTGTTCTTTACCACCACCTACTTGTACAACACTGAAGAAATGTGCAGTCAAAACCCTATTTAAATGGCTTTTTATGCCACCCCTTGGAATGTCCATGAGTGAAACAAGTTACAACTTATACAATTCTTTGTATGCTGTGGCCTACTCACTACATGAAATGCTCCTGCAACAAGTAGACACAGGCTCAGAACATGATAGAAATGTACTGGAATTTAACTCCTGGAAGGTAATAATTCTTACTCTGAACGGCATATATATCATAAAGATGGTATTCAAGAAGGGAAGCATAAATTCAAAATACTGTACTTAAGTAAAATTTATCCTAAATGCATGTATTTATGACTCTTCTACTGCATATGAAGCACATCATGTTAGTGTCATAATTTACGTTACAGCCAACAGTCATTCCCAAGTTAGCATCTCCCAATCTCAGTTAAGAAATTCCCTCTTTTTTTTCAATAACACATGAATCTTATGAGTTTACCATCTGAATTTTTTTCTTATGCAATTGTAAATGAAATTAAAGAAATGACCTTTTTTTATTTGATCAAAATTTTTCTTTTTTATTAGATATTTGCTTTATTTACATTTCAAAGGTTAACCCCTTTCCATGTTACCCCACCAAAAAAAAACCCCTATCCCATCCCCCATCCCCCTGCTCACCCTGCCCCAATTTCCTGACTTGCATTTCCCGATTCTGTTGAATGGAGCCTTCATAAGACCAATGGCCTCTACACTCATTGATGTCTGAAATGGTCATCATATGCTACATATGTAGCTGGAGCCTTGGGACCCTCCTTGTGTACTCTTTGGTTGGTGGTTTAGTCCCTGGGAGCTCTGGGGATACCTGTTGGTACATATTATTGTTCCTCCTGTGGAGCTGCAAACCCCTTTAGCTCCTTGGGTCCTCTCTCTAACTGTTCCATTTGGGGATCCTTTTCTCATTCTATTGGTTTATTGGTTGGCTGTTAGCCATGGCTGTTTTGATCCACTTTCTGATAAGGATCAAAGTAACCACACTGGTCTTCCTTCATTTTGAGCTTAATGTGGTCTGTGAGTTGTATCTTGGGTATTCAGAATTTTGTGCTAATATTCACTTATCAGCGATTGGATACCATGTGTGTTCTTTTGTGATTAGGTTACCTCATTCAGGATGAAAGTTTCTAGCACCATTCATTTGCCTAAGAATTTCATGAATTCATTGTTTTTAATAGCTGAGTAGTACTGCTTGTGTAAATGTACCACATTTTCTGTATCCATTCCTCTGCTGAGGGACATTTGTTAAAAATGCTATCTTTTTTCCACTGGATGGTTTTAGCTCCTCTGTCAAAGACAAAGTAACCACAGTTGTGCAGGTTCATTTCTGGGTCTTCAGTTCTACTCCATTGATCTTCCTGCCTGTTTCTGTACCAACACCATACAGTTTTTATCCCTATTGCTCTGTGGTAGAACTTGAGGTCAGGGATAGTGATTCTGCCAGAAGTTCTTTTATTGTTGAGAATACTTTTTGCTATCCTGTGTTTTTTGTTATACCAGATAAATTTGGAAATTGCTCTTTCCAACTCTATAAAGAATTGAGTTGGAATTTTGATAGGTATTGCACTGAATCTGTAGATTGCTTTAGGGAAGATGGCCATATTTACTATATTAACCCTGCCAGTCCATGAGCATGGGAGATCTTTCCATCTTCTGAAATCTTCAATTTCTTTCTTCAGTTACTTGAAGTTCTTGTAGTAGAGATAATTCACTTTGTTGTTTAGAGTCACACCAAGGTATTTTATATTATTTGTAGCTATTGTGAAGGTTGTCATTTCCTTAATTTCTTCTCAGCTACTTTATCCTTTGAGTATAGGAAGTCTACTGATTTGTTTGAGTTAATTTCATATCAGCCACTTTGCTGAAGTTGTTTATCAGGTTTAGATGTTCTCTTGCGCAATTTTTGAGTCACTTAAGTATAATATCACCTGCAAATAGTGACAATTTCACTCCTTCCTTTCCAATTTGAATCCTTTTGACTTCCTTTAGTTTTCTAATTTCTCTGGCTAGGACTTGGAGAACTATATTGAACATGTAGGGAGAGAGTGGACAGCCTTTTCTAGTCCCTGATTTCAGTGGGTTTGCTTCAAACTTCTTTCCATTTAGTGTGATGTTGGTTACTGATTTGCTATATATTACTTTTAGTATATTTAGGTATGCACCTTGAATTCCTCATCTTTCCAAGACTTTTATCATGAAGAGATGTTGGATTTTGTCAAATGCATTCTCAGCGGCTAATAAAATGATCATGTGGTTTTTATCTTTGAGTTTGTTTATATAGTGGATTGCATTGATGGATTTCCATATATTGAACCATCCTTGCATCTCTGGAATGAAGCCTACTTGATCATGGTGGATGATCGTTTTAATGTGCTATTGGATTCAGTTGGCAAGAATTTTATTGAGTATTTTTGCATCGATATTCCTAAGGGAAATTGATCTAAAGCTCTCTTTGTTTGGTCTGTGTGGTATAGATAGCATAGTAATTGTTGCTTCATAAAATGAATTGGGTAGAGTTCTATCTGTTTCTATTTTGTGGAATTGTTTGAAGAGTATTGATACTAGGTCTTCTTTGAAGTTCTGATAGAACTCTGCATTTGTAACCACCTGGTCCTGGGCCTTTTTTGGTTGGAATATTATTAATGACTGCTTCTATTTCTTCGGGAGTTATGGGATTGTTAGATCATTTATCTGATCCCTATTTAACTTTATCTGTCTAGAAAATTTTTCATTTCTTCTAGATTTTCCACTTTTGTTGAGTATGGGCTTTTGTAGTAGTATCTGATGATTTTTTGGATTTGCTTGGTATCTGTTGTTATGCCTCCCTCTCAATTCTGATTTTGCTGATTTGGGTACTGTCTCTGTGCCTTCTGGTTAGTTTGGTCATGGGTTTATCTATCTTGTTGGTTTTTTTTCAAACAATCGGCTCCTGGTTTGGTTCTTTTTATAGTTCTTTTTGTTTCTACTTGGTTGACTTAAGCCCTGAGTTTGATTATTTCCTGAAGTCTACTCTTCTTGTGTGCATTTGGGTCTTTTTGTTTTAGCGTCTTCAGCTGTAATATTAAGCTGAGAGTGTATGCTCTTTCCAATTACTATTTGGAGGCACTCATAACTATGAGTTTTTCTCTTAGCAGTGCTTTCATTGTGTCCTATAAGTTTGGGTATGTTGTGCCATTATTTTAATTAAATTCTAAAATTTTGTTAATTTCTTTATTTCTCCCTTGACCAAGTTATCATGAGTAGAATGTTGTTCAATTTCCAGATATATGTTGGCTTTCTGTTATTTTTGTTTTTATTGAAAACCAGTCTTTGTCCGTGGTGATCTGATCGGGATCATGGAATTATATCAGTCTTCTTATATCTGCTGAGGTCTGTTTTGTGACCACGTATTTGGTCAGTTTTGGAGAAGGTATTGTGAGGTGCTGAAAAGAAAGTATATTCTTTTGTTTTAGGATAAAATGTTATATAAATATCTGTCAAATCCAGTTGTTTCATAACTTCTGTTAGTTTCATTGTTTCTCTGTTTAGTTTGTGTTTCCATGATCTGTCCATTGATGAGAGTGGGATGTTGAAATCTCCCACTATCATTGTGTGGTGTGCAATGTGTGCTTTGAGCTTTAGTAAAGTTTCTTTTATGAATGTGGATGTTCTTGTATTTGGAGTATATACGTTCAGAATTGAGAGTTCAACTTGGTAGATTTTTCCATTGATAAGTATGAAGTTTCCTTACTTATCTTTTTTGATTACTTTAGGTTGAAAGTCAATTTTATTCGATATTAGAATGGCTATACCAGCTTGTTTCTTGTTACCATTTGCTTGGAAAATTGTTTTCCAGCCTTTTACTCTGAGGTAGTGTCTGTCTTTGTGCCTGAGGTGAGTTTCATGTATGCAGCAAAATATTGGGTCCTGATTATATATCCAGTCTGTTAGTCTATGTCTTTTTATTAGAGAGTTTAGTTCATTGATATTAAGAAATATTAAGGAGAAGTTATTGTTGCTTCCTGTTATTTTTGTTATTAAAGTGAAGTTATGTTTGTGTGACTCTTTCTAAGTAATGTAATGAATAGAATTCACACACTTTCTAATAATTTTTCTGTATTTTGAACAATTGTATATTTAGTTTCCCTATCTTATGATCAATTAATGCTATTGGCAGAAAAAAATGGATAATTTATCACTATAATCCAAACATAAAATTTTTGTGTGCATATGTAATGACATCTAATACAGTGAGAAAAAAATGTATTTGTAAAGCATAGTGAAAGTATAAGTGTATATTGAATACATTTTACTTTCTCAGTACTGAAGACTTCTGATAAATGTAGATTTGGGGATATGAATGATAATGGATATGAGAGATATCACAAACTTTATAATTTCTGTACTAATGTCTATGCATAGTTGAAACTAAAATGCAAATATGTTTTAGATGTTCTCTTTTTTGAAGACCATACAATTTGTAAATCCTGCTGGAGATCCAGTGAACATGAACCAGAAAAGAAAACGGGATAAAGAGTATGACATTTTCTATATCATGGATTTTTTAAGACAGGAAGGACTTAAAATGAAAATAGGAAGTTTTTCTGGTCATTTTCCAGATGGGCAACAACTATTTATATCTGATGAAATGATAGAGTGGGCTTCAGATATCAAGCAGGTAATTTAATTTTCATTTTAATGCTTTACATGAAGCAAAACTTCCTATAAACTTGTCTGCTTTTGTTTTGTTACAGAATAAAATTTTTAACATTTCCTCATTTTTTGACTTCCACCATCCTCAATTCTCCCCACCCCCATCTCTTTCTCTCCCCATCTATTTCATCTCCCTCTTACTCTGTCATTATTGTTTCATGATATAAAAAGTACCAAATATACATACAGGTTTTATTATTAAAAGTTTAAACGGTACAAATTTGCTTTGTAAGATGATATGGTATATAAAGAGAAATCTTTAACTGACTTTCCCTTGTGAATCACTCCAGAGTTTTGACACACGTTAAACTGTTAATTTCTATAATGTATCTGATTTTCTTCAGACTGTAGCCTCCGTGTGTAGTGTGTCTTGCAGACCAGGACTCAGAAAATTCTTACAGGAGGGAAAGGCTGTCTGCTGTTTTGATTGTTACCCCTGCCCAGAAAATGAAATTTCCAACATGACAGGTAGGGTACATTTTCTCAAAGTACTGAAATGCACATAGTTTTCAAAATTCCTTTGAAAAAAACACATCAGAAACACTGTGATAATAAATAAAATACTCCTTCTCTTAGACTATGTATTTTGTTTCATAATTCTAGAAGCAATGAAAACAATAATTCTTCAGAGTACTAAAGATTAAGAATTTCTTATAGTTGTATGTTTCAAAAATATTAAAGATAAAGATAATTTGCTTTTTATTTTTTCAGTATCCAAGGATATTTAAAAAAAACACTACATGTTAATTGATGTTATATCATGTTTTAGAAGTATGAGTTTTTGAATTGTGCTATGGTATATCAATACTATCAATGAGAGTTTGCATTTTCAATTGTCATCTGTTTCAGACGAGTTTAGAGTCCAACATCTGGAACTCTAAATAATAGCTCTTATTCTAAGATTCATATATAGTATTCACAGAGATATCATAATTAGATTTGAAGTGTTATTGAGTTTGTGGTTAACTAAAGATTTGAAAATTGGTTTTCAAACCTGTAGTGTATAAGAAAGAAGGAGTAAAGAATTAACTTCTACTTCACTGGTTAGAAATAGCCAGACAAATAAATAAAAGTTAGAGAGCCAGGCCAGTATGTAAATGGTACCATATGATTTTAATGTGAGGATTATGAAAATGAAGCACTTATATGAAAAGTTATCCTAAAGTATTAATAAAATTTCACTACAAAACCCAAAGACTACAGTAACAAATAAAAACACATAAAGTGATATAGAAAATAAATTAATAAATACTTTATTGATTCAAATTATATCATAGCACATGCATCAAAATCAAATAGTCAAATACATTGTCTTTTGAGTTGGTTGAATACAAGACACGAAAATAAATTTTATCAAGTTTACCTTTGCTGCTATATTTTTCCTTTTCCTTGTAAATAGTATCTTTTCTCATACAGTGTATCCAACCATATTTTGAATCCTTCTACTCTTCTTGGTTTCCTCCCAATTCATTTTCTCCCAGAACCATTCCCTTTCTATTTTATGTTCAGAAAAGTGTGAACATCCCAAAGAAGATAGTCAAACAGGACAAAAGAATAGACAATAAGACAAGAAATGCATCAGAATTAGAAAAATGGGCAAGGCAACCCAATAGGATCAAATGAGATTTAGGGGCCCAGAATCATTCAGAGATATACCTGCTCCCACTGTTAGGAGTCCCACAGAAACTCAGACTAACTGCCGTACCATATATCCAGAGCACTGGTGCAGATCTACACAGGCTTCTTGATAGATGCTTCAGATTTCGTGCCTCTCCTGTGAGAATTCTGCCTAGATAAAATGGTAGAATGTGGGTTTTAATGTGGTGTCCTCTTCAGTTTTTCAGTTTTTCCTACCCTTTTTCTGAAGGGAGGAACATGATACAGATGTCTAATTTAGTCTGTCTCTTCATAACTGGATCTAGGTCTATACAGCTGCTCCTGCTGCTTAAGAAAGATTCTCTGCTGATGCCAGGATAGGGCAGTGATCTATACATATACATACATACACATATACATATACATATACATATACACATACGCATACACATATTCATATAATACACATATACATATACATACAGCAATATAAAAATATCAAATAGGAATCATTTCTTAATTTCTTTATAGAAGAGTATTTTTTGGGATTTGCTAGTTCTCTAGAATATCCATTGTTCAAGTTTTGAACATCCAAGTAGAGTTGAGCATAACTCTTTCTCGTGTAGTGGGCTCCAAGTTAAATCAGCCATTGATTGTTCATTTCAACATTGTATTTGATTCAACTGCCCCAGAGCATCCTGCAACCTGGACATATTGTAGGAGAAGGATTTAGCAAATGTTGTAATGCCTGTGTTTATCTTTGCATAGCCTGTAGAATAAGACTTCTAGCCTATACCAATTATACCTTTCCATATTCAACAATCAAGTCAAAGTTGTTATCATCAATGGTGCCATGCTATCAGGTTTCAAATAGTTACCTCTTACCAAGCATCAACATGGGTTGTTTACAGATTTTCTTGTCATCTGTCAATCAACAACTTAACCAATTTTATTCAAGTGCACCACTTTTCTGGTTGCCAAAGAGCACAATTTAGCCTCTATAATTTCTTTTAGTAGAAATGGTCACTAGTGCCATCCTCATAGATCCAAAAATATTTCTCCTGTACTATATTTCCACATTGTCAACCAAATGCCATCAAATTCCTGTTGTTTACTCTTCTCTCTCCTGTAACATACAACAGACCACTTCTGCTCCTGTCTTCTGCCCTTAATAACAAAAAAGAACCTATTCTGTTTCCTAATCCCGGTGAGACTCATGCTCCTCTGCTCATAGACCTCTTTATTATCTACCCCTCAGTTTCAGTGCCTT
This sequence comes from Tokudaia tokunoshimensis, assembly GCA_036184795.1. NCBI lineage: Eukaryota > Metazoa > Chordata > Mammalia > Rodentia > Muridae > Tokudaia > Tokudaia tokunoshimensis. Next base: position 62,316,396 of record BTHU01000001.1, on the reverse strand, counting down.
GTTTTTATTTATCACTTACTTAGCAGTTAATAGAAATTTTTAAATGAATGCTACTACATCTGTTTTCAGGTTTTTTTTAATCTGACTCAGGATAAGAATTTTTAGTTCCATCATTTGCCAAGGAATTTCAATGTGTCACTTTGTTTTTAATAACTAAGTAGTACTATATTGTGCAAATGTATTCTATTTTATTTATGCAGGCGTCAGTTGAAGTACATCTACTTCTTTGTAGTTTCTGATTATTTTGAGTATAGACACAAAAATGTAATTGAACAGTTTTCCTTGTGGTCTGAGAGAGTAATAGGAAAATATACAAGAGTGGTATACTTGGATTTGGTATTAGATCTATTGACCATTTTCTGAGAAACAGCAACATATATTTTATAGTTGTTTTATGAATTTGTATTCCTATAAGCAATGGAGACATGTTCCCTTTTCTCCACATGCTTACTTGCAGGACCAAACACCTGTGTTATTGAACCTAGCCATTTTGACACGTTAAGATGGAATCTTAAAATGGATTTGAATTGCATTTCCCTAATGGATGAGGATGAAACTCTATTTAAGTGTTTCAAGACATTTGAGATTTCTTTCTTTAGAATTCTTCATTTAAATATGTGCTTAAATATTAAATTGGATTTTTTTAGTTATCTAGTTTATTGAGGCCATTCTATATTTTGAATATTAGCCTCATTTGAATGTGAAGGGGGGTAAAAAGGTTTTCCAATCATTAGATTACTGTGTTGTCTAATATTTTGGTGTCCTTTGCTTTAAAGACAATATTGATGTTCAGTTATATAATGACTCACTATGAATTGCTGGCATTAGTGCCTGACCTATTGGTCTTATGTTCAGAAACTCTTGTCTTGTGTCAGTACATTCTTTTGACCATTAATTATCTAGGGTGTTATGTGTCTAGTTTTATGTTGTATTCTTTGATCCATTAAACAGAAGAATTGAGTATGGGTAAATTTGGATGTGTGTATGTTCTACATTCAGACATCCTATTTAACCCACACAATTTATTAAAGAAGGCTTTTTCTACCAGTGTGTACTTCTGGATTCTTTAAGCAATATCAAGTGTCCATAGGTATGTGATTTTACCTCTCATCCTAAATTTAATTCCATTAGTCAACAGGCCTAGTTTTAAGCCAATATCATGCAATTTTTAGTATTATAATTCTATAGTACAAATTGAAATCAAAAATCGTGATTCACCCAACAGTTCTATTATTGTTCAGGAAATCTCGGTTATTACAAGATGTTAGGAACTGTTTCTTCAAGGTCTATAAAATTTAGGATCACATATTGATAGGATTGTTTGAATCTGTATGTTGAAGTTGGAAGGATGGTTATATTCAAGTGACACAAGACAATGAGAGATCTTTCTACCTTATAATAGTTCTTAAATTAATTCCTTCAAAGTTTTGAGGTTTATGGTTTTCTTACAGGACTTCCATTGGTTTAGTAATGGTTCAATAAGATATTTTATATTATTTGAGTTTATTAAGAAGGGTGTGGTTTCTCTAATTTCTTCTTCAGTCAATTTGTTTTGTATATAGAGAAACTACTGAATTTGTGTGTATGTGTGTGTTTGTGTATGTGTGTCTGTGCAAGTGTGTGTGTGTGTATGTATATATGTAAGGATGTGCGTGTTTATCTTGTATCCAGCCATTTTGATGACAGTTTATATCAGCTACAGGAGTTCCCTAGTGAAATATTTAGGGTTATATGTGTTTATTTTTTTTCTTCTATTCTTTATTTGCATTCCAAATGACTTCCCCTTTCCTGGTTCTCCCTTCCCAGAAAGTCCCATAAGCCCTCTTCCCTCTCCCCGTTCCCCAGTCAACCCCTCCCACTTCTCTGTCCTGGCATTCCCCTACACTGCTACATCCAGTCTCTCATTGGAATTCTTAAGCAAATGGTCAGAACTGGAAAATATCATCCTTAGGGAGGTAACCCAATCACAAAGAACACACATGGTATGCAGTCACTGATAAGTGGATATTAATTCAGAAGGTCGGAATACATGTGATTAATAACATATCATCTGTAAATAATGCTTTGACTTTATGTTCTATATACTGTGTTGTCCTACTTCTCTAGCTAAACCATCAAGTACTTTACTGAATAGATAGGGAAATAGTGGATGTGACTAGGTCCTGCTTTTAATAAATTGATTAATTTATTAATGTGTATATTTATTTGATCCTGATGCTGCACCCTTCCTAGTCCCCATGTCAAAAAATCCCTAAATCTATTCGCATCCCCTTCATCTTTGATAGGTGGCGTTCCTTCACCCATGGCACAAAAAGTTTCTTCAGGGTTAGCCTCATCCTAGCCCGCTGAAACCAGAAAAGGCAGTTATGGAGTTTGAGCTGCATGTTTGCTATTTGTTTGAAGTGGGTCTTGATCTACCTCATATATGATCTTTAGCTGATGTGATGGCTCAGTTTCTAAATTCTTGCAGTGGGAGCAATGGAGGAGTGTTCTCCTTTGACCACATCCTTGCCAGAATGTGGTATCACATGAATTTTTTGATCTTAGTCATTTTGATGTATGTAAGATGCAATCTCTGGGTCATTTTCACTTACAATTCCCTGATGATTCAGTATATTGAACTTTTTTTAATGCTTCTCTACTTTTTGACATTCCTCTGTTGAGACTTCTCTGTTTAGCTCTGTATACTATTTTCTAATGGGGTTATTTGGTTTGTTGATGTCTAACTTCTGACTTCTTTGTATACTGTTGATAATAACCCTCTACCTTATGTAGGGTTGGGGAAGACAGTTGTACAATTCTATTGATAGTGTCCTCTACATTACAGAAGCCTTTCAGTTCCATGAGGTCCTATTAAACAACTGTTGATCATTGAACATGAGCCAATGATGTTCTGTTCAGAAAAAAAAAAAATTGTTTCCTGTTCCAACAAGTTTAAGGAGATTTCCCAACTTCCCTTCCATTAGATTTAGTATATACAGTTTTATATTGAGGTCCTTGATCCACTTGGATTTGAGTTTTGTTCAGGGTGAGAAATATAGATCTGGTTAGAGCAATACCATTTGTTAAATATACTTTCATGTTTCCATAGTATAGTTTTTTATTCTTTGTCAAAAATCAAATATCCATAGGGCTTTGGTTTTATATCTTGGTCTTCATTTCAATCCTTGGATTAATCTGTCTTTTTCTATACCAATATCATACATTTTAAAATTACTCTTACCGTGTAAATAGCTTGAGGGATGCTGATTCTTCCAGTTCTTTTGTGTTCAGGATTTTTTTAAACTATCCTCTTTGGCTATTTTTTCTTCTTTTTCTCCCTTTTACTTTTTTGTGTTACGTTAATAATTGTTTTGTAAGGTTTCTATAAAGAATTGTGTTAATATTTTGATGTAAATTGCATAATTTCATTGAATTTATAGATAGCTATTGTCAATATGGCTTATTTTACTATTAATACTACCTATCCATGAGCATGGGAGATATTCCCATCTTCTGATAGTTTCCTCAATGTTTTTATTCAGTTCTTTAGAGGCTAGCTTCTTGAGTTCTTTACTTATTTTGGATATTAGCTCTATGTAAGAAGTAAGATTAGTGATTTTTTTCCAGTCAGTAGATTGTCAATTTTTCCTATTGGTGGCATCTTTTGGCTTACACAAGCTCTTTAGTTTCATGAGGTCCCATTTATCAATTCTTGATCTTAGAACCTGAGACCATGGTGTTCTGTTCAGGAAAATTCCCCCTGTCCCAATGAGTTCAAGGCTATTTATAACTTTTGATTTTATTAAATTCAGTGTATCTGATATAACTTGATGTACTTGACTCACTTGGACTTGAGTTTTATGTAAGGTGATAAATATGGATCTGTTTTCACTCTCCTATATAAAAAACAACAATTAGATCAGCACCATTTATTGAAGATGCTTCATTTTTGTATTTTCCACTGTATTTTTTGGTTTCTTTGTCAAAGATCAAGAATAGGTTTGGGGTTTACCTGTGGGTCTTTGATTTTATTCCATTGGTTATCCAGACTGTCTCTGTGCCAATTCCATGCAGTTTTTATCAATCACTACTGCTCAGTAGTGCAGCTTGAGATCAGGAAAGGTGATTTCCACTGGATGCTCATCTATTAAGAATTATTTTGTCTGTCCAATTTTCTTTTCTATCACATGAAATTGAAAATTTCTCTTTCCATGTCTGTGAAGAACTTTGTTGGAATTTTGATGGTGATTGCCTTGATTCCATAGATTGCTTTTCATAAGGTAGGCATTTTACAATGTTAATGCTATTAATTCATGAGCATATGTGATCTTTCCATCTTCAGGGTTCTTCCTCGATTTCAATCATATGTGGCCATTTAAATTGCAGAGTAACCATTAAGAAAATAACATACAATATATACTTTTTCATAAACATCTTAAAGAATTGTACACATTCAACACATCCATTACAAGGTCACTACATCAAAATTCATTATCAAAATAAACATTACAACAAAAATATAGCAATTTCTATATATCATAGTAGCTATAAAAGTACAATGGCCATGAAGACAATGACACAGAGTCTCAATGATGAAGTGGACCTAGGGTATCCATATGTCACTGGTTACTGAAAGTGTACAGTCACCTACATTATGGCAGTTTTAATTAATTTATTTATTTTTTACTTTTTCCATTTTTTATTGTATATATTATTATTTATTGTTTCTTTTTTTGTTAGATATTTTTTTTATTTACATTTCAAATGTTATCCCCTTCCCTGGTTTCCCTTCCAAAAACATCCTATCTCATACCCCTCCCCACTAATCATCCCACCTACTTGCCCCTCCCTATCCTGGTATTCCGCTATACTGGGGCATCAAGCATTCTCAGGACCAAGGGTCTCTCCTCCCTTTGATGTCCAGCAAGGCCATTCTCCACTGCATATGCAGCTGTAGCCATGAGTTCTTCCATGTATACTCTTTGGTTGGTAGTTTAGACACTGGGAGCTCTGGGGGTACTGGTTCGTTCATAATATTGTTCCTCCTATGTGACTGAAAGCTTATTCAGCTACTTCGGTCATTTGTCTAGTTCATTCATTGGGGACCTTGGGCTCAGTCCAATGATTGGTTGCGAGCATTGACCTCTGTATGTGTCAGGTACTGGCAGAACCTCTCAGGAGACATCTACATCAGGCTCCTCTCAGAAAGCAATTGTTGGCATCCACATTATTGTCTGGTTTTGGTGACAATATGTGGATCACCAGGTGGGGCAGTCTCTGGATGGCCTTTTCTTCAGACTCTGCTCCATACTTTGTCTCTGTATCTCCTCCCATGGGTATTTTGTTCCCCCTTCTAAGAAGGACCAAAGTATCCATATTTTGGTCTTCCTTCTTCTTGAGCATCATTTGATCTGTGAATTGTATCTTGGGTATCCCAAGCTTCTGGGCTAATATCCAATAAACACTAGAGCAATGGCCTTACAGCATATGAAATCTTATGTATATAAGTAAAACTGGCAGATACTGTAACCTACAACAATGCACAAATTGTATAATACAACTGAAAATAATATTTTTTAATGTAGAGGAATTAGGTGGTGATTTTTTATGTTATCTCTTCCTCAGTTGATATTATTACTATTTTTTATATTGAATATATTCTTCATTTACACTACAAATGATATACCCCTTCCCGTTTTCCCCCCTCCACGAAAACCCTCAACACATCCTCCCACCTCCTGCCTCCAAGAACATGCTCCTCCACCCAACTCACGCCCATGACCCCTATTTGATTCCCAACACTGGGGCCTCTATTGAGCCTTCAAAGGACCAAAGACCTCTCCTTCCGCTGATGCCCAACAAGACATTCCTCTGCCAGTCTTTTGGCTGGAACCACATGTACCCCTTGGTTGATGGCTTAGTCCCTGGGAACTCTGGCGCATCTGGTTGGCCGACATTGTCATTCTTCCCACGGGGCTGCAAATCCTCCCCTCCAGCTCCTCTATCTTGCCCTCCAACTTCTCTATAGTGAACTCCACGCTCAGACCAATTGTTGGCTGCTAGTATTCACCTCTGTGTCTGTAATGCTCTGGCAGTGATCCTCCAAAAGACAACCGTAAATGGCTCCTTTCGGTACACACTTCTTGTCAGCCATAGTAGTTTCAGGATTTTTTTATGATACTTTATTTTGGACATTGTTATATGATTACATTTTTCTTTCCCTATCTTTCCTACAAAAATGTCCAAACACGCCTTCTTACACCTTTTCATATTTATGGAATATTTTATTAAATGTTTTTACACACACACACACACACACACACACACACACACACACACTTTTTGGTATATACTTCACAGGGGAAAACAATTTTACTCACTCTCCAAATTCCTTTGTTATCTGTAATTCTCTAAGATAGAATTTTGCATGATGTTCCTTACTTTCTCCAATGTGTCATGTTTTTGTTTTTGTTTTCAGTCAACTCAGGCTTAAGAATCCCTTGATTGTGAGATGTTAATGAGTGTTAATTGCAACCTTCCTAGAAAATACATACACATATAAAATTCTCTGGTCCTCTAGCTCTTAAACTCTTCAAACCACTTCTTTCATAATTTTCTAGTTTAACTGAGGAATAAATTTTGTAGATGTATCCATTGGACCAAACTCCAAAACTCTAAATTTCTATTGACTATGATATTCTCTAACAATTTCTCTTTCAAAGGTAAGTTTCCTTTATGAATGGTAAAGATAATAAATATTTGCATGTGTAAAAATAAATGTGTAGAGCAGTGCCAGGGCTTATAATGCTTTAGTAAAATTTTGGCTGCAAGTTCTTTACATGAAGTGGTAGTTTCTATGTCCAAATATCTGCTTGAAACCTCATGGAGAAACATACTTTTTGCTGACACATTTCTTTCTAAATCCTTCTTTTGAATAATATACATAATTATAAGTGAAAATTGTGTGATTCTTTGAGTGACCAATATAAGGCATATTATTGAAGAAATGTAAAAATTATGCAACAGTACAATTTTGTTTCTGAAAAGTATAATAAACATTTTGAGTATATTAGATAAATATATACAAAAGATTGCATAAAAGATAAAAGCATTGAAAATTAGGATCACATCTTATGAAGTTCCCTTATTTATGTTTGCTTCTAATACAAGATGTCAGTTTAATTTTATTATGATTTTCTCAAGCATGAGTTTAATGTATCTTGTGATTATTCTAGAAAAATTAAATTTGACAGTTCTTTCATTCCTATACTAGATATGGATCAATGTGTGAAATGTCCAGAGGATGAGTATGCCAACATAAATCAAACTGTCTGCCTCAAAAAAGTTGTGATATTTCTGGATTTTGAAGAACCCTTGGGAATGTCTCTAGCTAGCTTGGCTGTGTTCTTTTGTTCTCTTTCAGTTATTGTTCTGTGTGTCTTCTTGAAACACCGAGACACTCCCATAGTCAAGGCCAATAATGAAACTCTAACATATGTCCTACTTATCTCTCTCATATTTTGTTTTATCTGTTCCTTGCTCTACATTGGTTATCCCAGTATGGTTCGCTGCATCCTACAGCATACCACATTTGCCATTGTGTTCACTGTGGCTGCCTCTAGTGTCTTAGCCAAGACAATTACTGTAGTACTAGCATTTAAGATCACTGTTCCAGGAAGAAGACTGAGGTGGATGCTTCTTTCAGGGGCACCTAATTACATCATTCCCATATGCACCCTGATCCAAATGATTCTCTGTGGATTCTGGCTAGGAACTTCTCCTCCATTTGTTGATGCTGATCTACACAGGGTACATGGACACATCCTCATTCTTTGTAACAAAGGTTCAGTGATTGCCTTCTACTGTGTCCTGGGATACATGGGCTTTCTTGCTCTAGCAAGTTTCACTGTAGCTTTCCTGGCCCGGAATCTGCCTGACACATTCAATGAAGCCAAGCTCCTGACATTCAGCATGCTGGTGTTCAGCAGTGTCTGGATCACCTTCCTCCCTGTCTACCACAGCACTAAGGGCAAGGATACGGTTGCTGTGGAGATCTTCTGTATTTTAGCCTCCAGTGCAGGGTTGCTTCTTTGTATATTTGTGCCAAAGTGCTATATTATTTTGTTGAGACCACAAATAAATTCTTTTCATGAGTTTAGGAAAATACATGTGAAAGCTAGAAATATTAACTAAATGTAACTGCTTATTTAGTACACCAAATATATCCAATGATCACCAAAATGCTTACTATGTACTATACTATTAAATAAGCTTCTAACATTAAAAATGTAGAAAGAAACCTGGATAATAAAAACCTAAAATATGACCTTTACATCAGTCTATTGGATCAAACCATGTACTAAGCCTCTTTTCATTGGACTATCTGACAATGATATCTGACAATTGCTACTAAGGTATAAAAATTAATTCATTTGATGCTTATATTACAGTGCAAATTGTGTATTATTATTAGATTCCAAGAAAAATCATTACCATGTGGATTACATACATAGATAGTATTTAATAAGTAATATGTATATGTATACATATATGTAAAGATATATGTGTATATATATACATATATCATATGTGTATATATATGTATACACACACAAACACACACACATATATATATGCTTATATATATATATATATATATATATATATATATAAAATTTAAAACTGCAAGGAAATCTATAAAATTTTCTTAAACAATTTTCTATTTGAGATGGAGTCACAGGTCTTGAGAGGATAAGAATAACAAGGAAGGTTCAAAGGATGATTCTTGACTCTCACTTAAGCTAACAAATAGAATAATCATTGAATGAGGATGGAGGGCAGGAATTAGTTTGGAGAGAGAATGTGGTCATGATTAGAGAGATCAAGTATAGGGACAGATAGAGAAGAAGGGCCAGGTCATCAAAAAATATATTGGCAGAAAGAGTGGGATGAGGCTTCCCAGTAACATGTCAGAGATCTGGGAGGAGGGAGGCTCCAAGGAGTCTAGAACTCTGGGTGGTGTGAGATTTGGAGTCTAAAATATCCATCTCCTATAGAAAAGGAAGACATCCACTGGACACCAACCTCAAAACCTTCAATTCATATGTTGTCCTTCAGACCACATTGAAGTTAAGTGACAGTGATGGAGCAAAGTGATGCAATAACTAATCAATAACTAGGCCCCCTTAAGACTCATTCAATGGGCAAAACCAATACTTGAAACTCCTTTTGATAATCTATCATGTTTGCAGCCAGAAACCAAGCATAATTATGAAATGCTACACTCAGCAACTGACAGAAATAGATACACAGAACCCTAGCTAAACATTGTACACAACTCAGGGTGTCATCTGAAAAAATATGGGAAGGATTGAGAGACAGAAAATGTCTAAAAAAGACAACTAACCTGGATGCTTGGGAGCTACCAGAGATGAACTATCAACTAATGGTCATTTCTGGGCTAGATATAAGCTTCCTGCACAAATGTAGCAGAAGTTCATCATAGAAATCATGTAAGTAAATCATGCAACGTGGGGCAGAGGCTGTCACTGACTCTGTTAGTTGCCTGTGCAACCTGTTCCCATGACTGGATAAATTCTCTGGTCTCACTGGGAATACATGTACTTGGTCGTGCATTGATTTGATGTATCAATGCGAGTTGGTACCCAGGGAACTGAGGGGGTTCTCCTCCATCTCAGAAAGGAAGAGGAGATGCCAAGTGAGGTTAGTAATCAGAGTGGAGGTTTTGACCAGGATGTAAATTCAATGAATACATGAATGCAAAGAAAATGAATGATTCACCTGCACTTTTATTCCCTGGAATAAAACCCAATTTATGAAATTTAAAATTCAAGCAAAGAAGAAAAACCCAATAAAGAACATTTATGCACCTAAAAGCACATACCACAACATCGTGTGCTTGTTTTTTTTTAAATCTCCTAATGTAATAATTATCTAATAAATTGCTTACTTGAAAGTCCTTGAAAAAACAACAATGGTGTTGGCTCTTTATTACTGTTTCCTCTATTAATATGAAGACTTCCTTACTTGAAAATATTTTATGAGTTATATTGTAATGTTGTTGAAAACCTCATGACTAGAGATGCAAGTGGGCCTATAACAGTGTTTTGATTTTGCTATGTGGTTGTAAGACTATATACCTTTGAAGTAATTATGTTTTTGTCTGAGACATAGGTTTCTATCAAACTTTTCACAAAAACTCATTAATATAATACACAGAAGTCAACTGTGAAATGGAAAATTGATTATTGTACTAAGAGTAACAGGTTAGATGATCCAACTTAAATAGAATAGCTAAAAAAAATCCCCTTATCATCAAGATTTAGGGAAATTCTTCAAATAGGAGGCAGACAAAATTAAAAGCTAGTAAATAGGAGAGCTGTGAAATTCTATATTTATAATATGATTTTGCACTTGAAGTTCTGATTATTAACCAAAATCTATACAAGGATAAAAAGTGCTAATCCTGGCATATACTCAAGAGAAATTCTTTGGGACTCTGAAGCGTACGTTAAACTATAGGTAGTAAAGAATGCTTATGGTAAGAAAACTCATTCATTATTTTTTATTTTAAAATAACATTTATTTAGAATACTATATTTTAATGTTAATTTTGGTGAGAAATAAATATCAAGTTTTATGCCATCCCCCCTTATATTGATAAGTATGTACTTAAATCAAAAGAGCACTTCATTCAGTATTACACCTCAAAATGCAAACTAACAAAACGCAAGTTCCCAGGAGTGGGGGCAGGTCTGGGAGCACAGGTTGGACCACCCTGCTGCCCAGAGGAACCTGCCCAGACCCACCAGGAGGGATTCTTCTAGTTTCTTTCTGTACCTGGAGAACATCCTCTGCCACAGGGGTCCATACCCAGGTGGCACAGGGAGATAGCTAGCATTCCAGGAGTGTGGACAGGCATGAGTGCATAGGTATGACCACCTCTGCTGCTCATAGGAACCCACCCAAAACCCTGAGGACACAAGAACCCAGAGGCATCCTGGGACAGGTGTCTTTCAATTTCTGTCTGCCCCCAGAACAGATCCTGAGCCATAGGGCAATATACACAAACAGTGCCACTAGAGAGATGTTCTCCCAGGAGTGCCTACACACCTGCATGCACTGTTAAGACCAACACTTCTCTTCAAATTCCTGGCCCAAGAAGGATCTGCTCAAAGCCATCAGGACAGAGGAACAAAGGATCAGCTGGAGACGGAATCATTCTGGTTTCTGTCTGTACCCCTGACCTGATCCTGTACCATAGTTCTCCAAATTTAAATTCCTCCGAGTGAGAATTGGTCTCCCAGGAGGACTGATACACAGGCTTGCTTTTTGTACAATCCACAGTCAGAGACAGCAAGACCAGCTAACACCATAGATAGCCAGAGGGTAAAAGAAAAACTCAAAAAAAATTAACAACAGAATACAAGGCAACAGGTCTTCATATGAGCCCAGTTCCATTAAGTCCTGGATACCCCAACACTTTTGAAAAGCAAGATTTGGACTTAAAATCACACCTCATGATGCTGATAGAATACTTTAAGAAGTACATAAATACTCCGCCATCTTTGCTCTGTTGACAGAGCAGACAGGGACTCCAGGTTCACAGAGATATCCCGAATATAACATAGCTTGGGACACAGTCAGCTAGGGTGCCGCCTGCACCCAAGAGTTGGGCATGTCTGTGGTCATCTGTGTGCCAGCTCTGCTGTGGGATATTTGCCCTGCAGAGTGATCAGCACCTGGAGGGAGCGCCACAGCCTCTGCCATCTTTGCTCTGGTGATAGATCAGACAGGAACTTCAGCATGCCATCTCCAAGTGGGGCAGGAAGCCAGCATTCTACCCAGCTTCGGGGAGGAGTCAGGTAGCACAGGTGAGACCTCCATTGAAGAGCAGAGGATCCCATCCTGAATAGTCTGGCAGGAGATTTCCGACTCTGTTCCCAGGTTTGGGACAATCCTCTGCCATAGCGCACCACCTCCAAGTGGTGCAGGAAGACAACTCTCTACCCAGCTGCTCGGAGTAGTCAGCCAGCACAAGAGACACATGCGTTGCAGAGCAGAGGAGCCATCTTCTGCCACTGGGTACCATATCCAAGGGATACATGGAGGTAACTTACCACTCAGGAATGCAGAGAGGCCTGTTGGTAGAGTAAGAACTCTCCTACTGATAAGAGGAAACAGCCTGAAACCCTGAGGACACAAGAGCCTAGGAAAAGATTGGGACAGGAGTCTTCTGATTACTGCCTGCACCCAGAGTCAATCTGGGCAACAGAGGTACATATCCAAAAACAACTATAAGAGAGTGGGTCTTGCAGAAGCATTTGCATATCAGTGTGCACAGAGAGAACAGTTCTCCCAGGAGCACAGAGAAACCACAGTCAGAGACATCAGCACCAGCTAACACCAGAGATAACCAGATGGCAAAATGCAAACGCAAGAACACCACCAAGAGAAACCAAGGCTATATGGCTCCATCGGAACCAAGTTCTCCAACAACAGCAAGTCCTGGATACTCCAGCACACCAGAAAAGCAAGAACTGGATTTAAAATCACTGCTCACGATGCTGATGGAGGGCTTCAAGATGAACATAAATTACTCCCTTAAAGAAATTCAGGAGAGCACAAGAAAACAGGGAGAAGCCCTTTAAGAACTAAGGGAAAACAGAACAAAAGAGGTGAAGGAATTGAACAAGGCCATCCAAGATCTAAAGATGGAGGTAGAAACAATAAAGAAATCAATAAAGAAAGGAGAACAACTCGGGACATAGAAAACCTAGGAAAGCAGTCAGGAGTTATGGATCCAATCATCAATAATTGAATACAAGAGATAGAAGAGATAATCTCAGATGCAGAAGATACTGTAGAAAGCATTGATACAACAGTCAAAGAAAATGAAAAATGCAAAAAACTCTCGACCCAAAACATCCAGGAAATCCAGGACAAAATGAGAAGACCAAACCTAAGGATTATAGGTATAGAAGAGAGTGAAGATTTCCAACTTAAGTGGCCAGTAAATGTCTTCAACAAAATTATAGAAGAAAACTTCCCTAACCTAAAGAAAGAGATGCCCATGAATATACAGGAAGCCTACAGAACTCCAAATAGATTTGACCAGAAAAGAAATTCCTCCCATCACATAATAATTAAAACACCAAATGTACTAAAGAAAGAAAGAATATTAAAAACAGTAAAGAAAAATGTCAAGTAACATATAAAGGTAGACCTATCAGAATTACACTGGACTTCTCACCAGAGACTATGAAAGCTAGAAAAGCCTGGTCAGATGTCATACAGACCCTAAGAGAACACAAATGCCAACCCAGACTGCTATATCTAGCAAATCTCTCAATTACCATAGATGGAGAAACCAAGGTATTTCATGACAAAAACAAATGTACACAGTATCTTTCCACAAATCCAGCACTTCAAAGGAAAATGAATGGAAAACACCAACAAAGTGAGAGAAACTATACACTAGAAAAAGCAAGAAATTTATCCTATTCCGACCAACCCAAATAAAAATAATCACACAAACATAAAAATTACATGAAAAATAGCAGGAAGCAACAATCACTTTTCCTTAATATCACTTAACATCAATGGGATCAATTCCCCAATAAAAAGACATAGACTAACAGACTGGATACGTAAACAAGACCCAACATTTTGCTGCATACAGGAAATGCATCTCAGTGTCAAAGACAAACACTACCTGAGAGTAAAGGGCTGGAAAACAGTTTTCAAAGCAAAAGGTCCCAGGAAACAAGCTGGAGTAGCCATTCTATTATCTGATAAAATAGACTTCCAACCTAAAGTCATCAGAAAAGACATGGAAGGACATTTTATATTCACCAAAGGAAAAATCTACCAGGAAGAACTCTCAATTCTGAACATCTATGCTCCAAGTACAAGGGCACTATCATTCATAAAAGAAACCTTAGTAAAGCTGAAAACACACATCGCACCCCACACAATAATTGTGGATGACTTCAACACCACACTATCCTTAATGGAGAAATCAGGGAAATACAAACTAAACAGAAACACAGTAAAACTAACAGAAGTTTTGGACCAAATGGATTTAATGGATATCTATAGAACATTTCATCTTAAATCAAAAGAATATACCTTCTCAGCACCTCATGGTACCTTCTCCAAAACTGACCATATACTTGGTCACTAACCAGACCTCAGTGGATACAAAAAAATCAAATGAATTCCATGCCTCCTATCAAATCACTATGGAGTAAGGGTGGTCTTCAACAGCAACAAAAACAACAGAAAGCCCATAGACACGTGGAAGCTGAACCATGCTTTAATCAAAGATAACTTGGTCATGGAAGAAATAAGAAAAGAAATCAAAACCATTTAATGAAAATGAAGGCACAACATACCCAAATTTATGGGAAACACTGAAATTAGTGCTAAGAAGAAAACTCATAGCTCTGAGTACCTCCAAAAAGAAGCTGGAGAGAGCATACACTAGAAGCTTAACAGCACACCTGAAATCTTTAGAACAGAAAGAAGCTAATATACCCAAGAGGAGCAGAAGGCAGGAAATCCTCAAACTCGGGACTGAAATGAACCAAGTAGAAACAAAAAGAACTATTCAAAGAATCAACAAAACCAGGAGTTGGTTCTTTGAGGAAATCAACAAGATAGATAAACCTTTAGCCAGACTAACTACAGGACACAGAAACAGTATCCAAAAATCAGAAATGAAAAGGGAGAAATAACAACAGAAACTGAGGAAATTCAAAAAATCATCAGATCCTTCTACAAAAGCCTATACTCAACATAACTGGAAAATTGGGAGGAAATGGACAATTTCCTAGACAGATACCAACTACCAAAGTTTAATCAGGAGCAGATAGACCATCTAAAGGGTTGCATAACTCTAAAGAAATAGAAGATGTCATTGAAAATATTCCAACCAAAAAAAGCACAGGACCAGATGGTTTTAGTGCAGAATTCTATCAGACCTTCAAAGAAGACCTAAAACCAGTACTTTTCAAAGTAATCCACAAAATAGAAACAGAAGGAACACTACCCAACTGGTTCTGTGAAGCCACAATTACGCTGATACCAAAACCACACAAAGATCCAACAAAGAAAGAGAACTTAAGAACATTTTCCCTTATGAATATAAATGCAAAAATTATCAATAAAATTCTTGCCAACCAAATCCAAGAATACATCAAAACGATCATTCACCACGATCAAGTAGGTTTTATCCCAGAGATGCAGGGATGGTCCAATATTAGGAATTCCATCAATGTGATCCACTACATAAAAAACTCTAAGAAAAAAAACCCATGGTCATTTCATTAGATGATGAAAAATCATTAGACAAAATTCAGCATCCTTTCATGTTAAAGGTTTAGGAAAGAACAGGAATGCAAGACCCATACCTAAACTTAGTAAAAGCAATATACAGCAAACCAGTAGCCAACATCTAACTAAATGGAGAGAAACTTGAAATTATCCCACTAAAATCAGGGTCTAGACAAGGCTGCCCTCTCTCTCCATATTTGTTCAATATAGTACTTGAAGTTCTAGCTAGACCAATTATACAACAAAAGGAGGTCAAAGGGATCCAAATTGGAAAGGAAGAAGTCAAATTATTACTATTTGCAGATGATATGAGAGTATATTTAAGCAACCCAAAAACTCCACAAGAGAACTCCTACAGCTGCTAAACAACTTAAGCAGAGTTGCTGGATATAAAATTAACTCAAACAAATTAGTAGCCTTCCTATACTCAAAGGATAAACAGGCTGAGAAAGAAATTAGGGAAATGACACCCTTCACAATAGCCACAAACAATATAAAGTATTTTGGTGTGACTCTAACAAAACAAGTGAAAGATTTGTAGGACAAGAACTTCAAGTCTCAGAAGAAAGAAATCGAAGAAGACCTGAGAAGATGGAAAGATCTTCCATGCTCATGGTTTGGCAGATTAATATAGTAAAAATGACTATCCAATCAAAAGCAATATACACATTCAATGCAATCCCCATAAAAATCCCAACAGAATTCTTCATAGAGGTAGAAAGAGCAATTCAAATTTTTTTTCTGGAATAACAGAAAACCAAGAATAACTAATACTATTCTCAACAGTAAAAGGACTTTTGGAGGAATCAGTTTTCCCAACCTCAAGCAGTACTACAGAGTGATTGTGTTAAAAACTGCATGGTATTGGTACAGTGATAGGCAGGTAGATCATTGGAATGCAATTGTAGACATAGAAATTTTTCCACACACCTATGGTCCCTTGATCTTTGACAAGGGAGATAAAACCACCCAGTGGAAAAAAGATAACCTTTTTAATAGATGGTGCAGTTTCAACTGGAGGTCTTCATGCAAAAGAATGCAAATGGATCCATTCTTATCTCCTTATACTAAGCTCAATCCAAGTGGGTCAAGGACCTCCACATAAAACCAGAAACACGGGAACTAATAGAAAAGAAAACGGGGCAGTGCCTTGAGCACATGGGCACAGTGGAAATTTACTGAACAGAACACCAATAGCTTATGCTCTAAGATCAAGAATTGGCAAATGGGACCTCATAAAATTGCAAAGTTTCTGTAAGGCAAAGGACACAGTCAAAAGGACAAAATTGCAACCAAATAATTGGGAGAAGATCTTTACCAACCCTACATCCGACAGAGGGCTAATATCCAAGATATAAAAAGAACTCAAGAAGTCAAATTCCAGAGAGCCCAATAACCCTAATAAAAAATGGGGTACAGAGCTAAACAAAGAATTTTCACCTGAGTAATATCGAATGGCTGAGAAACACCTAACGAAATGTTCAACATCCTTAGTCATCAGGGAAATGCAAATCAAAACAACCCTAGGATTTCACCTCACACCAGTCAGAATGGCTAAAATCTAAAACTCAGGAGACAGCCAGTGTTGGAAAGGATGTGGAGAAAGAGGAACACTCCTCCACTGCTGGTGGGATTGCAAGCTGGTAAAACCACTCTGGAAATCACTTTGGCAGTACCTCAGAAAACGCGGCATATTATTACTGCAGGACCCAGCTATACCACTCCTGGACATATGCCCAGAGGACTCTCCAACATGCAATAAGAACACTTGCTACACTATGTTCATAGCAGCCTTATTTATAATAGCCAGAAGCTGGAAAGAACCCTGATGTCCCTCAACGGAGGAATGGATACAGAAAATGTGGTATATTTACACTATGGAATACTACTCAGCTATTAAAAACAATGAATTCATGAAATTCTTATGCAAGTAATGTCATGCTGAGTTACGTGACCCATTCACAAAAAATCACAAATGATATACACTCACTGAGAAGCGGATATTAGTCCAGAAGCTTGGAATACCCAAGGAACAATTCACATATCAAATTATACCCAAGAAGAAGGAAGGAGAGGTGCCTGGTCCTGGAAGGTCTCAATGTGGCAGTGCAGGGGAATACAAGGAAGGGGAGGCAGGAGTGGATTGGTTGGGGAGCAGGGGGAGGGAAGAGGGCATATGGGACTTTTGGGGAGGGGGGAACCAGTAAGAGGGAAATCGTTTGAAATATGAATAAAGAATATACATAATAAAAAACTTAAAAGAATTACATAAATATCTCCCTTAAAGAAATATAGATGTTCTTCTCAGGAAATTTGCCCTGTGCCCATGTCTTCAAGGCTCTTCACCACTTTCTCCTCTATAAGCTTCAGTGTATCTGGTTTTATGTGAAGGTCCTTGTTCCACTTGGACTTGAGCTTTGTATAAGGAGGTAAGAATGGGTCAATTTGCATTTTTCTATATGGCAACTTCCAGTTGAACCAGCACCATTTGTTGAAAATGCTGTCTTTTTTCCAGTGGATGGTTTTAGCTCCTTTGTCAAGGATCAAGTGACCTTAGGTGTGTGGGTTCATTTCTGGGTCTTCAGTTCTATTCCATTGATCTTCCTGCCTGTTCTGTAACGATACCATACAATTTTTATCACTATTGGTATATAGTACAGTTTGAGGTCAGGGATGGTAATTCCCCCAGAAAATCTTTTATTGTGGAAAATAGTTTTCACTATACTGGGTTTTTTATTATTCCAAATGAATTTGAAGACTGCTCTTTCTAGCTCTATGAAAAAAAATGGTTTGGAATTTTGATGGGTATTGCATTGAATTGGTAGATTACTTTGGCAATATGGCTATTTTTATTATATCAATCCTGCCAACCTAAGAACACGGGAGATCTTCCCCTCTTCTGAGATCTTCTTAGATTTCTTTCTTCATAGGCTTGAAGATCTTGTCATGCAGTTTTTCACTTACTTGGTTAGATTCACACCATGGTATGTAGTATTTGTGACTATTGTGAAGGGTGGCTCTTCCCTAATTTCTTTCCCAGACTGTTTAGCCTTTGAATAGAGGAAAACTACTGATTTGTTTGAGTTAATTTTACAACCAGCCACCAATGGATTATGCTCTAAGAACAAGAATTGACAAGTGGAACCTCATAAAATTGCAAAGTTTCTGTAAAGAAAAGGGCACTGTCAATAGGACAAAATGGCAACCAACCAATGGAAAAGATCTTTATCAATCCTATATCAGAGAGCTAATATCTAATGTATACAAAGAACTCAAGAAGTTAGACTCCAGAGAGTCAAATAATCCTATTAAAAATGGGGTACAAAGCTAAACAGAGAATTCTCAACTAAGAAAATGTGAATGTCTGTGAAGTACCTAAAGAAATGTTCAGCCTCCTTAGTTATCAGGGAAATGCAAATCAAAACAACCCAGAGATTCCTCCACACACCAATCAGAATGGCAAGGATCAAAAACTCAGGGGACAGCAGATGCTGGCACGGATGTGGAGAAAGAGGAACACTCCTCCACTGTTGGTGGAATTGCAAGCGAGTAAAACCACTCTGGATATCAGTTTGGCAGTTCCTCAGAAAATTAGACATAGTACTACCTGAGGACACAGCTATAACACTCCTGGGCATATACCAAAAAGATGTTCCAACATGTAGTAAGAATACATGCTCCACAATGTGGAGGAATGCCTTGTTGGGCATCAGTGGGAGGAGTGGTCCTCATTCCTATGAAGGATTGTTAGATGCCTCAGCATGGGGAAATTGAGAAGGCATAGGTGGTAATGGGTTGGGCAGGGAGGCATCTTCTTGGAGGCAGGGGGTGGGAGGATGTGTTGGGAGTTTTCTGGGAGGGGGAAAAAAGGGAAAGGATATAACATTTGAAATGTAAATAAAGAATATATTCAATAAAATTTAAAAAAAAAGAACACACATGGCATGTACTCACAGATAAGTGGACATTAGGCAAACTACGTCAATTACCCATGATACAACTCACAGACCACATGAAGGTCAAGAATAGGAAGACCAAAGTGTGGATGCTTGGGTAGTACTTAGAAGGGGGAACAAAATAATCTAGGGAAGTCGATGGCTGGAGGGACTTGGAAGGAAGAGAAGGGAGTGGGAATATGAGAAGAATCATGTGTGAGAAGAGAGGGAGGATATATATGAGGGTTAGGAAATTGAACAGAGGTGTGTAGCAATGAGGGGTGGTTAACTGGGGATAGCAGCCAGAATGACACAGATGCCATGAAATCAAGAGCCTCCATGGACTCCACAGGGATGACATTAGCTGAAACACCCCACCACAGGAGGGAGAAACTGTTGACACCTTATCTTAGAGGTTGGACATGCTACCCCACCCTAGGTTGAAGAATGGGTCACCCATCCATCTTCAGAATTTTAACCTGGAATTGCTACTGTCTAAAGGAAATACAGGAAAAATGAGTGAAGCAGTGACTGAAGTAAAGGCCATCCAGAGACTGATGATCCATCCCACATGCAGAAACCAAAGCCAGACACTATTGTGGATGCCAAGAGGTGCTTGCTGACAGGAGCCTGATACAGCTCTCTCCAGAGAGGTTGTGCAAGATTCTGACAAATATAGATGCAGATGCTTGCAGTCAACCATAGGACTGAGCACAGGGACTCCAATGGAGGAAATGGAAGAAGTGAAGGTGCTGCAGGGGCCTTATCAGGCATCAGTTGGAGGGGATGCCCTTGGACTTTTGAAGGTTTGATGCCCCAGTGTAGAGGAGTGCTAAAGGAGTGAGGTGGGAGTGGGTAGATGGGTGGAGGAGCACCCACATAATAGCGGTGTAAGGGGAGACAGGATGGATGAGATAGGGGATTTGAGAGGGTAAAACAGGAAAGGGGACAATATTTGAAATGTAAATAAATAAAATATCCAATTTTAAAAAAATGAATAAAAGTATTATCCACCTAAGAGGTTTCATATGATAATTAAACAAGATGATACACACACACGCACACACATGCGCACACACACACACACACACACGCACACACACGCACGCATACACACACACAAAGGAAGAAAAAAATGAGAATATGGATAAATGGGTAGAAGCCCTTAAAGAATAAACAAAAAAATCCCTTAAAGAATTACAGGAAAACACACACACACACACACACACACACACACACAGAGAGAGAGACATGAAAAGAAAACAAGTGAAAGAACGGAACAAAACCATCCAGGATCTGAAAATAGAAGTATAAACAGTAAAGAAATCACAATGGGAGACAACTCTGGAGATGGAAAACCTAGGAAAGAAATCAGGAGTCACAGATGCAAGCATCAACAACAGAATACAAAAGATAGAAGAGAGTATCTTAGGTGCAGAAGATACGATAGAAAACATTGACATAATATTCAAAGAAAATGCAAAAAGCTTTTAACCCAAAACATCCAAGAAATCCAAAATACTAAGAGAAGTTCAAAGCTAAGGATATTAGGTATAGAAGAGAGCAAAAATTTCCAAATTAAAGGGCCATTAAATATCTTCAACAAAATTATAGAAGAAAACTTACCAAACCTAAAGAAGAAATGCCCATGAACAAACAGGAAGCCTACAGAACTCCAAATAGATTGGACAAGAAAAGAAATTGCTATCATCACATAATAATCAAAACACCAAATATACTAGACAAAGAAAAAATACTAAAAGCAATAAAGGAAAAGGTCAAGTAACATACAAAGGTAGACCTATGAGAATCACACCAGACTTCTCACCAAAGACCAGGAAAGCTAGAAGATCATGGGAAGATCTCATATAGACCCTAAAAGAACACAAATGCCAGCCCAAACTACTATTCCCAGCAAAACTCTCATTTACCATAGATGGAGAAACCAAGATATTCCATGACAAAACCAAACTTACACAATATCTTTACCCAAATCTAGCCCAATGAAGGATGATAGATGGAAAATGTCAACAGAGGGAGGGAAATGACACCCTAGAAAAAGCAAGAAAGTAAACTGTGTATAAACTCAAAAGAATAAACCCACATAAACAAAAATAACATAAAAAATAACAGGAAGCAAAAAATCACTATTTCTTAATATGTTTTAACATCAATGGATTCAATTCCCCAATAAAAAGACATAGACTAACAGACTGGATATATAAACAGGACCCATCATTTTGCTACATACAGGAAACACACCTCAGTGTCAAACACAAACACAACCTAAGACAATTTCCCAAGTAGTCCTCCCAGAAAACAAGCTGAAGTACCCATTTTAATATCAGATACAATCAACTTTCAACCAAAAATTTTGAAAAATAAAAGATAAGAAAGGATGCTTCATACTCATCAAAGAAAAAAAAATCTATCAAGAAGAACTCTCAATTCTGAACATCTATGCAAGGGCACCCACATTCATAAAAGGTACATTACTAAAGCTCAAAGCACACGTTGCACCTCACACAATAATTGTGGGGAATTTCAACATTCCACTGTCACAAATGGACAGATGAGGGAAACACAAACTAAACAGAGACACAGTGAAACTAACAGTCTATAATCAGTTATAGACCAAATTGATTTAACAGATATCAATAGAACATTTCATTCTAAATCAAAACTTATGGTACTTTCTCCAAAACTGACCATATAATTGGTCACAAAATAGACCTCAACAGATAGAAGAAGATTGAAATAATCCTATGCCTCCTAACAGATCGTTACATATACAGTATGGTCTTCAATAGCAAGAAAAATGACAGAAAGCCCACACACACATGGAAGCTAAACACTGCTCTACTCAATGATAACTTGGTCAAGAAAGAAATAAGGAAAGAAATCAAAGGCTTTTTAGAAGTTAATGAAAATGAAGGCACAGCATACCCAAACTTATGGGACACAATGAAAGCAGTGGTAAGAGGAAAACTCATAGCTCTGAGTCCTCCAAAACGAAATTGGAGAGAACATATACAAGCACCTTAACAGCAAACATGAAAGCTCTAGAACAAAAAGTATCTAATACACCCAAGAGGAGTAGATGGCAAGAAATAATCAAACTCAGGGCTGAAAGTAACCAAGTAGAAACAAAAGGAATTATACAAAGAATCAACAAAACTAGAAGCTGGTGCTTTGATAAAATCAGCAAGATAGATAAACCCATAGCCAGACTAATCAGAAGATACAAAGAGAGTATCTAAATTCATAAAATCAGAAATGAAAATGGAGATATGACAACAGATACTGAGGAAATTCTAAAAATCATTAGATACTACTGAAAAAACCTATACTCAACACAACTGCAAAATTTTGATGAAAGGGACAATTTTCTATACAGATACAAAATATCAACGTTAAATCAGGATCAGATAAACCATCTAAACTGTCCCATATCCCCTAAACAAATAGAAGCAGTCATTGAAAGTCTCTCAACTAAAAAAAGCACAGAACAACATGGTTTTTGTGCAGAATTCTATCATACCTTCAAAGAAGTCCTAATACCAATGCTCTTCAAATGATTCCACAATATAGAAACAGAAGGAGCCCTATCCCACTCATTTTATGAAACTACAACTAAGCTGATACCAAAACTACACAAAGATCCAACAAAGAAAAAGAACTTCAGAAAAATTTCCATTATGAATATAAATGCAAAAATACTCAATAAAATTCTTGCCAATAGAATCTGAGAACGCATCAAAATGGTCATACACCATGATCAAGTAGGCTTCATGCCAGGGATGCAGGCGTGTTTCAATGTATGGAAATCCATCAATGTAATCCACTACTTAAATGAACTCAAAGAAAAAAAAAACACATGGTCATTTCATCAGATGATGAAAAGCATTTGACAGAATTCAGCAGCCCTTCATGTCAAAAGTATTGGAAAATACAGGAATTCAAGGCCCATACTTAAACATAGTAAAAGCAATATACAGCAAACCAGTAGTCAACATCAAACTAAATGGAGAGAAACTTGAAGCAATCCTAGTAAAATCAGGGACTAGACATGGCTGCCTTCTCTCTCCATATCTATTCAATATAGTACTTGAAGTTCTAGCTAGAGCAATTAGACAACAAAATGGGGTAAAGGGGTTACAAATTGGAAAGGAAGAAGTCAAACTATCACTACTTGCAGATGACATGATAATATACTTAAGTGAACCAGAAAACCCACCAGAGAACTCCTACAGCTGATGAACAACTTCAAAAAACAAGTTGGATATAAATTTAACTCAAACAAATCAGTAGCCTTCCAATACTCAAAGGATACACAGGCTGATAAATGACGCTCTTCACAATAGTAACACACAATATAAAGTATCTTGTTATGATTCTAACAAAAAAATGAAAGATCTGTATGACAAGAACTTCAAGTCTCTGAGAAAAGAAATCAGAGAACCTCAGAAGACAGAAATATCTCACAAGCTCATGGATTGTCAGGATTAATATAGTAAAATGGCCATTTGCCAAAAGCAATATGCAGATTCAATGCAATCCCCACTGAATTCCAACTCAATTCTTCATAAAGTTATTAAAAGCAATTCTTAAATTCATTTTGAATAACGAATAATCTAGGAAAGCTAAAACTGTTCTCAAAAGTAAATGAACTTCTGGGGAAATCAGCATTCTGGACCTCAAGCTGTACTACAGAGCAATAGTGATAAAAACTGCATGTTATTGGTACAGTGACAGGTAGGTAGACCAATGGAATAGAATTGAAGACCCAGAAATGAACCCAAACAGCTATGGTCACTTTATCTTTGACAAAGCAGCTAAAATCATCCAGTGGAAGAAAATAACCTTTTCAACAAATGATGATGGTTCAACTGCTATTTAGCATCCAAAGGAGTTCAAATTGATCGATTCTTATCTCCTTGTACAAAGCTCAAGTTCAAGTGGAACAAGAACCTCCACATAAAACCACACACACTGACACTAAAAGAAAAGAATGTGGGGAAGAGCATAAAGCACATGGGCACAGGGGAAAGTTTCCTGAACAGAACACCAATAGCTTATGCTCTAAGTTCAAGAATTGACAAATAGGACCTCATAAAAGTATAGTTTCTGTAACGCAAAAGACACTCTCAGTAGGAAAAATCAGCAACCAACAAATTGGGGAAAAAAATGCCTTTACTAACCCTACATCCTAAAGAGGGCTAATATCCAATATATACAAAGAACTCAAGAAGTTAGAGTCCAGAGAATCAAATAACCCTATTAAAAATGGGGTACAGAGCCTAAAAGAAAGTCACTACTGAGGATTATCGAATGGCTGAGAAGCACCTAAAGAAATGTTCAACATCCTTAGTTATCAGGGAAATGCCAATAAAAACAAGCCTGAGATTCCACATCACAGCAGTCGGAATGGCTAAGATCAAAAATTCAGGTGTCAGCAGGTACTGGCAAAGAAATGGAGAAAGAATACTCCTCCACTGCTGGTGTGTAGAGAGCAATTGTTATGCCTTACAGCCTCTAGCCATAATTCAGCTGCCTGCATTTCACCTACACCAAGCTGAGGAATTCCAGCCACATCTCCTCCCACCTGACAGAGATGTCAGAGCTCCCCCTTCAGCACGTAAAAGGAGCTGCAGTTTTCTGAGAAAGGGGATCAGTCGCCATCTCTTGCAGAGTAGCAGACCCTGTGATTTGTTATGGCAAAATCTCTCAGCCTTCCGGAGACCTGCTGAGAAGACTCGCAGCTTTGGAGCTTTGAGAGGGAGGGTCATGCCCACAGCACATATATTGTCGCTCTTATCCGCAAAGAAATATAGAAAGATTTTGTACAGACATGCACTAATGTCTCTGTGTGTTCTTTTCTCTAGACCCCCATAGTTTCATTCTTCAAGTCTCCCTCCACATAGAACCCGCTCATGAGCAATTCCCGGGAAGCTTCACTGGTGGGATTGCAAGCTGGTACAACCACTCTGGAAATCAACTTTTGGTTCCTAAGAAAATGGGGCAGAGGACCCTGTTATACCATTTCTGGGCATATAACCAGAAGATTCTCCAACATGTAATTAGGACACATGCTCCACTATAATTTTAGCAGCCTTATTTATAATAGCCAGAAGAAGAAACAACTCAGATGTCCCTCAACAGAGGAATGGATAAAGAAAATGTATATTTTCATAACAGACTACTATTCAGCTATTAAAAACTAAGAATTCATGAAATTTTAGGCAAATGAATGGAACTAGAAAATATCATCCTGAGAGAGGTAACCCAATCACAAAAGAACTCACATCCTATGCACTCACTGATAAGTGGATATTAGCCAAAAGCTTGGAATACCCAAGATACAATTTACAGACAAAATGAAGCTCAAGAAGAAGGAAGACCAAAGTATTTATACTATGTTCCTTCTTAGAGGGGGAACAACATACCCACTGTAGGAGATATAGAGACAAAGTGTGGAGCAGAGAATGAAAGAAAACCCATACATAGACTGCACCACCTGTTTATCCATCCAATATATTGTCACCCAAAACAGACATTATTGTGGATGCCAACAAGTGCTCACAGGAACCTGATACAGCTGTCTCCTGAGAGGCTCTGCCAGTTCCTGACAAATACAGATGTGGGTAATCTCAGTCAACCATTGAACTAAGCACAAGGTCCCCAATGGATGAGCTAGAGAAAGGACCCTAAGGAGGTGAAGAAGCTTTCATTCCCATAGGAAGAACAACAATATGAACCAAACAGAACTCCCAGAGCTCCCAGGGACTAAACTGCCAACCAATGAGTACATGGAGGGACCCATGACCCCAGCTGCATATGGAGCAGAGAATGGCCTCATAGGATATCAAAGCGAGGAGAGACCCATGGTTCAGAGAAGGCTCGATGCCCCAGCCTAAGTGAATTCCAGGACAGCAAAATGGAATTTGGTTGGTTGGTGAGCAGAGGGTGGAAGGATGGGATAAGTTGTTTTCAGAGGGGAAACTAAGATAGAAGATAGCACTTGAAATGTAAATAAAGAAAATATCTAATATAAAATTAAAAAATATTTATCTGGATAAAGATTAAATACTCTGTCACAGCTCTACTGTTTCAAGTGTTAAAAACCATAACTACATTGCTTGTGAAAAATTGTATAAATACAGTCAATATTCTAGCTTCTGGTCTAACACCTATAATAAATCATAAGTTCCCTTTTTATGTCTTTTGGTAAATAGTTTTATAAGCTCTTGAAACATGCTCTATGTATCAGAAACTCAGGTTATTATCTACAAGCAATTAACTGGTGATACATGGGAGACTGAAAGTTCTCATTGCAGTTTGATTATAAGAAAATAAACTAATAATAGTCCCAGTATTAAGATCTTAATAAATAATAACATAATTTTGGTAATTCTTATAAAATCATCATAAAGAAATAAAGTCACTTATTTGTCTATATAACATCAACACAAGACAGTATATATTCTTAAGTCTGCAGAGATCTGCTCAAAAGGAAGGGAAAAGAACCAGTATTTGTCATATATATTTAAGAATAACAGGAAAAAATAATATTGATTGATAAAAAATTTCTTAAAATTATGTTTACCTAGACCTTGCTTCTAAAAGCAAGTCTGTCTTGCATTATTATAATCTGAGGCAGACCATCTCAGGAAGAACATATATTAGTTATCACCTTATCCTATGATGACTCCTGAAAATGGATTTACCACCTAGTACAGGCATAAAAGGATGACCAGGAATAACAGATTTTAAAGTTAGTATTGGGTCAGAGTCTCCCCTGTTAAACAAGTTACAAGTAGATAATAAATTCCTAGCATTAACGTGTTTCTTCTATAAAGTTATGGCCCCAAGAATTGTCCTTTTTCACCAAGAAGCATAACTTGTGGATTTATTTATTTATATTTTTTAATTATTTCCTAATATCAGAACTCCCATACGGTTACAAGATATTTTGAACTGTGATTGTATTTCTTTGTCTGCCCAATGTTTCACAAACCTTTAAATCACTCTGCTTTAAGCAATATGCCATTTACACAATAAATCTTTTTCTCCTATTCCCGATGGGGCCTGCATTCATTCCTCCTTTTCTTTCCTAAGAGTACCCATGATCCATTCACTGTTTGGCTGAGGGTGTCTGCATCTATCTGACTCATATTCTGGGTGGAGCCTCTAGAAGGACATCCATGCTAGATTCTTGTCTGCAAGAATCACAGAATATCATCAGTAGTGTCAGTGATTTGGTGCTTGCTCATGGTATGAATCTCAATTTGGGCAAGTTATTGGTTTGCCATTCTATCAGTCTATTCCCAAACTCTGCATTTCTTTCAGACAGGATAAATTTTGGGTTGAAAGCTTTGTCGGTAGTTTGATGACAACATCTTTCCACTTTGGCTCCTGGTTGGAAACATAAGGTAACCTGTTCATGTTCCATATTCACAAAGGTATGCATCATAGCTAAGTTCAAACCCATTGGTTCTTGGGGAACTCCCTTATCAAAGGTTGGCTATGTCCTGGCAACATCTACCTCCCCATCCCTGTCAGTTTCATATTACCATTCATTCTCATAACCATCTAGACATCTTCCCTGTCTTTCCACACACCTGATAGTGAACATCTTCAAATATCTCCATATTCCATCTCCCATCAAGTTCCCTCTCTCCATTTTCCTCTTATGAGAATTTGATTCCCACTTCAAGGTAATATCCAAGCATTCTAGCTAGTGTCTTCCTTATTGTTTAGTTTCTTTGGATCTGTGAGATGTAGGATGGTTTTCCAATGTTTTATGGTTATTATCTGCTTATAGTTCTGTACCATTCACGTCCTTTTGAGACTGGGTTACTTCACTCAGGATGATATTCTCAAGTTCCATTAATTTTCAATCCATCCAAAATTCATGCTTAATTGTAGAATAGTCTTCCATTGTAGATGTATCACATTTCTTTACACATTCTTCAGTTGAGGGCCCCCTAGGTCATTTCCTGGTTTCTGATATTTTGAATAAAGCTGCTATGAACATAGTGGAGCAAGTCTATTTGTGATATGGTAGAGCATCTTTTGGTTATGTTCACAGGAGTGGTATGCCTGGGTCTTGAGGTAGAGCTATTCCCAGTTTTCTGAGATATCCATCAAGTAGATTTCCCAAGTGGTTTTTTATGTTTACACTCCCATCAGCAATGGAGGAGTGTTCTTCTAGTTCTACATCCTTGCTAGTATGGGCTTAATCTTCAGGTTTTGTACCTATCCATACTGACTTGTGTAAGAACTAACATATGATTATTTTGATTTCCATTTCCCTGGAGCATAAGGAATTTGACCATTTCTTTTAGTGCTTCTTGGCCATTGGAGACTCCTTTGTTTATAATTCTGTGTTTAGCTCTTAGCCCCATTTTTTAAATTTGAGAGTGGGTAGTGTCTGACTTGATTTCTTTATAAATTTTGGAGATTAGCTTTCTGTCAGATATTTTGTCCTAGCATTCTGTCCCTTTGGCAATATCAGATGCCTTACAGAAACTTTTGAGTTTCCTGAGGTGCCATTTATCAATTGTTGATTTGGGAGCCTGAGCCATTGTTGTTTTATTCAGAAATTTGTCAATAGTCCCAATATGTTCCAAGATATTACTCACTCTCTTTTCATTGAGATTTAGTGTATACAGTATTATGTTGATGTCCTTGAAGTACTCGGACTCGAATTTTATGCAGGATGATAAGCAATAGATCTATTTTCATTCTTCTACATGTTGACATCCACTTAGTTTAGCAACTAATGATGAAAATGTTTTCTTTTTGCATTTTTGGCCTTTTTATCAAAAATCAAATGTTCATAGGTATGTATGTTTAGTTAGGGGATTTTCATTCAATTCCATTATCAACATATTTGTTTTTGTGCCAATACTGTGTGGTTTTTAAAACTATTGCTCTGTAGTGGGCTTGATGTCAGTAATGGTGATTCCTCCCTAGCTTATTTTATTGCTCAATATAGTTTTAGTTATCCTTGGTCTTCTGTTTTCACATCAGAGAATTCTTCTTTCTATGTCTATGAAAAATGTATTAGAATTTTGATGGGGATAGCATTGAAATCTGTAGATTGCTTTTGATAAGTAATCCATTTTTCATGTTGTTAATCATACTTATTCATGAGCATGGGTGATCTTTCCATCTCATATTTTCTTCAATTTCATTATTTGGTGATTTTAATTTCTTGTCACACAGACTTTTCACTTGCTTTGATAGAATTACAGCAAGATATTACATATTATTAATGACTGTTGTTAAGTATTCTTTCTGTAATTTCATTTTTGGTCCATTTTATAATTTGTTTAAGAGAACAGCTTATATTCTTAATCCTCAAATTTTTCCACAAAATAGAAATAAAAAGGAATACTGCAAAAACTGCGGCTTCATAGAACGAACTGGGTAGTGTTACTTGTGTTTCTATTTTGTGGAATAGTTTGAAGAGTATTAGTATTAGGTCTTCTTTGAAGATCTGATAGAATTCTCCAATAAACCCTTCTGGCCCTGGGATTTTTTTTGGTTGAGAGACTGTTAATGATTGTTTCTATTTCATCAGGGATTATGGGGTTTGACTGATCCTATTTAACTTTGTCACAAGGTATGTGTCTAGAAAATTGTCATTTTCATCCAGAGGTTCAAATTTTCTTGCGTATTAGCTTTTGTACTAAGATATGATGATTATTTTTTTTATTTCAATTTATTTTTTTAGTTTCTGTTATTATGTCTCCTTTATCATTTCTGATTTTATTAATTTGGTTACTGTGTATGTGCCCTCTGGTTAGTCTCACTAAGGGTTTATCTATCTTCTTGACTTTCTCAAAGAACCAGCCCCGGATTTGTTGATTCTTTGCATAGTTCTTTTTGTTTCTATTTGGTTGATTTCAACCCTGCGTTTGATTTATTACTGCCATCTAATCCTCTTGGGTATATTTGCTTCTTTTTTGTTCTAGAGCTTTCAGGTGTGCCATTGAGCTGCTAGTGTAAGCTCTCTTCAGTTTCTTTTTGGAGGCACTTAGAGCTATGAGTTTTCCTCTTGGCACTGCTTTCATAGTGTGTCCCATAAATTTTGGTTTGATGTGTCTTCATTTTCATTAATTTTTAAAATGTTTTTAATTTCTTTATTTCTTCTTGGAACTTAGGACCAGCCTTAGACTGTGGTGATCTGTTAGGGTGCATGGAATTATTCCAATATTCCTGTATCTGTTGAGGCCTGTTTTGTGACCAATTTTATGGTCCATTTTGGAGAAGGTAGCATGAGGTGCTGAGAAGAAGGTATATTCTTTTGTTTTAGGATGAAATGTTCTATAAATAGCTGTTAGATCCAGTTGGTCCATAACTTCTATTATTTTCACTGTGTCTCTGCTTAGTTTCTGTTTCCATGATTTGTCTATTGCTGAGAGTCGGGTATTCAAGTATCCCATTAATATTGTGTGGTGTGTGATATGTGCTTTGAGCTTTAGTTAAATTTCTTTTATGAATAGTGGTGCCCTTGAATTTGGAGCGCAGATGTTCAGAATTTATAGTATATCTTGGTAGGTTTTTCCTTCGACTAGTATGAAGTGTCCTTCCTTACCTTTTTTACAACTTTTAGTTGAAAGTCAATTTTACCCGATACAAGAATGGCTATTCCTGCTTGTTTCTTGGGATCATTCACTTGGAAAATTGTTTTCCAACCTTTAACTCTGAGGTAGTTATTGACTTTGTCACAAAGGTGGGTTTCTTGTATGCCATAAAAAATTGGGTCCTGTTTATATATCCAGTTTGTTAGTCT
The DNA here is from genome assembly GCA_036184795.1 of Tokudaia tokunoshimensis. NCBI lineage: Eukaryota > Metazoa > Chordata > Mammalia > Rodentia > Muridae > Tokudaia > Tokudaia tokunoshimensis. The sequence continues at coordinate 62,285,319 of BTHU01000001.1, read as the reverse complement.
ATGTCGTTTTATTGTGGAACTGGGTCTACTGATGTTTAGAGATGAGACATTAAGGAAAAGTGATTGTTACTTCCTATTATTTTGTTGTTAAAGGTGGAATTATGTTTGTCTGGCTATCTTCTTTTGGATTTGTAGAAACATTTTCTTCATGCTTTTTCTAGGGTGTACTTTCCCTCTTTGTGTTTCTACTTTCCACCTATTATTCTTTGTAGAGCTGGGTTTGTGGAAAGATATTGTGTAAATTTGGTTTTGTTGTGGATTATCTTGGTTTCTCCATCTATGGTAAGTGAGAGTTTTGCTGGGTATAGTAGTCCCAGCTGGCATTTATGTTCTCTTAGTGTTTGTATGACATCTGCTCAGGATGTCTCTTAGGGTCATACAGACCCTAAGAGAACTATGACATCATACAGGATGTCATAGTTTCTGATAAGAGGTCTGGTGTAATTCTGATAGGTCTGCCTTATTATACTACTTGACATTTTTCCCTTAATGATTTCAGTATTCTTTCGTTGTTTAGTGCATTCAGTGTTTTGATTATTATATGACAGGAAGAATTTCTGTTCTGGTTCAGTCTATTTGGAGTTCTGTAGGCTTCTTGTATGTTCATGGACATCTCTTTCATTAGGTTAGGAAAGTTTTCTTCTATAATTTTGTTGATATTTACTGGTCCTTTAAGCTGGGAATTTTCACTCTCTTCTATACATATAATCCTTAGGTTTGGTCTTCTCATTGTGTCCTGGATTTCCTGTATGTTGTGGGTCAGAACCTTTTTTGCATTTTGCATTTTCTTTGACAGTTGTGTCCATCTCTTTTAAGGTATCTTCTACACCCGAGATTCTCTCTTCAATCTCTTGTATTCTGTTGGCAATATTTATATCTGTAATTCCTGAAAATGATAATAATATAATATAATATAATATTATCTTTCCTACTTTTTCCATTCCCAAATTTTCTCAAATGCTTTTTCAGCATCTTATGAAATCGCCATGTGTTTTTTTTTTCTTTAATTTTGTTTATGTAGTGGATTACATTGGTGGAGTTCTGAACCATCCCTGCATCCCTGGGATGAAGACTACTTGATTGTGGTGAATGATCATTTTAATGTGTTCTTGGATTCAGTTGGCAAGAATTGTATTGACTATATTTGCATCAATATTCATGAGGGTAATTGGGCTGAAGTTTCTTACTTTGTTAGATCTTTGCATGATTTTGGTATTAGCATAATTGTGGCTTCATAAAATGAGTTGAGTAGTGTTACTTATGTTTATATTTTGTGGAACAGTTTGAAGATTGTTGCTATTGAAGATCTGATAGAATTCTGAGCTAAAACCATCTGGTCCTGTGCTTTTATTTGTCCGGAGCTGTTCAATAACTGCTATTATTTCTTTAGGGGTTATTGAACTGTTTAGATGGTCTATCAGATCCTGATTTAACTTTGAAATTGTCTGTTTCATCCAGATTTTCCAGTCATGTTGACTATAGACATTTTTATTAGGATTTGATGATTTTTTTGAATTTCCTCAGTTTTTGTTGTTATTTCTCCCTTTTCGTTTCTGATTTTGGTATTTTGGATACCATCTCTGTGCCCTCTATTCAGTCTGGCTAAGGATTTATCTATCTTATTGATTTTCTCAAAGAACGAGCTCCTGGTTTTGTTGTTTTTTTGTGTAGTTCCTTTTGTTTCTACTTGGCTGTTTTCAGCCCTGAGTTTGATTATTTTCTGCTGTCTACTCCTCTTGTGTGTATAAGATTCTTTTTGCTTTAGAGTTTTATATGTGCTATTAAGCTGATAGTGTATGCTCTCTCCAATTTCTTTTTGGAGGTCCTTAAAGCTATGAGTTTTCTTCTTAGCACTGCTTTCATTGGGTACAGTAAGTTATATCATTTTTATTCTTAGATTTTTCTTTTAGAAATTTGAAAATCCTTCCTATACTCAAAGGATAAGCAGGCTGAGAAAGAAGTAAGGGAAATGATACAGTTCACGATAGCCACAAACCATATTAAGTATCTTGGCATGACTCTAACCAAACAAGTGAAAAATCTGCATGACAAGAACTTCAAGTCTCTGAAGAAAGAAATTGAAGAAGACCTCAGAAGATGGAAAAATCTGCCATGCTCATGGATTGGCAGGATTAATATAGTAAAAATGAGCATCTTACCAAAAGTAATACACAGATTCAATGCAATCCCCATCAAAATCCCAACTCAATTCTTCATAGAGTTAGAAAGAGCAATTCAAAAATTCATCTGGAATAACAGAAAACCCAGAATAGCTAAAACTATTCTCAAGAGTAAAAGAACCTCTGGGGGAATCAGTATCCCGGACCTCAAGCTGTACTACAGAGCAATAGTGTTAAATACCGCATGGTATTGGTACAGTGACAGGCATGTAGATCAATGGAACAGAATTGAAGACCCAGAAATGAATCAACACTCCTATGGTCACTTGATCTTTGACAAAGGAGCTAAAACCATCCAGTGGAAAAAAGATAGCCTTTTCAACAAATGGTGCTGGCTCAGCTGGAGGTCAACATGCAGAAGAATGCAAATTGACCCATTCTTATCTCCTTGCACTAAGCTCAATTCTAAGTGGATCAAGGATCTCCACATAAAACCAGACACACTGAAACTAATAGAAGGGAAACTAGGGAAGAACCTTGAACATATGGGCACAGGGGAGAATTTCCTGAACAGAACTCCAATAGCTTATGCTCTAAGATCAAAAATAGACAAATGGGACCTCATTAAATTACAAAGTTTTTGCAAGGCAAAAGACACTGTCAAAAAGACAAAGCGGCAACCAACTAACTGGGAAATGATCTTTACCAACCTTACATCCGACAGAGGGCTAATATCCAATATATACAAAGAACTCAAGAAGTTAAACTCCAGAGAGTCAAGTAACCCTATTAAAAAATGGGGTACAGAGCTAAACAAAGAGTTCTCACCTGAAGAATATCTAATGGCTGAGAAGCACCTAAAGAGATGTTCATCATCCTTAGTCATTAGGGAAATGCAAATCAAAACAACCCTGAGATTCCATCTCACACCAGTCAGGATGGCTAAGATCAAAAACACAGGAGACAGCAGTTGTTGGCGAGGAAGTGGAGAAAGAGGAACACTCCTCCACTGCTGGTGGAATTGCAAGCTGGTACAACCACTCTGGAAAGCAGTCTGGCGGTTCCTCTGAAAACTGGGCATGACACTCCCGGAGGATCCGGCTATACCACTCCTGGGCATATACCCAGAAGCTTTACCTGCATGCAATAAGGACACATACTCCACTATGTTCATAGCAGCCTTATTTATAATAGTCAGAAGCTGGAAAGAACCCAGATGTCCCTTAACGGAGGAATGGATTCAGAAGATGTGGTATATCTACACAATGGAATACTACTCTGCAATTAAAAACAATGAATTCATGAAATTCCTAGGCAAATGGTCAGAATTTGAAAATATCATCCTTAGTGAGGTAACCCAATCACAAAAGAACACACATGTTATGCAGTCACTGATAAGGGGATATTAACCCAGAATCTCGGAATACCCTAGACACAATTCTCATATCAATAGATTTCTAAGAAGATGGATGGAGAGACCCCTGGTCCTGGAATGACTGGATGTAGGGGAACGCCAGGACAGAGAAACGAGAGGGGGTTGAATGGAGAAAAGAGGGAGGTAAGGGGCCTTATGGGAGTTTCAGGGAGGGAGGCAATGGGAAAGGGGAAATGATTTGGAATGTAAATTAAAAAAAATAAAATAAAAAAAAGAAATTTGAAAATCAAAACAACCCAGAGATTCTACCTTACACAAATCAGAATGGCTGAGATCAAAAACTCAAGTGATAGCATATGCTGGCAAGGATGTGGAAACAGAGGAACTCTCTTCCATTGCTCGTGAGATTGCAAGTTGTTGCCATCTATAAATAAATCCGTCATTTCCTTAGAAAATTGGAAATATATTTGCCTGAAGAACCAGCTATACTGCTACTGGTCTTATACCCAAAGATGCTACACCACATCACAATGATATAACACACAAACTGTAAGAAATTTATCAAGCAGAAATGCCAAAGTGAGGATACTTCAATCCAACTTAGATAGGAGAAGAAAATAATCAGAGGAGGCAGAGGAACTGAGGGACATGTGTGGCAAAAGAAGAATGTTTGGAGGAAAGAGTAACAGAAACACTTATAGGGGTATAAAAAAGAAACTCAGTGGGCCAGGAGAATGAATAGAAATATGTGACCTTGGGGTATGGGAGGTGGGGGAGAGCCTCTAGAAAGTACTGGAGATCTGGGAGGTGAGAGATTCTCAGGGCTCAATGGCATTGGCACATTGTTCAACAGTGTGGAGAGGTAACTCAAAGAGTCTACTTCCAGTACATAGACAGGGACTCAAGTGAAGGAACAGGGTTACCAACCCCCAGTCAAAATTTCTGACCCAGTATTGTTCCTGTCAAAAGCAAAGAAGAGACGAAAATTGAGAAGAGGTTGAAGGAAAAACAATCTAATGACAGGATTAATTTGAGATCCATCTCATGGGTAGTTCTGGGGGGAACCAAGGCCTGTCATTACTACTGATGTTGTTGCAGTGAGAAGCCTACCATGGCTGTCCTGTGAGAGGTCCAACCAGCAGCTGAGTGAGACAGACACAGATAGTTACACTCATCCAACAGATTGAAGTTGGGTACTGCTATGGCTGAATTTTTTTAAGTATTAAAGAAGCTGAAGAGGAGAGCAACCCCATAGGAAGATGAGTAGTCTCAACAAATCTGAATCCCTGGCTGTTCCTAGACACTGAGTCACCAACCAAGAAGCATGCATGAGCTGGTCCAAAGCTCCCTGCACATATACAGCAGTGAACTGGCTGCTCTGGCCTCAGTGGGAGAAGATGTACTTAACCATTCAGAGACTAAAGGCCACAGAGAGAGAGAGAGAGAGAGAGAGAGAGAGAGAGAGAGAGAGAGAGAGAGAGAGAGAGAGAGAGAGAGAGAGACAGACAGAGACAGAGAGAGAGACAGAGAGAGAAAGAGAGAAACATAGAGAGAGAGAGGGAAAGAGAGAGAGAGAGACAGAGACAGAGAGAGACACAGAGAGAATGCTGTGTGCTGGAGGGATCATTCTCTCTGAGCCAGGGATGGAGGAGAATAGAATGAGAAACTGTGTGATGGGTGATGGGGAAAAATGACTGAATTATAAATAAATAAAATTATATAAATAATTTTGCTAAAATATTTTGTGGGTCTTCGAGTTGGTATTTTACTTTTTCAATTCCTACTAATCTTATTTTGGTCTTTTCATATTCTTCCAGGTTTCCTTGATGATTTGTGCCAGGTTTTTTTTTTTTTAGACTTAATATTGTCTTTGACCAATGTATCAAGTTCTACTATCCTATCATCCATACCTGAGTCTCTTCCAACTCTTTTTTTCTTTTCTTTTCGTATTTTTCATTATACTTTATTCTTTCTTTACAATCCAGTCATTATCTGCCTCCCATTCTGCCCTCTAACTGTTTCACATTTCATTCCTCCTCCCCGTGCCTCCAAGAGGATGTTCCTCCACCCTTCATTCTACAAGACCTCCCAGCTTCCTGGGGCCTCAAGTTTTTCAAGGGTTAGATCCTTCTCTCACTGAGACCAGACCAGGCAGTCTTCTGCTATATATGTGTCAGGGCCTTATATTAGCTAATATATGCTGCGTGGTTGGTTGCTCATTGTCTCAGTTAGGTGAAAATTATGGTCTTCCTATGTGGTTGCTCTGATTATCAGCTTCTTCCAGCTTTCCTCTAATTCAACCGCAGTGATCCCTGGTGTCTGTACACTGGTTGGAAGTATCTGCATCTGACCTTTTCAGCTACTTGTTGGGACTTTTGGAGGGCCTCTAGACACCTGTCTGTAAGCAGAACATAACATGACAAATACTCTCAGGACTTGGATCCTCCTCTTGAGCTGGATCCCAATTTGGGCCAGCAACTATACCTCTTTTCCCTCAGTCACTTCTCCGTTTTTGTCCCTCTATTTAGTTTTTTTTAGACTGGAACAATTCTGGATCAGAGTTTTTGACTGTGGGATGGCAAACCCATCCCTCTATTTGATGCCATGTCTTTCTAATTGAAATGGACTATAAAAGTTCCCTCTCTCCACTGTTAGGGATTTCTATGCAGGCCCTGTTCAGGCTACTTCAGTTTTCTATGTCTCCATATGAGCTTTGCTCATGCAGATTTTGAGGGATTTGTTTTCTTGGTGTCCTTCATCCCATCTGACTCTTATACTGTTTTAACCTCCTCTTTCTCCTAGTCCCTCCCTTTGAGTCCTTAGCAGCTCTTACCACCAAGGTCTTGGGTGTATTCTGCTGTGTTTCCCCACCTCCTACGTCCTCAGGTTGCCTGTTTCCATTCTTTCTCCTGGCCTCCAGGGCTTTCACTCCTGTTCTCCTGACCCCCAATCTTTCCCTCTTCCCCTCCCTGTCCCATCTCCCAGACAAGTCTCACCATACCTCTACCCCTAAGGATTGCTTTCTTCTCTCTCTCAAGTGAGATCAAGACATCCTCAATTTGCTCCTTCAGCTTGTAAACCTCCTTGAGTTCTGAGGAATGTATTCAGGGTATCCTGTAATTTTTGGGCTAAGATCCACTTATTAGTGAATACATATCATGCATGTCTTTTGGGTAAGGGTTACCTCAATCAGGATGATATTTTTAGTTCCGTCCATTTGCCTATAAAACTCATGATATTCTCATTTGTAATAGCTGAGTAGTAATACACTGTGTAAATGAACCACATTTTCTGTATCCATTTTTTCATTGTGGGAAATCTGGATTGTTTCCAGCTTATGTCTATCATAATTAAGGACAGTATGAACATAGTGGAATATGACTCCCTTTACCATGGTGGGGCATCTTTTGGGTGCATGCTTAAGAGTGATGTAGTTGGGTCTTTAGGTATATCTATTTGCAATTTTCTGAGGATCCTCTAGATTGATTTCCAGAGTTGTTGTCCCCTTTTGCCATCCCAACATCCATGGAGAAGTGTTCATTTTCTCTACATCGTGGCCAACATGTGCTGCCTCTTGAGGTTTTTTTTTTTAACCATTCTGATCATTGTAAGATGGAATCTTATGGTCATTTTGATTTGCATTTTCCTGATGACTAAGAACTGTGAACATTTCTGTACGAGCTTCTCAGTCATTTGAGATTCTTCTGTTGTGATTTCTGTTTATCTCTAAACCTGGTTAAAAAAAAACAAAAAAATCAAAAAAACAAAAAAACCTATGCAGGCCCTGTTCAGGCTACTTCAGTTTTCTATGTCTCCATATGAGCTTTGCTCATGCAGATTTTGAGGGATTTGTTTTCTTGGTGTCCTCCATCCCATCTGACTCTTATACTGTTTTAACCTCCTCTTTCTCCTAGTTATCTTAGCCCTGGATGGAGGGATTATAAGGAAACATTTAATTTAAGGCTGGGTGTTCCAGGGTCTCTTCCTCTCTGTGTAACATTTGGCCATGAGTCTCCAGATATTTCTTATCTTCTACAGAATGAAGGTTTCCTGATGATGACTGAGCATAGCACTAGTCTATGAGTATTGCAGAATAGCAATTAGAGTCATTTTTCACTACATTTTTTTCCTTTTTGAAATCACTATTAATTGGTTTTACCCTATGTCCCTGGGCTATCTAGGTTCAGGTACTTAATCAGTCAAGTTATGTGAAGTATGACTTGCAAATTGTTGAGTGATCCTTATATCAGGTAAGTTACTATCCAGTGTCCCCAACCCCAACAATTTTGTAACTATTGCCCTCACATATGTTCCAGGTAGTGCCATCATTATAGGTAAATGTTTGTGACTGGTTTATTGTATCTGCTTTTCTTTGGATAGTGTGCAAAGTACATCTTATAACATGAATGCAAAAATGTAGGGGTAAAGCCTCTATGTAGGAAACAGGCCAACATTTCCATTTTCAATGAGTTGTGTAAGTGTTCCCTTCAGCAATGGAATATTTGAAGTCAGTTTGTAGAGGACATCACATATTCTTGAAAATGAACACAGTACTGTATACTTTAGTAACAAAAGATATCCAGTTGTAACTCTGTCTCTCCCATTATTTGGAGATTGTGTTTTGATTACCTTAGTATATTTTAGTAAGTTTATTCTGTCTTAGGTTTTCATACTACCAATAATGTTCCTTAATTTTTGCTATTTCTTTCTATATTCACTTCTAATACCTCCTATGCCTCACCTTCCTTAATTTTGTGTTTTCAACAGATTTCCTTTATTTTTTTTTTGTTTCAAAACCAAGAAAATAATTTAATAATGAGTTATCTTCTTGCTAAATTCTATTCAATTCCATTATATATTCAAAGTAAACATTAGCACAAACATTAAACATTAAGTACTTATTTATTTTCTTAAGTAGTTACACTGCATGCTGTCATAACTGAAAATGCTGTTTTTAGAAGGAAATGCAATGTATCCTGATCATAACTAATCCCATCCCATAACAATTCCATATCTGCTGTACTTCCCTATTTACTCAAGAGTGAATCATTCTTTTTGTAACACACTAAATCTAATGTGTCATAGGCTTTGGGGAGTGGCACCTACACTAAACCATGTTTACCCAATTAAAGAGTGACAGACTATCTGACACTCTTGCTCTTCCTATCTATCAATTACCAGTACTGGTATTGCCTATTTCAATAAGGCAATACTTCCTAATATGAATTGCCACTTTTTTTTTATTTTCTAAGTTTTTTTTATTTACATTCCAAATGATTTCCCCTTTCCCGTTTCCTGCCTCCCCGAAAGTTCCATAAGCCCCCTTCCCTCCCTCTTTTCCCCATTCAACTCTCTCATGCTTCTCTGTCATGGCATTCCCATACATACAGTCTTTCCAGGACCAGGGGACTCTCCTTCTATCTTCTTGGAAATCTATTGATATGCCAATTGTGTCTAGGGTATTTCGAGATTCTGGGTTAATATCTCCTTATCAGTGACTGCATAACATGTGTGTTCTTTTGTGATTTGGTTACCTCACTAAGGATGATATTTTCACATTCTGACCATTTGCCTAGGAATTTTGTGAATTCATTGTTTTTAATTGAGGGGTAGTATTACATTGTGTAAATATACCACATCTTCTGAATCCATTCCTCCTTTAAGGAACATCTGGGTTCGTTCCAGCTTCTGGCTATTATAAATATGGCTGCAATGAACATAGTGGAGCATGTGCCCTTTTTGCATGCAGGTAAAGCCTCTGGGTATATGCCTAGGAGTGGTATAGTGGGATCCTCTGGGAGTGTCATGCCCAGTTTTCTGAGGAACTGCCAGACAGCTTTCCAGAGTGGTTGTACCAGCTTGCAATCCCACCAGCAGTGGAGGAGTGTACCTCTTTCTCCACATCCTCACCAACAACTGCTGTCTCCTCTGTTTTTGATCTTAGCCATTCTGACTGGTGTGAGATGGAATCTCAGAGTTGTTTTGATTTGCATTTCCCTAATGACTAAGGATGATGAACATCTCTTTAGGTGCTTCTCAGCCATTAGATGTTCTTCAGGTGAGAACTCTTTGTTTAGCTCTGTACCCCATTTTTTTAGGGTTACTTGGCCCTCTGGAGTCTAACTTCTTGAGTTCTTTGTATATATTGGATATTAGTCCTCTGTCGGATGTAGGGTTGGTAAAGATCACTTACCAGTTACTTGGTTACCGCTTTGTCTTTTTGACAGTGTCTTTTGCCTTACAGAAACTTTATAATTTAATGAGGTCCCATTTGTCTATTCTTGATCTTAGAGCATAAGCTATTGGAGTTCTGTTCAGAAAATTCTCCCCTGGGCCCATATGTTCAAGGTTCTTCCCTAGTTTCCCTTCTATTAGTTTCAGTGTGTCTGGTTTTATGTGGAGATCCTTGATCCACTTAGAATTGAGCTTAGTGCAAGGAGATAAGAATGGGTCAATTTGCATTCTTCTGCATGTTGACCTCCAGTTGAGCCAGTATCATTTGTTGAAAAGGCTATCTTTTTTCCACTGGATGGTTTTAGCTCCTTTGTCAAAGATCAAGTGACCATAGGAGTGTGGATTCATTTCTGGATCTTCAATTCTGTTCCATTGATCTACATGCCTGTCACTGTACCAATACCATGCAGTTTTTAACACTATTGCTCTGTAGTATAGCTTGAGGTCCAGGATATTGATTCTCCCAGAAGTTCTTTTACTCTTGAGAATAGTTTTAGCTATCCTGGGTTTTCTGTTATTCCAGATGAATGTTTGAATTGCTCTTTCTAACTCTATGAAGAATTTCGTTGGCCACCTCTGTTCCGGGGATCAACTGTACTGAGGATACAGGTACCCAGGGAACCCCCAATATAACATCGCTTGGGACCCAGCCTGTTGGGCTTCCATCTGTGCCCGAGTGGAACAGCTCTGAGGTGGTCTTGGCTCCAGCTCTTCTGTGGGCCATCTGCCCTGCAGAGTGATCTGCGCTGAGAGAGTGCAGAGTGCTTTCTGCCATCTTTGCTCTGGCAACAGGGGAACTCGAACCTCCAGACACAGGGACAATCAAGCATAATATCACTTGGGTCTCAGCCAGCTTTTGTGCGGCCTGCTCCCAAGAGCTGGGCATGTCTGCGGTCACCTATGTGCCATCTCTGCTGTGGAACATCTGCCCTGCAGAGGGACCCCCCCGCCCCGCTCTGGGAAAGAACACACCTGCACAGGAGAGGAGCATACCAGCCTCCCTTTGGCGACCTCTGTTCCCGGGATCAACTGCACTTAGGATACAGGTACCCAGAGACTCCCCAATATGATATCGCTTGGGACACAGCCTGTTGGATTTCCATCTGCGCCCAAGAGTGGGGCAGCTCTGCGGTTGTCTGGGCACCAGCTCTGCTGTGGGCCATCTACCCTGCAGAATGATCTGTGCAGAGAGAGTGCAGAGTGCACTCTGCCATCTTTGCTCCGGCAACAGGGCAACTGGAACCTCCAGACACAGGGACAATCAAGCATAATATCACTTGGGTCTCAGCCAACTTGTGTGCTCCCTGCTCCCAAGAGCTGGGCAGGTCTGCGGTCACCTATGCACCAGCTCTGCTGTGGGACATTTGCCTTGCAGAGGGACTCCCTCCCCCCAGGAGAGAGCACGCCCGCACAGGGCGGGAGCCTACCAGCCTCCCCTTGGAGACATCTGCTCTGGGAATACACTATGCTGAGCCTTTGGATGTGCAGGGATTCCCCAATATAACATCCCTTGGGGCAAGGCACATCAGGGCTCCAAAGTCACTCAGGAGCAGGGTAGGCCTCAGAAATCGGTGCCAGGGCAATCCTGGTAATCTAGGAGGGTCAGAAATAGCCTTGCAGACTCATAGGAAGTCCAACCAACAGCCAGTGACAGCAGGACCAACTAGCATCAGAGGTAACCAGATGTCAAAAGGCAAATGTAGGAATGTTACTAACAGAAATCAAAGTAATATGGCACCACCCGAACCCAACTCTCCAACAGCAGCAAGTCCTGAATACCCCATCACACCCGAAAGATAAGATCTGGATTTAAAATCACTTCTCATGATGCTATTAGAGGATTGTCACTTTCTATGGGTCAAGAATTCACCCATATGAGTCTCTTGGAGTCATGTCTATTTAAGTCTCCATATTTTACTGCCAGGCCCTAGAGATTTTTAACCATAGCATAACATAAAATATATTAAGTTCAATCTCAAAAGTGCCAATAAGGGATAAGGGAGGCACCCAAAAATCAATAGGGGGTAATCTTGGTTATGATTCATTTCACTGGGGTTATGGAACTTGAATAGGCTCCCTCCTGTGCTAGACAGGAATTCCAATAGAGCAATAGAGACACCAACCCAGACACAAAATTTTCAACCCCAAATTTATCCTGACTACAAGGAATGCAGGCACAGAGGATGGAGCAACGACTGAGGGATTGGCCAGCCAATAACTTGAGACCCATCACATTGGCAAGCGCCGATCCCTAACCCTATTAATGATAGTTATTTTTTTATTTTATTTTTTAATATATATATTATATTTTTATTTACATTCAAAATCATTTCCCCTTTCCCGTTTCCTCCCTCCCCGAAAGTCTCATAAGCCCCCTTCCCTTTTATGCTTATAGACAGAAGAAAGTTGTCCTCTGAGAGACTCCACACAAAAGCTTATTCAGACAGATACAGACACCCACAGTCAAACAGTAGATGAAGTTTGGGCACTGTTCTGAAAGAATAGGAGGAAGGATTGAGGGCCCAAAAGGGATAAGATCTCCACAGGAAGGCCAACAGTGTCAACTAACCTAAAAATTTGGAGCTATCAGAGTTGGATACACCAAGCAAAGAATATACTCATGCTGAACCGAGGCCTCTTTGCATATATGCAACAGATGTGCATCTTGTTCTTCATGTGGGTCCTAAAATATTAAATCAGGGGCTATCCAAAAGGCTTTGCATGTATTTGGGATATGTTCTACTAGTTGGGATGCATTGTCTTACTTCAGTGATAGTGGAAGCCTCTAGCCTCACAGACATTTAAAGTGCTATGGTGGGGAGGTTACCTATAGAAACCGCATCCTCAGGAGAGAAGAGAAGGTAAGGAAGGGTTGTGGAAGGGAGAAATTGGGAGGGAGCAGTGAGTGGGATGTTAAGTGAATAAGTAAAAACAAATTAATTTTAAATAAGAAAAAGAGAGATAATCCTAGTAAGTTGAATGGGAAGTTAACAAAACTTTCCACAGCTAATCCAAAAGATATTTGCAATAAACCTCCTCTTAGAAAAGGAAAATAAGTTCTTTCAATAAGGTATATCACTAGATATATCAACTAATCTTCAGAGCAGACCACATAACTAGAAATAGTACATTATCACAAAACAGCTTGAATGTTTCTGTCTGATTTGTGTTTTCTTTGTGTTGGCTTTGTACATTTAGTCTTATTAGATGTTTGACTCTCTGTTTTGAATTTTTATGCATACTATACACATATATGGGGAGAGAGAGGGAGAAGGAGAGAGAGAGAAAAAGAGAGAGAGAGAGGGAGGGGGGAGATGAAGAAGATGATGAATTAGAAAAAGAAGAAGAAGAAGAAGAAGAAGAAGAAGAAGAAGAAGAAGAAGAAGAAGAAGAAGAAGAAGAAGGAGGAGGAGGAGGAGGAGGAGGAGGAGGAGGAGGAGGAGGAGGAGGAGGAGGAAGAGTTACATGAATTTTTACTTTTAGGCATATGGAAAGATCATGAAAACATGAATTGGCAAAGGAGGAAATATAATCACAGTATATTGTATTATAAATAATTGAACAATAAAAACTTCAAAACATGACTACAGTAATGATTAATCTGACATCTGTATATTGTATGTGGTTATTCTAAATGTTCAACTTAAGAGAAAATTGCCTTTTGAATTTAAAGTGAATAGGTAAAAAGTAAAATTATATTATAAATGATAATATCTTTTTGGATATAACACTTTGGGAGACTTTGTTGGGAAAGATGTACATATATTGACATGTGGGAAAGACCTATTTATCTAGATGTGTGATGTTAAAGACTAAAGCATCATTTCACATATATCATAGAAGTAAGGACTCAAAACTTCTTAGATGGAGTGGGAATTTAGATGTAATGATGCCTTACTCAGGCATGGAATAAAAAACACAAAGAAACAATGGTTTTTTCCTTGACAATGGGCTTTAAGACTCCATTGTTCATTATCTGTTACTAATAATTCATCACATTATCCAAAAAGGTTATTCTGCCTGCATTAGTTTGAAAGAATCAAAAAAAGTTCCTTCTTGGTACCCAGAATAGATTCGCTCTCTACTAAAGTCTATATAATAAATGTGCTTACTTAAGTCAAATGAACACTATACTGAAGATAGAGAAACTCAATTTTTTTTCCATGCAGACTACCAGTTAGACCAGCACCATTTATTGAAGATGCTTTCTCTTTTCCATTGTATATGTTTGGGTATTTTGTCAAATTCTTTTTCATCATCTAGGAAGATTATCATGTGATTTTTTTTTTACTTTCTTATATAGTAGATCATGTTAATGAATTTTTGTATATTGAAGCAACCTTGTGGTCCTGAGATGAAGCCTACTTGATCAAATGAATGATGGTGTTGATGCACTCTTGGATTCAGTTTGCAAAAAAATCTACTGAGTATTTTTGCATCAATATTCATAAATGAAGTTGGTCTGAAGTTCTCCTTTTGTTGGTTCCTTGTATGTCTTAGGTATTTGAGTAATTTTTGCTTCATAGAATGAATTAGTGCTTCATAAACATTTTTTCATTTCTATTTTGTGGAATAGTTTGAGAAGTACTAGTATTAGTGCTTCTTTGAAGGTCTGGTAGAAATCTGCATTAAAGTCATCTCTATCTGGTTCTGGGCTTTTTTATTTTATTATATTCTTTTGGTTGACAGGCTTTAAGTGACTTCTTATATATCTTTAGGTGATATGGTCCTGTTTGGATGGTTTACCTGGTCTTGGTCTAACTTTGGTATGTGGTATTTATCTAGAAAATCATTCATTTAATCTAGATTTTTCCATTTTTGTTGAGTATAGAATTTGTAGTAGGATCTGATGATTTTAAATTTCCTCAGTTTGTGTTGTTATGTCTCCTCTTTCATTCCTAATCTTGTTGATTTGCAAACTGTCTCTGGGCCCTTTAGTTAGTTTAGCTAGGGGGTTATCTATCTTGTTGATTTTTTCAAAAAAACAACCAAAAAATAAATTCAGCTTTTGGTTTTGTTGATTTTTTTTGTATCATCCTCTTTTTTCCTATTTGGTTGATTTCAGCTCTGAATTTAACTATTTCTTCTCCTGTACTCCTCTTTGGTGTGTTGCTTCTTTTTGTTCTAGAACTCACAAATGTGAGGTTGAGTTGCTAGTGTGGGATCTCTCCAATTTCTTTACCAGAGCACTTAGTATTATGATTTTACCTTATAGCACTGCTTTCATTGTGTCTCATAAGTTTGGATATGTTGTTTCTTCATTTCATTGAATTCCAGGAAGCCTTTAATTTTTTATTATTTCTTCACTGACCAAAATATTATTGGATAGAAAGTTGTTTAGTTTCCATGGGTATGTGGTTTTTCTGTTGTTTTTGTTATTATTGAAGACCAGCCTTACACTGTAGTGATCTGATAGGATGCATGGGATTATTTCAATCTTCTTGTATCTGTTGAGGTTTGTTTTGTAACTGATTATATGATCAGTTTTGGAGAAGGTATCATGAAGTGCTGAGAAGTAGGTAAATTCTTTTGTTTTAGTGTAAAATATTCTCTATCTGTTAGATGCATTTGGTTCATAACCTCTGCAAAACACATGATGTCCTTGTTCTTAATAGCTGAGTAGTATTCCATCATTTAAATGTTTCAAATATTCTGTATTCAATCTTCTATTGTGGGACATCTGCATTTAATCTAGCACTCTGTAGTGATCTGATAGGAAGTTCAATTTTTACATTTCTGTTTCAATAACTGGTCCATTACTAAGAGTGGGGTATTGAAGTTGCCCACTACTATTTTAGGGATTTCAATGTGTGTTATGATCATTAGTAAAGTTTCTTTTATGAATGTGGATGCCCTCGTATTTCAGGCATAGATGTTCAGAATTGAGACTTTCTCTTGGTGGATTTTTCCTTTGATGGATATAGTTTGTATGTAGAAAAATGAAAACATATACATATGTGTCACCTTGCACAAAGCTCAAGTTCAAGTGGATCAAGGAACTCAACATAAAACCAGATACATTCAATCTAATGTGAAAGAAATAGGGAAAGAACCTTGAACTCATTGACACAGGGAGGAAATTTCCAAAACAGATCTCCAACGGCTTAGGCTCTAAGAACAAGAATTGAAAAATGGGACCTCATGAAACTGGAGAGCTTCTGTAAGGCAAAGGACATAGTAAATGATGCAAACCAGCAACTTACAGATTGGGAAAAAATCATCACTAACCCCACATTTGACACAGGATTCATATCTAAAATATATAAAAAACTGAAGAAGCTAACCATCAGAAACACCAAACAACCCAGTTGAATCATAAGTGGGGTATAGAATTAAACAGAGAATTTAAGACAGAAGAATTGTGAAGGGCAGTGAAGCACTTAAACATATGTCCAAAGTCCTTAGGGATCAGGAAAATGCAAACAAAAATGACCCTGAGATTCCACCTACCACCAATCAGAATGACTAAGATCAAATACTCAGCTGACAGCACATGCTCGTGATGATATGGAGAAAAAAAGGAGCACTCTTCCATTGTTGATGAGATTGCAAATTGGTACAGACACTCTGGAAATCAATCTGGAGTTCCTCAGAAAATTGGAAATAGATTTACCAAAAGACTCTTTATACCTCTCTTAGGTATATACCCAAAAGACACCTCACCATGCCAAAGGGACATATCTTCCATTATGTTCATAGGGGAATTATTTTTGATAGTCAGAAGCTAGATCCAGTGCAAATGCCCCACAATGGAAGACTGAATACAGAAAATTTAGAACATATACACGATAGAATGCTACTCAGCTATTAAGAACAAGGACATTATGAGTTTTGCAGGCAAATTGATAGAGCTAGAAAATATTATCCTGAGTGAGATAAATTATACCCAAAAGGACGTACATGGTATGTACTCAATAATAAATGGATATTAGTCAAAAACAAAACAAAACAAAACACAGAATACCCAAAAGACAACTCACGGGACTCAAGAAGGATAAGAAGCCAAAGTACCAAAGAGAGGATGCTTTTGAGAGAAGGAGGTGCTCAGATGGGAGAGGAGGCAGGGAGGGGAAGAGGGTAAAGTGATCAGGTATTGGCGGGGAACATGAGTGGAGCCTTGAAAACCAATAGAAAGAATGGAAACAGGCCGCCTCATGAGATAGGAGGGGGAGGGGTGGACCCACTAGAATGTACCAGAGACCTGGGAGGTGAGAGATTATCTGGACTCAAGGAGAGGTACTTGAATGAAGTGCTCTACAGTGGGAAGGTGGAACTTCTTGTGTCCACCTCCAGTGGAGGAACAGAACATCAAGTGGAGAGATAGGATTGAATTCCACTATCAAAAGCTCTGATCCAAAGTTGTTCCTGTCTGAAGCAACTGCAGGGGCAAAAATGGAAAAAAAAAAACATGAGAGAAAAGAGGTCCTGTGACAGACCCAAATTAGATCTATCTCAACTAGAGGTCTTGAACCCTGACACTAGTACTGACACTGTAGCATGTTTGCAGACAGGAGCCTAGCATAACAGCCCTCTGAGATGCCAATCAGGGGGCTGAAAAAGTGAGATGCAGATATTAGCACCAAACCAATGGACAAAAGCCAGGGACCCCTATGGTTGAACTGGGGGAAAAACAGAAGAAGTTTAATAAGAGGACAGTCTGACGGGAATACCAGTAGTCTTAACTGACTGGATCCAATGCAGATGTCCCACAACGGAAGATTGAATACAGAAAACTTGGAACATTTAGAGGATGGAATACTAAGGAGATCTCTCAGACACTGAGCCACGAACCAGGTAGCATACACAAGCAGATATGTGGTCTGTCCTCAGTGAGCAAGGATGCACCTAACCATCAAGAGACTTGGGACCCAGGGAGTAGACAGGCCCGGTGGGGTAGGGGTGGGTATGGGGGACATCCTCTTGGAGATAGGGATAGGTATGAGATGTGGAGCATCCGCTGGGGGCAACTGAGAGGAGGGATGAAGTCTCGACTGTAAAATAGGATTAAAGAATAAAAAGTACATAAATTTTAAAAAGGGAAATAGGGAATCTCTACTAGTGTAAATAACATTTGAATTTAGTGTATGTAAGCTATCTATCCTTTTTTTTTCTATTTTTTTATTTACATTCCAAATGATTTTCCCTTTCCCGGTTCCTCCCTCCCCAAAAGTACAATAACCCTCTTCCATCCCCCTGCTCTCAATTCAACCCCCTCCCGCTTCTCTGTCCTGGTTATCCCCTACATCCAGTCTTTCCATGACCATTGGCCTCTCCTTCCATCTTCTTGGAAATCTATTGATATGTGAATTGTGTCTTGGGTATTCCGAGTTTCTGGGTTAATATCCCCTTATCAGTGACTGCATACTATGTGTGTTCTTTTGTGATTGGGTTATCTCACATAGGATGATATTTTCCAGTTCTGACCATTTGCCTAAGAATTTCGTGAATTCATTGTTTTTAATTGCAGAGTAGTATTACACTGTGTAAATATACCACATCTTCTGAATCCATTCCTCCATTGAGGGACATCTGGGTTCTTTCCAGCTTCTGGCTATTATAAATAAGGCTGCAATGAACATAGTGGAGCATGTGTCCTTATTGCATGCAGGTAAAGCCTCTGGGTATATGCCCAGGAGTGGTATCACTGGATCCTCCGGGAATGTCATGCCCATTTTTCTGAGGAACTGCCAGACTGCTTTCCAGAGTGGTTGTATCAGCTTGCAATCCCACCAGCAGTGGAGGAGTGTTCCTCTTTCTCCACTTCCTTGCCAACAACAGCTGTCTCCTGTGTTTTTGATATTAGTCATTCTGACTGGTGTGAGGTGGAATCTCAGGGTTGTTTTGATTTGCATTTCCCTAGTGACTAAGGATGTTGGACATTTCTTTAGGTGCTTCTCATCCATTCAATATTCTTCAGGTGAGAACTCTTTGTTTAGTTCTGTACCCCCTTTTTTAATAGGGTTATTTGGCTATCTGGAGTCTAACCACTTGAGTTCTTTGTATATATTGGATATTAGCCCTCTGTCAAATGTAGGGTTGGTAAAGATCTTTTCCCATTTTGTCATATCAAGAACGCAAATCAATCCATTCTTATCTCCCTGTACTAAGCTGAATTCCAAGTGGCTATCTATTCTTTAATGCTTCAATGAAGAGTGATTCTTTTTGGTTAAATTCTGTTTTCAGAATACATTTGGATGATCTGCTCAGAAAGGGAAAACTATCAATTACATCATGTGGATAATTTCAGAATGGCTACCTTTAGAGTGGTGAGGTACTCTTTGACAGAGATAGATTGCACGCCTCTAGTCAGTCCCATTATGAAATAGCAAATTGATTCTACAAGGGAAAGTGAATATTTAAATAGAGATAAAGAGTGGTTAAAGAGCAGTCAACATTTGATGCTAAGGAGGAAAGAAATCCAAAAAAAAAAAAAATCCCAACATGAAAAGATAGTAGAAAATTGAGAATGAAAGTATTTAGACATACAAAATACAGAGAATGAGAGGCACCTTCAACATATCCATAAATAACATTATTGAGTATGTCACATGGGTCAAGTTAAGGAAGATAGACCCACATAAGGGAATTTTGTAAGAAATATCTAGCATATGACTTGTAGTTGATGTCATTAAAAGATCGTTAAATAGTGGCACAGGTCAATCATGCTCTTTTCTAAACCTGAGAGTTCTGAGAAGAAATACACCATTCCAATCATGCTAGAAAAAAGATACTAAACGATAATACATCATAACAAATGTGTCATTTACTGTCTAATGACAGTAATGGTTCTGGACAGTAAGCATGTTAATGGACCAAATTTACTCATAAGAGACTCTAAGTTTCATTTTTGTGGAGTGAACACCAGGGTCAATAATTGAGAGAAGATTCATTGGTAAATTAGATGCAATCAAAGGAATAACACCCATCAGTGGTCCTCTAACATAGGCCAAAAACATAGACCAACCTATTCATTTGGATAAAATTTTCTACAATAGGTAATTTTCAAGCATACATTTGGTATCACCAAAATGATTTCACTGAATTATGAATCAATCAAATGATTCTCTGAAAATTAACACATTTGTTGACTGGAAAATTTTGAAATATGTTTGAATTCTTGATTTAAATGCAATTAAGTGGTCACACTGAACTTAACTAAATTGATAAGCTCAGAGTGGCAGGAGTAAAACTTTATTTAATAACAATTAAATGAATGATCTTGTGTCTTATGAGAGTAAACAATATTATTTTGCTTGTATCTGGATTATTATTGAATAATTTCACCAGGGAAACCTTGTGTTTCCATGCATGTTTCATGTATTTGTGCACATAACTGTGGAGATTTGAGTCTGGTGATCAGTGAGTTTTTCACTGAACCTTCATTGTGCTATTGAAACATTGTCTTTCATGCAAGTTGAAGTACATTGACTATTCTAGGGTGAATCACTA
Organism: Tokudaia tokunoshimensis; assembly: GCA_036184795.1. Classification (NCBI taxonomy): domain Eukaryota; kingdom Metazoa; phylum Chordata; class Mammalia; order Rodentia; family Muridae; genus Tokudaia; species Tokudaia tokunoshimensis. The sequence continues at coordinate 62,265,141 of BTHU01000001.1, read as the reverse complement.
AAGAGCTACAGAGTTGTGAGTGTTTCTACTTCATCAGAAAAATAAACGTTTGGACATGTACTCTGGTAAAACTTGTATATAACACATTTATTAAAGAGGGAAAAACTGTAATAACCAAGAGGACCATGCAATTTATTTTGAAATTGTATTTCCTAGTAATGCCAGTTCTACCAGTAAAGTCTTAGCAACATGACAGGATAAACAAGGGTTAAAAAATGTCCAACAAGGTGTTAATGACACATAAAAATCTACAGTCTATTGAAGAATGTTCAAACAGGGAGAAATAGAGTTTTGCAAGGGAGTTGTGTAAAAATTGGTTATCTAATAAAAAATGGACAGCTCTAAAAACATATGCATATAAGTATTTTATACAGATTGAGCAAATTAAATTTGTATATTTAGGGAAATATATGTGCTTATGTATGGATGTAAAAAGATTTAAAATGAAATGATGCCATTAATTTGAAAGAGAGCAAAGAGATGTATGGGGAGGGTATTGAAAGAAAGAAAGGGAATTGACAAAGGATGAAATTATTTTATGATATCAAAAATAGGAAATTATTAAAGCATGCATATTAATTGTAATGCAAATATTATTTTTGTCATATTCAAGTATTCTCCTTTTACTTCAATTTCTGCTGTTTGCATGCTCACTGATTTTTGTGTCATCATTTCTTTTAAGCAGTCAAATCCTATTGACGTTGCTCCGTGTACTTTATTCCAGTGAAATTGATACAAAAAATAACCACGCGATAAGGGAAACTAACACTTCCTCATCCAGTAGTTATTACAAAAAGATTCCAAGCCATTGGTGGCTTGGTGTTTGTTTAATTCAGCCTACAAGCTGGATGTTGTCTGGTTTCTGCTTGAGTAGGTCTTATGTGTAGCAGCCACAACCACCTGAAGTTCATAGATGTAGTGATCCAATTTCAATGTAGAGATTTACAATGTATGCCCTTATAGACTATCTTCTACCTGTTTCATGATGACACCTAAGACTTTTGCAGCATTTAGAGAGAAATTTAGGAAGTCATTTTAGGGATAAGAACTCTCAAGTATTTTATAGTTTGCTCCATGACTGATTTTGGGTATTTGAATTTTTAGCCATGACTGTAAAAGGAAATTAAAAATTTTTATTAGAGTCCATACCCTGATAAGTTGACTCTACTTCATTGGAAGATCAACTAGCCCAAAACAAATATGGCAACAAAATGTAGTTTTGTTTGACTTACAGTAAATAATAGACAAACAGATGGGTAGATAATGAATATGGGAATAGAAAGAATTAGGGAAGCAGGTGATTATGAACAAAATATCTTATAAAACTAAAGCCTATCAAAGAAATAACAAGGAAAATACTGGGTTTTATAAGCTGTGACAATCATGTCAATTCAATGGAACACAGCAACTAGAAAAAATCTAAGGCAACAAGACATAAATCTTTGAAATTGAATTCCACCCAATTACACTACTAATAAGCGTGATCATTGAGTTATATGGCCATGTGCATAAAATCAGGTTTTATTTTCTGTCTTATATGATGAGGTTTCTCTCTCCTGGCAGAGATAATTCTTTCTATGTAGTACCTACCTATTTCCATCATAAAATGTTTAATAAAGGAAATCACCACAGAAGAGGAATAAAAAAGAATGTCTAGAACTGGGTTTAAATTTTAACTCTTGAGACCCCAGGGAGTGGGGAGGTCTGGTGGGTTAACGAGGAGGGTGGGGACATCTTCTTGGAGATGGGTGAGGAGGTATGGGATGAGGAAGAGTCAGAGGGCAGACCAGGATAGGAATAAAGTCTAGATTGTAAAAAATGATTAAAGAATAAAAAAAAAGAATTTGTAAAATTTTAAAAGAATATTAGCTCACATTTAAGATAATCTAATACATCTATGCATGGTAATGATGCATCCTTATGGATATAGCTCTTATATTACAGTAGACTGGATTCTTATCCAATATCACAATTAAGGCTAATATACCTTGAGGTCATTTAAGAGAGTGCATAGTATACTCTGTGCACTTGGATTGTAATTTAACCTGTCCTTTAATGAACAGTGAAATAACAATTTTAGTTGCCTTAGATTTCCATTGTAATCAGCTTTTGTTAACTAATCTTATGTATAACTTTAACTTCAAATTACGTATTCTTTTGTGACCCTGACCAAACATAATTCAATTTATAGTTATAAATGCAACAAACAAAAATCAGACAGGAAGCAACCTTATAAAATTAATGTCTACAAGTGTTGAAGATGCATAAATATATTGTTTGCTATTATTAATCATTCTGTACTAAGGTCAATTGGGCTCAGTTGGAGTCATTGACATAGTTACTTGTAAAAAATCATTTGGAATGTCTTATGTAACCCAAGGCAACCATTACAAATGATATCAGAAAACTGGTTTGATGAACTAGCTAGTGAGAAAAATTTCCCAAAAGGAATCATGTCTGGAACCTTCATGTCTACTTACATGAATGTAATCATAAGGGATACAGAGAAGGATAATCATGACCAAAGTTATTACCCCATACTTCTCACCTGTATATAGAATCTCAGATGCAGAGCCCCAGGCCAGAGAGTGCTTAAGAATCCTCCAGAGTCAAACAGTGAACTAAAATGTAAAGTGCTGTAAGAAGCTCCTGTGTTCCTCAGAAGTAACTACAGCAATAAAATAAAAGACACCTGGATGTGTTCATGCAAAATTGATTTGTGAGCTTCTCCCTTCCTGACACTTCATGCTGCATGTTGCTCAGGCACCTATCTTGGTGACAAGACAAAAATGGTTTCTTTGATTGTTGTCTTCTTGGTTCTGAAGCTTTCCTTTTTTTTTTTTTTTGTCATTTGAGTGACCCCAGGTGCTTTTGGAGAATAAAAGACACAGAAAACTATCTAGGAGATAAAGAGGCTGATTGTTTTTTTCCACTTATACAAATCGTGGTTATGTGAAGAATGATTATTTCAGTGGGAACCTAGACAAGCAGTAAGTGAATTTTTTACTTACATATAAATGTTAACAAAGTATTCTAGAGATTCTGTGGATATATATAATCCTATGAGTCTTCTGGCTGTCATTTTCTAGCATATAACTCAAATTTATATTATGTTTTCCTGATGTTTTTTCCTAATTATCGTGATTTTATGGGGTAGCTTGGCGTTTGTCATTTTTCAGTCACAATTTCCAGGTAGGTGCTGAATGAATGACTCACACTATTGACTTTGCTCTTGGTGACATTCTCGTAATATGACAATTATCATCTTATTGTGTCATGTGATGTCCTTGAGAAAAAAATAAGTTACAATGCTTTTGGATCATTTCAAAAAGGCTACAATAATGTGGTCTCTTATTGGTCTTCTAATGTTTCTTCCTTTAGAATTGATGACCTATTCCTGTACACTAGAGGTTAGTATATTTGCCCTGACTTTTATTTACATAGCTTGAAAATATACACAGATTTTGGTAAAATAATCTGTATGTAGTAATTTCAAAATTGTTGATGTTTATGAACCCTGTTGCTAAAATGAAGACTGGAAACACAATGTCTCTTCACAATAAGAATTGTTTCCCTTTTCATTCTGTTCAAACTCACAGCCATATTTTACCTTTATTTACAATATCAGTATGTTATTCAAAGTTCTAAATTAGAAACTTATGAAGCATCTTCCTATTCCAACAGATAATTTATTAATTTGTTAGAAGAAAAGATCTTAGAGAAAGTATGTACAAGATCTACAGTTCTTTGATCATTCAGTTCCCAGATAAAGGACATACAAACCTTATAATAATCTTTAAACCACACTACAACTGGGCAGGTATCTACCCTCTAAGCCACTAGGGTGTATATCCCCATCTATATCCCCAAGATATAATTTGGGGATATTCCATCTGGACTTCCATATCAATAACCACATAAATTTCCTTTTTATTTAGACAAAAATGGAGAATTCTTGAGGTTTGGTCTTTTGCTATGTATTGCAGATCTGAATATTAGACCCACAAGGCCTGGATGCCTAGAGAGAAGAGAGAATCTACCTATAAAATGTGACCTTACTCCTTTATTTAAAAATACCAGTTAAATAAAGATGTCAACAGCCAATAGCTGGGCAGAACAGACATAGCCTGGGTTTGGGGTTCCTGGAGTCAGTGGAGAACTAAGAAGAAGGAATTGGGAGAAGGGAGAAAGTAGGAAGCTGTCAAGAGGTAAGTGAATCATGAAAAATAACTTTGAGGCTAGCTGATTGGAGTTAAGAGCTGCTTAGATAGAACATGGTAAATTATAACTTGAGGTTACTAATGAGGAGGTAAGTTCTCATATCACAGATGGTAGATATATGCCCAGCTCTAGTGATTAATCTTATTATAAATGTAAATGATGTGTGTCTTTTATTTGGAAAATGAATGATTAAAGATGGAATAGAAAATTGAGACTTGGTAAATACTTTCTACAAGAAGATGCCCATGCAAGCCATGACTTGCTGTTTACTTTTTTAGGTGCTATAGTAAAGGATATTGCCTAGAGTAACTACTAACAGTTGAGAGAGGAATAACAAGAGTAATAAAGTTAGAAATTTCTTTATGTTTTCCCTAGAAAGAAAGTCATTTAAAGATTTCAAACTTTTATGTCTCATTTTTACTGCATATTTTTTGTTTATTATAATCATTCCACTTAAATCTTTTTCTCCTCTTTCCCTAAATATATAAATGTGTTTGGATATTGTGGGGATGAGTGCACTATATGCATTTTGATTTACAATATTTCATTTTATTAATGAATGTGGTTACCATATTTCAAATTTCATTTCAAAAAATCATAATTTCTCATGTAATATGCTAGAGAAAGTGTCACAAATAGCATTCTAAAAGGTCAGGTAAAAATATACTAAAAGAGGGGCACTATATATTAGAGAATATGGACAGGAATATTTATACTGTTATAAATTCATATAAAAGTTATGTTCAGGTTTTTTTTATTTTTAATTAAAAATTTACTTAACTTCTGAATTGATCTTCCAACAGGTTTTCTACCCCAAGAATCTTCATGAACACAACATTTATTCATAATCTGCCCTTGTTTGTTTTGTTTTATTTTTTCTTTTTGCCTTTTTTATTACATTTATTTTTACACTCCAGTCATTGCCCTCTACACAATGTGCCCTCTCACAGTTTGTCATCCTATTTCTCCTTCCCCTTTTCCCCAAGAAGATATTCTCACACCCCCTGTCAGGTTTCCCCACACCTTTGGACCTTAAGTCTTTCCAGTATGAGGTCTACTTTGATTTCTCCCTTGAGGGACTTGAAGTTCTTGCTATATAGATCTTTAACTCTAACTTGCTTGGTTAGAGTTACCCAAAGATATTTTACATTTGTAGCTATTGTGAAGGGTGTTATGTTCCAATTTTCTTTTTCAGCCCATTTATCATTTGCATAATGGAAGGCTACTGAATGAGTTAATTTTATATACAGCCATTTTGCTCAAGCTGATTATCAGCTATAGAAGATCTCTGGTAGAATTTTTGGAGTCACTTATGTAAACTATCATATCATCTGCAAATAATGATACCTTGACTTTTTCTTTGCCAATACATATCCCCTTGATCTCCTTTTGTTTTCTTATTGCTCTAGGTAGAACTTTGAGTACTATATTGGATATATATATATGAAAGTCTTGTCTCTGATTTTAGTATGATTGCTTCAAGCATCTCTCAATTTAACTTGATATTGGCAGTTAGTTTGTTATACATTGTTTTATTATGTTTAGATATGGGTCATAAAGTCCTGATCCTTCCAATACGTTTAACATGAGAAGTATTGTATTTTATGAAGGTTTTTAGCATCTAATGAGATGATCTAATTAGCCACTAGTAATGAAAATTACCTTTGTGTATCTCTAACCAAACAAGTTAAAGTTAAAGATCTATATAGCAAGAACTTCAAGTCTCTCAAGAAAGAATTCGACATAAACGTCATACTGGAGAGACTTAAGGTCCCAGGGTATGGGGAGATCTGACAGGGAGTATGGGAATATCTTCTTGGAGAAAGGAGTAAAGAGAAATGGGATGATGAACTGTGGGAGAGCACATTTTTCTCTTTGAGTTTGTTTATATAGTAGATTGTGCTAATGTATTATTTTATATTGAACCAATTCCGAATCTCTGAGGTGAAGCCTACTTGGTCATGGTGATTGATGGTGTTGATGTGTTCTTGGATTAGGTTTGCTAGAATTTAATTATTTTTGCATTGATATTTATAAGCAAAATTGGTTTAAAGATCTTTCTTTGTTGGGTCTTGTGTGGTTTAGATATCAGGGTAATTGTGGCTTCACAGAATGAATTAGTGTTTCATCTATTTCTATTTTATGGTACATTTTGTGGAGTTTGGTATTAGCTCTTTTTTGGATGTTTGGTAGAATTTGCCCTAAAGCCATCTGATCATGGGGTTGTTTTGGTTGGGATTTTATGATGAATTCTACTTCTCTAGGGCATATGGGCCACTTTAGATAGTTTTTCTGTTCTTGATTTAACTTTGGTGTTTGGTATCTGTCTAGAAAATTTTCCATCCCATCTAAATTATCCAGTTGTGTTGAGTAAAGACTTTTGTAGTAGGATCTGATTTTTTTTAATTTCCTCAGATTTTTTGTTTGTTTTTGGTATGAGTCCCTTTAACTTATTTTTTCTTTTCTATATTTTTTTATTTACATACCAAATGATTTCCCCCTTCCTGGTTCCTCCCTCCTGAAAGTCCCATAAGACCAATTCCCTCCCCCTGTTCCCCATTCATCCCCTTCTCACTTTTCTGTCCTGGTATTCCCTACATCCAGTCTCTCCAGAACCAGGGGTCTCTCCTTCCATCTTCTTGGAAATCTATTGATATGTGAATTGTGTCTTGGGAATTCTGAGTTTCTGGGTTAATATTCCCTTATCAGTGACTGCATACCATGTGTGTTCTTTTGTGATTGGGTTATCTCACAAAGGATGATATTTTCCAATTCTGACCATTTGTCTAAGAATTTTGTGAATTCATTGTTTTTAATTGCAGAGTAGTATTCCATTGTGTAAATATACCACGAGTTCTGTATCCATTCCTCTGTTAAGGGACATTTGGGTTCTTTCCAGTTTCTGGTTATTATAAATAAGGCTGCTATGAACATAGTGGAGCATGTGTCCTTATTGCACACAGGGGAAGCCTCTGGTATATGCCCAGGAGTGATATAGCAGGATCCTCTGGGAGTGTCATGCCCAGTTTTCTGAGCAACCGCCAGAGGGCTTTCCAGAGTGGTTGTACCAGCTGGCAATCCCGCCAGCAGGGGAGGAGTATTCCTCTTTCTCCACATTCTAGCCAACAACTGCTCTCTCCTGTGTCTTTGATTTCAGTGGAAAAAAGATAGCCTTTTCAACAAATGGTGCTGGTTCAACTGGAGGTCAACATGCAGAAGAATGCAAATTGACCCATTCTTATCTCCTTACACTAAGCTCAATTCCAAGTTGGTCAAGGACCTCCAGATAAAACCAGACACACTGAAACTAATAGAAAGGAAACTAGGGAAGAACCTTGAACATATGGGCAAAGGGGTGAATTTCCTGAACAGACCTCCAGTAGCTTATGCTCTAAGATCAAGAATTGACAAATGGGACCTCATAAAATTGCAAAGCTTCTGTAAGGCAAAAGACACTGCCAAAAAGACAAAGCGGTAACTAACTAACTGGGAAATGATCTTTACAAACTCTGCATCAGACAGAGGGATAATATTCAATATGTAAAAAGAACTCAAGAAGTTAGACTCCAGAGAGCCAAGTAACCCTATTAAAAATGGGGTACAGAGCTAAAAAAAAGAGAGATCTCACCTGAAGAATATCTAATGGCTGAGAAGCAGCTAAAGAGATGCTCATCATCCTTAGTCATTAGGGAAATGCAAATCAAAACAACCCCGAAATTCCATCTCACACCTGTCAAAATGGCTAAGATCAAAAACACAGGAGACAGCAGTTTTTGGAGAGGATATGGAGAAAGAGGAACACTCCTCCACTGCTGATGGGATTGCAAGCCGGTACAACCACTCTGGAAAGCAGTCTGGCTGTTCCTCAGAAAACTGAGCATGTCACTCCCGGAGGATCTGGCTATACCACTCCTGGGCATATACCCAGGGGCTTTACCTGCATGCAATAAAGACACATGCTCCACTATGTTCATAGTAGCCTTATTTATAATAGCCAGAAGCTGGAAAGAACCCAGATGGCCCTCAATGGAGGAATGGATTCAGAAGACGTGGTATATTTACACAATGGAATACTACTCTGCAATTAAAAACAAAGAAGTCACGAAATTCCTAGGCAAATGGTCAGAACTTGAAAATATCATCCTTAGTGAGGTAACCCAAACAGAAAAGAACACACATGGTATGCAGTCACTGATAAGGGGATATTTACCCAGAATCTCAGAATACCCTAGACACAATTGATATATCAATAGATTTCCAAGAAGATGGAAGGAGAGACTCCTGGTCCTGGAAAGACTGGATGTAGGGGAATGCCAGGACACAGAAGCAAGAGGGGGATGAATGGGGAAAAGTGGGAGAGAATGGGGCTTATGGGACCTTCGAGGAGGGAGGAAACGGGAAACGGAAACGATTTGGAACGTAAATAAAAAAAAACTTAGGAAAAATATTTATCAAAAAATAAAAAAAATAGAAACATTAAAAATTAGTATCATATCTTATAAAGTTCCCATATTTAAGTTTTCATTTAACACAAGATGTCAGTCTAATTTAGTTATGATTTAGCAAAATATAAATTTAGCATTATCTTTTGATTACTATAGTAAAATTTAATCGTAAAATTCTTTCCTTCCTATACTAGACATGGATAGATGTGTGAAGTGTCCAGAGGATGAGTATGCCAACACAGATCAAACTAACTGCCTCAAGAAAGTTGTGATCTTTCTGGATTTTGAAGACCCCTTGGGAATGGCTCTGGCTCCCCTGCTACTGCTCTTCTCTACTCTCACATCTATTGTCCTTTGAGTCTTCTTGAAACACCGAGACACTCCCATAGTCAAGACCAATAATGAAACTCTCAGCTATGTTTTAATCATCTCCCTCATATTTTGTTTTATCTGTTCCTTGCTCTATATTGATCATCCCACTATGGCCAGCTGCATCCTACAGCAGACCACATTTCCTATTGTGTTCACTGTGGCTGCCTCTAGTGTCTTAGCCGAGACAATTACTGTGTTACTAGCATTTAAGATCACTGCTCCTGGAAGAAGACTGAGGTGGCCACTGCTTTCAGGGGCAACTAATAACAACATTCCCATATGCACCCTGATCCAAATGATTCTCTGTGGATTTTGGCTGGTAAATTCTCCTCCATTTTTTGATGCTGATCTACACATGGTACATCGACACATTATCATTTTTTTGGAACAAAGTTTCAGTGATTGTCTTCTATTGTGTTCTGGGATACATGGGCTCACTTGCTCTAGCAAGTTTCACTGTAGCTTTCCTGGCCAGAACTCTACCTGACACATTCAATGAAGCCAAGCTCCTGACAATCAGTATGGTGGTGTTCTGCAGTGTCTGGATCACCTTCCTCCCAGTCTACCATAGCACTAAGGGCAAGGCTATGGTTGCTGTGGAGGTCTTCTCTATCTTGACCTCCAGTGCAGGAATACTTCTTTGCATATTTTTCCCAAAGTGCTACATTATTTTGTTGAAACCACAAGTAAATTCTTTCCTCAAGCTTAGGAAAACACATGCTAAACCTCAAAATATTAATTGAATTTAACAAATTTTAGCATATTAAATTTATCCACATGATCACCAAACTGTTTTCTATATATTATATTAATATGCTAGGTTTCTATCCTTATAAATGTTGACAATAAATAAAATAAAACAAAGAAATTTTAAAAGAAAATAATGCACAATAATGCCTAACATATGACTTGGGAACTACTCTATTGGATTAAACCGTGTAATCAGGCCCTGTTGCACTTTTAATGCTGCTTTGGTTTTATCACTCAATCATTTTCTATCTGAAAATTGGTACTTGCCTGTACAAATTATTTCTTTTGATACCTGTTTTCCAGTACAAATTGTGTATTTTTATTAGACATCATAAAAAAATCTTACCATAAGGGAAACCTATATATTGATTAAGAACTGTAATTAAATCTATAAAACAAATTAAGTAATTTTCTATGGGATGTGGTATCTCAGTACTTGAGGTGATAAAAATAACAAGGAGGGCTGTCAGGATGTTTGAATCTTAGTCAGAATTTGTCAGTGGGAGGGAGGAGAGGATCATCTCAAGGATGTGCCAGAAACCTGAGATCAGAGAGGCTTCAAAGAATATAGGAGGGTTACTTTAGCTGAGATTCCTAGCATTTGGAGATACTAAGCCTAAAATGGCCATATCCTATAGCCAAGCAGGACTCCCAGTCCCAGATAAGAACACCAACCCCACACCAAAACCTTCAACTAAAATTTTTCCTGACTACAAGAATTACTGGGATAATGATGGAGCAGAAACTGAGGCAATATCTAACAAATTACTGGGCCCATGTTAGTCTCATTCCATGGGCAATAACTAATCTCCTCTGTTATACTAGCAGACAGGAATCTAGCATAATTTTTCTCTGAGAGACTCCACTCAGTAACTGACAGAGCATAACCACAGACTCAGTGCTGAATACTGGACAAAGGTCACCGTGTGCTGTGGAAGACTTGAAGGGATGATTGAGGAATCCAAATGGGTTTTGGACTCCAGAAGAAGACAAACAAAGAAAACTAACCTGAAGAGTTAGGGGTTCTCAGAAATGAATCACCAATGAACACACATGGAATGAACCTAAGCTACCTGCACAAATGTAGCAGAAGTGCATCTTAGTGTCTATGTCTGTTTCCAAACAACTGGAGCAGGGCAGTGTCTGTCCCTGACTATGTCTGTTACCTGCCTTTTGATCCTGTTGCCATGACTAGATACCTTATGTGGTCTCATTGAGAGAAGATGTGACTAGTCCTGAAGTGACTTGATGTGCGAATGTGGGTAGAACCCCTTGGGGTTTCCTTTTCAGAGGAGAAGGAAAGGGAAGAAAATGAGAAGAATATATATAAAGGGAGGAATCAGACAGGATTCCTGTGATCAGGATGTAAAGAGAATAAACAAATATATAATGGGGAAAAATGTTCACTTGCACTTTTATGTCCTTGATAAAAAACATTATGAAAATTAGAATTCAAGCAAAGAAGGAAAACTCAGTAACAAATTTCTGCACCTAAATACAGATGAAATATCATTATATGCTTATGGTCTTTAAAATCTCCTTACTTAGCAATAACTTAATAAATCACTTACTTTAAAGTCCTGGAAAAAGTAATGATGTTATGACATTACTGTTTCCTGTTTTGGTATGAATATTTCCTAATATAAAAATATTTCATGATTTAGATATTGAAATACTGTTGAAAACCACATAGTTGAGAATGTAAATGGGCCTATAATATAAGAGTGTGCTATTATTTTGCTAACTGGTCATAGTATCATATGCTTTTCTAAGTAATTAAGTTGATATTCTAGGACATATTTTTCTATCAAATTTAGTCATTGAAGCTTTTTTAAATGATATACAGCAGTCAACTTAGAAATTCAAACTGGTTTGTAGTACTGAAAATAAAGACTAGGTGCTCTAACTTAAATAGAATAGCTAAACAAATCTTCTCACCAACATACCTTAAGTAAAGTCTTGGCATGGGAAGCAGAAGAAATTAAAAGCCTCTGACTAAGGAGAGCTATGAAATGCTATCTTTATAATATGACATTGCACTTGAAGTTCTGATTACTAAACAAAATATACACAAGATTAAAAAATGAGGGGAATGCTGGGCCAGGGAAGTGGAAGTGGGTGGTTAGGTGGGGGAACATCCTCATAGAAGCAAGGGGAGGGGGGATGGAATAGGGGGGGTTTGGAGGGGAAACCAGGAAAGGGGATAACACTTGAAATGTAAATAAGGAAAATATTTAATAAAAAAAGTGAGAATCCTTGCATACTTTGGAGATCTTCTTTAGGACCCTCCAGCATTCTATAAGCTATAGACAATAAGGAATAGCTATGGGAGGAAACTCACTCTTTTTGACAATGTGGTTTTTATTTTAGAATTTTCCTCTCTAGATAATTGTCTTAAATCTATGCACAGTTTGGCATCACTGACTGAATTTATTGAGTTATCAAAAATGAAAGTCAAGCAGTTGGGAAAGTATGTGTTAAATGTGGTGAAAGTTGTTTCTTTAGGGAAAGTAAGATTGTGTTACATTGATTATTGTATGAAATAATCAAAAAGAAACAAATTTAAAATGTCGTATAGGCGATTATTTTTCTGTCTTCTATATTTTGAAGTTGAGTGTTCTCAGTATTAAATTTAAGGGACCAAGGCCTTTTATGACATTTTGTGCTAAAATGGTGGGGTATTATAGCAATTCTTAAGGTCAGATAATCTATATGATCAATTATAATATGGGAAAGGAGAGATCCTGCCACTTGAATGCTCATATAAGCTGAGAATAATATTAAAAGGCAGCAAAAAGAATGATGATTCAAGAACACTTATTAAACTCAGAACTACTTTAGGTCATATATAAAAAGAAATAGTAAAGTTAAAAACTATAGTGTAGATTGGAATTATAGAACTTGAATATTCTATAAGTTTATTGTGACATTCTTCTGGAAAAGATATGGGTTTTTCATGGATTGTTCGATGGGTATATTAGTTAATAATACACAATTTATGAAGAGCTGGAAAATCTTTCTTAATTCATTACTTAAAGGAGACAATCCCTTTAAAGAAACTCTTTGATTTCCTTAAAGAATGTTTTTACTGGAATAACTATCAGTGAAATTATAGACACGGTGATATCCTTTTGGAGATTATAACACTTTAAGAGAACTTGTTGGACAATGTTTGAATATATTAGACATTTTAAGAAAGACCTATTTAGTTCTGCTATTTTGTGAAATAGAATGAATACTATTAACAATGTTCTAGTGATTTAGCCTTTCGAAATGCTTACAGATGCTCTTGAGTTTTGTTGAATTACAAAACCTTTCTTAGGTAAATTCAACATATATATTATGGACAGATATATAAAGAACCATAAATAAAAGGAAATAAAATAAAATGAAGTATGCAAATCATCTAAGTCCAATTGAATGACAGTCAATATTTTGGTGTCACCTAAATGAAAAAAGTTTAGAGGTTACTTATAGTGGCAGAAATACTCACTAAAGTCCACACCAGCATGGGCCAAATAACACAGAGCTGCTATATTCCTCAAAATGTTGGAGACAAAGGGTTCATTCCAAAAATCCTCTAGTCTAAATAACTTCTAGGCAACTTTGTATGTTTCTTGTTCTTCCAGGCAGCTGGTATGGTTTCACCGTCTTCTTTGCAACTGTTCTTCACTGACAAGCTTCAGCTCATCTAAGGATTTTTGCTTTGCTTTATTTGTTTTGTTTTGTTGTGTTGTGTTGTATTTTGTCCAAGTGGAACACTCAGCTTTTATTTTTCCCTTTGCCAGGGATAGGTCTAGCCAGTTTGTTGAGTTTTGGGGAGTTCCTAAAGACATTTTATTTTGTTTGTTTACCTTTTACTTTAGAAGCTTCCAGCATGGTGGAAAGTTCTATTCTGAAATTAAACTGTTATACAATACTCCACTCTTTCCTCTGTTTCTCATATCCTTTCTTACTCTTCTTCTCCAATTTTCCATGAGTCATGGAGGGAGTGATTTTAGATGTCTATGAATGGTTAAGAAAAAGGCTACCTTGTCACAGTAACCAATATTTGATTTTAGTATCTTCACCAGTAGTTATGAATTGAGGCTGAAAATAGCTAACACTGAAGTATAGGTGTAAGCACCCTCACAGGCATATCACACCAACCTAGAAAAACTACAGACATAGGTTTTATAGACACAGGATTTTTCTCTATCTTAGAGCAACAGAGTTAAAATCCCTTTTAGTGGATGGGCCATGACTTCTATTGGAAGAATGTTATTCTCATTCATGATAATTGGCCAACTATTGTACAAGCAGACATAAACTGCCTTTTATATTTGCAGTTTAGCATGTAGGCTTAGTCAAGCAAGAATGTTGGAGACAGTTCACCAGTAACCTCCATGAAACTACCCTACCTAATGTTAAAGCCAGCCAGCATGATAGTTTTCAGTCTAGTCACAGCTTAATTTTTCGTGTCCTACAATCAAAGTATACATTTGAAGTATTTTTAGCTATATGCTTTACCATCTAGTACTGGCATAAAAGGAAGCACAGTAGGAATAATGGCTTTTATAAATTGTGTTGTTTCAGGGGCTCCCCTGGTTTATAGCTTACTGGAAGATTAACAAACTCCTAGCACTATCATTTTTATTCTATAACCTTATGGCCACAGAAACTGTCATTTTTCATACATATAGTATATCTTTTGGATTTTTAAAAATTTATTATTTTATTTTATTATTTGTGTTAACTAAGTAGCTGTAGTGTTACAAGATATTTGGAAGCATGATTGCATTTGTCTGTCTCTCCAATGGTTTTCCAAATCCATAAATCACTCTGCCATTAACATTATGCCATTTATACAATAGTCTTTTTTCCAAATGATAGGGTGAACAAGGCAATATCCTAAACTCCCATCATATAATAAATATTGGGGTAACAAAACAACCTTCCCATGTCACTGTCAAAGTCTGTTGTAGTCTGTTTTCAGCAAAGGTCAGGTAATCCCAGAAATTTGCAACTAAGAAGTTAAAGAATTCTGTCCATGTGTATTAATTGCTTACTCCAAGTTTTGTTATAAAGCATTGATAGTGCTTAATTAAATAGTCCTCTGTGATCCTCAGTCTTTCTGAGACATTACATTTGCATGTCTTTGATTTCTCCCGTAGAACTTTCATACATTTCTCCAACACTGATCAGCTCAGTGTACCTGACTTCATTAGCACAGATCTACTGAGTATCAATCATGATTGTAGCCATACTGCACATTAAAGTACCTGCTCACTCATAGATTTTAGTGGCACTGAGATAGTACTCTGAGTATAGGTATTGTCTCCCACTGTGCAAGAAAAATTATTTCTACACCAAGGATAAATTTTGATAGAGGTGAACATAACCTTTTTATACTGGGGTGATAGTTACCTAACTCTGGGAAAGGCTTGATCATTTTTACCTGTGTTGGTCTAGTTTGGTTATTATTGTTATGTTTTTGTTTTGATTTTCACTCAAAGATATTAGCACACATTTGGGCTTTCTATCAATGTTTTCCTTAGGAACACCAGCTCAACCAAAATATTCCCACATTTCTTTTCTTTTCTTTTTCTTTTTTTAACTAGATAAATTCTTTTTTTACATTTCAAATGTTGTAACTTTTTCCTTGTTTCCCCCGCGAAAATCCCCTAACACATCACCACTCTCCCTGTTCTCCAATCAACCCATTCCTACTTACCTGTCCTGGTATTCCCCTGTACAGCTGCATCAAGCCTTCTCGGGACAAAGGGCCTCTCCCCCCTTTGATGTCCAACAAGGCCATCCTATGACGCTTATGCATCTGGAGCTATGGGTCCCTCCATGTGTATTATATGATTGATGGATTAGTCCCTGGGAGCTCTGGGGATACTGGGTGGCTCATACTGCTGTTTCTCCTATGGCACTGCAAACCCCTTCAACTCCTTGGGTCCTTTCTCTAGCTCCTACTTTGGGGACCCTGTGCTCAGTTCACAGTTGCTTGAGATTTTCCCCCTCTATATTTGTCATGTACTGGCAGAGCCTCCCAGATGACAGCTATATCAGGCTCCAGTCAGCAAGTAGTTGTGGGGATAAACAATAGTGTCTGGGTTTTGTAACAGTATATGGGAAGGGTCCCTACAGCTAGGCATTCACTAGGTGTTGTTTCCCTCAGACTCTGCTCCACAATTTGTCTCTGTATCTTCTCCAGTGGGTATTTTGTTTCCCCTTCTAAAAAGGACCAGAGTACACATACTTTGTTCTTCCTTCTTCTTGAGATTCACTTTATCTGTGAATGTGTCTTGTGTATTCCAAGTTTGTGGGCTAATATCCACTTATCAGTGAGTGTATACTGTGTGCTTTTTTTGTGATTGGGTTACCTCACTCAGGATGATATTTCCCAGTTCCACCCATTTGCCTAAGAATTTCATGAATTCACTGTTTTTAATTGCTGAGGAGTATTCCAATATGTAAATGCACCACATTTTCTGTATCCATTGCTCTGTTGAGGGACATATGAGTTCTTTCCGGCTTATGACTATTGTAAATAATGCTGCTATGAATATAATGGAGCGGGTGTCATCACTGCATGCTGTAAAATCCTCTGGGTATATATTCCCAGGAATGGTATAGCAGGGTCCTCTGCCCAATTTTCTGAGGAACCAAAAACTCATTTCCACAGTGGTTGTACCAGCTTACAGTCCCAGCAGCAGTGGAGGAGTATTCCTCTTTCTCCACATCCTCACCAGCACCTGCAGTCTCTTGAGTTTTTAATTTAGCTAAAACAGACTGGTGTTAGGTGAAATCTCAGATTTGTTTTGATTTGCATTTACCTGACAAGTAAGGATGTTGAACATTTCTTTGGTGCTTCTCAGTCATTCGATATTCCTCAATTGAAAATTGTTTAGCTCTGTACCCTATTTTTAATAGGGTTATTTGGTTCTCTGGAGACTGACATCTTGAGTTCTTTGTAAATATGGGATATTAGCCCTCTGTTGGATGGAGGGTTGGTAAAGATATTTTCCCAATTTGTAGGTTGTCATTTTGTCCTATTGACAGTGTTCTTTGCCTTACAGAAACTTTATAATTTTATAAGGTCCCATTTGTCACTTCTTGATCTTAGAGCATAAAGCTATTGGTGTTCTGTTCAGGAAATTTTCCCCTGTACCCATGTGCTCGAGGCTCTTCCCCAATTTCTTTTCTATTAGTTTTAGTATGTCTGGTTTTATGTGGAGGTCCTTGATCCACTTGGACTTGAGCTTTGTACAAGAAGATAAGAAAGGATTGATTTGTATTCTTCTACATGCTAAATGCCAGTTGTCCTTGTTCTTGTCCAACTGTTTCTCCTCTCTTTCCTTCCTTTTCCCTCTCTTTCCACGTGGTCATGGCCAGCTCTCATCTCTCTATCTTTTCTTTCTCTCTTTACTTCTCTATCTCTTTTCTTTTCTTATTTTGCTATAATAAAGCTTTGAAACTATGAACTGTCTCTTCTTATCAAAACCTGCAGTGTAAGAGCAAGGAACAGGTCTCAGCATTACCAGTCCCAGGAAAGAACCAAGTCTCATCCCAGCCAGGCTTCCTCAACAGGAACCTGGGAGGCTCATGCCAAAAAGACACCACCTTCTGAGCAAGTAACCCCCTCCCCACTAGCCAGGCAGCCTCTAGATCTACAGATACTCAGGTGCCCACCTTCCCTACCCTGGTTAGTAGGCTTCATCCCAGAGATGCAAGGATGGTTCAATATATGGAAATCCATCAATGTAATCCACAACATAAATAAATTCAAAGAAAAATAAACACCTGGTCATTTCATTAGATCCTGAAAAAGCATTTGAAAAAATTCAGCATCCTTTCATGTTAAAAGTCTTGGAAAGATCAGGAATCCAAGTCCATACCAAAATATAGTAAAAGCAATATACAGAAAACCAGTAGCCAACATCAAACTAAATGGAGAGAAACTTGAAGCAATCCCACAAAAATCAGGGACTAGACAAGGCTGCCCTTTCACTCCATATGTACTCAATATAGTACTTGAAGCTTCTTTTCTTTTTATTCACATTAGTCTTTGAATCACCCACACAAACTTCTTCCTCTGTTTTATATACTTACTCTCTCATCTAGGCTCCTTTCTCACTTTAAAAACTCCTTTTACATGCTTGTCTAAGTCAATGAGATCAACCAAAGCCTTTCCTACTTTAAAAATTTCTTGCTGACCAAAGGGCTCAATCAAGCAATTAAAATTCTATACCAGTCTCAAGGTTCCTGGGGGATCATCCTCTTCTTTAACTCCTCTGTGAAGTGAGTTCAATCTGACCAGTAAACTGTGATTCATTCATAGAATTCATGAATCCTAGTTCCCTTAGTGGCATCTGTGATTCTTATATGGTCCTCTAGATATTGGTATATGTGAGAGTTCTGATGTAGATAAACAAATATCTCCTATAGCATTGATAAGACAGTATATCAGATATGTATTGCCTGATACTCTTGCAAATTATGCAGCCTTTACCTAAATGAAAGGTGAAAAGTTATCACACATTTTCTGCCTCTACAGTAATCAGACTGATCACATCTACCCTCATATCCAATACCCTTGCAAATCATGCTCTTTTATTATTTGTGTAAAAGTCTTCTTTTATACAGACATACCTTAACATATTAAATGCAGATTACTATTATTACCTTTTTAATATTTAAAGCTTAAAACTTCAGCTTATACTACCTCCCAACTCCACTAATCTGACTAATTGTATCTTACTCCCCTCCAGGAGGCCAGGTCTACCTCTCAGTACCACTCTGAATATCAAGCCACCTCTTGAGTATGCTGTCAACATCTCCCACCTTCACTTTCATCTCTGAGTGTCCCTATCTTTGCCTAGAAGTCCCACTTTCCATTTCCTGCCCAAAAATTTGCAATCAGGTCTTTATTAAAGCTTATGGATAAGTAAAGAAGGATTTATGTTTCCAAAAATATGAGCCCAGTGATGGGCTATAGAAATAACAATACCAACAGCTTGCAGGTACTCAGCTCTCAACCAATTTAACAATCAATACTTGAATATACAGAGACAATCTTAAGACAAAATACAAAATTTACTCCAATAGTAAGAGTACTTCCTGCTGATTGGGGATACACAGTGCCATGGGAAAAGTTTGATGTTCTCCATAAAGATATAACATTTCTTTGTATTCTTTTTGCACAAACACTTGCAAAACCATACTGCAGTCAACAACAACTAATAAGCAACTAGAGCAGAAGTAGGAGGAATAGCAGAAGCCACAACCCCACTCAGGACTGTAGCATTTATGTACCCTTTCAATAGTACCTGGAATTCCAAATGTCCAACCATTTGCAGAAACTATATGCAGTTGTCCAAATTGTTCTCCTTGTACAGCATGTGGCAAGTCATAAAAGTTTCTATGTAAAATAGTAAGCAGCCCCATATCCCCACACTTGAGATTAAAACAAACATATCTTTATTCTATATTTCTCTTTTAAGTTCTTACTACAAGATATATTTTTCTCTAAGAGTCCATCAACTGAACAGTTAACAATAATGCATTGAAGGGCCTTATATTCAAGGTTATTGTGGCAACACAGATTAGATTTGAAGGTTTTAAATAAAACAAAATGTATATTTTGCCAGGTGTATGAAGAGATCAGAAGTGTTAGAAGAGAGGGACATTATGACAGAAGCACATATAAAATAAGCACTATCAAGAACTAAAACAGAGGAATATTAATTTTTAAATGTCAATGAAGATTCTCATAGGATATGAAATATGAAATCTTACCACATCGTACTTATTGATTGATTTCAGTTGTTAGTGCCACAGTAGAGAGATAAGCTCATTAAGATGCTAAGCCTTTATTTTCTAAAGGAGCAGAGGGGTTCAAGCATTCTTGAAAATTACTGACACCCAGACAATTATTCCTCTATATAGTCACAAGGTGGAGGCAAAGATCTATGACTAAATGCTTCTATCTTAGTGAAATAGCTCTGTTAGGTTTAATTCCTGCCAAAATATAAAAATCACTTCCTTTGACTATAGTTAGTCATGATCAAATATTAAAACTCCAGATTTGCCAGGAGTGTATTAGGAGCAAGGTTAGTACAGCTGCAAGCTGTCCCTCAGCGTCAAGTGCAGATTCTCTTGAAAGTCAATACTTCCGCAAGATGCAAAATGTCTTATAACAATTTCACAACCTCTACTAATTGATCCAAACAAAGCAAAGACTGACGAAACACTTCACTAAAAGCCAGACACAAATGCTTTACTATTTATCTCACTTAAAGTCAGAATTAAAATCTTTAGTTTACATATTACTTAAAGCCAGACATGAAGGATTTACACTTCCCTACATCTTTCCCATTTCTGTTTTAAGCAGATATGTTAGGGGGAACAAGTCTGTTAGAGATTATGAAGTTGAATAGTACATATGGTCTTTTGTCTATCTAGTTATCTAACAATTATATTCAAACATGACAAAGCCAGTAAAATTATCATGACAAAGGGGATAATAAAAATACCAAGAGCAAGAAATGTATTGAAATTATTTATTGGATTAAGTAAAGCTGCAGCACCTGCAATATGCTCTGTAATATTCCTACAAATAACAGTAGGCAGTTTCTTTGAAAATGTTAATGCAATTTCTTCCTCTAAATAATAAATCATTTGAAAAGAATTAGTATGACAAAACAAATGAATTTTAACATTTCATAATCTTATCTGCTCTCATTGAATATATCCCCAATGAATGGTATAGCTTGTCTCTAGCTTTATCAATATCTCTTTCCCTATCTGTCATACTTTTTTGGTCCAAAGTTCAGAATCCATATGTTAGTCTTTAACAAATTCGACAGTTTAAACTACATTATAAATAATAATTCCAGAAGTGGTAGCAGTATCAGTTACTGGGAGAATCCCCAGGACCAAGGTGATTATCAATCCCATCATCCATCAAATTCTTCTTAATATTCTTTAAACAATCTTCTAGAGTTGTTTGTATATATTGGATATTAACCCACTGTCGGATGTAGGGTTGGTAAAGATCATTTCCCAGTTAGTTGGTTGCCCCTTTGTCTTTTTGACAGTGTCTTTTGTCTTGCAGAAACTTTGTAATTTAATGAGGTCCCATTTGTCAATTCTTTTTTTTTTATTTATTTTATTTTATTTTTTTAATTTACATTCCAAATCACTTCCCCTTTCCCGTTTCCTCCCTCCCCGAAAGTCCCATAAGCCCCCTTCCCTCCCTCTTTTCTCCATTCAACCCCCTCTCCTTACTCTGTCCTGGCGTTCCCCTACATCCAGTCTTTCCAGGACCAGGGGTCTCTCCTTCCATCTTCTTAGAAATCTATTGATATGCGGATTGTGTCTAGGGTATTCCGAGATTCTGGGTCGATATCCCCTTATCAGTGACTGCATACCATGTGTGTTCTTTTGTGATTGGGTTACCTCACTAAGGATGATATTTTCAAGCTCTGACCATTTGCCTAGGAATTTCCTGAATTCATTGTTTTTAATTGCAGAGTAGTATTCCATTGTGTAGATATACCACATCTTCTGAATCCATTCTTCCGTTGAGGGACATCTGGGTTCTTTCCAGCTTCTGGCTATTATAAATAAGGCTGCTTTGAACATAGTGGAGCATGTGTCTTTACTGCATGCAGGTAAAGCCTCTGGGTATATGCCCAGGAGTGGTATAGCCGGATCCTCCAGGAGTGTCATTCCCAGTTTTCTGAGGAACCGCCAGACTGCTTTCCAGAGTGGTTTTACCAGCTTGCAATTCCACCAGCAGTGGAGGAGTGTTCCTCTTTCTCCACATCCTCGCCAACAACTGCTGTCTCCTGTGTTTTTGATCTTCGCCATCCTGACTGGTGTGAGATGGAATCTCAGGGTTGTTTTTTTTTTTTTTTTTTTTTAAAGATTTATTTATTATATGTAAGTACACTGTAGCTGTCTTCAGACACACCAGAAGAGGGCATCAGATCTCATTACGGATGGTTGCGAGCCACCATGTGGTTGCTGGGATTTGAACTCAGGACCTTCGGAAGAGCAATCAGTACTCTTAACCTCTGAGCCATCTCTCCAGCCCCCTCAGGGTTGTTTTGATTTGCATTTCCCTAATGACTAAGGATGATGAACATCTCTTTAGGTGCTTCTCAGCCATTAGATATTCTTCAGGTGAGAACTCTTTGTGTAGCTCTGTACCCCATTTTTAATAGGGTTACTTGCCTCTCTGGAGTTTAACTTCTTGAGTTCTTTGTATATATTGGATATTAGCCCTCTGTCGGATGTAAGGTTGGTAAAGATCATTTCCCAGTTAGTTGGTTGCCGCTTTGTCTTTTTGACAGTGTCTTTTGCCTTGCAAAAACTTTGTAATTTAATGAGGTCCCATTTGTCTATTCTTGATCTTAGAGCATAAGCTATTGGAGTTCTGTTCAGGAAATTCTCCCCTGTGCCCATATGTTCAAGGTTCTTCCCTAGTTTCCCTTCTATTAGTTTCAGTGTGTCTGGTTTTATGTGGAGATCTTTGATCCACTTAGAATTGAGCTTAGTGCAAGGAGATAAGAATGGGTCAATTTGCATTCTTGTGCATGTTGACCTCCAGCTGAGCCAGCACCATTTGTTGAAAAGGCTATCTTTTTTCCACTGGATGGTTTTAGCTCCTTTGTCAAAGATCAAGTGACCACAGGAGTGTGGATTCATTTCTGGGTCTTCAATTCTGTTCCATTGATCTACATGTCTGTTACTGTACCAATACCATGCGGTTTTTAACCCTATTGCTCTGTAGTACAGCTTGAGGTCCGGGATACTGATTCCCCCAGAGGTTCTTTTACTCTTGAGAATAGTTTTAGCTATTCTGGGTTTTCTGTTATTCCAGATGAATTTTTGAATTGCTCTTTCTAACTCTATGAAGAATTGAGTTGGGATTTTGATGGGGATTGCATTTCAGAAGATGGAAAAATCTGCCATGCTCATGGATTGGCAGGATTAATATAGTAAAAATGAGCATCTTACCATTTGTCAATTCTTGATCTTAGAGCATAAGCTATTGGAGTTCTATTCAGGAAATTCTCCTCTGTGCCCATATGTTCAAGGTTCTTCCCTAGTTTCCTTTCTATTATTTTCAATGTGTCTGGTTTTATGTGGTGTTAAACTTCAGAGAACCAAGTAACCCTATTAAAAAATGGGATACAGAGCTAAACAAAGAGTTCTCTCCTAAAGAATATCTAATGGCTGAGAAGCATCTAAAGAGATGTTCACCATCCTTAGTCATTAGGGAAATGAAAATCAAAACCACCTTGAGATTCCATCTCACACCAGTCAGAATGGCTAAGATCAAAAACACAGGAGACAGCAGTTGTTGGAGAGGATGTGGAGAAAAAGGAACACTCCTCCACTGCTGGTGGGATTGCAAGCTCATACAACCACTCTGGAAAGCAGTCTGGCGGTTCCTCAAAAAACTGGGCATGACACTCCCGGAGGATCTGGCTATACCACTCCTGGGCATATACCCAGAGGCTTTACCTGCATGCAATAAGGACACAAGCTCCACTATGTTCATAGCAGCCTTATTTATAATAGACAGAAGCTGGAAAGAACCCAGATGTCCCTCAATGGAGGAATGGATTCAGAAGTTGTGGAATATTTACACAATGGAATATTACTCTGCAATTAAAAACAATGAACTCGCAAAATTCCTAGGCAAATGGTTAGAACTTGAAAATATCATACTTAGTGAGGGAACCCAATTGCAAAATAACACACATGGTATGCAATCACTGGTAAGGGAATATTATCCCAGAATCTCGGAATACCCTAGACACAATTCGCATATCAATAGATTTCCAAGAAGATGGAAGGAGAGACCCCTGGTCCTGGAAAGACTGGATGTAAGGGAATGGGAATACCAGACAGAGAAGCGAGAGGGTTTGAATGGGGAAATGAGGGAGGAAAGGAGGCTTATGGGACTTTCTGGGAGGGAGGAAACAGGAAAGGGGAAATGATTTGGAATATAAGTAAAAAAAAAACTTAGAAAATAAAAAAAAAATTCTTCTATACCTGCATCATCAAAGGAAAGTATTGCCATGGTCTAGAAAACCTCACGGTTATCTACACTGTTGATCTTAATTTAAGAATATATAAATTTTCAAAGCTAATATCTAAAGACATTCTAGCATTGACACAGGTATGAAATTTACAGGATGTGCAAATGATGTTATAATTATTAGGCGGCTATTGCACAGGTCCTTTTAATAACAGATAAAGGTAACAGCACAGAAGCCATAAAGTTATTACTTTGATAAAATTAATGGACAAATTAAATTTGTCATCTATTAAGGTTTAATTTTCTTTTTATTATTAATTCTTTCATTCATTTACATTTCTAATGATATACCCCTTCTGGGTTTCCCCTCAAAAAATTCACCATCCATGCCCCCCTTGCCTCTCTGAGGGTGCTCCTCCACCTACTCACCTACTCTTGCCTCCCTACTCTAGCATCTCCCTAGACTGATGCATCAAGCCTCCATAGAATCAAGGGCTCTCCTCCCATTGATGTCAGATAAGGCCATCCTCTGCTCCTTTTGTAGTTGAAGTCATGGATCCCTTCATGTATACTCTTTGGTTGATGGTTTAGTCACTGGGAGCTCTGGGTAGTCCAGTTAGTTGATATTGTTCTTCCTATTGGGTTGCAATACCTGTCAGCTCATTCGGTCCTTCCCATAGCTCTTCCACTGTGGTCCTTAGCTCAGTCCTATGGTTGGCTGTGATTAGTCCCATGCCAGCAGAGCCTCTCATGGAATAACCATACCAGGCTCCTGTTAACAAGCATTTTGGAGCATCAGCAACAGTACTGGGGTTTGGTTGCTACAGACGGGCTGGATCACTAAGTAGGCTGCTCTCTGAATGGCCTTTACTTCAGTCTCTGCTCTATCTTTTCGCTGTCCCAGCATTCCCTTTAGACAGGAACCATTCTGAGTTAAAAATTTTGAGAAGGGTGGGTGGCCCTATCACTCAACTTGAGGCCATGCCTACATACTGAGGGTGTTCTTTACAGGTTCTATCTCCTCTTTGTTGCGTATTGTGGCTAATGTCATCCCTTTTGGGTCCTGGAAGCCTCTCATTTCTCTGGCATCTGGGAGTTTCTAGTAGTTAAGTCCAAGTGGATTAAGGACATCTACATAAAACCTGATACACAGAATCTTATAGAAGAAAAAGTGGGAAGGAGACACAGGGAAAAATTTTCTGAACAGAACATGAATGTCTCAGGAGCTAAGAACAACAAATGACAAATGGGACCCAATAAAACTGAAAAGTTGCTGACTCTGCATCTGATGGACAGCTAATGTCCAAAATATACAAGGAACTCAAGAAGATAGACTCCAGAGAACCAAATAACCCTATTAAAAATGGGGTACAGAGCTAAACAAAGAATTCTCAACTGAGGAATCTTGAATGGCTGAGAAGCATCTAGAGAAATGTTCAGCATCCTTAGTCATCAGTGGAATACAAATCAAAATGTCCCTGAGATTCCACATCACTTGAATCAGAAAGGCTAAGGTCAAAATCTCAGGAGACAGCAGATGCTGGTGAGGAGGTGGAGAAGGAGGAACACTCCTCCATTGCTAGTGGGATTACAAGCTGGTAATAACACTTTGGAAAACAATCTAGTAGTTCCTCAAAAAAATTTAAATAGTCCTACCTGAAGACCCAGCTATACCACTACCTAAAAAGTGTTCCAATATATAACAAGGGCACATGCTCCACTATGTTTATAGCAGCTTTATTTATAATAGCCAGAAACTGGAAACAACCAAGATGACATCCAGCAATATAATAGATACAGAAAATATAGTACATTTACACAATGGAGTAGTACTCAGCTATTAAAAACAGTGACTTCGGGTTGGAGAGATGGCTCAGTGGTTAAGAACACTGATTGTTCTTCCAAAGGTCCTGAGTTCAAATCCCAGCAACCACATGGTGGTTCACAACCATTTGTAACATTGTACTTACATATAATAAATAAATAAATCTAAAAAAAAAAACAGTGACTTCACAAAATTTTCAGGCAAATAGACAGAAACAGAAAATATCATTCTTGGAGAGATAACCTTGAAGGAAAAGAACACATGGTATGTACTCACTGAAAGTGGATATTGGTCCAAAAGCTCAGAAGACTCACAATACAACCCACAAACCATATGAAGTTCAAGAATAAAGAAGACAAAAGTGTAGATTATTCACTACTACTTAGAAAGGGGGACAAAATGATCATGGGAGATTGAGGGAGGGAAGGAAATGGGCGGAAGAGAAGAGGGTAGGGAAAATAGGGAGCAAGAACAGATGGAAAGGAACAGGACAGAATTACAGAGGGTTAGGAATGGAATGCAAATAATATAGCAGTGGAGGATGGAGAACTGGGTTTAGTCACTAGAAGGTTTAATTTTAATGCACAGCATCAAGTGGGTTAAAACTGTTTTTCAATAAATAAGTCTCAAAAGAATTACCATATTGTAATAGAGGACCTGACATTCCATCTTCTTGCCATTCAAAGAATCTCTAGAAGCAGAGACAACTTCAAAGTTTTTTTTTTTTAAATTGGACTATTGCCATTTCAAATCTAAGTCAGAATATAATCCTCCAACAGATCCATAAGATCTGCAATCAATAACTTCTACCTAAGAGATATTAACAAGCACCTGAGTATTCTCACTTATATATTTCTGACGACACATTCAATTAGGTTTCATTTTAGTATTCCATAATTTGTTTTCCTTAAGTGGGAGGATCAGCTTTCTGCTTCAAAATCTTTGTTTTTTTTTTTTCTTCTTAAAGCCATTCTATCCATGTCAGTCTTGAAGACTTCCACAAGACTTCCTTGCTCATGTCAAATTTAAATCAGTTTTGATGAAATCCACAGTTTTTCTTTCCCAATAGAAAAAAAGAGGCATAGCCTTGACCCCAGCATAATGCCTTGACTGCTTTTCATTTTGCTGTTAAGATGCCCTTGTAATAAGCAGGCAGATTTAACTCAACTGTCTTTTCTATAATCCAGTGAATTCCAGCAGCTGTGTTTACTGTTGCGTCTAACTTAAAAATTTTCATTATATATTTATTTTAATTAATTGTTTAAATTATTATATTTATTTACATTCCAGTCATTGTTCCCTCACTGTTCCCAACCCCACAGTTCCTTATCCCATTCCTTGTCCTCCTTGCCTCCAAAGATGCTCACCCCTAGCAGGCCTCCCATTCTCTAGGGGCCAATTGTGGTATAGCTAGGCCTTTAGGTAGAACTATTTCAAATTGTCTGAGGAACCACCAGATTGATTTCCAGAGTGGTTGTACCAGTTTGCAATCCCACCAGAAATGAAGGAGTGTTCCTCTTTCTCCACATCCTTGCCAGCATGTGGTGTCACTTCAGTTTTTGATCTTAGCCATTTTGCTTGGTGTGAATATAAAGGTCTTTTTGATTTGCATTTCTCTGATCACTAAAGACTTTGAAAATTTCTTTAATTGCATCTTGGACATTCGAGATTCTTCTGTTGTAAATTCTCTGTTTAGCTCTGGACCCCATTTTTTCTTCTTGCTGTTGATTTGAGTACATCCTTCAAAAAAATTATCTTTAAACAAAGATGCCCATCCAGCAATTGTAACTCTTGATTTTTTTATCTTTTCTTTCTCTATCCATCTGCTTTTCTCTTTGTAGGTCCATAATTCACAGAGTAGCATCCCAATTTTAGTTTTCAACACCTTCCCAAAACATAATTTCACAGCTTGCTTCCAGAGCTCTCCCAGCATCTCAGAGTTGTCTTTCGAGTGGTGTCTCATTCTGCACAAAGTACATACTCTTCTTGAGTTTGGTCTTGCCTTCCTCTTCAGTGTCCCTTCAGACACACAGTGCTTCAGGCTCACACTGCCCAAGTTGCCCCAAATGCTACACAGTTCCTTGATTTCAGCATTGAGTCATGATGCTCTTTCCTCTGATAGCCATATCCTAGGTACTCTTGTCACCTGTGAATTTTTCTCCTGTCTACTTAAAAGGTACCTTAGGATGTCATTAATTTCTGATGTCAAGTCAAGGAACCCTTCTTTGAACTCTTGGATGTTCTAGTCTGTTTTTGTTTTTGAATTTGTTTTTGTTTTCATTTTCATTTTGTTATGTTTTGCTCAGGCTAACATCATTTGCCTTGTTCATTTTATTGTTTTTTGTGTGTACTGCGTTCAGTGTCTGTTCGATAAATGGATGAAGTTACACAGTTGCAGGTGCTCTGGATGAACACTAGAGGTCAGTAGAAGCTTTTAAGTGAGCAGATGAATATTTGTTATTTTGTTCGTGCTTCTTTTCTTCATCTTTGTTTATTTGTCTGTTGTTGTTGTTTTTGTTTTGAGACAGTTGTTGAAAGAATGAAAAATTTTAAGTTGGACTCTCTTCCTCTGGGGCTTGAGAATCTGAACTTGTGAACTCTGAGGGAGTGCTCACAGGGTGAGAACTTACAGAACAATCCTGAGAACTATAGCTGTGTATGCCAGATAAGGGACATGAGCCCAGTTACTAAGGACCATATCCTGACCATCTGGAGACACCCCGTGAGAAGTGCTTCTGACTAGAAGTTTCTACCCCGCTCCCATCCTGAATTTTGTGGTTTTTACCTTTATAAGCTTGTGTGATTTGGGGCTCAGGGCTCTTCTCCTCCCCTCCTGCATGGGGTACGAGTTGAGTCCCAGCTAGCTGGCCCTGAATAGAAATTCTCTTGTGGTTTGCATCTAGGATCTTTTCTCCTGAGTGCTTTTGGGGTGGTGCGCTCTCCGGGCAAGAGCAAGGGTCCTCTGGACTGAGGGTCTTTCATTGTCACTAGGTTATCCAGGCTGGCAAAGAACTTATGTAGGCCAGGGTAGTCTTTTTTTATAATTATTAGATACTTGCTTTATTTACATTTCAGATGTTATTCCCTTTCCTCTTTTCCCCTCCAAAAATCCCCTTCCCCTGTTCACCAACACACACATCCCCTGCCTCGCCCCTACTTTCCTGACCTGGCATTCCCCTACTCTGGGGCATCTGCATGAAGCCTTCCCAAGACCAATGGCCTCTCGTCTCACTGATGTCTGAAAAGGCCAGCCTTTGCTACATATGTAGTTGTAGCCATGGGTCCTTCCATGTGTACTCTTTCCATGTACACTCTTGGTGTGTGTTCATGTGTGTAAAATGCAGATGGAGGTCTTTTTCCAATCGCTCTTTCACCTTTTTATGAATTGTTTTATTTACTGGGGAGAGGAAAAACATCAAAGAGCACTTTGCTCCTTCCACCATGTGAGTTCTGGATCACAAAATCACATGATAAGACTTGGTAGCAAGTGTTTGACT
Source organism: Tokudaia tokunoshimensis (assembly GCA_036184795.1). Taxonomy (NCBI): domain Eukaryota; kingdom Metazoa; phylum Chordata; class Mammalia; order Rodentia; family Muridae; genus Tokudaia; species Tokudaia tokunoshimensis. Next base: position 62,235,987 of record BTHU01000001.1, on the reverse strand, counting down.
GTCTTTTACCACTGAACCATCTTCTCTGGTTTCTACCTTTTTTTTAAACATTTATTCATTCTCTCTCTCTCTCTCTCTCTCTCTCTCTGTGTGTGTGTGTGTGTGTGTGTGTGTGTGTGTGTGTGTGTGTGTGGGTGTGTAGGAATGAAAATCCAACCTGTGGGGATTTGGCTCTCTCTTACCATGTGGGTACCAAGTATTCAGACTTGGTAGTAAGAGCCCTTACTGGCTAGTCCATCTGACCCTAGCCCTAGCCTTTTTTTGAGGCAGGATCTGTCACTAAACCTGGAGCCCACAGACTGGCTAAACTGGCCAGCAAGTCTCAGGAATATCCCTGTCTTTCTTTCCCCAGCATTGAGATAACTGAGTCTAGGTTTTGACATAGGTGGTATGGTTCTAAACTTAGGTCCTAATGCTTGTATCCTTTCTTTTTATTTATTTATTTTATTTTATTTTATTTTTAATTTACATCCCAAATCATTTCCCCTTTCCCGTTTCCTCCCTCCCCGAAAGTCCCATAAGGCCCCTTACCTCCCTCTTTTCTCCATTCAACCCCCTCTCGTTACTCTGTCCTGGCATTCCCCTACATCCAGTCTTTCCAGGACCAGGGGTCTCTCCTTCCATCTTCTTAGAAATCTATTGATATGCGAATTGTGTCTAGGGTATTCCGAGATTCTGGGTCAATATCCCCTTATCAGTGACTGCATACCATGTGTGTTCTTTTGTGATTGGGTTACCTCACTAAGGATGATATTTTCAAGATCTGACCATTTGCCTAGGAATTTCGTGAATTCATTGTTTTTAATTGCAGAGTAGTATTCCATTGTGTAGATATACCACATCTTCTGAATCCATTCCTCCGTTGAGGGACATCTGGGTTCTTTCCAGCTTCTGGCTATTATAAATAAGGCTGCTATGAACATAGTGGAGCATGTGTCCTTATTGCATGCAGGTAAAGCCTCTGGGTATATGCCCAGGAGTGGTATAGCCGGATCCTCCAGGAGTGTCATGCCCAGTTTTCTGAGGAACCGCCAGACTGCTTTCCAGAGTGGTTGTACCAGCTTGCAATTCCACCAGCAGTGGAGGAGTGTTCCTCTTTCTCCACATCCTCACCAACAATTGCTGTCTCCTGTGTTTTTGATCTTAGCCATCCTGACTGGTGTGAGATGGAATCTCAGGGTTGTTTTGATTTGCATTTCCCTAATGACTAAGGATGATGAACATCTCTTTAGGTGCTTCTCAGCCATTAGATATTCTTCAGGTGAGAACACTTTGTTTAGCTCTGTACCCCATTTTTTAATAGGGTTACTTGCCTCTCTGGAGTTTAACTTCTTGAGTTCTTTGTACATATTGGATATTAGCCCTCTGTCGAATGTAAGGTTGGTAAAGATCATTTCCCAGTTAGTTGGTTGCCGCTTTGTCTTTTTGACAGTGTCTTTTGCCTTGCAAAAACTTTGTAATTTAATGAGGTCCCATTTGTCTATTCTTGATCTTAGAGCATAAGCTACTGTAGTTCTGTTCAGGAAATTCTCCCCTGTGCCCATATGTTCAAGGTTCTTCCCTAGTTTCCCTTCTATTAGTTTCAGTGTGTCTGGTTTTATGTGGAGATCTTTGATCCACTTAGAACTGAGCTTAGTGCAAGGAGATAAGGATGGGTCAATTTGCATTCTTCTGCATGTTGACCTCCAGCTGAGCCAGCACCATTTGTTGAAAAGGCTATCTTTTTTCCACTGGATGGTTTTAGCTCCTTTGTCAAAGATCAAGTGACCATAGGAGTGTGGATTCATTTCTGGGTCTTCAATTCTTATTTCATTTATTTGAGTACACTTTAGCTCTCTTCAGACATAACAGAAGAGGCAATCGGATCCCATTACAGATGGTTGTGAGCCACCATGTGGTTGCTGGGAACTAAACTCAGGACCTCTGGAAGAACAACCAGTCCTCTTAACTCTTGACCCATCTCTTCAGTCCAAAAATAACATTCTTTTTCGGAATAACAAGTTTCTAAGATAATAATCTTATTTAATTGTTGTTAAATAAGAAATCAAGGACCAGTGAGATGGCTCAGTAGGTAAAGTTGCTTGCTGCCAAGACTGACAACCTGAGTCTAATCTTCAAGTACCTACAGGGTGGAAACACACACATCATGGTATGTGCATACATACACACACCATAAATAATTTTTTATTTGGTTTTTCAAGGCAGAGTTTCTCTGTATAGCCCTGGCTTCCCTGGAACTCCCACTGTAAACCAGACTGGCCTTGAACTCAGAAATCCAATTCTGTTCCACTGATCTACATGCCTGTCACTGTACCAATACCATGCGGTTTTTAACACTATTGCTCTGTAGTACAGCTTGAGGTCCGGGATACTGATTCCCCCAGAGGTTCTTTTACTCTTGAGAATAGTTTTAGCTATTCTGGGTTTTCTGTTATTCCAGATGAATTTTTGAATTGCTCTTTCTAACTCTATGAAGAATTGAGTTGGGATTTTGATGGGGATTGCATTGAATCTGTATATTACTTTTGGTAAGATGCTCATTTTTACTATATTAATCCTGCCAATCCATGAGCATGGCAGATTTTTCCATCTTCTGAGGTCTTCTTCAATTTCTTTCTTCAGAGACTTGAAGTTCTTGTCATACATTTCTTTCACTTGTTTGATTAGAGTCACGCCAAGATACTTTATATGGTTTGTGGCTATCGTGAAGGGTATCATTTCTCTTACTTCTTTCTCAGCCTGCTTATCCTTTGAGTATAGGAAGGCTTCTGACTTGCTTGAGTTGATTTTATATCCGGCCACTTTGCTGAAGTCGTTTATCAGCTGTAGGAGTTCTCTGGTGGAGTTCTTTGGGTCGCTTAAGTATACTATCATATCGTCTGCAAATAGTGATAGTTTGACTTCTTCCTTTCCAATTTGTATCCCTTTGACCTCTTTTTTGTTGTCTAATTGCTCTAGCTAGAACTTCAAGTACTATATTGAAAAGATATGGAGAGAGAGGGCAGCCTTGTCTAGTCCCTGTTTTTAGTGGGATTGCTTCAAGTTTCTCTCCATTTAGATTGATGCTGGCTACCGGTTTGCTGTAAATTGCTTTTACTATGTTTAGATATGTGCCTTGAATTCCTGATCTTTCCAAGACCTTTAGCATGAATGGATGCTGAATTTTGTCAAATGCTTTCTCAGCATCTAATGAGATGACCATGTGTTTTTTTTCTTTGAGATTGCTTAAATAGTGGATTACATTGATGGATTTCCTTATATTGAACCATCCCTGCATCCCTGGGATGAAGCCTACTTGATCGTAGTGAATGATCGTTTTGATATAACCTTCTTTTAACATCATTTTATAAGAAATTTCTGAAATTGAAGGAATAATTATTTGAGTTCCATATTGTTCTAACAAATCTGTTACTCATGGGTTTATGGGTATGTCAGCCACATATGCTTTTCACTTTTCTACTTGCCCTTCAGTCCCTATACACTGAATTTAATTCCGTTTTTTCACATGAGAGAGTATTCCAGTACCTATAAACTGAGTTGAAATTTCTTGCATAGGTCAATTTTGATTCCAAGATTTTTCAGAAATTATAGATACATCAGCCTCAGTAGTTTCTAAATATTTACTTTCAATATCATTTACGATTACCTATACTTTCGACCTCTCATCATTAGTAACAGTTTGTCAAAATATTTTCCTATTAGTTCTTCAAATTCCTCCTGTCCTATTTATTGATGTTGCTTTGCTGTTACATAAGGGAGTAATAGTAAGAGTGAAATCCTATCACCTGGCTCTAATTTTATGGTTTTCTTAACGCAAGCCATTATTTAAATTTCACCATGATAATCTTCATTTATTAATCCTGGATGTACAATAAATCTTTAATCTGTGAAACTATTTCTTTCCAAAATTATTCTTACTGTTTCTTTTGGAATAAGATCTTAAGCAACAGTGACAATTTTATAACAAGGAATTTGTAGAGATAGTGTAAGATATTTTTACCCATTGACAAGTCAAGAAATGAAATACACAGAACATCATGAATACTGAGTTTGCCTTCCAGTACTGAGTTTACCTTCCTTTGATTGCCTTGCTTGTGAACTATTCAATTTCTGACAGGATATTGTTGGCTAATGTTGTTTGTTCTTAGAACAAACCCTGTATCTGGTTTTCCAACAGTAAAAGATGCCTTGGGCATCTCCTTTTGATTGGCATTCATTAGCCTAATGTCTGCATTTTCAATATCTATTACAGTTTTTGGTATATTTTGATTATTTTGAAGTGAGACATTACATTTAGTAAGCAAATGACTACACTCTTTTTTTCCAGTGGTCAAGCTTTCCACAGTCAGACATTCATATTTTCAGAAAGTTAAAACCATTAGACAAAGTTTGACCAATTACAGTTCTATTACATGCACCAAACACAATATCATGTGTCCACTCACAATACTATCAATATATTAACTAGGACATCTTACCTTAAAAACTCCATGGGTACATGCACAGTTTGGAACAGTCTACTCAAAGGACAAAGTTTTCTTAATTTTAGCAGTTAGAATGCCAGTTTCAATAGATAGATGGCAAACTAATCATAATTTATTCATGTTTTTAAAATTTTATCTATAAATTTATAGTGAAATGTATAGCAACTCCTTTATGTCTGGCTTTAAGTAAATTGAATAGTAATGTCTTTGTGCGTTGCTTTAACTAAAATGTTTCAACAAAGAATTTTCTATGTATGGATTAATCAATAGAGGTTAAGAAATTGTTTTGAGACTTTTTAAACGTTGAAAAATGTTGTCTCTTTGGAGTATCTCCCCTTGATGCTATATGAGAATTTGCAATTGTTCAAATTGGTCCTAAGACACTCTTGGTAAACCTGAAGTTCTTACTTTGAGTATGCTTGGCCATGGTCAGTGGAACTGAGATTTGCATTTTTTTTATTTTCTATATTTTTTTATTTGCATTCTGAATGATTTCCATTTTCCTGCTTCCTTCCTCCCTGAAAGTCCCATAAGCCCTCTTCCCTCCCCCTGTACCCCATTCAATCCCCACTTACTTCTCTGTCCTGGAATTCCCCTACATCCAGTTTTTCCAGGACCAGGGGTCTCTCCTTCCATCTTCTTGGAAATCTATTGATATGTGAATTGTGTCTCCGGTATTCCAAGTTTCTGGGCTAATATCCCCTTATCAGTGACTGCATACCATGTGTGTTCTTTTGTGATTGGGTTACCTCACTAAGGATGGCATTTTCCAGTTCTGACCAATTAAATGAAGCAAAGCTCTTCTCATTAAAAAGGAAAGGTTGATTGGGGAAGGAGAGATAGCTTATGGGATTTTGGGGGAAGGGGGAACCAGAAAAGGGGACAATATTTGAAATGTAAATAAAGAATGTATCTAAAAAAAGAGAAGTGTTTAATGATACCTTTGCATCTACTTTATGACAACCTAGATGAATTATCTAAGCCTGAAGGAAAAAAAAAATAACAACCACTTAATCAAGTGTTTCTAGTTACAATGCAGCAAATGCACAACATCCTGAAGGCTATGATCAGATTGTTTGGACACCTACAGATATAACAGATCTGAGGTGATTAAAGGAATCACTGGTGGCATGTGGAATCCATCCACCCTATATTAGACAGAAAATAAACAACTGGAATTTTCAGAGTAGAATTATATTGCAAGACTCTAAGGACATAATGATGGCTATATTTGAAGCTGGTTTTCAATTACAACGGCTTAAATGGTGGAGAGAGGAATCAAAGATAACAGAACAACATAATCATTTAAAAGAATAAGTATAAGATAGGATTATTTGTTAGTGAGGGTCCATTTGCTGACTGGCACAAAGGGGTACAACTTGATGATGCCATTTTAGCACAGTGTTATTTCCTGGCATTAATGGCTTGGGAAATACTAGAGAAACCAGGAAATAGGACTAGATCATTTACTAAATTTAGTGAAGGTCCTGGTGAGGTTTTCACTGACTTTTACAAAGATTAACTTCAGCAAGGCAAAGAGCCATAGCAAATACAGAAAAGTGTTACTTGAATCTTTGACTTTTGAAAATGTAGATAAAGAATGTAAAAATGTGATAAGACCATTGAAGATCAATGGCAAGAATAACCAGAGGGCATTGAGGCACTACCGAAATTAATAAAATCAGATACGAAATAGGAGACATAACAACAGGAGTTTGGAAATTCAAAAGATCATAAGATCCTACTATAAGAGCTTATACTCAACAAAATTTGAAAATCTGGATGAAATGGGCAACTTTCTAGATACATACCAGGTGTCAACGTTAAAAAATATCAAGCAAACAATCTAAATAGTCCAATAAGTCCTGAGTAAAAAGAAGCAGTTGTTAATAGTCTCCCATAAAAAAAAGCCCAAGACCAGCTAGGTTTAGTGGGGAATTCTATCAGATCTTCATAGAATAGTTAATACAGATACTCTTCAACCTATTACACAAAAGAAACACTCAAGGAACACTATCCAACTCATTCTATGAGGCCACAATAAAGCTTATACTTAAACCAAAGACCAAACAGGGAAAGAGAACTTCAGATCAAGCTCCCTTATGAACATCGATGCAAAAATACTCAGTAAAATTCTATCCAACCCAATCTAAGAATGCATCAAAATGATAATTCACCACGATCAAGTAGGCTTCATCCCAGGGATGCAGGGATGTTTCAATATACAGAAATCCATCAATGTAATCTACTATATAAACAAACTGAAGGAAACAGAAAAACATATGATCATTTCATTAGATGCTGAAAAGACTTTTGACAAAATCCAGCATCCCTTCATGATAAAAGTCTTGGTGAGATCTGGAATCCAAGGACCATACCTAAACATAGTTAAAGCAATATACTGCAAACTGGTAGCCAATATCAATTTAAATAGAGAGAAACTTGAAGTAATCCCCCTAAAATCAGGGACCAGACAAGGCTGCTCATTTTGTCCCTATCTATTCAATATAGTATTTGAAGTCCTAGCCAGAGCAATTAGAAAACAAAAGGAGGTCAAAGGGATACAAATTGAAAAAGAAGAATTCAAAATATCACTATTTGCAGATATGATCGTATACTTAAGTGACCCAAAAACTCCACCAGAGAACTCCTAAAGCTGATAAACAACTTCAGCAAAGTGGCTGGATATAAAATTAACTCAAACAAATCAGTAGCCTTCCTATATTCAAAGGATAAGCAAGCTGAGAAGGAAATTAGGGAAATGATAACCTTCACAATACTCACAAATAATACTACATACCTTGGTGTGACTCTAACCAAGCAAGTAAAAGATCTGTGTGACAAGATATTCAAGCCTCTGAAGAAAGAAATTGAAGAAGACCTCAGAAGATGGAAAGATCTACCATGCTCATGAATTGGTAGGATTAATATAGTAAAAATGGCCATCTTGCTGAAAGACATCTAAGGATTCAATGCAATTCGCACAAAATTCCAAATCAATTCTTCCGAGACCTAGAAAGAGCACTTCTCAAATTCATCTGGAATAACACAAAACCCTGGATACCACAAACATTCTCCACAACCCAAGATCTCCTGGATGAATCACCATCCAGGACCTGAAGCTCTACTATAGAGCAATAGTGATAAAAACTGTCTGATATTGGTAAGGAGACAGGCAGGAAGATCAATGAAATAGATTTGAAGACCCAGAAAAGAACTCGCACACCTACGCTCACTTGATATTTCATAAAGGAGCGAAAAACATCCAGTGGAAGAGAGACAGCATTTTTAACAAATGGTGCTGTATAAATTGGAAGTCAGAATGCAGAAAAATGCAAATCAACTCATTCTTATCTCGTTGTACAAAGCTCGAGTCCAAGTGTATCAAGGCCCTCCACATAACACCAGACACAGTGAAGCTTATAGAGGAGAAAGTGGAGAAGAACCTTGAACACTTAGACACAGGGTATAATTTCCTGCATAGAACACCAGTGGCTTATGCTCTAAGAACAAGAATCGACAAATGGGATCTCATAAAACTGCAAAACTGCCGGACAGTGGTGGCGCACGCCTTTAATCCCAGCACTTGGGCAGCAGAGACAGATGGATTTCTGAGTTCGAGGCCAGTCTGTTCTACAGAGTGAGTTTCAGGACAGACAGGGCTACACAGAAAAACCCTGTCTCCAAAAACCAAAATAAATAAACACATAAATAAATAAATAAATAAATAAACTACAAAGTTCCTGTAAGGCAAAGGACATGCTAAATAGGACCAAACAGCAACCAACAAATGGGGAAAAGATCCTTACCAATCCTACATCTGATAGAGGGCTAATATCCAATGTATACAAAGAACTCAAGAGGTTAAGACTCCAGAGTCAAATAACTCTATTAAAAATGGGGTACATTGCTAAACAGAGAATTCTCAACTGAGGAAACTTGAATGATCCTGAAGCACCTAAAGAAATATTCAGCACCCTTATTTATCAGGGAAATGCAAATCAAAACAACACTGAGATTCCACTTCACACTGGCCAGAATGACTAAAATAAAAAACTCAGGGGACAGCAGATGCTGGAGAGGATGTGGAGAAAGAGGAACACTTCTCCATTGTTGGTGGGATTGCCATCTGGTAAAAGCACTCTGGAAATCAGTTTGGCAGTTCCTCAGAAAATTAGACATAATACTACTCGAGGACCCAGGTATACCACTGCTAGGCATATACCCAGAAGATACTCCAACATGTAATAAGGACACATGTTCTACTATGTTCATAGCAGCCTTGTTTATAACAGCCAGAAACTGGAACTCAGATGTCTCTCAACAGAGGAATGGATACAGAAATTGTGGTATATATACACAATGGAGTATTATTCAGCTATTAAAAACAATGAATTCATGAAATTCTTAGGCAAATGGATGGAACTCAAAAGTGTCATCCTGAGTGAGGTAACCAAATCACTCTCTCTCTCTCTTTCTCTCTCTCTCTCTCTCTCTCTCTCTCTCTCTCTCTCTCTCTCTCTCTCTCACACACACACACACACACACACACACACGCACGCACGCACTCAAAAAAATATGGTATGCACTCACTGATAAGTGAATGTTAGCCCAAAAGCTCAAAATTCACAAGTTACAATTCACAGACCACAGGAAGGTCAAGAAGAAGGAGGACTGAAGTGGGGGTGTTTGAGTTCCTTTGAGAAAGGGATGAAAATATTCACAGGAGTAATAATGGAGACAAAGTATGGAGCAGAGACAGAAGGAAAGACCACCCAAAGACTGCCCTACCTGGGAATTCATCCTGTAAACCGCTACCAAACCCCAACTCTATTTTGGATGACAAGTAGTGCATACCAAAAGGAGCCTATTATAATTGTCTCAGGAGGGGCCTTGCCAGAGATTTTCACATACAGAGGCAGATGCTAGCAGCCAACCAATGGACTAGGCATGGGGTCCCAAGTGGAGGAGTTGGAGGGTATACTGGAGGAGCTGAAGGGGTTAAAAGCCCCATGGGAATAACAATGACATAGGGCACCCAGATGTCCCAGGACTTCCAAGGACTAAACCATCAATCAAGGGGTACATATGGTTCCAGCCAAAAATGTGGCAGAGGAATGCCTTGTCGGGCATCATTGGGAGGAGAGGTCTTTGGTCCTGTGAAGCCTCAAAAGATGCTCCAACAAAGGGAAATTGAGAGGGGTGGGGAGGTAGGAGGAGTGAGTCAGGTAGAGGGGCATATACTTGGAGTCAGGGGGTGGGAGGAGGGGTTGAGGGTTTTCAGGGGGTGGGGCACTGGGAAAGGTTTTAGCATTTGAAATGTAAATGGAGATTATATTCAATTAAAAATAAAAGAATTACAATTGTTCCCCAAAGCTTCCAGCTTCCCTATTCACAGGCCTATAGTAATAATAATAATAATAATAATAGTAATAATAATAATAATAATAATAATAATAATAATAATAACAACAACAATAATAATAGCTAACTTATCATTATTTTTTTTATTTTATTTTTTTAATTTACATTCCAAATCACTTCCCCTTTCCCGTTTCCTCCCTCCCCGAAAGTCCCATAAGCCCCCTTCCCTCCCTCTTTTCTCCATTCAACCCCCTCTCGTTACTCTGTCCTGGCTTTCCCCTACATCCAGTCTTTCCAGGACCAGGAGTCTCTCCTTCCATCTTCTTAGAAATCTATTGATATGCGGATTGTGTCTAGGGTATTCCGAGATTCTGGGTCAATATCCCCTTATCAGTGACTGCATACCATGTGTGTTCTTTTGTGATTGGGTTACCTCACTAAGGATGATATTTTCAAGCTCTGAGCATTTGCCTAGGAATTTCGTGAATTCATTGTTTTTAATTGCAGAGTAGTATTCCATTGTGTAGATATACCACATCTTCTGAATCCATTCCTCCGTTGAGGGACATCTGGGTTCTTTCCAGCTTCTGGCTATTATAAATAAGGCTGCTATGAACATAGTGGAGCATGTGTCCTTATTGCATGCAGGTAAAGCCTCTGGGTATATGCCCAGGAGTGGTATAGCCGGATCCTCCAGGAGTGTCATGCCCAGTTTTCTGAGGAACCGCCAGACTGCTTTCCAGAGTGGTTGTACCAGCTTGCAATTCCACCAGCAGTGGAGGAGTGTTCCTCTTTCTCCACATCCTCGCCAACAACTGCTGTCTCCTGTGTTTTTGATCTTAGCCATCCTGACTGGTGTGAGATGGAATCTCAGGGTTGTTTTGATTTGCATTTCCCTAATGACTAAAGATGATGAACATCTCTTTAGGTGCTTCTCAGCCATTAGATATTCTTCAGGTGAGAACTCTTTGTGTAGCTCTGTACCCCATTTTTTAATAGGGTTACTTGCCTCTCTGGAGTTTAACTTCTTGAGTTCTTTGTATATATTGGATATTAGCCCTCTGTCGGATGTAAGGTTGGTAAAGATCATTTCCCAGTTAGTTGGTTGCCGCTTTGTCTTTTTGACAGTGTCTTTTGCCTTGCAAAAACTTTGTAATTTAATGAGGTCCCATTTGTCTATTCTTGATCTTAGAGCATAAGCTATTGGAGTTCTGTTCAGGAAATTCTCCCCTGTGCCCATATGTTCAAGGTTCTTCCCTAGTTTCCCTTCTATTAGTTTCAGTGTGTCTGGTTTTATGTGGAGATCTTTGATCCACTTAGAATTGAGCTTAGTGCAAGGAGATAAGGATGGGTCAATTTGCATTCTTCTGCATGTTGACCTCCAGCTGAGCCAGCACCATTTGTTGAAAAGGCTATCTTTTTTCCACTGGATGGTTTTAGCTCCTTTGTCAAATATCAAGTGACCATAGGAGTGTGGATTCATTTCTGGGTCTTCAATTCTGTTCCATTGATTTACATGTCTGTTACTGTACCAATACCATGCAGTTTTTAACACTATTGCTCTGTAGTACAGCTTGAGGTCCGGGATACTGATTCCCCCAGAGGTTCTTTTACTCTTGAGAATAGTTTTAGCTATTCTGGGTTTTCTGTTATTCCAGATGAATATTTGAATTGCTCTTTCTAACTCTATGAAGAATTGAGTTGGGATTTTGATGGGGATTGCATTGAATCTGTGTATTACTTTTGGTAAGATGCTCATTTTTACTATATTAATCCTGCCAATCCATGAGCATGGCAGATTTTTCCATCTTCTGAGGTCTTCTTCAATTTCTTTCTTCAGAGACTTGAAGTTCTTGTCATACAGATCTTTCACTTGTTTGGTTAGAGTCACGCCAAGATACTTAATATGGTTTGTGGCTATCGTGAAGGGTATTATTTCTCTTACTTCTTTCTCAGCCTGCTTATCCTTTGAGTATAGGAAGGCTTCTGACTTGCTTGAGTTGATTTTATATCCGGCCACTTTGCTGAAGTCGTTTATATTCAATTAAAAATAAAAGAATTACAATTGTTCCCCAAAGCTTCCAGCTTCCCTATTCACAGGCCTATAGTAATAATAATAATAATAATAATAATAATAATAATAATAATAGTAATAATAATAATAATAACAATAATAATAGCTAACTTATCATTATTTAAACTTTAACTATTACCCTTTAGAGCTCAGTGCTCCAAGACCAGCTATTTGCATTTTCTTGTGAAGCTTTAATTATTAATGAAATGGGCAAAGCTCCCAGTCTGTGGCCAGAAAGATTCAAGTTAACTCTTAACTCCATAGTTCCCCTAGCTTTCTGCTTCTACATATTGCACACAATGAACTCCTAAGTGTACCAACGTTTTGCCTTAATTTTATTAATATAAGATTTAACATATTCTATACTTGCTTATCCAGGAAACACTCTTAAATGTTGTGCAAAACTTATTTCATAACTTTAATAATTGTTTCTTTCTTTGGGGGTCCCAATTTTGGCTCTAATTCATTTTCTAATAATTTCATCACACTTTCTTTGCAAGTCAAGCATTAATCTGGAACTACCATTGTGCAGTTATTGAATTGTTTCTAAGATAAGTACACACAGCATGGACCTAGACCATTAGGACTGTACTGTTCTGTGCTCTGGTGTGCTATGCCCAATGTCTCAATTTTTAATTGTTTAAGAATCATTACATCAGGGAACATCTTGTTTCACAGAATTCGCCAAAGCAGAAGGAGAAAGAAATAAGAATGTTAGATATAATAGAATAATTATGCATACCAAGGCCAACTGATAAACAGTCATGCACAAATGAAATCTATACAGCTGTTGTCCAGGACTAAGGTTAGGAGAAATGGGAACAACTGTTGTTACAAAGAGCTGCCATGGGCTACTGAAATGTCTCCATCCAGGCCTACTGCAGGCAGTCCCTTATTCCAGATGGTGTGTCTCCTGGAGGGATGTGTCTCCTGCTCCTCAGGGTCCCAGATATCATCCTTTTCTAAAAGGAGCTGTTGCAGGCTTCTGAGTTGTCTCCATCCTGGCCTACTGCAGGCAGTTTCTGTCATTGTTTGCTGTCCCCAAAAATTCCATGATCTACATGTCTATTTCTGTGCCAATACTGTGCAATTTTTAATACTATTGCTCTGTAATGCAGTTTGAGTTCAGAGATGGTGATTCCTCCCTAAGGTCTTTTAGTGTTCAGGATTGTTTTTGCTGTCCAGTGTCTTTTATTTTCCCATAGAAGAACTCTTCCTTCAGTATCTATTAAAAAATGTGTTGGAATTTTCATGGGGAGTGCACTGAATCTGTAGATTGCTTTTGGTAAGATGGCCATCTTTCACTTTGTTAATCCTACCTATCATGACCATGGGTGTTCTTACCATCTTCTCATATCTTCAGTGTCATTATTTGGTGATTTTAATTTCTTGTCACACAGAGCTTTCACTTGCTTTGAAAGAGTTGCAGCAGGATATATTAGTAGTAGCTATTTTTAGGGGTATTCTTTCTACAATTTCTTTCTTGGCCCATTTATAATTTGCATAAAGAATGGCCATATTTTCTTGAGTTACCTTTTTATCTAGTCACTTTGATGAAGGGAGGTGTTCTTCAGCTAGAATTCTCAGATAGAACTTTTGGAGTGCTTATGTATAATCACTGATCATCCACAAATAGAGATACTTTGACTCCTTCCTTTCTAATTGGTATCTTCTTGATCTCCTTTAGTTTTCTTTTTTGCACTATCTAGAAGGTTACGTACTACAGTGTATAGACAGGAAGACAGTGGTCCATCATATTTTGTCCCTGATTGTAGTGAAATTGGTTTAAATTTCTCTCCTTTCAATTTGATGTTGTCTAGTGACTTTCTGTATATTGTTTTCATTATGTTTAGATATATGTTTATTTCCCTGTTCTCTCTAATACTAGTAACATGTCTATATAATTTTTTCTATTTTTTTTATTTAAACTTTTTTAACCATCTAGAGTTTTCTCCCTCCTAGTCCACCGTCTGAGAGTAGCAAATCCCAAACCTCATCCCGCCCACATGTCTCCAAACTTCATGATGATGTTCCCACCCCCACCCCCCCACACACCTACTCCACCAGACCTCCAACTCCTGAGGGCTCTGTGCTTCTTTTCTGACAGAGTCCAAACGCAACTGTCCTCTGCTGTATACTTGTTGGGGGCCTCATATCAGCTGGTGTACCCTCACATATTGTTGGCTCCTTTTTTGAGTGATCTCAGGAGTCCAGATTTTTTGAGACTGCTAGTCTTCTTGTAGAGTCATCCTCCTCCTCAGCTTCTTCCCACTTTTTCATAATTCAACCACAGAACTTCTTTCCATTGGTTGGGTGTAAATATCAGCATCTGATTCTTTCAAGAGCTTGTTGTGTTTTTTGAGGACAGGCAAGATAGGTGCCTAGATGTAAGCATACTAAAGCAGTAGTTATAGAGTCAGGTCTTGGGCACCCCTTGAGCTGGATCCCATTTTGGGCTTGTTGCTGGACCTCCTTTTCCTCAGGCTATTCTCGATTTTCCCCTGCAGAAAGACTGGATGTAGGGGAACGCCAGGACAGAGAAGAGAGAGGGGGTTGAATGGGGAAAAGAGGGAGGGAAGGGGGCTTATGGGACTTTCGGGAGGGAGGAAACGGGAAAGGAGAAATGATCTTGAATGTAAATAAAAAAACTTAGAAAATAAAATTTAAAAAAAAATTAAAAAAGGCATTTTCTGAGAAAAAAAAAAGAAAGGTACAATTCTAGGTCAGAATTTTTACTGTAGTATGGCAATCCTTTCCCTCTACTAGATGCCTTGTCTTTCTACTGGAGGTGGGTTCTAGAAGATACCTCTCTCCACTGTAGATCATTTCATCTAAGGTCCCTTCCTTTGATTTCTGAGAGTATTTCCCCTCCCACTTCTCTAGTATATTCTAGATGGTCCCCTCACCTTGTACCTCCTAAGGTCGCTTATTTCCATTTTTCTGCTAGCCCTCAGGGCTTCAGTTTTGTTTCCCCAACCCAATACCTTATCATATTGTCCTCTTCCCATCCCTGTCCTCTTTCCTACCCATGTCCCTCCCTCCCTCTCCCCTCCTCTGATTACTTTCTTCTCCCTCAAATACTTGTCAGCATGTGCCCATTTCTTTTAGTTTGTTTAAAAGATGGATTAAGTTGAAAGCTTTTTCTGTATTGAACCATCCCTGCATCCCTGGGATATTGGCTATATGATCATAGTGAATGATGTACCTGGACTTGGTTTGCAAATATTTTATTGAGTACATTTCCATCAATATTCAAAAGAAAAATTGGTATGAAGTCCTCTTTCTTCCTTGAGTCTTTTTATGGATTAGGGTTTAGGATGACTGTGGTGTCATAGAATGAGTTTGGCAGTATTCCTTCTATTTCTATTTGGTGGAATAGTTTGAGGATTAAGGATGTTAGCACTTCTTTGAAAGACTGGTAATATTTGATACTTAAACCATGTCTTCTTGGCTTTTGGTTGTTTTGTTGTAGTAGTAGTTGTTATTGTTGTTGTTTGGGAGAATTTTAAAAACTGTATCTATTTGCTCAGGGGTCATAGGGATTTTTAAATGGTTTCCCTGATCTAGATTTCTTATCTATCAGGAAAATCATATATTTAATTAAGATTTTCTAATTTTGTGCAATACATGCTTTCGGTATGCATGCTACAGAATCATTTGAAACAATATATATTTTCCAATAATTTATTTATTTAAACACATTACATCCTTATCCCAAACTCCTCTTCTTCCCCTTCTACCCCTCAAAAAACTAAGAATGAGTAAGCATTCAAATACTTAAAAAATAATTAATAAATAGATTTTCAAACAAAATTAATCAAAAGAGGAAGAAAAAGTCACATCTTACTCATAAAAGGGAAATCTTCCAAGATGATTCTCGGTTCTGAAAATCTATGGCCCAAATGAAAGGACTCCCACATTTATAAAAGAAACATGCTAAAGATTAAATTGCATGCTGAGTAGCATACATTAATAGTGAGAGGCTTGAACACCCTACACTCACCAATGAGGGCAAATACAGAAAAAATAGAGAAATAATTAATCTAAGAAACATTATGGATAAAATGGGCTCAACAGACAACTATAGAATGTTTCACTCACTTCTTCACATGTTTTTTTGGGGATTTGAGATGCCTCATTTGAGATTTTCCTGTTTATCTTTGTAGCCCTATTGTCAACTGGATTACTTCATTTTATTCTGAAGGCTAAATTCCTGAGCCCTTTCTATATTTTGGATATTAGCCTTCTCTCAGATATCAAGTTAGTGACAATCTTTTCCCAGTCAGGATGTTGTTCTTTCATATTAACGAGAGTATTATTTGCCTAACAGAACATTTTCAGTCCCATCTATCAATTATTGTTCTTAATGCCTGAGCCATTGATGATCTGCTCAGGAAATTCTCTCCTGTGCCAATGTGATTAAGATGCTTGCCCAACTTCTCTTCTATTAGAATCAGTGTAACTGCTTTATGTGGAGTTCCTTGATCCACTTGAACTTGAGCTTTGTACAAGCTGATAAATATGGATCAATATGCATTGTTTATATGAAGACCACCAATTTGTGCAGAACCATTTATTGAATATGTTTTCTTTTCCCCCTTGCATGGATTTGATTTCTTTGACAAAATCAAGTGTCCATAGGAGTAAGGGTTTATTTATGGGTCTTCAATTGTATTCCATTGATTCACCTGTCTCTCTCTCTGTACCAATCGACACCCTGTAGTTTTTATCACTAATGTTCTGTAGCTTGAGGTCAGGGATGTTGATTATGCTTGGTTCTTTTATTTTTGAGAATGTTTTTGTTATTCCATATGAAGTCGAGAATTTCTCTTTGCATTTCTATGAAGAATTGAGTTGGAATTTTGATGAGGATTAATCAGAATCTGTCTCTAGATTGCTTTTGGTAAGATGGCTCTTTTGAACATCCTTAGTTATCAGGGAAATGCAAATGGAATTGAGATTCCATCTTGTACAAATTAGAATGGCCAACATTAAAAACTCAGACATCAGCAGATGCTGATGAGGATGTGGAAAAAGAGAACACTCCTGCAAACAGGTACAACCACTTTAGAAATCAAACTGGAGGTGCCTCAGAAAATTGGAAATAGATCTACCTGAAGACCCAGCTATACCATTCCTGGGCAAATATGCAAAAGATGCTACCATATCACAATGACACATGCTCCAGTATGTTCATAGCAGCCTTAGTTGTAATGGTCAGAAGCTGAGAACAATCCAGATGTCCCTTAACAGAGAATAGATACAGATAATGTGGTTTATTTACCCAATGAAATACAGAATACTCATAATACATTCAACATACCCGAAAATGTTATACAAGAGGGAAGGCCCAAGTGAGAATGCTTCAATCCCACTTAGAATTGGAAACAACATAATCACAGGAGGCAGAGCAAGTTAGCAACCTGAGTGTGACAAGGGAGGAGGAGGGGAAATTTTACAGGATAAGATATGGAGGAGACACAAGAGAAGCCCTGAGGACCAAGAGAATGAATGGAAAATTTTAGATGCCAGGTTTTGTGAGGCAGACTCTAGAAAGTCCCAGAGACCTGGCATGTAATAGATGCTGAGGATTGCTTGCAGGTGACCTTAGCTGAAATGTTCAATGTGTGTTGATGAAGCTTGAACAGATCACCAAATAATGGGCCCTAAGAAAACTCACATATTGAATTATAATACTGAAGGTGACATTTTCTACTGCTATATAATTTTGGTTGTTTTTTTTTTATGTTATCTCTGCCTTCTTTTACACTACCAATACTTTTTTGTTTCTTTTATTTTTGAGATTATAAAACAATGTCATTTTCCATTCCCCAATTTCTTCCAAAACATCCCAATCACCCCTCCTTCCTATCTTGTCAGTTGGACCTTTCCAAGTACAGCCATTCTAGGCTCCATTTTGTTAACACACCATAGAATCAGTCATAGTGTCAGGCCTTTTAGTTTCTCCTTGAGATGGATTCCAATTTGGTCCTGTATCTGGACCACATTTCCCTAGGATCTTCTCTATTTGTGTCCCTGAATTGTTTTTAGACAGGAATATTTCTAGGCCAGAGTTTTGGATTATGCAATTGCAACCCCATCCCTGAACTTGAAGCAATGTCTGTCTAATGGAGGTGAACTCTACAAGTTCCCTCTACCCATTGTTGAATATTTCATCTGAAGAGCCAGGGTATTGCTTTTATTATGTATTGTTTATTATGTTTTATTATGTCTTGAATTCTTACTCTCACCATTACTTTCGAAATGCAGGTGTATTATATTTTGTTAAATGCTTTTTCAGCATCTAAGGAGTTGATCACATTTGTGGGTTTGAATGTAATGTTCTATAAATATTTGTTAGGAATATTTTGTTTTTGATATCAATTATCTTCAACATTGCTCAGTTCAAATTTCTGCAAGAACTATATATTAGTTGAGTGGGGAATGGAATTACCCCATTATCATTGTATGAGGTTCAGTACATTATTTAAGCTGAAGTAGTAATTCTATTCAAAATGAGCATTCCTGTATTTAATGGACAAATGTTAAAACTGAAATCTCTTTTTTTGTCTTTGTGAAATTTTCCTCTCATAAATGTTAGGTACTTGCCCATATCTTTTGACTAACTTTTGTAAGTCTATTATGTTAGATAACATTAGCTTCATAAGACAATTAGCATAAAATATATTTTGAACCCTTTACTCTGAGATAATATCTCCTTTTGATATTGAAGTGTGTTTGTTCTATGCAGCAGAGGATGAATCCTGACTTCATATCTAACCCATTAATATGTGTGTCTTTGAATAGTAGAAATGAGGTCATCGTTATTGAAAGTTATCATTGCCCAGTGTGCACTGATTGTTGTATCTCTTATACCTATTATTTTCTTTTAGTTGTTCATTGTGGTAATGCTGAGGGTTTTGCGTGTGTGTGTGTGTGTGTGTGTGTGTGTGTGTGTGTGTGTGTGTGTTTTCTTTTGGATTTGGTTGTGTGAGTTAATATATTTGCTACAATTTTTGATGTATGTTGTTAACACCCTTATTATGTATGGCTTTTCTTCTAGTATATTTCATAGGACTGAATTTCTAGATTGATATTTTTGAAATTTGAATTTATTGTGGAATATTTCAATTCCTTCATCCATGTTGCACAGGGAGCCTTCCTATGGGGAGCATTCCTACCAGAGTCTCTTAGAGCTGTTTTTATCAGCATGGCTTCAGAGGAGATAGGAGTCAGGGGAGAAAATGAGTCAGATGATCGTCTAGTGAAATTAACATCTCGGTACCACTGGCAATCAGGCAAATTCTGTGGCTCTGACGAACTAACAGACACTTTTTTTATTATACAATAGTCACAGAACAAAGAGAGATTAATTATTATCCAAGTGGTAGAGATTATGTATTTGAGTTTTTATTATATGGCAAGGGATTCAAGTTGAGTTACAATGGGAAAATATAAACAGAGGAGATTATATTCTCATTATTATCCCTAAACCTCCAATTAAGGAGTCTAAAGAATGTCTTGTCCAAAGCAAACACATTCAATATTTCACAGCCTACTTTGATGCTGGCACTATTTGCAGTTTTAAAGCACTCCAGACAAACAGAAAACACACGAACAAGTTTTTTATGAATACCAAATTGTAGTACCTAACTTATTTACTATATATCTCATCAACAATGCTCTAATGTAGGAAAAGTGTATTTTATTCAATCTATCTTATTTAATGAGTTTTCTTTTTTCAGGGATATACCCTGTATAACACTCCATCTTTAAACTACATTTTCAGAGAGCTCTGAGATATAATAAAAAGAAACCTTAATTCTCTTCTCTTAACCTATTCTCCTGGCCAGTCAGAGTTGTGTCACTTGTCTCTGTTTACCCGACACCAGTTCTTCTCTCTGAGTTTGCTCATGAACAGATACTTCACTAAGTTTCTGCCAGTAATAGACTCATCTACCTATGTGTTTCTCTGTGCTAAGACATGAAAATGGGTTCCAAGCAGCGGCTAAATAAAGATCATTGAGGATTTGCCTAATAGGATTTAAATATATTTTTGTCCTTCAGGTAAAAACAAGAAGTAAATAATAATGCAATACGTTACCAAGAATAAAATAGGAAAGGAGAAAAAAACAATGTTAAAGATAGAAAGACATGATTATATTAATATGCTCAGAAATGTTAGAATTGTGTGAAGCAACAGTGCTGTCTTCATAACTTCCACCATTTCTAATGGATATGGCTGTGCCAAGGGTTATTGAAATTTTTTCTGGGTATTATAATAAGGGCTGGCATCTTTGTTCTTGTAGACTCTGCAATACATCAATGGAAGCCTCCTAGCATTTAAATCTTCTTAGAAAAAAATGTAGTCATAATGTTTTTTATGCACAGTGTAAAAGTTAAATTATGTTATCTAAATGCTGATTTCTCTGCCCTCATACATAGTTTGAATATGGACATGGCATTGTAATGCTTATGTCAATAAGCATCTGTCTCTTTTTTTTTCTATACTTTTTTATTTACATTTCCAATGATTCCTCTTTTCCTGGTTCCTCCCTCCCCGAAAGTACCATAAGCCCTCTTCCCTCTCCCTGTTCCCCATTCAACTCCCTCTCGCTTCTCTGTCCTGGTATTCCCCTACATCCAGTTATTCCAGAACCAGGGTTCTCTCCTTCCTTCTTCTTATAGATCAATTGATATGTGAATTGTGTCTTGGGTATTCCAAGATTCTGGGTTAGTATCCCCTTATCAGTGACTGCATACAATGTGAGTTCTTTTGTCATTGGGTTACCTCACTAAGGATGATATTTTCCAATTCTGACCATTTGCCTAAGAATTTTGTGAATTCATTGTTTTTAGTTTTTAGTTTTTAGTTTTAGTTTTAGTTTTAGTTTTTAGTTGCAGAGTAGTATTCCATTGTGTAAATATACCACATCTTCTGTATCCATTCTTCTGTTTAGGGACATCTGGGTTCATTCCAGATTCTAGCTATTATAAATAAGGCTGCTACGAACATAGTGGAGCATTCATTGGTATAATAGTTTGTAAAACTCATAGGAATAACCTATGTAACAAAAGTGAAGTATTGCAAATGATTTCTGAAAACTGGTTTGATGAACTCGACTTGTGGGAAAATATTCCCAAAAGGAATCATGTCTGGAACCTTCATGTCTTCTGACATGAATGTATTCATAAGGGAACACAGAAAGATAATCCTGACCAAAATTATTTCCCCTATTTTTCACCTGGCCAGAGGGTTGCAGATGCAGAGCCCCAGGCCAGAGAGTACTTCAGAATCCTCTAGAGGCAAATAGTGAACTGAAAATTAAATGCTGTGAGAAGAAGATATGCTCTTTACATCAACAAAATGTAACACCTGGATCTGTTATGAAAATTTGATATCTGAGATTCTGCCTGCCTGATGTTTCATGCTGAATTTTGCTCAGAAACCAATATAGATGACATGGCAAAGATGTTCTCTTTGAGTTTTTTCTTTTGGGTTCTGAAGCCTTCCTTTCTTTTTTGCCATTTGAGTGACCCCAGATGCTTTTGGAGAATAAAAGACAGAAAAAATTATCTAGGAGATTTAGATCTTGATTGTTTCTTTTCCATTTATACAAAGCATGGTTATGTGAAGAATGATTACTTCAGTGAAAATCTAGACAAGCAGTAAGTACATCTTTCATTTATGCATAAATGCACATTAAGAATTCCAGGGACAGGGAGTGAGAGATAAGATCCTATGTGACTTCTGGCTGTCCTTTTCTAGGACATAATTAAAATACATTTTGTTTCATGTCTACCCATTTCACTAATTATTTTAGTTTATGGTATAGCTTGTTAATTGTAGTTTTGAATCAAAAACCAGCTAGATGCCGAATGAATGAATGACACTATAGACCTTGCTCCTAGAGAGATTCCCTTTATATGACAGTTTCCATCCTATGGTTTCATATCATGCTAGTGTATGTGGCCTTGTTTGTGACTAAGTGTCTGAGACATCTAGGGGTCCAGGTTAGTTGAGACTGATGGTCTTCCTATGGGGTCTCCCTCATCTTCAGCTTCTTCCTTCCTTTTCCTAATTCAACCACAGTGATCTGTGAATCAGTGCAAGGGTTGGGTGGAAGTATCTGCATTTTGTCTCAGTCAACTGCATATTAGACCTCTCAGAGGACAGCCATGCTAGCCTCCTGACTGTACAAACACCATAGCATAATAATAGTGTCAATCCTTGGAATCTCCATTGAGATGGATCCCAATTTGACCAAGCCACTGGACCTCCTTTTCCTAAGACTTTTCTCCATTATTTCAATGCAGTTCTTTAAGACAGAAACATTTCGGGGTCAGACTTTTTTACAGTGGGGTGGCAAACACATCTGACAACATTATCCCCTTTTTTTCTACTGGAGGTGGGCTCTACAAGTTCTCTTTACCTACTGTTGGACATTTCATCTAAGGACCCTGAATATTGTTTTCTTATGTTTAGGTATGAACCTTGAGTACATGATCTCCCCAATACTTTTAATGTGAAGAGGTATTGTGTTTTGTCAAATAGCTTTTTAGCATCTGAGATGATCAGGTGCATTTTTGAGTTTGTTTTATGTTAGATTAAGCTAATGTATTTTCACATAGTGAATACATCTTGAATCCCTGGGACACTTTTCAAATTAATTCTCCTATAGTACTAATAAGTGTTAGGCCTACATCATATGATAGATATTTTTCTTTTGATGCATATCTATAGAGAAATTTACAGTAACTCAGTGAATAATTCAAATGTCTTTCTTTGAACAACGCAGAAATATTTTCCTCTTTTTCTCCCACAAGTAGCCTACTTTGTGGTACCTGTTTTTCAAATAGCGTATATTACCTATTTGTGGATATCATAGAATGAATGATCATCATATTTAATCCCTTACAATAATTCTTCCAGATTTATGCATTCTCCCATGCTACTACATGCACTCTTTAAAGAAAAAACAAACAAGTCCTCTTTGCACTACAGATAACCTCTTATATTTGTGGCCTTATATTACATGAGGTTTAACTAATCAAGGGGATAAAGTTTTAAAGATTACTGATTCTTTCTCATT
Organism: Tokudaia tokunoshimensis; assembly: GCA_036184795.1. Lineage (NCBI taxonomy): Eukaryota > Metazoa > Chordata > Mammalia > Rodentia > Muridae > Tokudaia > Tokudaia tokunoshimensis. The sequence continues at coordinate 62,212,972 of BTHU01000001.1, read as the reverse complement.
TAGCATTTTTCCTCCTTCACATCTATCCATTGCCTATATTAGTCTTTTATCATATTCTTTGCACAGATAGATATAGACTTTTATTTTTCATATGTGTATATAGTGGCTTTATATGGGATAATAAGAGGCTAATTTCTAAATAAAGTAATCAAATTTGAAAATTCAAAATGTCACATCACTTTGGTGTTTAGAAGTAGAAGATTTAGTTCTGCATTGAACAGATAATTATTCTCATCAGATAATCTCCAAACTTTCCAGAGATTAAAGAGAAATTGCAGAATTGTTTAGTAGAAACTCACCAAGCAGATTAGAAAATGTGATATCATTGATGATGGCACAACAAAACCAACAATATTTTAAAAATGTAAAACAATAAATATTTTATATAGAAAACCTTAGCTATAAAATGATTATATAATAAAAGTTAATGCAAATTAAATATATGATTTCAAAAAATTAAGCATGAATTTTACTATAGCTGATTTGATTTAGGTGGATACTTTTCCAATTTAATTTTTGTAGATAATTAATGATCCATGGGTTTCAATTGTGAATGCAACATATACATATATATATATATATATATATATATATATATATATTTTTCTGTGTGTGTGTGTGTGTGTGTGTGTGTGTGTGTATGTTTGTGTATGTATGTGTATGTATGTGTGTGTGTGAGAATGTGGGTATGTATGTGTTTGTGTGTGCATGTGTGTGTGTCCAACTCCACTGTCAAGCTTGAAATACTAGAAGATTTTGTGGAAATACTGAATGCTGGGTCCTCAACTCTTAATCTTTTATCAATTCATACCTACCCTAATCTGAAATCTACTTTCAGGTTCCATACTTGTACATTTGAATTTTTAAAATAATTAAGATAATATGTTTTGTGCCCTATTATGCTTTTTACTAAGCCTACTATATTCAATTCCATCTGAATTACAGCATAAATCGAATTTATATCCCATCATTGTTTACACAAAATACACTTTTAGTACAATATATTCAAATTGTGAATTTATCTCCCTCAACTCCTGAAACATCATTTACTATTTACCTCCCATATGGACCCACTTCAGTACTTTTATCCACTAAAACTTGCATTATAAAAAATACTAATAAAATAAGGTAAAACAAATATTTCAGATTATAAAAATTATTAACTCAGCCATAAAATGAGCCCATGCAAAAACAAAAAAGGCATGAGAAACACTTATATACAAATAAAAATTAAACATATGTATCTTTACAAACAAGAAGCCCGTTAAAATAAAAATTTGAAAGCTGTAACACAAACACGAAAGAACTGTAAACTTCAAAAGTTAATCTCTTGAAAAATATAACGACACAAAGAATTTCCAATATGTCACTCAATTTATCTTGTGATGTTCATGTACTTGGCGTAAGTATTCCATTGAAATTGAATCACCAGAGATTTATTTTTGTATATCTGTAGGGATACAAAATTTAGAGTTGAGATTCCTAAACAATAATAGACATTGATGTATTTTTATTCTTCTCCATGAATCATATATTTTGGCCAGTATCATTATTCAAGACAATTTCTTATTCTAGTGCAGTTTTCTGGACTTTTTTATCTAAAAAACTTCATGTGTCCAAAGGTGTGTTTTTTCTCTCTAGGTCTTCGGTTGCATTCTATTGAACAACCTCCACCCCCATCAAGCCAATTTTATTAATAGAAGTATGGAGTACAAAGTGAGGACAGAAATTAGTTATATTACTTAGGAGTGTTTTAGCTATTGTTTTTTTTTTTAATTCTAAGCTATAGTTTGTAAAGAAAAGTCAATATTACTTGACATATTAAAACTTTATCCATGAGCAATTGAAGTGGATTAATTAGAGAACGCAATTTTTAAAATGCATAAGATTCTCCAGTAATGGAGCAGCTTTTAAATGTATTATACAATTTCAGGTATTTCTGAATCAAAGAAAAAATTCTAACAAATACGTGAATAAGACTAGAATAAAATTTTATTTAAAAAATAAGTTCTAAATAATAGAAAAAATAAAACTGTTAAGTCAATTCAATAGCAGTTTCAGAACCACAAGTTATGTACAAACATAAATATTTACTGTAGTCCCAAAGCATCACAGAAAATAGAGATGAGGCAAAAGCAAAAACCTCAAATACAACACACTAAATATGTAGCTGTTAAATAAGATTCTCAAACTCTTTAAAAATATATCAAAGCAGATGTATACAGCTAAATTATGTTTAATAAATGAAAGAAATTAAAGTGAATGTATTAGAATCAGAACATATCTGGACAAATTTGAACCAAATAGAACCCATGGACAGTTATGCAATGCCCAGTGATATTAGAGAAAGAATGAATTAGCACAACCTAAGAGTACATGTGAAGCTTGGGGAGCACAATCCAAAACAAATGATTAGTTGTAGTTATAACTAACTTTATATCACTCAATTTTGGACAGCCTTAAGTAGAAAATGAAAAGAGATGAACTGTGTTAAATACAGAAATAAATGTAAGAATTATTGTGGTATTTGGCTTAGCTATGAATTCTTTAGACTTTTGCAATTGCTGATACAGAAATACTTGGCTACCTTTTGTTCTTTCCATTATGTAGATTGATGAAATTTTTAGTGCTGATTCTGTAAAAAAGAATATTAAATATAGGAGACAATTCTTATGTCTGTTCCACGTATGTTGGATATAAGAGTAAGAAGATGAAGTAATGGGCAGATTCAATGTTGGCTCAGAAATCTTTTTTTATACATAGACAACACAGACACTTCACAGTATTCAAGAAAAACAAAATGGAACTGTAGAAAATTTCTAAATTGACAGAATCCTCTTAATATAAAACTCACAATTTAAAAATAAACATAATTAAAAACATCAAAAGAAAAAGATCACAAGGTGTCTAATTTCAGAACACAGTTAAAGAAGATGAAAAAAGAAGAAGAAAACAGGGCTTGAGAGATGGATCAGTGGTTAAGAACACTAACTGCTCTTCCAGAGTTCCTGAGTTCAATTCCCAACAACCATATGATGGCTCAATGCTTAATACATTTTTATATTTTAGATTCAAGTCTTATAAACAAAAGAGTAAAGTTCAATTCATCAAATTAAAACAAAACAACATTAAGATTGGTAAATTATTTTGCAGGTATCACAGTCTAATACGTCACAATAATCAACTGCGTCAACATATGAATGTGTCAAAAAAATCCAAGAAATCTTTACTTAAATCACATTGAGTTTTATTTAAAATTACCATAATCAGAACCTATATCCCCGATGATTGATGTGCTCTGTTTTCAGGGTGACAAGTAAGATCATCCACTTGATTTCTGCTGCTTATTTTGCCATTGAAGAAATCAATAGGAATGTTCATATTTTACCAAACATTTCCCTATTAGTTAATGTTGAATGTAACTTAGTTGAGGATATTATGGAAAATAATTGGTCTTTTAAGAAAAAGGAAATTATTCCTAATTACTACTGTAAAAATCAGAGAAGATATTTAATTGTACTTACTGGACCTATATGGATGGCATATCATAAACTTGGACCATTCCAGTACTTCTCCAGAACTCCAGAGGTAAGTCACAGAGGGTTACTTTTTTTTTTTTTTTTTGGTTTTTTGAGGCAGGGTTTCTCTGTGTAGCCCTGGCTGTCCTGGAACTCACTAAGTAGACCAGGCTGGCCTCGAACTCAGAAATCCGCCTGCCTCTGCCTCCCAAGTGCTGGGATTAAAGGCGTGCGCCACCACAGCCCGGCTCAGAGGGTTACTTTTAAGGAAATATTATCTTTCTACAGTCTCAGTTTCTGGGAACTAAGGCTAATTAAAATTCAGAGAATTTATATGTACCTATTCTGATCTATTGAACATAAAGGTTAGACACATTTTGGGGGGTAAACTCAACAACTTTATAACTAATTGGCAACAGAGACAACATACAGTTTAATGTTTTACCAGGTCACTTACTTTATCTGTACATGTATAGCAATTTCCAAGATGTTGGATTTGATTTTCTTAATAAGATGAATAATCAACACATTCTCACATTTCTAGCATGTGCCCTGTCACACTTAGTTCTTAGAATGAGTCTTGTGCATTCCATCTTCTTCATAATGATCCTTATACTCAATATCTTTCAGCTTTACTGTGGTTATTTTCATTTCCTAAGTGACCAGGAACAATTTCCTCATCTCTACCAGATGACTCCCAAGGACACATCTCTACCACAAGGCATGGTGTCCCTAGCAGTTCATTTTGGATGGAACTGGATAGGAGTTATCGTTTCAGATGAGGACCATGGAACTCAATTTCTTTCTGAACTTAGAACAGTAATGGAAAGAAACACTGTCTGCTTAGAATTTGTCACTATTATCCCAAATGATCGGTTATTATACCTTAAAATGTTTATTAAATATTATCGCCAAATCATAACGACATCAGCACAAGTTGTGATTGTCTATGGGAATAAAGAATCTCCTATACAATTTAACTTCATATTATGGAAATTTAAAAACATTCAGAGACTCTGGGTTAGTGTGTCACAATTTGATATGATCACAATGTTAGGAGATTTCATGCTTAACTCCATGCATGGGACTGTTATTTTTTCACATAAGCAGTCTGAGATATCTGGTTTTAAACAATTTATTCAGACAATGCAACCTTCTAACTACAGTAATGACATTTCTTTTGCTAAACTGTGGTGGACTTACTTTAAGTGTTCTTTACCACCACCTACTTGTACAACACTGAAGAACTGTGCAACCAAAACCCTATTTAAATGGCTTTTCCTGCCACCCCTTGGAATGTCCATGAGTGAAACATGTTACAACTTATATAACTCTGTGTATGCTGTGGCCTACTCACTACATGAGATGCTCCTGCAACAAGTAGACACAGGCTCCGAACATGATGGAAAGGTACTGGAATTTAACTCCTGGAAGGTAATAATTATTACTCTGAACAGCATATATATCATAAAGATGGTATTTAAGAAGGGAAGCATAAATTCAAAATACTGTACTTAAGCAAAATTTATCCTAAATGCATGTATTTATGACTCTTCCACTGCATATGAAGCACATCATGTTAGTGTCATAATTTATGTTATAGCCACAGGCACTCCTAAGTCAGAATCTCCCAATCTCAGTTAAGAAATTCCCTCTGTTTTTTCAATAATATATGAATACATGAATCTCATGAGTTTACCATCTGAATTTTTTTTGTTTTGTCTTTCAAATATTTAAGTTCATAGTTCTTTTTTATTATTTATTTTGGTTTTTTTAATTTACATTTCAAATTATTTCCCCTTTCCCGTTTTCTCCCTCCCCGAAAGTCCCAGAAGCCCCCTTCCCTCCCTCTTTTCTCCATTCAACTCCCTCTCGTTTCTCTCTCCTGGCGTTCCCCTACATCCAGTCTTTCCAGGACCAGGGGTCTCTCCTTCCATCTTCTTAGAAATCTATTAATACGCAGATTGTGTCTAGGGTATTAAGAGATTCTGGTTTAATATCCCTTTATCAGTGACTGCATACCATGTGTGTTCTTTTGTGATTGGGTTACCTCATTAAGGATGATATTTTCAAGATCCGACCATTTGCATAGGAATTTCGTGAATTCATTGTTTTTAATTGCAGAGTAGTATTCCATTGTGTAGATATACCACATCTTCTGAATCCATTCCTCCGTTGAGGGACATCTGGGCTCTTTCCAGCTTCTGGCTATTATAAATAAGGCTGCTATGAACATAGTGGAGCATGTGTCCTTACTGCATGCAGGTAAAGCCTCTGGGTATATGCCCAGGAGTGGTATAGCCGGATCCTGCGGGAGTGTCATGCCCAGTTTTCTGAGGAACGACCAGACTCCTTTCCAGAGTGGTTGTACCAGCTTGCAATTCCACCAGCAGTGGAGGAGTGTTCCTCTTTCTCCACATCCTCGCCAACAACTGCTGTCTCCTGTGTTTTTGATCTTAGCCATTCTGACTGGTGTGAGATGGAATCTCAGGGTTGATTTGATTTGCATTTCCCTAATGACTAAGGATGATGAACATCTCTTTAAGTGCTTCTCAGCCATTAGATATTCTTCAGGTGAGAACTCTTTGTTTAGCTCTGTACCCCATTTTTTAATAAGGTTACTTGTCTCTCTGGAGTTTAACTTCTTGAGTTCTTTGTATATATTGGATATTAGCCCTCTGTCGGATGTAAGGTTGGTAAAGATCATTTCCCAATTAGTTGGTTGCTGCTTTGTCTTTTTGACAGTGTCTTTTGCCTTGCAAAAACTTTGTAATTTAATGAGGTCCCATTTGTCTATTCTTGATCTTAGAGCATAAGTTATTGGAGTTCTCTTCAGGAAATTCTCCCCTGTGCCCATATGTTCAAGGTTCTTCCCTAGTTTCCCTTCTATTAGTTTCAGTGTGTCTGGTTTTATGTGGAGATCTTTGATCCACTTAGAATTGAGCTTAGTGCAAGGAGATAAGAATGGGTCAATTTGCATTCTTCTGCATGATGACCTCCAGCTGAGCCAGCACCATTTGTTGAAAAGGCTATCTTTTTTCCACTGGATGGTTTTAGCTCCTTTGTCAAAGATCAAGTGACCATAGGTGTGTGGATTCATTTCTGGGTCTTCAATTCTGTTCCATTGATCTACATGTCTGTTACTGTACCAATACCATGTGGTTTTTAACACTATTGCTCTGTAGTACAGCTTGAGGTCCGGGATACTGATTCCCCCAGAGGTTCTTTTAGTCTTGAGAATAGTTTTAGCTATCTTGAGTTTTCTGTTATTCCAGATGAATTTTTGAATTTCTCTTTCTAACTCTATGAAGAATTGAGTTGGGATTTTGATGGGGATTGCATTGAATCTGTGTATTACTTTTGGTAAGACGCTCATTTTTACTATATTAATCCTGCCAATCCATGAGCATGGCAGATTTTTCCATCTTCTGAGGTCTTCTTCAATTTCTTTCTTCAGAGACTTGAAGTTCTTGTCATACAGATCTTTCACTTGTTTGTTTAGAGTCACGCCAAGATACTTTATATGGTTTGTGGCTATCATGAAGGGTATCATTTCTCTTACCAGACTAACCAGAGGGCACAGAGATAGTATCCAAATTAATAAAATCAGAAACGAAAAGGGAGAGATAACAACAGAAACTGAGGAAATTCAAAAAATCATCAGATCCTACTACAAAAACCTGTATTCAACACAACTAGAAAATCTTGAGGAAATGGACAATTTCCTTGACAAATACCAAGTACCAAAATTAAATCAGAATCAAATAGACCATCTAAACCGTCCTATAAGCCCTGAAGAAATAGAAGTTGTCATTGGAAGTCTTCCAACCAAAAAAAGCACAGGTCCAGATGGTTTTAGTGCAGAATTCTATCAGACCTTCAAAGAAGACCTAACACCAATACTCTTCAAACTGTTCCACAAAATAGAAACAGAAGGAACAGTACCCAACTCTTTCTATGAAGCCACAATTACACTAACACCAAAAGCACACAAAGATCCGACAAAGAAAGAGAATCTCAGGCCAATCTCTCTTATGAATATCGATGCAAAAATACTCAATAAAATTCTTGCCAACCGAATACAAGAACACATCAAAAAGAACATTCACTAGGATCAAGTAGGCTTCATCCCAGGGATGCAAGGATGGTTCAATATAAGGAAATCCATCAATGTAATCCACTACATAAACAATCTCAAAGAAAAAAACCACATGGTCATCTCATTAGGTGGTGAGAAAGCATTTGACAAAATTCAGCATCCTTTCATGCTAAAGGTCTTAGAAAGATCAGGAATTGAAGGCCCATATCTAAACATAGTAAAAACAATTTACAGCAAACTGGTAGCCAGCATCAATCTAAATGGAGAGAAACTTGAAGCAATCGCACTAAAATCTGGGACTAGACAAGGCTGCCCTCTCTCTCCATATCTTTTCAATATAGTACTTGAAGTTCTAGCTAGAGCAATTAGACAACAAAAAGAGGTCAAAGGGATACAAATTTGAAAGGAAGACGTCAAACTATCACTATTTGCAGACGATATGATAGTATACTTAAGCGACCCAAAGAACTCCACCAGAGAACTCCTACAGCTGATAAATGACTTCAGCAAAGTGGCTGGATATAAAATCAACTCAAGCAAGTCAGAAGCCTTCCTATACTCAAAGGATAAGTAGGCTGAATTTTTTCTTATGCGTTGTAATGAAATTAAGGCAATGACTACTTTTACTTGATCAAATTTTTTTTCTTTTTTATTAGATATTTGCTTTATTTACATTTCAAAAGTTAACCCCTTTCCATATTACCCCACCAAAATACCCCTATCCCATCCCCCATCCCCCTGCTCACCCTGCCCCAATTTCCTGACTTGCATTCCCTGATTCTGGTGAATTGAGCCTTCATAAGGCCAATGGCCTCTCCTCTCACTGATGTCTGAAATGGTCATCATATGCTACATATGTAGCTGGAGCCTTGGGACCCTCCTTGTGTACTCTTTAGTTGGTGGTTTATTCCCTGGGAGCTCTGGGGTTACTGGTTGGTACATATTATTGTTCCTCCTGTGGAGCTGCAAACCTCTTCAGCTCCTTGGGTCCTCTCTCTACCTGTTCTATTTGGGGATCCTTTTCTCATTCTATTGGTCTATTGGTTGGCTGTAAGCCATGGCTGTTTTGATCCACTTTCTGATAAGGATCAAAGTAACCACACTGGTCTTCCTTCATTTTGAGCTTAATGTGGTCTGTGAGTTGTATCTTGGGTATTCAGAGTTTTGTGCTAATATTCACTTATCAGCGATTGGATACCATGTGTGTTCTTTTGTGATTAGGTTACCTCATTCAGGATGAAAGTTTCTAGCACCATTCATTTGCCTAAGAATTTCATGAATTCATTGTTTTTAATAGCTGAGTAGTACTGCTTGTGTAAATGTACCACATTTTCTGTATCCATTCCTCTGCTGAGGGACATTTGTTAAAAATGCTATCGTTTTTTCCACTGGATGGTTTTAGCTCCTTTGTCAAAGACAAAGTGACCTTAGGTGTGCAGGTTCATTTCTGGGTCTTCAGTTCTACTCCGTTGATCTTCCTGCCTGTTTCTGTACCAACAACATAGAGTTTTTATCCCTATTGCTCTGTGGTAGAACTTGAGGTCAGGGATAGTGATTCTGCCAGAAATTCTTTTATTGTTGAGAATACTTTTTGCCATCCTGTGTTTTTTGTTATTCCAGATAAATTTGGAAATTGCACTTTCCAACTCTATGAAGAATTGAGTTGGAATTTTGATAGGTATTGCATTGAGTCTGTAGATTGCTTTAGGCAAGATGGCCATTTTTACTATATTATCCCTGCCAATCCTTGAGCATGGGAGATCTTTCCATCTTCTGAAATCTTCAATTTCTTTCTTCAGAGACTTGAAGTTCTTGTAGTAGAGATAGTTCACTTTGTTGTTTAGAGTCATACCATTTATTATTTGTGGCTATTGTGAAGGTTGTCTTTCCTTAATTTCTTCTCAGCCACTTTATCCTTTGAGTATAGGAAGTCTACTGATTTGTTTGAGTTAATTTCATATCCAGCTACTTTGCTGAAGTTGTTTATCAGGTTTAGATGTTCTCTTGTGTAATTTTTGGGTCACTTAAGTATAATATCATCTGCAAATAGTGACAATTTTACTTCTTCCTTTCCAATTTGAATACTTTTGACCTCCTTTAGTTTTTTAATTGCTCTGGCTGGGACTTGGAGAACTATATTGAACATGTAGGGAGAGAGTAGGACAGCCTTTTCTAGTCCCTGATTTCAGTGGCTTTGCTTCAAACTTCTTTTCATTTAGTGTGATGTTGGCTACTGATTTGCTATATATTGCTTTTACTATGTTTCGGTATGCACCTTGAATTCCTCATCTTTCCAAGGCTTTTATCATGAAGAGATGTTTGATTTCGTCAAATGCATTCTCAGCATCTAATAAAATGATCATGGTGTTTTTATCTTTGAGTTTGTTTATATGGTGGATTACATTGATGGATTTCCATTTATTGAACCATCCTTGCATCTCTGGAATGAAGCCTACTTGATCATGGTAGATGATCATTTTGATGTATTATTGGATTCAGTTGGCAAGAATTTTATTGAGTATTTTTGCATCGATATTCCTAAGGGAAATTGATCTAAAGCTCTCTTTCTTTGTTGGGTCTTTGTGTGATATAGATAGCATAGTAATTGTAGCTTCATAAAATGAATTGGATAGTGTTCTATCTGTTTCTATTTTGTGAAATTGTTTGAAGAGTATTGATACTAGGTCTTCTTTGAAGTTCTGATAGAATTCTGCATTTGTACCAACCTGGTCCTGGGATTATTTTGATTGGAATATTACTAATGACTGCTTCTATTTCTTCGGGAGTTATGGGATTGTTAGATCATTTATCTGATCCTGATTTAACTTTGGAACCTTGTATCTCTCTAGAAAATTTTTTATTTAACTAGGTTTTCCACTTTTGTTGAGTATAGGCTTTTGTAGTAGGATCTGATGATTTTTTGGATTTGCTTGGTATCTGTTGATATGCCTCCCTCTTCATTTCTGATTTTGCTGATTTGGGTACTGTCTCTGTGCCTTCTGGTTAGTTTGGTCATGGGTTTATCTGTCTTGTTGCTTTTTTTCAAATAATCGACTCCTGGTTTGGTTCTTTTTATACTTCTTTTTGTTTCTGCTTGGTTGATTTAAGCCCTTAGTTTGTTTATTTCCTGAAGTCTACAACTCTTTGGTGCATTTGTTTCTTTTTGTTTTAGCGCCTTCAGCTGTAATATTAAGCTGATAGTGTATGCTCTTTCCAATTACTTTTTGGAGGCACTCAGAACTATGAGTTTTTCTCGTAGCACTTCTTTCTTTGTGTCCTATAAGTTTAGGTATGTTGTGCCATTATTTTCATTAAATTCTAAACTTCTTTAATTTCTTTATTTCTCCCTTGACAAAGTTATCATGAGTAGAATGTTGTTCAATTTCCAGGTATATGTTGGCTTTCTGTTATTTTTGTTGTTATTGAAAACCCTGTCTTTGTCCGTGGTGATCTGATCGGGTTCATGGAATTATATCAGTCTTCTTATATCTGCTGAGGTCTGTCTTCTGACCACTTGTATGGTCAGTTTTGAAGAAGGTATTGTGAGGTGCTGAAAAGAAAGTATATTCTTTTGTTTTAGGATAAAATGTTATATAAATATCTGTCAAATCCAGTTGTTTCATAACTTCTGTTAATTTCACTGTTTCTCTGTTTAAATTGTTTCTATGACCTGTCCATTGATGAGAGTGGGGTGTTGAAATCTCCCACTATCATTGTGTGGGGTGCAATGTATGCTTTGAGCTTTAGTAAGTTTCTTTTATGAATGTGGATGCCCTTGTATTTGGAGCATATATGTTCAGAATTGAGAGTTCAACTTGGTAGATTTTTCCATTGATGAGTATGAAGTGTCCTTACTTATCTTTTTTGATTACTTTAGGTTGAAATTCAATTTTATTCGATATTAGAATGGCTATACCAGCTTGTTTCTTGTTACCATTTGCTTGGAAAATTGTTTTCCAGTCTTTTACTCTGAGGTAGTGTCTGTCTTTGTGCCTGAGGTGAGTTTCATGTATGCAGCAAAATATTGGGTCCTGATTTTATATCCAGTCTGTTAGTCTATGTCTTTTTATTAGAGAATTGAGTCCTTTGATATTAAGAAATATTAAGGAGAAGTGATTGTTGTTTCCTGTTATTTTTGTTATTAAACTGAAGTTATGTTTGTGTGACTCATTCTAAGTAATGTAATGAATAGAATTCACACACTTTCTAGTACTTTTTCTGTATTTTGTACAATTGAGTATTTAGTTTCCCTATCTTATGATCAAATAATACTATTGGCAGAAAAAAATGGATAATTTATCACTATACTCCAAACATAAAATTCTTGTGTGCATATGTAATGACATCTAATACAGTGAGAAAAAAAATATATTTGTAAAGCATTGTGAAACTATAAGTGTATGTTGAATACATTTTACTTTCTCAGTACTGAAGACTTCTGATAAATTTAGATTTGGGGATATGAATGATAATGGATATGAGAGATATCACAAACTTTATAATTTCTGTACTAATGTCTATGTGCAGTTGAAACTAAAATGCAAATATGTTTTAGATGTTCTCTCTTTTGAAGACCATACAATTTGTAAATCCTGCTGGAGACCTAGTGAACATGAACCAGAAAAGAAAACGGGATAAAGAGTATGACATTTTCTATATCATGGATTTTTTAAGACAGGAAGGACTTAAAATGAAAATAGGAAGTTTTTCTGGTCATTTTCCAGATGGGCAACAACTATTTATATCTGATGAAATGTTAGAGTGGGCTACAGATATCAAGCAGGTAATTTAGTTTTCATTTTAATGCTTTAAATGAAGCTAAACTTCCTATAAACTTGTCCACTTTTGTTTTGTTACAGAATAAAATTTTTAACATTTCCTCATTTTTTGACTTCTGCCATTCTCAATTCCCCCCACCCCCATCTCTTTCTCTCTCCATCTATTTTATCTCCCTCTTACTCTGTCATAATTGTTTCATGATATAAAAATTACCAAATATACATACAGGTTTTATTATTAAAAATCAAAACGATGCAAATTTGCTTTGTAAGATGATATGGTATGTAAAGGGAAATCTTTAACTGACTTTCTCTTGTGAATCACTCCAGAGTTTTGACACATGTTAAACTGTTCATTTCTATAATGTATCTGATTTTCTTCAGACTGTAGCCTCCATGTGTAGTGTGTCTTGCAGACCAGGACTCAGAAAATTCTTACAGGAGGGAAAGGCTGTCTGCTGTTTTGATTGTTACCCCTGCCCAGAAAATGAAATTTCCAACATGACAGGTAGGACACATTTTTTCAAAGTACTGAAATGCACATAGTTTTCAAAATTCCTTTGAAAAAAACACATCAGAAACACTGTGATAAGAAATAAAATATTCCTTCTCTTAGACTATGTATTTTGTTTCATAATTCTAGAAGCAATAAAAACAGTAATTCTTCAGAGTACTAAAGGTTAAGCATTTCTTAAAGTTGTATGTTTCAAAAATATTAAAGATATAGATAATTTGCTTTTTATTTTTTCAGTATCCAAGGATATTTAAAAAAAAATCACTACATGTTAATTGATGTTATATCATGTTTTAGAAGTATGAGTTTTTGAATTGTGCTATGGTAGATCAATACCATCATTTTCATTTTCCATCTGGTTCAGATGAGTTTAGAGTCCAACATCTTGAAGTCTGAATAATAGCTCTTATTCTAAGATTCATATATAGTATTCACAGATATATCATAATTAAATTTGTAGTATTATTGATGTTGAGGTTAACTAAAGCTTTGAAAATTAATTTTCAAACCTGTAGTGTATAAGAAAGAAAGAGTATAGAATTAATTTCTATTTCAGGGGTTAGAAATATCCAGGTAAATAAGTAAAAGTTAAAGAGCCAGGCCAGTATGTAAATGGTACCATATGATTTGAATGTGAGGATTATGAAAATGAAGTACTTATATGAAAAATTATCCTAAAGTATTAATAAAATTTCACTACAAAAGCCAATGACTACAGTAAGAAATAAAAACACATAAAGTGATATAGAAAATAAATTAATAAAAATTTTATTGATTCAAATTATATCATAGCACATGCATCAAAATCAATTATTCAAATACATTGTCTTTTGAGTTGGTTGAATACAAGACACTAGAATATATTTTATCAAATTTACCTTTGCTCCTATGTTTTTCCTTTTCCTTGTAAATAGAATCTTTTCTCATAGAGTGTATCGAACCATATTCTGAATCTTTCTACTCTTCTTGGCTACCTCCCATTTCATTTTCTCCCAGAACCATTCCCTTTCTATTTTGTGTTCAGAAAAGTGTGAACATCCCAAAGAAAATAGTCAAACAGGACAAAAGAAGATACAATAAGACAATAAATGGATCAGAATTAGAAGAATGGGCAAGGCAACCCAATAGGATAAAATGAAATTTAGGGGCCCAGAATCATTCAGAGATATACCTGCTCCCACTGTTCGGAGTCCCACAGAAACTCAAACTAACGGCAATACCATATATCCAGAGCACTGGTGCAGATCTACACGGGCTTCTTGATAGATGCTTCAGATTTCATGCCTCTCATGTGAGAATTCTGCCTAGACAAAATGGTAGTATATGGGTTTTATTGTGGTGTCCTCTACAATTTTTCAGTTTTTCCTACCCTTTCTCTGAAGGGAGGAACATGATACAGATGTCTAATTTAGTCTGTCTCTTCATGCCTGGATCTAGGTCTATACAGCTGCTCCTGCTGCTTAAAAAAGATTCTCTGCTGATGCCAGGATAGGTCAGTGATCTATACGTATACATATATAAATATACATATAAATATACATATACATATACACCTACACATACATATACATATTCATATAATACACATATACATATACATACAGCAATATAAAAATTCAAATAGGAATCATTTCTTAATTTTTTTATAGAAGAGTACTTTTTGGGATTTGCTAGTTCTCTAGAATATCCATTGTTCAAGTTTTGAACATCCAAGTAGAGTTGAGCATAACTCTTTCTTTTGTAGTGGGAACCAAGTTAAATCAGCCATTGATTGTTCATTTCCACATGGTATGTGCTTCAATTGCCCCAGAGCATCTTGCAACCTGGACGTATTGTAGGAGAAGGATTTAGCAAATGTTGTAATGCCTGTTTTTATCTTTGCATAGCCTGTAGAATAAGAATTCTAGACTATGCCAATTATACCTTTCCATATTCAACAATCAAGTCAAAGTTGTTATCATCAATGGTGCCATGCTATCAGGTTTCAAATAGTTACCTCATGCCAAGCATCAACATGGGTTGTTTACAGATTTTCGTGTCATCTGTCAATCAGCAACTCAACCAATTTTATTCAAGTGCACCACTTTTCTGGTTGCCAAAGAGCACAATTTAGCCTCTGTAATCTATTTTAGCAGAAGTGGTCACTAGGGCCATCCTCATAGATCCAAAAATATTTCTCCTGTACTATATTTCCACATTGTCAACCAAATACCATCAAATTCCAGTTGTTTACTCTTCTCTCTCTTTCTGTAACATACAACAGACCACTTCTACTCCTGTCTTCTGCCCTTAATAACAAAAAAAACCTATTCTGTTTCCTAATCCCAGTGAGACTCATGCTCCTCTGCTCATAGACCTCTTTATTATCTATCCCTCAGGTTCAGTGCCTTGTTTGTATTTATCACTTACTTAACAGTTAATAGAAATTTTTAAATGAATGCTACTACATCTGTTTTCAGGTTTTTTTTTATCTGACTCAGGATGAGAATTTTTAGTTCCATCATTTGTCAAGGAATTTCAATGTGTCACTTTGTTCTTAATAACTAAGTAATACTATATTGTGCAAATGTATTCTATTTTATTTATGCAGGCTTCAGTTGAAGTACATCTACTTCTTTGTAGTTTCTGACTATTTTGAGTATAGACACAAAAATGTAATTAAGCAGTTTTCCTTGTGGTCTGAGAGAGTAATAGGAAAATATACAAGAGTGGTATACTTGGATTTGGTATTAGATCTATTGACCATTTTCTGAGAAACAGCAACATATATTTTATAGTTGTTTTATGAATTTGTATTCCTATAAGCTCTGGAGACATGTTCCCTTTTCTCCACATGCTTACTTGCAGGACCAAACACCTGTGTTATTGAACCTAGCCATTTTGACACGTTAAGATGGAATCTTAAAATGGATTTGAATTGCATTTCCCTAATGGATGAGGATGAAACTCTATTTAAGTGTTTCAAGCCATTTGAGATTTCTTTTTTTAGAATTCTTCATTTAAATATGTACTTAAATATTAAATTGGATATTTTTAGTTATCTATTTTCTTGAGGCCATTCTATATTTTGAATATTAGCCTCATTTGAATGTGAAGGGGGGTAAAAAGGTTTTCCAATCATTAGATTATTGTGTTGCCTAATATTTTGGTGTTCTTTGCTTTAAAGACAATGTTGATGTTCATTTACATAATGACTCACTATGAATTGCTGGTGTTAGTGCCTGTCCTATTGGTCTTATGTTCAGAAACTCTTGTCTAGTGTCAGTATATTCTTTTGATCATTAATTATCTAGGGTGTTATATGTCTAGTTTTATGTTGAGGTCTTTGATCAATTAAACAGAAGAATTGAGTATGGGTAAATTTGGATGTGTGAATGTTCTACATTCAGACATCCTATTTAACCCACACCATTTATTAAAGAAGGTTTTTTTCTACCAGTGTGTACTTCTGGATTCTTTAAGCAATATCAAGTGTCCATAGGCATGTGATTTTATCTCTCATCCTAAATTTAATTCCATTAGTCAACAGGCCTAGTTTTAAGTCAATATCATGCAATTTTTAGTATTATAATTGTATAGTACAAATTGAAATAAAAAATGGTGATTCACCCAACAGTTCTATTATTGCTCAGGAAATCTAGGTTATTACATGATGTGAGGAACTTTTTCTTCAAGGTCTATCAAATTTAGGATCACATATTGATGGGATTGTTTAAATCTGTATGTTGAAGTTGGAAGGATGGTTATATTCAAGTGATACTAACAATGGGAAATCTTTCTACCTTATAATAGTTCTTAAATTAATTCCTCAAAGTTTTGAGGTTTATGGTTTTCTTACAAGACTTCCATTGGTTTAGTCATAGTTTCAATAAGATATTTTATATTATTTGTGTTTATTATGAAGGGTGTGGTTTCTCTAATTTCTTCTACAGTCAATTTGTTTATATATCGAAAAATTACTGAATTTGTGTGTATGTGTGTGTTTGTGTATGTGTGTCTGTGCAAGTGAGTGTGTGTGTGTGTGTGTGTGTGTGTGTGTGTGTGTGTGTGTATGTTTGTGTTAATCTTGCATCCATCCATTTTGATGACAGGTTATATCAGCTACAGGAGTTCTCTAGTGAAATATTTAGGGTTACATGTGTTTATCTTTTTCTTCTATTCTTTATTTGCATTCCAAATGATTTCCTCTTTTCCAGTTCCCCCCTCCCCAAAAGTCCCATAAGCCCTCTTCCCTCCCCCTCTTCCCCAGTCAACCCCTCCCACTATTCTGTCCTGGTATTCCCCTACATTGCTACATCCAGTCTCTTCATGAAATTCTTAAGCAAATGGTCAGAACTGAAAAATATCATCCTAGTGAGGTACCCAATCACAAAAGAACACACATGGTATGCAGTCACTGATAATTGGATATTACTCCAGAAGCTCGGAATACATGTGTTTAATAATGTATCATCTGTAAATGATGCTTTGACTTTATTTTCTATATACTGTATTGTCATATTGCTCTAGCTAAACCATCAAGTACTTTACTGAATAGATAGGGAAATAGAGGATGGGACTTGGTCCTGCTTTTAATAAATTGGTTAATTTATTAATGTATATATTTATTTGATCCTGATGCTGCAACCTTCTTAGTCCCCATGTCAAAGAATCCCTAACCCTACTCCCACCCCCTTCATCTTTGAGAGGTTGCGTTCCTTCACCCATGGCACAAAAAGTTTCTTCAAGGTTAGCCTCATCCTAGCCCCCTGAAACCAGACAAGGCAGTTATGGACTTGGAGCTGCATATTTGCTATTTGTTTGAAGTGGGTCTTGATCTACCTCATATATGATCTTTAGCTGATGTGATGGCTCAGTTTCTAAATTCTTGCAGTGGGAGCAATGGAGGAGTGTTCTCCTTTGACCACATCCTTGCCAGAATGTGGTATCACACGAATTTTTTGATCATAGTCATTTTGATGTATATAAGATGCAATCTCTGGTTCATTTTCACTTACATTTCCCTGATGACTAAGTATATTGAACTTTTTTTTTAATGCTTCTCTACTTTTTGACATTCCTCTGTTGAGACTTCTCTGTTTAGCTCTGTATACTATTTTCTAATGGGGTTATTTGGTTTGTTGATGTCTAACTTCTGACTTTTTGTATACTGTTGGTAATAACCCTCTATCTTATGTAGGGTTGGGGAAGACAGTTATACAATCCTATTGATAATGTCCTCTACATTACAGAAGCCTTTCAGTTCCATGAGGTCCTATTAAACAACTGTTGATCTTTGAACATGAGCCAATGATGTTCTGTTCAGAAAAAAATTGTTTCCTGTTCCAACAAGTTTAAGGTGATTTCCCAACTTCCCTTCCATTAGATTTAGTATATACAGTTTATATTGAGGTCCTTGATTCACTTGGACTTGAGTTTTGTTCAGGGTGACAAATATAGATCAGGTTAGAGCAATACCATTTGTTAAATATACTTTCATGTTTCCATTGTATAGTTTTGTATTCTTTGTCAAAAATCAAATATCCATAGGGCTTTGGTTTTATGTCTTGTTCTTCATTTCAATCCTTTGATTAATCTATCTTTTTGTATACCAATATCATACATTTTAAAATTACTCTTACCATGTAAATAGCTTGAGGGATGCTGATTCTTCCAGTTCTTTTATGTTCAGGATTTTTTTAAACTATTTTTTAAACTGTTTGGTTATTTTTTCTTCTTTTTCTCCCTTTTCCTTTTTTTGTGACGTTAATAATTGTTTTGTAAGGTTTCTATAAAGAATTGCGTTAGTATTTTGATGTAAATTGCATAATTTCATTGAATTTATAGATTGCTATTGTCAATATGGCCTATTTTACTATTAATCCTACCTATCCATGAGCATGGGAGATGTTCCTATCTTCTGATAGTTTCCTCAATGTTTTTCTTCAACTGTTTAGAGGTTAACTTCTTGAGTTCTTACTTATGTTGGATATTAGCTCTACGTAAGAAGTAAGATTAGTGATTTTTCCAGTCAGTAGACTGTCAATATTTCCTATTGGTGACATTTTTGGCTTACACAAGCTCTTTAGTTTCATGAGGTCCCATTTATCAATTCTTGATCTTAGAACCTGAGCCCATGGTGTTCTGTTCAAGAAAATTCCCCCTGTCCAATGAGTTCAAGGCTATTTGCAACTTTTGCTTCTATTAAATTCAGTGTATCTGATATAACTTTATGTACTTGACTCACTTGGACTTGAGTTTTATGTAAAGTGATAAATATGGATCTATTTTCACTCTCCTATATAAAGAACAACAATTAGATCAGCACCATTTATTGAAGATGCTTCATTTTTGTATTTTCCACTGTATTTTTTGGTTTCTTTGTCAAAGATCAAGAATAGGCTTGAGGTTTACTTCTGGGTCTTTGATTTTATTCCATTGGTTATCCAGACTGTCTCTGTGCCAATTCCATGCAGTTTTTATCAATCACTACTGCTCAGTAGTGCAGCTTGAGATCAAGAAATGTGATTTCCACTGGATACTCATCTATTAAGAATTATTTTGTCTGTCCAGTTTTCTTTTCTATCACATGAAGTTGAATATTTCTCTTTCCATGTCTGTGAAGAACTGTGTTCGAATTTTGATGGTGATTGCCTTGATTCTGTAGATTGATTTTCATAAGGTAGGCATTTTACAATGTTAATGCTATTAATTCATGAGCATTGGTGATCTTTCCATCTTCAGGGTTCTTCCTCGATTTCAATCATATGTGGCCCTTTAAATTGCAGAGTAACCACTAAGAAAATAACATACAATATATACTTTTTCATAAACATCTTAAAGAATTGTACACATTCAACACATCCATTACAAGGTCTCTACATCAAAATTCATTATCAAAATATACATTACAACAAAAATATAGCAAATTCTAAATATCATAGTAGCTATAAAATTACAATGGCCATGAAGACAATGACACAGAGTCTCAATGATGAAGTGGGCCTACGGTATCCATATGTCAATGGTTATTGAAAGTGTATAGTCACCTGCATTATGGCAGTTTTAATTAATTTATTTTTTACTTTTTCCATTTTTATTGTATATATTCTTATTTATTGTTTCTTTTTTATTAGATATTTTCTTTATTTACATTTCAAATGCTATCCCCTTCCCTGGTTTCCCTTCCAAAAACATCCTATCTCATACCCCACTCCACTAACCATCCCACCTACTCACCCCTCCCTATTCTGGTATTCCGCTATAGTGGGGCATCAAGCATTCTCAGGGCCAAGGGCCTCTCCTCCCTTTGATGTCCAACAAGGCCATCCTCCACTGCATATGCAGCTGGAGACATGAGTCCTTCCATGTATACTCTTTGGTTGGTAGTTTAGACACTGGGAGTTCTGGGGGTACTGGTTGGTTCATAATATTTTTCCTCCTATGTGACTGAAAGCTTATTCAGCTACTTCGGTCGTTTGTCTAGTTCATTCATTGGGGACCTTGGGCTCAGCCCAATGGTTGGCTGCGAGCACTGACCTCTGTATTTGTCAGGTACTGGCAGAGCCTCTCAGGAGACATCTACATCAGAATCCTCTAAAAAAGCACTTGTTGGCATCCACATTATTGTCTGGTTTTGATGACAATATGTGGATCACCAGGTGGGGCAGTCTCTGGATGGCCTTTTCTTCAGATTCTGCTACATACTTTGTCTCTGTATCTCCTCCCATGGGTATTTTGTTCCACCTTTTAAGGACCAAAGTATCCATATTTTGGTCTTCCTTCTTCTTGAGCATCATTTGATCTGTGAGTTGTATCTTGGGTATCCCAAGCTTCTGGGCTAATATCCAATAAACACTACAGCAATGGCCTTACAGCATATGAAATCTTATGTATATAAGTAAAACTGGCAGATACTGTAACCTACAACAATTCATACATTGTATAATACAATTGAACATAATATTTTTTAATGTAGAGAAATTAGGTGGTGATTTTTCATGTTATCTCTTCCTCAGTTGACATTATTGGGATATTTTATATTGAATATATTCTTCATTTACATTTCAAATGTTATACCCCTTCCCGTTTTTTGCCCCTCCACGAAAACCCCCAACCCATCCTCCCACCTCCTTCCTCCACGAATATGCTCCTCCTCCCAACTCACTCCCATGACTCCTACTCGATTCCCCACACTGAGGCCTCTATAGAGCCTTCACAGGACCAAAGACCTCTCCTTCCGCTGATGCCCAACAAGACATTCCTCTGCCAATCTTTTGGCTGGAGCCACATGTACCCCTCGGGTGATGGCTTAGTCCCTGGGAACTCTGGGGCATCTGGTTGGCCGACATTGTCATTCTTCCCACGGGGCTGCAAATCCCACCCTCCAACTCCTACAGCTTGCCCTCCAACTTCTCTATAGTGAACTCCACGCTCAGACCAATTGTTGGCTGCTAGTATTCACCTCGGTGTCTGTAATGCTATGGCAGTGCCCCTCCAAATGACAACCATAAATGGCTCCTTTCGGTACACACTTCTTGTTAGCCATAGTAGTTTCGGGATTTTTTTATGATACTTTATTTTGGACATTGTTACATGATTACATTTTTCTTTCCTTATCTTTCCTATAAAAATGTCCAAACACGCCTTCTTACACCTTTTCATATTTATGGAATTTTTTATAAAATGCTTTTACACACACACACACACACACACACACACACACACTCACACACACTTTTTGGTATATACTTCATAGAAGAAAACAAATTTACTCACTCTCCAAATTCCTTTGTTATCTGTAATTCTCTATGATAGAATTTTACATGATGTTCCTTCCTTTCTCCAGTGTGTCATGTTTTTGTTTTTGTTTTAGGTCAACTTAGGCTTAAGAATCCCTTGATTGTGAGATTTTCATATATGTTAATTGCAACCTTCCTAGAAAATACATACACATATAAAATTCTCTGGTCCTCTAGCTCTTAAACTCTTCAAACCATTTCTTTCATAATTTTCTAGCTTTAACTGAGGAATAAATTTTGTAGATGTATCCATTGGACCAAACTCCAAAACTCTAAATTTCTATTGACTATGATATTCTCTAATGTTTTCTTTTTCAAAGGTAAGTTTCCATAATGAATGATAAAGACAATAAATATTTGCACGTGTAAGAATACATATGTAGAACAGTGCCAGGGCTTATAATGGTTTAGTAAAATGTTGGCTGAAAGTTCTTTACAGACACATGAAGTGGTAGTTTCTACGTCCAAATATCTGCTTGAAAACGTCATGGAGAACCATACTTTTTGCTGACACATCTCCTTCTAAATTCTTCTTTTGCATAATATACACAATTATAAGTTAAAATTGTTGGATTCTATGAGTGACTAATATAAGGCATATTATTGTAGAAATGTAAAAATTATGCAACAGTACAATTTTGTTTCTGAAAAGTATAATAAGCATTTTGAGTATATTAGATAAATATAAATAAAAGCTTGGATAAATGATAAAAACATTGGAAATTAGGATCACTTCTTGTGAAGCTCCCATATTTATGTCTGCTTCTAATTCAAGATGTCAGTTTAATTTTATTATGATTTTCTCAAGCATAAGTTTAATGTATCTTGTGATTATTCCAGAAAAATTAAATTTGAAAGTTCTTTCATTCCTATACTAGATATGGATCAATGTGTGAAATGTCCAGAGGATGAGTATGCCAACATAAATCAAACTGACTGCCTCAAAAAAGTTGTGATATTTCTGGATTTTGAAGAACCCTTGGGAATGTCTCTGACTAGCTTGGCTGTGTTCTTCTGTTCTCTTACAGTTATTGTTCTGTGTGTCTTCTTGAAACACCGAGACACTCCCATAGTCAAGGCCAATAATGAAACTCTAACATATGTCCTACTCATCTCTCTCATATTTTGTTTTATCTGTTCCTTGTTCTACATTGGTTACCCCAGTATGGTCCGCTGCATCCTACAACATACCACATTTGCCATTGTGTTCACTGTGGCTGCCTCTAGTGTCTTAGCCAAGACAATTACTGTAGTACTAGCATTTAAGATCACTGTTCCAGGAAGAAGACTGAGGTGGATGCTTCTTTCAGGGGCACCTAATTACATCATTCCCATATGCACCCTGATCCAAATGATTCTCTGTGGATTCTGGCTAGGAACTTCTCCTCCATTTGTTGATGCTGATCTACACAGGGTACATGGACACATCCTCATTCTTTGTAACAAAGGTTCAGTGATTGCCTTCTACTGTGTCCTGGGATACATGGGCTTTCTTGCTCTAGCAAGTTTCACTGTAGCTTTCCTGGCCCGGAATCTGCCTGACACATTCAATGAAGCCAAGCTCCTGACATTCAGCATGCTGGTGTTCTGCAGTGTCTGGATCACCTTCCTCCCTGTCTACCACAGCACTAAGGGCAAGGATATGGTTGCTGTGGAGATCTTCTGTATTTTAGCCTCCAGTGCAGGGATGCTTCTTTGTATATTTGTGCCAAAGTGCTACATTATTTTGCTGAGACCACAAATAAATTCTTTTCATGAGTTTAGGAAAATACATGTGAAAGCCAGAAATATTAACTAAATGTAACTGCTTATTTAGTACTTCAAATATATCCAATGATCACCAAAATGCTTACTATATACTATACTATTATATGAGCTTCTAACATTAAAAATGTAGAAAGAAACCTGGACAATAAAAACCTAAAATATGACCTTTACATCAGTCTATTGGATCAAACCATGTAATAAGGCTTTTTTCATTGAACTGTCTGACAATGATATCTGACAATTGCTACTAAGGTATAAAAATTAATTCATTTGATGCTTATATTACAGTGCAAATTGTGTATTATTATTAGATTCCAAGAAAAATCATTACCATGTGGATTACATACATAGATAGATTTAATAAGTAATATGTATATGCATTCATATATGTATATGTATATGTATAGATCTTTATATATACATATACATATGTGTATATATATGTATACACACACACACATATATAATTTAAAACTGCAAGGAAATCTATAAAACATTCTTAAACAATTTTCTATTTGAGGTGGAGTCACAGGTCTTGAGAGGATAAGAATAACAAGGAAGGCTCAAAGGAGGATTCTTGACTCTCAGTTAAGCTAACAAATAGAATAATCATTGAATGCGGATGGAGGGCAGGAATTAGTTTGGAGAGAGAACGTGGTGATGATTAGGGAGATCAAGTATAGGGACAGATAGAGAAGAAGGGCCAAGTCATCAAAAAATATATTGTCAGAAAGAGAGGGATGAGTCTTTCCAGTAACGTGTCAGAGATCTGGGATGAGGGAGGCTCCAAGGAGTCTAGAACTCTGGGCGGTGTGAGATTTGGAGTCTAAAATGGCCATCTCCTATAAACAAGCAAGACAACCACTGGACACCAACCTCAAAACATTCAATTCATATGTTGTCATTCAGATCACACTGAAGTTAAGTGACAGTGATGGAGCAGAGTGATGCAATAATTAACCAATAACTAGGCCCCCTTAAGACTCATTCATTGGGCAAAACCAATACTTGAAACTCCTTTCGCTACTCTATCATGTTTGCAGCCAGAAACCTAGCATAATTCTGAAATGCTACACTCAGCAGCTGTCAGAAATAGATACACAGAACCCTAGCTAAACATTGTACACAGCTCATGGTGTCATCTGAAAAAATATGGGAAGGATTGAGAGACAGAAAATGTCTGAAAAAGACAACTAACCTGGATGTTTGGGAGCTGCCAGAGATGAACTATCAAATAATGGTCATTTCTAGGCTAAATATAAGCCTCCTACACAAATATAGCAGAAGTTCATCATGGAAATCATGTAAGTAAATCATGCAACATGGGGCAGAGGCTGTCACTGACTCTGTTACTTTTCTGTGCAACCTGTTCCCATGACTGGACATCTTCTCTGGTCTCACTGGGAGAACATGTACTTGGTCCTGCATTGATTTGATGTATCAATGTGAGCTGGTATCCAGGGAGCTGAGGGGTTTCTTCTCCATCTCAGAAAGGAAGGGGAGGTGCCAAGTGAGGTGAGTAATCAGAGGGGAGGTTTTGACCAGGATGCAAATTCAATGAATACATGAATGTAAAAAAAAGTGAATGATTCACCTGCACTTTTATTCCCGGGAATAAAACCCAATTTATGAAAACTAAAATTCAAGCAAAGAAAAAAAAAAACCAATAAAGAACATTTCTGCACATAAAAGCAGATACCACAACATCGTGTGCTTTTTTTTTTTGAAATCTCCTAATGTAATAATTATCTAATAAATCACTTACTTGAAAGTCCTTGAAAAAACAACAATGGTGTTGGCTCATTATTATTGTTTCCTCTATTAATATGAAGACTTCCTAACTTGAAAATATTTTATGAGTTATGTTGTAATGTTGTTGAAAACCTCATGACTGGAGATGCAAGTGGGCCTATAACAGTGTTTTGATTTTGTTATGTGGTCGAAGGACTATATACCTTTGAAGTAATTATGTTTTTGTCTGAGACATAGGTTTCTATCAAACTTTTCACAAAAACTCATTAATATAATACACAGAAGTCAACTGAGAAATGGAAAATTGATTATTGTACTAAGTGTAACTGGTTAGATGATCCAACTTAAATAGAATAGCTAAAAAAATCCCCTTACAATCAAGATTTAGGGAAATTCTTCAAATAGGAGGCAGACAAAATTAATAGGTAGTAAATAGAAGAACTGTGAAATTCTATATTTATAATATGATTTTGCACTTGAAGTTCTGATTACTAACCAAAATCTATACAAGGATAAAAAGTGCTAATCCTGGCATGCACTCAAGGGAAGTTCTTCGGACCTCTTAAGTGTACATTAAATTATAGGCAGTAAAGAATGCTTATGGTAAGAAAACTCATTCATTATTTTTTATTTTAAAATAACATTTATATAGAATACTATATTTTAAAGTTAATTTTGGTGAGAAATAAATATCAAGTTTTATATCATCCCCCCTTATATTGATATGTATGTACTTAAATCAAAAGAGCACTTCATTCAGTATTATACCTCAAAATGCAAACTAAAAAAAATGCAAGCTCCCAGAAGTGTGGACAGGCCTGGGAGCACAGGTTGGACCACCACTGCTTCTTAGAGGAACCTGCCAAGAACCATCAGGAGGGGGCCTTCCAGTTTCTGGCTGTACCTGAAGAACATCCTCTGCCGCAGGGGTCCATACCCAGGTGGCACAGGGAGATAGCTAGCATTCCAGGAGTGTGGACAGGCATGAGTACCTCTGCTGCTCATAGGAACCCAACCAAAACCCAGAGGACACAAGAACCCAGAGGCATCTTAGGACAGGTGTCTTCCAATTTCTGTCTGCCCCAAGGAGAGATTCTGAGACATAGGGCAATATACACAAGCACTGCCACTAGAGAGATGTTCTCACAGGAGTGCCTACACACCTGCATACACTGGTAAGACCAACACTTCTCTTCAAATTCCTGGCCCAAGAAGGATCTGCTCAAAGCTATCAGGACACAGGAACAAAGGATCAGCTGGAGACAGAATCATTCTGGTTTCTGTCTGTACCCCTGACATGATCCTGTACCATAGTTCTCCAAATTTAAATTCCTCCAAGTCAGAACTGGTCCCCAGGAGGACTGATACACAGACTTGCTTATTGAACAAGCCACAGTCAGAAACAGCAATACCAGCTAACACCAGAGATAGCCAGAGGGCAAAAGACAAACTCAAAAAAATACCAACAGAATACAAGGCAACAGGACTTCATTTGAACCCAGTTCTATTAAGTCCTGGATACCCCAACACTTTTTTTTTTTGGTTTTTTTTTTTTTTTTTTTTTTTTTTTTTTTTTTTTTTTTGAGACAGGGTTTCTCTGTATAGCCCTGGCTGTCCTGGAACTCGCTCTGTAGACCAGGCTGGCCTCGAACTCAGAAATCTGCCTGCCTCTGCCTCCCAAGTGCTAGGATTAAGGGCGTGCGCCACCACCGCCCGGCTCCCCAACACTTTTGAAAAGCAAGATTGGGATTTAAAATCACACCTCATGATGCTGATAGAATACTTCAAGAAGTACATAAATACTCCGCCATCTTTGCTCTGGTGACAGAGCTGACAGGGACTATAGGTTCACAGTGATATCCCGAGTATCACATCACTTGAGACACAGTCAGCTAGGGTACTGCATGCACCCAAGAGTTGGGCATGTCTGTGGTCATCTGTGTGCCAGCTCTGCTGTGGGATATTTGCCCTGCAGAGTGATCAGCACCTGGAGGGGGCGCCACAGCCTCTGCCATCTTTGCTCTGGTGATAGACCAGACAGGAACTCAAGTGTTCCATCTCCAAGTGACGCAGGAAGCCAGCCATCTACCCAGCTGCGGGGAGGAGTCAGGTAGCACAGGTGAGATCTGAATTGCAGAGCAGAGGACCCCATCCCGAATAGTCTGGCAGGAGATTTCCAGCTTTGTTCCCAGGTTTGGGACCATCCTCTGCCTTAGCGCACCACCTCCAAGTGGTGCAGGAAGACAACTGTACCCAGCTGCTCAGAGGAGTCAGTCAGCACAGGAGAGACCTGCATTGCAGAGCAGAGGAGCCATCTTCTGCTACTGGGTACCATATTCAAGGGAAACACAGAGGTAACTAAGCACTCAGGAATGCAGAGAGGCCTGTTGGTAGAGTAGGAACTCTCCTACTGATAAGAGGAAACAGCCTGAAACCCTGAGGACACAAGAGCCTAGGAAAAGATTGGGACAGGATTCTTCTGATTACTGCCTACACCCAGAGTCAATCTGGGCCACAGAGGTACATACCCAAAAACAACTAAAAGAGAGTGGGTCTTGCAGAAGCATTTGCATATCAGTGTGCACAGAGAGAACAGTTCTCCCAGGAGCACAGAAAAACCACAGTCAGAGACAGCAGCACCAGCTAACACCAGAGATAACCAGATGGCAAAAGGCAAACGCAAGGACACCACCAAGAGAAACCAAGGCAATACGCTACATTGGAACCAAGTTCTCCAACAACAGCAAGTCCTGGATACCACAACACACCAGAAAAGCAAGAACAGGATTTAAAATCACTGCTCATGATGCTGATGGAGGGCTTCTAGAAGGACATAAATTACTCCCTTAAAGAATTTCAGGAAAGCACAAGAAAAAAGGGAGAAGCCCTTGAAGAACTAAGGGAAAACGGAACAAAACAGGTGAAGGAATTGAACAAGGCCATCCAAAATCTAAAGATGGAGGTAGGGCCAGGCTGGCCTCGAACTCGTGATCCACCTGCCTCTGCCTCCTTCAGCAAATCCTACTGGCGTGCTCCGAACCTTGAACATATGGGCACAGGGGAGAATTTCCTGAACAGAACTCCAATAGCTTATGCTCTAAGATCAAGAATAGACAAATGGGACCTCATTAAATTACAAAGTTTTTGCAAGGCAAAAGACACTGTCAAAAAGACAAAGCGGCAACCAACCTACTGGGAAATGATCTTTACCAACCTTACATCCGACAGAGGGCTAATATCCAATATATACAAAGAACTCAAGAAGTTAAACTCCAGAGAGGCAAGCAACCCTATTAAAAAATGGGCTACAGAGCTAAACAAAGAGTTCTCACCTGAAGAATATCTAATGGCTGAGAAGCACCTAAAGAGATGTTCATCATCCTTAGTCATTAGGGAAATGCAAATCAAAACAACCCTGAGATTCCATCTCACACCAGTCAGAATGGCTTAGATCAAAAAAACAGTAGCTGTTGGCGAGGATGTGGAGAAAGAGGAACACTCCTCCACTGCTGGTGGAATTGCAAGCTGGTACAACCACTCTGGAAAGCAGTCTGGCGGTTCCTCAGAAAACTGGGCATGACACTCCCGGAGGATCCGGCTATACCACTCCTGGGCATATACCCAGAGGCTTTACCTGCATGCAATAAGGACACATGCTCCACTATGTTCATAGCAGCCTTATTTATAATAGCCAGAAGCTGGAAAGAACCCAGATGTCCCTCAACGGAGGAATGGATTCAGAAGATGTGGTATATCTACACAATGGAATACTACTCTGCAATTAAAAACAATGAATTCACGAAATTCCTAGGCAAATGGTCAGATCTTGAAAATATCATCCTTCGTGAGGTAACTCAATCACAAAAGAACACACATGGTATGCAGTCACTGATAAGGGGATATTAACCCAGAATCTCGGAATACCCTAGACACAATTCGCATATCAATAGATTTCTAAGAAGATGGAAGCAGAGACCCCTGGTCCTGGAAAGACTGGATGTAGGGGAACGCCAGGACAGAGAAACGAGAGGGGGTTGAATGGAGAAAAGAGGGAGGGAAGGGGGCTTATGGGACTTTCAGGGAGGGAGGAAACGGGAAAAGGTAAATGATTTGGAATGTAAATAAAAAAAAACTTAGAAAATTAAAAACAATCTAAGCCTACACATAAGATTATCTTTAATTTGATATCTAATTATTCATTTATTATGAATAAACAAAATGGTTGTTTCTATTCTGACATTGTAGCCTGCAATCTTTCTAAATTGTAGTGTTTTTAAAAGTAAATGGTATTCAATGTTTTTTGTTTTTCTATATAAAACAGTGCAAACTGTCGGACAAAAGTGGTCTGATTTTTGTCTTTTAAGTAAAATCTACTTGAACACACCTGTGCCATGTTTGGTTGTACATAGATTGGGTTTTTTTGTTTGTTTGTTTGTTTGCTTGCTTGCTTTTTGTTTCTATGGCTAATTTCAGTAGGTTCAACAGAGATCATACAAGTAGGCACATCATCTATAAATAAACAGCCAGCAAAAATTGTGGAGTACTTGCTTAGTATGCACGAAACCCTGATCTCCAACTGCAGGGTAAAAAAATAATTATTATTATTATAAAAAAAATGGAGGTAGAAACAATAAAGAAATCAATAAAGAAAGGGAAACAACTTGGGACATAGAAAACCTAGGAAAGAAGTCAGGAGTTATGGATCCAATCATCAATAACCGAATACAAGAGACAGAAGAGATAATCTCAGACGCAGAAGATACCATAGAAAGCATTGATACAACAGTCAAAGAAAATGAAAAATGAAAAAACTCTCGACCCAAAACATCCAGGATATCCAGGACAAAATGAGAAGATTAAACTAAGGATTATAGGTATAGAAGAGAGTGAAGATTTCTAATAAGGAACCAGTAAATGTCTTCAACAAAATTATAGAAGAAAATTTCCCTAACCTAAAGAAAGACATGCCCATGAATATACAGGAAGCCTACAGAACTCCAAATAGATTTGAACATAAAAGAAATTCCTCCTATCACATAATAATTAAAACACCAAATCTACTAAACAAAGAAAGAATACTAAAAACAGTAAAGAAAAAGATCAAGTAACATATAAAGGTAGACCTATCAGAATTACACTGAACATCTCACCAGAGACTATGAGAGCCAGAAGAGTCTGGTCAGATGTCATACAGACCCTAAGAGAACACAAATGCCAACCCAGACTGCTATATCCAGCAAATCTCTAAATTACCATACATGGCGAAACCAAGATATTTCATGACAAAAACAAATTTCCCCAGTATCTTTCCACAAATCCAGCCCTTCAAAGGATAATGAATGGAAAACACCAACAACGGGACAGAAACTATACACTCGAAAAAGCAAGAAATTTATCCTATTCCAACAAACCCAAAAATAGATAATCACACAAACATAAAAATTACATCAAAATAGCAGGAAGCAAAAATCAGTTTTCCTTAATATCTCTTAACATCCCAATAAAAAGACATAGACTAACAGAGTGGATAAGTAAACAATACCCAACATTTTGCTGCATACAGGAAATGCATCTTAGTGTCAAAGACAAACACTACCTCAGAGTAAAGGGCTGGAAAACAGTTTTCCAAGAAAATGGTCCCAGGAAACAAGCTGGAGTAGCCATTCTAATATCTGATTAAATAGACTTTCAATGAAAAGTCATCAGAAAAGACATGGAAGAACATTTTATATTCACCAAAGAAAAATCTACCAGGAGTAGCTCTCTATTCTGAACATCTATGCTCCAAATACAAGGGCACCATCATTCATAAAAGAAACCTTACTAAAGCTCAAAGAACACATCGCACCCCACACAATAATTGTGGGTGACTTCAACACCCCACTGTCCTTAATGGAGAGATCAGGGAAATTCAAACTAAACAAAACAGAAGTTTTGGACCAAAAGGATTTAATGGATATCTATAGAACATTTCACACTAAATCAAAAGAATATACCTTCTCAGCACCTCATGGTACCTTCTCCAAAATTGACCATATACTTGTTCACTAACCAGACCTCAATGGACATAAAAAAATCAAACTAATTCCCTGTTCTCTATCAAATCGCTATGGAGTAAGGGTGTTCTTCAACAGCAACAAAAAAAAAAAAAAAACAGAAAGCCCATATACACATGGAAGTTGAACCATGCTTTAATCAAATATACTTTGGTCAATGAAGAAATAAGGAAAGAAATCAAAATATTTTTAGCCTTTAATGAAAATGAAGGCACAAAACCCAAATTTATGGGAAACACTGAAAGTAGTGCGAAGTGGAAATATCATAGCTCTGAGCACCTCCAAAAAGAAGCTGGAGAGCATACACTAGCAGCTTAACAGCACACCTGAAAGCTTTAGACAGAAAGAAGCTAATTCACCCAAGAGAAGCAGAAGGCAGGAAATCCTCAAACTCAGGGCTGAAATTAACCAAGTAGAAACAAAAAGAACTATTCAAAGAATCAACAAAACTAGGAGTTGGTTCTTTGAGAAAATCAAGGTGATAGATAAACCATTAGCCAGACTAACTAGAGGACACAGAGACAGTATCCAAATTAACAAATCATAAATGAAAATAAAGAAATACCAACAGATCCTCGCCAACAACTGCTGTCTCCTGTGTTTTTGATCTTAGCCATCCTGACTGGTATGAGATGGAATCTCAGGGTTGTTTTGATTTGCATTTCCCTAATGACTAAGGATGATGAACATCTCTTTAGGTGCTTCTCAGCCATTAGATATTCTTCAGGTGAGAACACTTTGTTTAGCTCTGTACCCCATTTTTTAATAGGGTTACTTGCCTCTCTGGAGTTTAACTTCTTGAGTTCTTTGTATATATTGGATATTAGCCCTCTGTCGGATGTAAGGTTGGTAAAGATCATTTCCCAGTTAGTTGATTGCCGCTTTGTCTTTTGCCTTGCAAAAACTTTGTAATTTAATGAGGTCCCATTTGTCTATTCTTGATCTTAGAGCATAAGCTATTGGAGTTCTGTTCAGGAAATTCTCCCCTGTGCCCATATGTTCAAGGTTCTTCCCTAGTTTCCCTTCTATTAGATGATAGTATACTTAAGCGACCCAAAGAACTCCACCAGAGAACTCCTACAGCTGATAAATGACTTCAGCAAAGTGGCCGGAACACACATGGTGTGCAGTCACTGATAAGGGGATATTGACCCAGAATCTCGGAATACCCTAGACACAATCCGCATATCAATAGATTTCTAAGAAGATGGAAGGAGAGACCCCTGGTCCTGGAAAGACTGGATGTAGGGGAACGCCAGGACAGAGTAACGAGAGGGGGTTGAATGGAGAAAAGAGGGAGGGAAGGGGGCTTATGGGACTTTCGGGGAGGGAGGAAACGGGAAAGGGGAAATGATTTGGAATGTAAATTAAAAAAATAAAATAAAATAAATAATAATAAAAAAAGAAATAACAACAGAAACTGAGGAAATTCAAAAAATTATCAGATCCCACTACAAAAGCCTTTACTCAACATAACTGGAAAATCAGGAGGAAGTGGACAATTTCCTAGACAGCTACCAACTACCAAAGTTTAATCCGGAGCAGATAGATCATCAGAATGGTCCCATAACCTTCATCATCCTTAGTCATTAGAGAAATGCAAATCAAAACAATCCTGAGATTCCATCTCACACCACTCAGAATGGCTATGATCAAAAACACAGGAGACAGCAGTTGTTGATGAGGATGTGGAGAAAGAGGAACACCCCTCCACTGCTGGTGGAATTGCATGCTGGTACAACCACACTGGAAAGCATTCTGGTGGTTCCTCAGAAAACTGGGCATGACACTCCCGGAGGATCCGGCTATACCACTCCTGGGCATATACCCAGAGGCTTTACCTGCATGCAATAAGGACACATGCTCCACTATGTTCATAGTAGCCTTATTTATAATAGCCAGAAGCTGCAAAGAACCCAGATGTCCCTAAACAGAGGAATGGATTCAGAAGATGTGATATATTTACACAATGAAATACTACTCTGCAATTAAAAACAAAGAATTCACGAAATTCCTAGGCAAATGGTCAGAACTTGAAAATATCATCCTTAGTGAGGTAACCCAATCACAAAAGAACACACATGGTATGCAGTCACTGATAAGGAGATATTAACCCAGAATCTCGGAATACCCTAGACACAATTCGCATATCAATAGATTTCCAAGAAGATGGAAGGAGAGACCCCCTGGTCCTTGAAAGACTGGATGTAGGGAAATGCCAAGACAGAGAAGCAAGAGAGGGTTGAATGGGGAAAAGAGGGAGGTAAGGGGGCTTATGGGACTTTTGGGGAGAGAGGAAATGGGAAAGGAGAAATGATTTTGAATGTAAAAAAAAAAAACTTAGGAAAAAAAAAGAAATAGAAGTGGTCATTGAAAGTCTTCCAACCAAAAAAGAGCACATGACCAGATGATTTTTGTGCAGAATTCTATCCAGCCTTGAAGAAGACCTAAAACCAGTTCTCTTCAAACTATTCCACAAAATAGAAACAGAAGGAACACTACCTAACTCATTCTATGAAGTCACAATTTCGCTGATACCAAAACCACCCAAAGATCCAACAAAGAAAGAGAACTTAAGAACAATTTTCCTTATGAATATAGATGCAAAAATGATCAGTAACATTCATCATTTGAATCTAAGAATAAATTAAAAGGATCATTCACCATGATCAAGTAGGCTTCATCCCAGAGGTGCAGGGATGCTTCAATATAAGGAAATCCATCAATGTAACCCACTGTATAAACTAACTCAAAGAAAAAAACCCATGGTCATTTCATTAGATGATGAAAAAGCATTAGACAAACTCAGCATCCTTTCATGTTAAAGGTTTTGGAAAGAACAGGAATGCAAGACCCATACATAAACATAGTAAAAGCAATATACAGCAAACCAGTAGCCAACATCAAACTAAATGGAGAGAAATATGAAACTATCCCACTAAAATCAGGAACTAGGCAAGGCTGCACTATCTCTCCATATTTGTTCAATATAGTACTTGAAGTTCTAGCTAGAGCAATTAGACAACAAAAGGAGGTCAAAGAGATACAAATTGGAAAGGAAGAAGTCAAATTATTACTATTTGCAGATGATATGATAGTATATTTAAGCAACCTAAAAACTCCACCAGAGACCTCCTACAGCTGCTAAAAAACTTAAGCAGAGTGGCTGGATATAAAATTAACTCAGGCAAATCAGTAGCCTTCCTATAATCAAAGTATAAACGGGCTGAGAAAGAAATTAGGGAGATGACACCCATCACAATAGCCACAAACAATATAAAGTATCTTGGTGTGACTCTAACCAAACAAGTGAAAGAATTGTAGGAAAAGAACTGCAAGTCTCTGAAGAAAGAAATCGAAGAAGACCTGAGAAGATAAAAGATCTTCCATGCTCATGGTTTGGCAGATTAATATAGTAAAAATGACTATCCTACCAAAAGCAATAATCACATTCATGCAATCCCCATAAAAATCCCAACACAATTCTTCATAAAGGTAGAAAGAGCAATTCAAAAATTTTTCTGAAATAACAGAAAACCCAGAATAGCTAATACTATTCTCAACAGTAAAAGAACTTCTGGGGGAATAAGTTTCCCCAACCTCAAGAAGTACTACAGAGCAATTGTGTTAAAAACTGCATGGTATTGGTACAGTGATAGGCAGATAGATCACTGGAATGCAACTGAAGACCAAGAAATTTTTCCACACACCTATGGTCCCTTGATCTTTGAAAAGGAAGCTACAACCACCCAGTGGAAAAAAGATAGCCTTCTCAATAGATGGTACGGGTTCAACTGGAGGTCATCATACAACATAATGCAAGTGGATCCATCCATATCTCCTTGTACTAAGCTCAAGTCCAAGTGGATCAAGGACATCCACATAAAAGCAAAAACACTAGAACTAATAGAAAGAAACTGGGGCAGTGTCTTAAGCACATGGGCACAGTGGGAATTTCCTGAACAGAACACAAATAACTTATGCTCTAAGACCAAGAATTGGCAAATGGGACCTCGTAAAATTGCAAAGTTTCTGTAAGGCAAAGGACACAGTCAAAAGGACAAAATGGCAACCAAATAATTGGGAAAAGATCATTTCCAACCCTATATCCGACACAGAGCTAATACCCAAGATATAAAAAGAACTCAAGAAGTCAAATTCCCCAGAGCCAAATAACCCAAATAAAAAATGGGGTACAGATCTAAACAAAGAATTTTCACCTGAGGAATATTGAATGGCTGAGAAACACCTAAAGAAATGTTCAACATCCTTAGTCACCAGGGAATTGCAAATCAAAACAACACTAGGATTTCACCTCACACCAGTCAGAATGGCTAAAATCAAAAACTCAGGAGCCAGCGAGTGCTGGAGAGGATATGGAGAAAGAGGAACACTCCTCCACTGCTGGTGGGATTGCAAGCTGGTAAAATCACTCTGGAAATCACTTTGGCAGTACCTCAGAAAACTTGGCATATTACCGCAGGACCCAGCTATACCACTCCTGGACATATGCCCAGAGGACTCTCCAACATGCAAGAAGAACACATGCTCCACTATGTTCATAACAGCCTTATTTATAATAGCCAGAAGCTGGAAAGTACCCTGATGTCCCTCAACGGAGGAATGGATACAGAAAATGTGGTATATGTACACTATGGAATACTACTCAGCTATTAAAAACAATTAATTCATGAAATTCTTAGGCAAGTAATGTCATCCTGAGTTAAGTGACCCAGTCACAAAAAACTCACACATGATATACACTCACTGATAAGCAGATATTAGTCCAGAAGCTTGGAATACCCAAGGCACAATTCACATATCAAAGTATACCCAAGAAGAAGGAAGGAGAGGTGCCTGGTCCTGGAAGGGCTCAATGTGGTAGTGTAGGGGAATACAAGGAAGGGGAGGCAGGAGTGGTTTGATTGGGGAGCAAGGGGAGGGAAGAGGGCATATGGGACTTTTGGGGAGGGGGGAACCAGTAAGAGGGAAATCATTTGAAATGTGTAAAAGAATATACATAACAAAAAAAACTTAAAAAAAAGAAGTACATAAATATCTCCCTTAAAGAAATATAGATGCTCTTCTCAGGAAATTTGCCCTGTGCCCATGTGTTCAAGGCTCTTCCACACTTTCTCCTCTATAACCTTCAGTGTATCTGGTTTTATGTGAAGGTCCTTGTTCCACTTGGAATTGAGCTTTGTACAAGCAGGTAAGAATGGGTCAATTTGCATTTTTCTATATGTTGCCCTCCAGTTGAACCATCACTATTTGTTGAAAATGCTGTCTTTTTTTCCAGTGGATGGTTTTAGCTCCTTTGTAAAAGATCAAGTGACCATAGGTATGTGGGTTCATTTCTGGCTCTTCAGTTCTATTCCATTGATTTTCCTGCCTGTTCTGTATCGATACAACACAATTTTTATCACTATTGTTATATAGTACAGTTTGAGGTCAGGGATGGTAATTCCCCCAAAAAATCTTTTATTGTGGAGAATAGTTTTAGCTATATTGGGTTTTTTGTTATTCCAAATGAATTTGAAGATTGCTCTTTCTAGCTCTATGAAAAAAATGATTTGGAATTTTGATGCAGATTGCATTGAATTGGTAGATTGCTTTGGCAATATGGCTATTTTTATTATTTTAATCCTGCCAACCTAAGAACATGGGAGATCTTTCCCTCTTCTGAGATCTTCTTAGATTTCTTTCTTCATAGGCTTGAAGATCTTGTCATGCAGATTTTCACTTGCTTGGTTAGATTCACACCATGGTATGTAATATTTGTGAATGTTGTGAAGGGTGTCTCTTCCCTAAAATCTTTCCCAGATTGTTTATCCTTTGAGTAGAGGAAAACTACCGATTTGTTTGAGTTAATTTTATATCCAGCCACCAATGACTTATGCTCTAAGAACAAGAATTGACAAGTGGAAATTCATAAAATTGCAAAGTTTCTGTAAAGAAAAGGGCACTGTCAATAGGACAAAATGGCAACCAACCAATGGAAAAGATCTTAATCAATCCTATATCAGATAGAGAGCTAATATCCAATGTATACAAAGAACTCAAGATGTTCGAATCCAGACAGTCAAATAATCCTATTAAAAATGAGGTACAAAGCTAAACAGAGAATTCTCAACTAAGGAAATGTGAATAGCTGTGAAGTACCTAAAGAAATGTTCAGCCTCCTTAGTTGTCAGGGAAATGCAAATCGAAACAACCCAGAGATTCCTCCACACACCAATCAGAATGGTAAGGATCAAAAACTCAGGGGACAGCAGATGCTGGCAACGATGTGGAGAAAGAGGAACACTCCTCCATTGTTGGTGGAATTGCAAGTGAGTAAAACCACTCTGGATATCAGTTTGGTAGTCCCTCAGAATATTAGACATAGTACTACCTGAGAACGCAGCTATAACACTCCTGGGCATATACCAAAAAGATGTTCCAACATGTAACAAGGATACATGCTCCACATTGTGGAGGAATGCCTTGTTGGGCATTAGTGGAAGGAGTGGTCCTCATTCCTATGAAGGATTGTTAGATGCCTCAGTATGGGGAAATCGATGGTGCATAGGTGGTAGTGGGTTGGGCGAGGCCCGCAAGTGTGGTAGAGGAATGCCTTGTTGGGCGTCAGTGGGAGGAGTGGTCCTCATTTCTATGAAGGATTGGTAGATGTCCCTGCATGGGGAAATCGAGGGGGCATTGGTGGTAGTGGGTTGGGCGAGGAAGCATCTTCTTGGAGGCAGGGGGTGGGAGGATGTGTTGGGAGTTTTCTGGGAGGGGGAAAACAGGAAAAGGATATAACATTTGAAATGTAAATAAAGAATATATTCAATAAAATTTAAAAAAAAGAACACACATGGCATGTACTCACAGATAAGTGGACATTACCCATGATACAACTCACAGACCACATGAAGCTCAAGAATAGGAAGACCAAAGTGTGGATGCTTGGGTAGTACTTAGAAGGGGGAACAAAATAATCAAGGGAAGTCGATGGCTGGAGGGACTTGGAAGGAAGAGAAGGGAGTGGGAATACGAGAAGAATCATGTGTGAGAAGAGAGGGAGGATATGTATGAGGGTCAGGAAATTGAACAGATGTGTGTAGCAATGAGGGGTGGTTAACTGGGGATAGCAGCCAGAATGACACAGATGCCATGAAATCAAGAGCCTCCATGGACTCCACAGGGATGACATTAGCTGAAACACCCCACCACAGGAGGGAGAAACTGTTGACACCTTATCTTAGAGGTTAGACATGCTACCCCACCCTAGGTTGAAGAATGGGTCACCCATCCATCTTCAAAATTTTAACCCGGAATTGCTACTGTCTAAAGGAAATACAGGAACAATGAGTGAAGCAGTGACTGAAGTAAATGCCATCCAGAGACTGATGATCCATCCCACATGCAGAAACCAAAGCCAGACACTATTGTGGATGCCAAGAGGTGCTTGCTGACAGGAGCCTGATACAGCTGTCTCCAGAGAGGTTGTGCAAGATCCTGACAAATATAGATGCAGATGCTTGCAGTCAACCATAGGACTGAGCACAGAGACTCCAATGGAGGAAATGGAAGAAGTGAAGGTGCTGCAGGGGGCCTTATCAGGCATCAGTGGGAGGGGATGCCCTTGGACTTTTGAAGATTTGATGCCCCAGTGAAGAGGAATGCTAAAGGAGTGAGGTGGAAGTGGGTAGATGGGTGGAGGAGCACCCACATAATAGCGGTGTAAGGGGAGACAGGATGGATGAGATAGGGGATTTGAGAGGGTAAACCGGGAAAAGGGACAACATTTGAAATGTAAATAAATAAAATATCCAATTTTATTTTATTTTATTTTATTTTTGAAGTTTGGTAAGTTTATTTATTTAATCAGATGAAGAATATTAAGTGACATTACTAAAGAGAATACTTGATGTGTGAAATAATTCCTAAAGTTTTGTGTATATAACAGTATCATTATAGTCTCCTTCAGTTATCTACTCATTTAAATAATCCAAACAGCAGAGTTGTACATTCTTTTCTTAATTTTCCAGTAGTTTGGAACCTGGGTTGAATAGTTGTCAGAATAAGAGCTTGTTTTCTTTATTTTTTTTTTCTTTCTTTTTTTTTATATTTTATTTTATTTTTTTTAATTTACATTCCAAATCATTTCCCCTTTCCCGTTTCCTCCCTCCCCGAAAGTCCCATAAGCCCCCTTCCCTCCCTCTTTTCTCCATTTAACCCCCCCTCATTTCTCTGTCCTGGCGTTCCCCTACATCCAGTCATTCCAGGACCAGGGGTCTCTCCTTCCATCTTCTTAGAAATCTATTGATATGTGAATTGTGTCTAGGGTATTCCGAGATTCTGGGTTAGTATCCCCTTATCAGTGACTGCATACCATGTGTGTTCTTTTGTGATTGGGTTACCTCACTAAGGATGATATTTTCAAGTTCTGACCATTTGCCTAGGAATTTCGTGAATTCATTGTTTTTAATTGCAGAGTAATTTTTTAAATGTCTTTAATTTCTTTATTTCTTCCTTGACCATGTTATCATTGAGTAGAACATTGTTCAGCTTCCATGTGTATGTGTGTTTTCTGTTGTTTTTGTTGGAACTTAGGACCAGCCTTAGACTGTGGTGATCTGTTAGGATGGATGGAATTATGCCAATATTCCTGTATCTGTTGAGGCCTGTTTTGTGACCAAGTATATGGTCAAATTTGGAGAAGGTTCAATGAGGGGCTGAGAAGAAGGTATATTCTTTTGTTTTAGGATGAAATGTTCTATAAATAGCTGTTAGATCCATTTGGTCCATAATTTCTGTTAGTTTCACTGTGTCTCTGTTTAGTTTCTGTTTCCTTGATTTGTCCATTGCTGAGAGTGCGGTATTCAAGTATCCTATTAATGTTGTGTGGGGTGTGATATGTGCTTTGAGCTTTAGTTAAATTTCTTTTATGAATAGTGGTGCCATTGAATTTGGATCATGGATGTTCAGAATTTATAGTGTATCTTGGTAGGTTTTTCCTTTGACCAGTGTGAAGTGTCCTTCCTTATCTTTTTTACAACTTTTGGTTAAAAGTCAACTTTTTCTGATATAAGAATGGCTATTCCTGCTTGTTTCTTAGGATCATTCACTTGGAAAATTTTTTTTCCAACCTTTGACTCTGAGGTAGTTATTGTCTTTGTCATTAAAGTGGGTTTCTTGTATGCAGTAAAATATTGGGTCCTGTTTATATATCCAGTTTGTTAGTTTATGTCATTTTATTGTGGAACTGGGTCTACTAATGTTTAGAGATGAGACATTAAGGAAAAGTGATTGCTACTTCCTGTTATTTTTTTGTTAAAGATGGAATCATGTTTGTCTGGCTATCTTCTTTTGCGTTTGTAGAAACATTTTCTTCATGCTTTTTCTAGGGTGTACTTTCCGTCTTTGTGTTTGTACTTTCCACCTATTATCCTTTGTAGAGCTGGGTTTGTGGAAAGATATTGTGTAACTTTGGTTTTGTTGTGGATTATCTTGGTTTCTCCATCTATGATAAGTGAGAGTTTTGCTGGGTATAGTAGCCCCAGATGGCATTTATGTTCTCTTAGGGTATGTATTACATCTGCCCAGGATGTCTCTGAGGGTCATACAGACCCTAAGAGAACTATGACATCATACAGGATGTCATAGTTTCTGATGAGAGGTCTGGTGTAATTCTGATAGGTCTGCCTTTATATACTACTTGACATTTTTCCCTTAGTGACTTTAGTATTCTTTCGTTGTTTAGCGCATTCAGTGCTTTGATTATTGGTGACAGAAGGAATTTCTCTTCTGGTTCAGTCTATTTGGTGTTCCGTAGGCTTCTTGTATGTTCATGGGTATCTCTTTCATTAGGTTAGGAAAGTTTTCTTCTCTAATTTTGTTGAAATTTACTGATCCTTTAAGCTGGGAATTTTCACTCTCTTCTATACCTATAATCCTTAGGTTTGGTCTTCTCATTGTGTCCTGGATTTCCTGTATGTTGTGGGTCAGAAGCTTTTTGCATTTTGCATTTTCTTTGACAGTTGTGTCCATCTCTTCTAAAGTATGTTCTACACCCAAGATTCTCTCTTCTATCTCTTGTATTCTGTTGGCAATATTTATATCTGTAATTCGTGAAAATGATAATAGTATAATATAATAAATATAATATAATGTAATATAATATAATATGATCTTTCCTATGTTTTCCATTCCCAAATTTTCTCAAATGCTTCTTCAGCATCTTATGAAATCGCTATGTGTTTTTTTTTTTCTTTGATTTTGTTTATGTAGTGGATTACATTGGTGGAGTTCTGAACTATCCCTGCATCCCTGGGATGAAGATTACTTGATTGTGGTGAATGATCATTTGGATGTGTTCTTGGATTCAGTTGGCAAGAATTGTATTGACTATTTTTGCATCAATATTCATGAGGGTAATTAGGCTGAAGTTTCTTACTTTGTTAGGTTTTGTATGATTTTGGTATTAGCATAATTGTGGCTTCATAAAATGAGTTGAGTAGTGTTCCTTATGTTTGTATTTTGTGGAATAGTTTGAAGAGTTTTGCTATTGAAGGTTTGATAGAATTCTGAGCTAAAACCATCTGATCCTGTGCTTTTTTGTTTGTTTGTTTGTTGGTTTGTTTGTTTGTTGGGAGCCGTTCAATAACTGCTACTATTTCTTTAGGAGTTATTGGACTGTTTAGATGGTCTATCAGATCCTGATTTAACTTTGAAATTTCCCATTTCATCCAGATTTTCCAGTAATGTTGACTATAGACTTTTTTAGTAGGATTTTATGATTTTTTGAATTTCCTCAGTTTCTGTCGTTATTTCCCATTTTTCATTTCTGATTTTGATAATTTGGATACTGTCTCGGTGCCCTCTGTTCAGTTCAGCTAAGGGTTTATCTATCTTATCGATTTTCTCAATGAACCAGCTCCTGGTTTTGTTGATTTTTTGTATAGTTCCTTTTGTTTCTACTTGGCTGTTTTCAGCCCTGAGTTTGATTATTTTCTGCTGCCTACTCCTCTTGTGTGTATTAGAT
The DNA here is from genome assembly GCA_036184795.1 of Tokudaia tokunoshimensis. Lineage (NCBI taxonomy): Eukaryota > Metazoa > Chordata > Mammalia > Rodentia > Muridae > Tokudaia > Tokudaia tokunoshimensis. The sequence goes on along the minus strand of BTHU01000001.1, from coordinate 62,170,679 downwards.
TCTTTTTGCTCTAGAGCTTTTATATGTGCTATTAAGGTGCTAGTGTATGCTCTCTCCAGTTTCTTTTTGGAGGTTCTCAAAGCTATGAGTTTTCTTCTTAGTACTGCTTTCATTGGGTCCAGTAAGGTATATCATTTTTATTCTTAGATTTTTCTTTTAGAAATTTGAAAATCTCCACTATTTGCAGACGATATGATAGTATACATAAGCGACCCAAAGAACTCCACCAGAGAACTCCTACAGCTGATAAACAACTTCAGCAAAGTGGCCGGATATAAAATCAACTCAAGCAAGTCAGAAGCCTTCCTATACTCAAAGGATAAGCAGGCTGAGAAAGAAGTAAGAGAAATAATACCCTTTACGATAGCCACAAACCATATTAAGTATCTTGGCGTGACGCTAACCAAACAAGTGAAAGATCTGTATGACAAGAACTTCAAGTCTCTGAAGAAAGAAATTGAAGAAGACCTCGGAAGATGGAAAAATCTGCCATGCTCATGGATTGGCAGGATTAATATAGTAAAAATGAGCATCTTACCAAAAGTAATACACAGATTCAATGCAATCCCCATCAAAATCCCAACTCAATTCTTCATAGAGTTAGAAAGAGCAATTCAAAAATTCATCTGGAATAACAGAAAACCCAGAATAGCTAAAACTATTCTCAAGAGTAAAAGAACCTCTGGGGGAATCAGTATCCCGGACCTCAAGCTGTACTACAGAGCAATAGTGTTAAAAACTGCATGGTATTGGTACAGTAACAGACATGTAGATCAATGGAACAGAATTGAAGACCCAGAAATGAATCCACACTCCTATGGTCACTTGATCTTTGACAAAGGAGCTAAAACCATCCAGTGGAAAAAAGATAGCCTTTTCAACAAATGGTGCTGGCTCAGCTGGAGGTCAACATGCAGAAGAATGCAAATTGACCCATCCTTATCTCCTTGCACTAAGCTCAATTCTAAGTGGATCAAAGATCTCCACATAAAACCAGACACACTGAAACTAATAGAAGGGAAACTAGGGAAGAACCTTGAACATATGGGCACAGGGGAGAATTTCCTGAACAGAACTCCAATAGCTTATACTCTAAGATCAAGAATAGACAAATGGGACCTCATTAAATTACAAAGTTTTTGCAAGGCAAAAGACACTGTCAAAAAGACAAAGCGGCAACCAACTAACTGGGAAATGATCTTTACCAACCTTACATCCGACAGAGGGCTAATATCCAAGATATACAAAGAACTCAAGAAGTTAAACTCCAGAGAGGCAAGTAACCCTATTAAAAAATGGGGTACAGAGCTAAACAAAGAGTTCTCACCTGAAGAATATCTAATGGCTGAGAAGCACCTAAAGAGATGTTCATCATCCTTAGTCATTAGGGAAATGCAAATCAAAACAACCCTGAGATTCCATCTCACACCAGTCAGGATGGCTAAGATCAAAAACACAGGAGACAGCAGTTGTTGGCGAGGATGTGGAGAAAGAGGAACACTCCTCCACTGCTGGTGGAATTGCAGGCTGGTACAACCACTCTGGAAAGCAGTCTGGCGGCTCCTCAGAAAACTGGGCATGACACTTCCGGAGGATCCGGCTATACCACTCCTGGGCATATACCCAGAGACTTTACCTGCATGCAATAAGGACACATGCTCCACTATATTCATAGCAGCCTTATTTATAATAGCCAGAAGCTGGAAAGAACCCAGATGTCCCTCAACGGAGGAATGGATTCAGAAGATGTGGTATATTTACACAATGGAATACTACTCTGCAATTAAAAACAATGAATTCACGAAATTCCTAGGCAAATGGTCAGAACTTGAAAATATCATCCTTAGTGAGGTAACCCAATCACAAAAGATCACACATGGTATGAAGTCACTGATAAGGGGATATTGACCCAGAATCTCAGAATACCCTAGACACAATCAGCATATCAATAGATTTCTAAAAAGATGGAAGGAGAGACCCCTGGTCCTGGAAAGACTGGATGTAGGGGAACGCCAGGACAGAGTAATGAGAGGGGGTTGAACGGAGAAAAGAGGGAGGGAAGGGGGCTTATGGGACTTTCGGGGAGGGAGGAAACGGGAAAGGGGAAGTGATTTGGAATGTAAATTAAAAAAATAAAATAAAATAAAAAAAAAAAAAGAAATTTGAAAATCAAAACAACCCAGAGATTCAAACTTACACCAATCAGAATGGTTGAGATCAAAAACTCAAGGGACAGCATATGCTGGCAAGGATATGGAAACAGAGGAACTCTCTTCCATTGCTAGTGAGATTGCAAATTGTTACCATCTATAAATCAATCTGGCAGTTCCTCAGAAAATTGGAAATTGATCTGCCTGAAGAACGAGCTATACTGCTACTGGGCTTATACCCAAAGATGCTACACCACATCACAATGATATAACACACAAACTGTAATAAATTTAACAAGCAGAAATGCCAAAGTGAGGATACTTCAATCCCACTTAGGAGAAGAAAATAATCAGAGGAGGCAGAGGAACTGAGGGACATGGGTGGCAAAAGAAGAATGTTTGGGGGAAAGAGTAACAGAAACACATATAGGTGTACAGAAAAGCTCAGTGGTCCAGGAGAATGAAAAGAAATATGCAGCCTTAGGGTATGGGAGGTGGGGGAGAGCCTCTAGAAAGTACTGGAGATCTGGGAGGTGAGAGATTCTCAGGTCTCAATGCGGTTGGCACATTGTTCAACAGTGTTGAGAGGTAACTCAAAGAGTCTACTTCCAGTACATAGACAGGGACTCAAGTGAATGAACAGAGCTACCAACCCCCAGTCAAAATTTCTGACCCAGTATTTTTCCTGTCTGAAAGCACAGAAGAGACTAAAATTGAGAAGACATTGAAGGAAAAACAATCTAATGACAGGACTAATTTGAGATCCATCTCATGGGTAGTTCTGGGGGGAACCAAGGCCTGTCATTACTACTGATGTGGTTGCAGCGAGAAGCCTACCATGACTGTCCTGTGAGAGATCCAACCAGCAGCTGAGTGAGACAGACACAGATACACTCATCCAACAGATTGAAGTTGGGTACTCCTATGGCTGAATTTGGTTAAGTATTAAAGAAGCTGAAGAGGAGAGCAACCCCATAGGAAGACGAGTAGTCTCAACTAACCTGAATCCCTCCTGCTCCTAGACACTGATCCACCAACCAAGAAGCATGCATGAGCTGTCCAAAGCTCCCTGCTCATATACAGCAGTGAACTGGCTGTTCTAGCCTTAGTGGGGAAGATGAACTTAACCATTCAGAGACTAAAGGACACACACATACATACACACACACACACACACACACACACACACACACACAGAGAGAGGGAGAGAAAGAGAGAGAGAGAGAGAGAGAGAGAGAGAGAGAGAGAGAGAGAGACAGAGACAGAGAGAGACAGAGAGAGACAGACAGAGAGTGAGACAGAGAGTGAGACAGAGAGAGAATGCTGAGTGCAGGAAGGAGCATTCTCTCTGAGCCAGGGATGGAGGAGAATAGAATGAGAAACTATGTGATGAGTGATTGGAAAAAATGACTGAATTATAAATAAATAAAATTATATAAATTTGCTAAAATATTTTGTGGGTCTTTAAGTTGGCATTATACATTTTCAATTCCTACTAATCTTATTTTGGTCTTCTTATACTGTTCCAGGTTTCCTTGATGATTTGAGCCAGGTTTTTTTAGATTTAAAATGTCTTTGACCAATGTATCCAGTTCTACTATCCTATCATCCATACCTGTGTGTTTTCCAACTCTTTTTTTCTTTTCTTTTAGTATTTTTTCATTATACTTTAATCTTTCTTTACAACCCAGTCATTATCTGCCTCCCATTCTGCCCTCTAACTGTTCCTCATTTCTTTCCTCATCCCCCTGCCTCCAAGAGGATGTTCCTCCATTCTTCATTCCATAAGACCTCTCAGCTTCCTGGGGCCTCAAGTTTCTCAAGGGTTAGATCCTTCTCTCTCTGAGTTGAGACCAGGCAGTCTTCTGCTGCATATGTGTCAGGGCCTTATATTAGCTAATATATGCTGCCTGATTGGTTGTACATTGTCTGAAAGATCTTAGGGGTCCCAGTTAGGTGAAAATGCTGGTCTTCCTATGTGGTCGCCCTGCTTATCAGCTTCTTCCAGCTTTCCTGTAATTCATCCACAGTGATTCCTGGTTTCTGTCCATTGGTTGGATGTATATGCATTTGACCTTTTCAGCTACTTGTTGGGACTTTTGGAGGGCCTCTAGACTCCTGTCTGTAAGCACATCATAACATGAAAAATACTCTCAGGACTTGGATCCTCCTCTTGAGCTGTATCCCAATTTGGACCAGCAACTATACCTCCTTTCCCTGAATCACTTCTCCGTTTTTGTCCCTGTATTTTTTTTTTTTTTTAGACTGGAACAATTCTGGATCAGTTTTTGACTGTGGGATGGCAAACCCTTCCCTCTATTTGATTCCATGTCTTTCTAATTGAAATGGAATATAAAAGTTCCCTCTCTCCACTCTTAGGGATTGGTCCCTCCATTTGAGTCCTGGGCAGCTCTTACCACCAAGGTCTTGGGTGTATTCTGCTGTGTTCCCCCACCTCCTACCTCCTCAGATTACCTGTTTCCATTCTTTCTCCTGGCCTCCAGGGCTTTCACTCCTGTTCTCCTGGCCCCCAATCTTTCCCTCTTCCCCTCCCTGACCTATCTCCCAGCCAAGTCTCCCCATCCCTCTGCCTCTAAGGATCGCTTTCTTCTCTCCCTCAAGTGAGATCAAGGCATCCTCACTTGGGTCCTTCAGCTTGTAAACCTCCTTGAGTTCTGAGGAAGGTATTCAGGGTATCCTGTAATTTTTGGGCTAATATCCACTTATTAGTGAGTACATATCATGTATGTCTCTTGGGTCTAGGTTACCTCAATCAGGATGATATTTTAGTTCCATCCATTCGCATAGAAAACTCATGATATTCTCATTTGTAATAGCTGAGTAGTAATACACTGTGTAAATGAACCACATTTTCTGTATCCAATTTTCCATTGTGGGACATCTGGATTGTTTCCAACTTCTGTCTATCATAATTAAGGACAGTATGAATATAGTGGAATATGACTCCCTTTGCCATGGTGGGGCATCTTTTGGATGCATGCTTAAGAGTGATATAGTTGGGTTTTTAGGTAGATCTATTTGCAGTTTTCTGAGGAACCTCTAGATTGATTTCCAGAGTTGTTTTCCCCTTTTGCAATCCCAACATCCATGGAGAAGTGTTCATTTTCTTTACATCCTGACCAACATGTGCTACCGCTTGAGGTTTTTTTAATAATTCTGATCATTGTAAGATGGAATCTTAGGGTCATTTTGATTTGCATTTTTCTGATGACTAAGAACTGTGAACCTTTCTGTAAGAGCTTCTCAGTCATTTGAGATTCTTCTGTTGTGATGTCTGTTTATCTCTAAACCTGGTTAAAAAAACAAAAACAAAAACCTATGCAGCCCCTTTTCAGGCTACATCAGTTTTCTATGTGTCCATACGAGCTTTGCTCATACAGATTTTGAGGGATTTGTTTTCTTGGTGTCCTCCATTCCATCTGACTCTTATATTGCTTTAACCTCCTCTTTCTCCTAGTTATCTTAGCCCTGGATAGAGGGATTATAAGGAAATATTTAATTTAAGGCTGGGTGTTCCAGGGTCTCTTGCTCTCTGTGAAACATTTGGCCATTAGTCTCCAGATATTTCTTATTCTACAGAATGAAGGTTTCCTGATGATGACTGAGCATAGCACTAAGCTATGAGTATAGCAGACTAGCAATTAGAGTCATTTTTCACTACATTTTTTTTCCTTTTTGAAATCAGTATTAATTGGTTTTACCTTGTGTCCCTGGGCTATATAGATTCAGGTACTTAATCACTTAAGTTATGTTAAGTATGACGTAAAACTTGTTGAGTGATCCTTATATCAGGTAAGTTACTATTCAGTGTTCCCAACCCCAACAATTTTGTAACTATTGCCCTCACATATGTTCCAGGTAGTGCCATCATTATAGGTAAATGTTTGTGATTGGTTTATTGTATCTGCATTTCTTTGGATAGTGTGCAAAGTACATCTTATAACATGGATGCAAAAATGTAGGGGTAAAGCCTCTACGTAGGAAAAAAGCCAAAATTTCCATTTTCAATGAGTTGTGTAAGTGTTCCCTTCAGCAATGGAATATTTGAAGTCAGTTTGTAGAGGACATCACATATACTTGAAAATGAACCCAGTAGTTGATGCTTTAATAACAAAAGATATCCAGTTGTAACTCTGTCTCTCCCATAATTTGGAGATTAGGTTTTGATTACCTTAATATATTTTAGTAAGATTATTCTGTATTAGGTTTTCACACTACCACTAAATATTCCTTAATTTTAGCTATTTCTTTCTATATTCACTTCTTTTTTTAATTTTTAATTGATATCCTATTATTATCATTTTTTCATTTTCTAAGTTTTTTTATTTACATTCCAAATCATTTCCCCATTCCCCTTTCCTCCCTCCTCGAAAGTCCCATAAGCCCCCTTCCCTCCCTCTTTTCTCCATTAAACCCCCTCTCGTTTCTCTGTCCTGGTGTTCCCCTACATCTGGTCTTTCCAGGACCAGGGCTCTCTCCTTCCATCTTCTTAGAAATCTATTGATATGCGAATTGTGTCTAGAGTATTCCAAGATTCTGGGTTAATATCCCCTTATCAGTGACTGCATACCATGTGTGTTCTTTTGTGATTGGGTTACCTCACTAAGGATGATATTTTCAAGCTCTGACCATTTGTCTAGGAATTTCGTGAATTCATTGTTTTTAATTGCAGAGTAGTATTCCATTGTGTAGATATACCACATCTTCTGAATCCATTCCTCTGTTGAGGGACATCTGGGTTCTTTCCAGCTTCTGACTATTATAAATAAGGCTGCTATGAACATAGTGGAGCATGTGTCCTTATTGCATGCAGGTAAAGTCTCTGGGTATATGCCCAGGAGTGGTATAGCCAGATTCTCCGGGAGTGTCATGCCCAGTTTTCTGAGGAACCGCCAGACTGCTTTCCAGAGTGGTAGTACCAGCTTGCAATTCCACTGGCAGTGGAGGAGTGTTCCTCTATCTCCACATCCTCGCCAACAACAGCTGTCTCCTGTGTTGTTGAATTTAGCCATTCTGACTGGTGTGAGATGGAATCTCAGGGTTGTTTTGATTTGCATTTCCCTAATGACTAAGGGTGATGAACATCTCTTTAGGTGCTTCTCAGCCATTAGATATTCTTCAGGTGAGAACTCTTTGTTTAGCTCTGTACCCCATTTTTTAATAGGGTTACTTGCCTCTCGGGAGTTTAACTTCTTGAGTTCTTTGTCTATATTGCATATTAGCCCTCTGTCGGATGTAGGGTTGATAAAGATCATTTCCCAGTTAGTTGGTTGCTGCTTTGTCTTTTTGACAGTGTCTTTTGCCTTGCAAAAACTTTGTAATTAATTGAGGTCCCATTTGTCTATTCTGATCTTAGAGCATAAGCTATTGGAGTTCTCTTCAGGAAATTCTCCCCTGTGCCCATATGTTCAAGGTTCTTCCCTAGTTTACTTTCTATTAGTTTCAGTGTGTCTGGTTTTATGTGGAGATCCTTGATCCACTTGGAATTGAGCTTAGTGCAAGGAGATAAGAATGGGTAGATTTGCGTTCTTCTGCATGTTGACCTCCAGTTGAGCCAGCACCATTTGTTGAAAAGGCTATCTTTTTTCCACTGGATTGTTTTAGCTCCTTTGTCAAAGATCAAGTGACCATAGGAGGGTGAATTCATTTCTGGGTCTTCAATTCTGTTCCATTGATCTAAATGCCTGTCACTGTACCAATAACATGCGGTTTTTAACACTTTTGTTCTGTAGTACAGATTGAGGTCCTGGATACTGATTTTCCCCAGAGTTTCTTTTACTCTTGAGAATAGTTTTAGCTATTCTGGGTTTTCTGTTATTCCAGATGAATTTTTGAATTGCTATTTCTAACTCTATGAAGAGTTGATTTGGGAATTTGAAGGGGATTGCATTGAATCTGTGTATTACTTTTGATAAGATGGTCATTTTTACTATATTAATCCTGCCAATCCATGAGCATGGCAGATTTTTCCTTCTTCTGAGGTCTTCTTCAATTTCTTTCTTCAGAGACTTGAAGTTCTTGTCATACAGCTCTTTCACATGTTTGGTTAGAGTCACGCCAAGATACTTTATATGGTTTGTGTCTATCGTGAAGGGTATCATTTCTCTTACTTCTTTCTCAGCCTGCTTATCCTTTGAGTATAAGAAGGCTACTGACGAGTTCCGCGGTGGGACCTTCTGCCTGGTGGAGGGACCCTGCGCAGGGAGGGAGCCCGCCAGCTTCCCTTCCGCGACCTCTGTTCCCGCGGACTGCGCTGGAGAGACCGGTACCCAGGCTCTCCCCCCGATATAACATCACTTGGGACACGGCCTGTTGGGGCTTCCGTCTGTGCCCGAGGGCGGGTTGGCGCTGTGGTCGTCTGGGTGCCAGATCGGCGGGCCATCGTGACCACAGGGTGAGCGGCGCCACGGAGACTGCCCTCCGCCATCTTTGCTCCAGTGACCAGGTAGTTGGGACCGCCAGGCTCAGAGACAGACAGGCATAATATCGCTTCGGTTTCAGGCAGCTTGTGTGTAACCTGCTCCCAGGTGCTGGGCTGATCTGCAGTAACCAGCGCGCCAGTTCCGTGGTGGGACCTTCTGCCTGGTGGAGGGACCCCGCGCAGGGAGGGAGCCTGCCAGCTTCCCTTCCGCGACCTCTGTTCCCGCGGACTGCGCTGGAGAGACCGGTACCCAGGCTCTCCCCCCAATATAACATCACTTGGGACACGGCCTGTTGGGGCTTCCTTCTGTGCCCGAGGGCGGGTTGGCGCTGTGGTCGTCTGGGTGCCAGATCGGCGGGCCATCGTGACCACAGGGTGAGCAGCGCCACGGAGAGTGCCCTCCGCCATCTTTGCTCCAGTGACCAGGTAGTTGGGACCACCAGGCTCAGAGACAGACAGGCATAATATCGCTTCGGGTTCAGGCAGCTTGTGTGTAACCTGCTCCCAGGTGCTGGGCTGATCTGCAGTGACCAGCGCGCCAGATCTGCTGTGGGACTTCTGCCTGGCAGAGGGACGCCCCCTCCCCCCCCAGGAGAGATCACACACCCCTGCACAGGGCAGGAGCCTGCCAGCCTCCCTTTGGCGACCTCTGCTCCAGGAATCCACTAGGCTGAGCCTTTAGAAGTGCAAGGCCTCCCCAATATAAGATCACTTGGGGCAAAGCACATTAGGGCTCCAAAGTCACTCAGGAGCAGGCAGGCCCCAGAAATCGGTGCCAGGGGAATCCTGGTAATCCAGGGGGGGCAGAAATAGCTTTGCAGGCTCACAGGAGGTCCAACCAACAGCCAGTGGCAGCAGGACCAACTAACACCAGAGGTATCCAGATGGCAAAAGGCAAACGTAGGAATGTTACTAACAGTAATCAAAGTAATGTGGGACCATCCGAACCCAACTCTCCAACAGCAGCAAGTCCTGGATACCCCACCACACCCGAAAGACAAGATCTGGATTTAAAATCACTTCTCATGATGCTATTAGAGGATCACAAGAAGGACACAAATAAATCTCATAAAGAGTTACAGGAGACCATGAATCAACGGTTAGAAGCCCTTACAAAGGAAACACAAAAATCGCTTAGAGAAATGCGGGAGAACATGGATCAAAAGATGGAGGCACACAAGGAGACAACACAAAAATCGCTTAACGAGATGAATCAACGGGTAGATGCACTCACAAAGGAATCACAAAATTTGCATAAAGAAATGCAGAAGAATATGGGTCAACAGACGGATGCCCATAAGGAGGCAACACAAAAATTGCTTAAAGAAATGAATCAACGGTTAGATGCCCTTACAAAGGAAACACGAGAACTGCTTAAAGAAATGCAGGAGACGATGGATCAACAGATGGAATCCCATGAGGAGGAAACACAAAAATCGCTCAGAGAAATGCAGGAGAACGTGGGTCATCAGGAAGAAATCCTGAAAGAGGTAATGCAAAAATACCTTAAAGAAATACAGGAAAATACAAACAAACAAGTGAAGGATCTCAGCAAATCCATCCAGGAACTAAAAAAGGAAGTAGAAACAACTAAGAAATCACAAAGGGAGACAACTTTGGAGATAGAAAACCTTGGGAAGAAATCAGGAGTCATAGATGCAAACATCAACAATAGAATACAAGAGATGGAAGAAAGAATCTCAGGTGCTGAAGATTCCATAGAAAGCATCGACTCAACAGTCAAAGAAAATGCAAATGCAAAAAACGCGTAACCCAAAACATCCAGGAAATCCAGGACACAATGAGAAGACCAAACCTAAGGATTATAGGTATAGATGAGAGTGAAGATTTGCAATTTAAAGGGCCAGTAAACATCTTCAACAAAATTATGGAGGAAAACTTCCCTAACTTAAAGAGAGAGATGCCGATGAACATACAAGAAGCCTACAGAACTCCAAACAGACTGGACCAGAACAGAAATACCTCTCGTCACATAATAATCAAAACACCGAATGTTCTAAACAAAGAAAGAATACTAAATGCAGTAAGAGAAAAGGGCCAAGTAACATACAAAGGAAGACCTATCCGAATCACATCAGACTTCTCACCAGAGACTATGAAAGCCAGAAGATCCTGGGCAGATCTCATGCAGACACTAAGACAGCACAAATGCCAGCCTAGACTACTATACCCAGCAAAACTCTCAATCACCATAGATGGAGAGACCAAGATATTCCATGATAAAACCAAATTTTCACAATATCTTTCCACAAATCCAGCCCTGCAACGGATAATAGGTGGAAACCTCCAATACAGGGAGAGAAACAACACCCTGGAAAAAATGAGATAATAACCTTCTTGAATCAAACCCAAAAGTAGATAACCACTCAAACATAAAGATAGCGTCAAGAATGGCAGATGGCAATAATCACTATGCCTTAATCTCTCTTAATATCAATGGTCTCAATTCCCCAATTAAAAGACATAGACTAGCAGACTGGATACGTAAACAGGACCCAGCTTTTTGCTGCATGCAGGAAACGCACCTCAGTGTCAAAGACAAACACTACCTCAGAGTAAAAGGCTGGAAAACAATTTTACAAGCAAATGGCCCCAAGAAACGAGGTGGAGTAGCCATCCTAATATCGGATAAAATTGATTTTCAACCCAAAGTCATCAAAAAAGACACAGAAGGACACTACATACTGATCAAGGGAAAAATCCACCATCAAGAACTCTCAATCCTGAATATCTATGCTCCAAATGCAAGGGCACCCTCATTCGTAAAAGAAACTTTACTAAAACTCAAAGCACACATCGCACCGCACACAATAATAGTGGGTGACTTCAACACCCCGCTCTCTGAAATGGATCGTTCAGGAAAGCAGAAACTAAACAGGGACACAGTGAATCTAATTGAAGCCTTGGACCAAATGGAACTAACTGATATATATAGAACATTTCATCCTAGAGCTAAAGAATACACCTTCTTCTCAGCTCCTCATGGTACCTTCTCCAAAATTGACCATATAATTGGTCACAAATCAGACCTCAACAGATACAAGAAGATAGAAATAATCCCATGCCTCCTATCAGATCACTATGGAATAAGGGTGGTCTTCAATGGCAACAAAAACAAAAGAAAACCCACGTACACATGGAGGCTGAACAATGCTCTACTCAATGATAACTTGGTCAAGGTGGAAATAAAGAAAGAAATCAAAGACTTTTTGAAAGTTAATGAAAATGAAGGCACAACATACCCTAACTTATGGGACACAATGAAAGCAGTGCTAAGAGGAAAATTCATAGCCCTGAGTGCCGCCAAAAAGAAACGGGAGACAGCATACACTAACAGCTTAATGGCACACCTGAAAGCCCTGGAACAAAAAGAAGCAAATACACCAAAGAGGAGTAGAAGGCAGGAAATCATCAAACTCAGGGCTGAAATCAATCAAGTAGAAACAAATAAAACCATACAAAGAATCAACAAAACGAGGAGTTGGTTCTTTGAGAAAATCAACAAGATAGATAAGCCCTTAGCCAGACTAACCAGAGGGCACAGAGATAGTATCCAAATTAATAAAATCAGAAACGAAAAGGGAGAGATAACAACAGAAACTGAGGAAATTCAAAAAATCATCAGATCCTACTACAAAAACCTGTATTCAACACAACTAGAAAATCTTGAGGAAATGGACAATTTCCTTGACAGATACCAAGTACCAAAATTAAATCAGGATCAAATAGACCATCTAAACCGTCCTATAACCCCTGAAGAAATAGAAGTTGTCATTGGAAGTCTTCCAACCAAAAAAAGCACAGGTCCAGATGGTTTTAGTGCAGAATTCTATCAGACCTTCAAAGAAGACCTAACACCAATACTCTTCAAACTATTCCACAAAATAGAAACAGAAGGAACACTACCCAACTCGTTCTATGAAGCCACAATTACACTAATACCAAAAGCACACAAAGATGCGACAAAGAAAGAGAATCTCAGGCCAATCTCTCTTATGAATATCGATGCAAAAATACTCAATAAAATTCTTGCCAACCGAATCCAAGAACACATCAAAACGATCATTCACCACGATCAAGTAGGCTTCATCCCAGGGATGCAGGGATGGTTCAATATAAGGAAATCCATCAATGTAATCCACTACATAAACAATCTCAAAGAAAAAAACCACATGGTCATCTCATTAGATGCTGAGAAAGCATTTGACAAAATTCAGCATCCTTTCATGCTAAAGGTCTTGGAAAGATCAGGAATTCAAGGCCCATATCTAAACATAGTAAAAGCAATTTACAGCAAACCAGTAGCCAGCATCAATCTAAACGGAGAGAAACTTGAAGCAATCCCTCTAAAATCAGGGACTAGACAAGGCTGCCCTCTCTCTCCATATCTTTTCAATATAGTACTTGAAGTTCTAGCTAGAGCAATTAGACAAGAAAAAGAGGTCAAAGGGATACAAATTGGAAAGGAAGAAGTCAAACTATCACTATTTGCAGACGATATGATAGTATATAAGCGACCCAAAGAACTCCACCAGAGAACTCCTACAGCTGATAAACGACTTCAGCAAAGTGGCCGGATATAAAATCAACTCAAGCAAGTCAGAAGCCTTCCTATACTCAAAGGATAAGCAGGCTGAGAAAGAAGTAAGAGAAATAATACCCTTTACGATAGCCACAAACCATATTAAGTATCTTGGCGTGACGCTAACCAAACAAGTGAAAGATCTGTATGACAAGAACTTCAAGTCTCTGAAGAAAGAAATTGAAGAAGACCTCGGAAGATGGAAAAATCTGCCATGCTCATGGATTGGCAGGATTAATATAGTAAAAATGAGCATCTTACCAAAAGTAATACACAGATTCAATGCAATCCCCATCAAAATCCCAACTCAATTCTTCATAGAGTTAGAAAGAGCAATTCAAAAATTCATCTGGAATAACAGAAAACCCAGAATAGCTAAAACTATTCTCAAGAGTAAAAGAACCTCTGGGGGAATCAGTATCCCGGACCTCAAGCTGTACTACAGAGCAATAGTGTTAAAAACTGCATGGTATTGGTACAGTAACAGACATGTAGATCAATGGAACAGAATTGAAGACCCAGAAATGAATCCACACTCCTATGGTCACTTGATCTTTGACAAAGGAGCTAAAACCATCCAGTGGAAAAAAGATAGCCTTTTCAACAAATGGTGCTGGCTCAGCTGGAGGTCAACATGCAGAAGAATGCAAATTGACCCATCCTTATCTCCTTGCACTAAGCTCAATTCTAAGTGGATCAAAGATCTCCACATAAAACCAGACACACTGAAACTAATAGAAGGGAAACTAGGGAAGAACCTTGAACATATGGGCACAGGGGAGAATTTCCTGAACAGAACTCCAATAGCTTATACTCTAAGATCAAGAATAGACAAATGGGACCTCATTAAATTACAAAGTTTTTGCAAGGCAAAAGACACCGTCAAAAAGACAAAGCGGCAACCAACTAACTGGGAAATGATCTTTACCAACCTTACATCCGACAGAGGGCTAATATCCAAGATATACAAAGAACTCAAGAAGTTAAACTCCAGAGAGGCAAGTAACCCTATTAAAAAATGGGGTACAGAGCTACACAAAGAGTTCTCACCTGAAGAATATCTAATGGCTGAGAAGCACCTAAAGAGATGTTCATCACCCTTAGTCATTAGGGAAATGCAAATCAAAACAACCCTGAGATTCCATCTCACACCAGTCAGGATGGCTAAGATCAAAAACACAGGAGACAGCAGTTGTTGGCGAGGATGTGGAGAAAGAGGAACACTCCTCCACTGCTGGTGGAATTGCAGGCTGGTACAACCACTCTGGAAAGCAGTCTGGCGGCTCCTCAGAAAACTGGGCATGACACTTCCGGAGGATCCGGCTATACCACTCCTGGGCATATACCCAGAGACTTTACCTGCATGCAATAAGGACACATGCTCCACTATATTCATAGCAGCCTTATTTATAATAGCCAGAAGCTGGAAAGAACCCAGATGTCCCTCAACGGAGGAATGGATTCAGAAGATGTGGTATATTTACACAATGGAATACTACTCTGCAATTAAAAACAATGAATTCACGAAATTCCTAGGCAAATGGTCAGAACTTGAAAATATCATCCTTAGTGAGGTAACCCAATCACAAAAGATCACACATGGTATGAAGTCACTGATAAGGGGATATTGACCCAGAATCTCAGAATACCCTAGACACAATCAGCATATCAATAGATTTCTAAAAAGATGGAAGGAGAGACCCCTGGTCCTGGAAAGACGGGATGTAGGGGAACGCCAGGACAGAGTAATGAGAGGGGGTTGAACGGAGAAAAGAGGGAGGGAAGGGGGCTTATGGGACTTTCGGGGAGGGAGGAAACGGGAAAGGGGAAGTGATTTGGAATGTAAATTAAAAAAATAAAATTAAATTAAATTAAAAAAAAAAAAAAAAAGAAGGCTACTGACTTGCCTGAGTTGATTTTATATCTGGCCACTTTGCTGAAGTTGTTTATCAGCTGTAGGATTTCTCTGGTGGAGTTTTTTGGGTCGCTTAATTATAATATCACATCGTCTGCAAATAGTGATAGTTTGACTTCTTCCTTTCCAATTTGAATCCCTTTGACTTCTTTTTGTTGTCTAATTGCTCTAGCTAGAACTTCAAGTCCTATATTTAAAAGATATGGAGCGAGAGGGCAGCCTTGTCTAGTCCGTGATTTTAGTCGGATTGCTCCAAATTTCTCTCCATTTAGGTTGATGCTGGCTACTGGTTTGCTCTAAATTGCTTTTATTATGTTTAAATATGGGCCTCGAATTCCTGATCTTTCCAAGACCTTTAGCATGAAAGGATGCTGAATTTTGTCAAATGCTTTCTCAGCATCTAATGAGATGACCATGTGGTTTTTTTCTTTGAGATTGTTTATGTAGTGGATTACATTGATGGATTTCCTTATATTTAACCATCCCTGCATCCCTGGGATGAAGCCTACTTGATCGTAGTGAATGATCGTTTTGATGTGTTCTTGTATTCGGTTGGCAAGAATTTTATTGAGTATTTTTGCATCGATATTCATAAGAGAGATTGGCCTGAGATTCTCTTTCTTTGTCGGATCTTTGTGTGCTTTTGGTGTTAGTGTAATTGTGGCTTCATAGAACGAGTTGGGTAGTGTTCCTTCTGTTTCTATTTTGTGGAACAGTTTGAAGAGTATTGGTGTTAGGTCTTCTTTGAAGGTCTGATAGAATTCTGCACTAAAACCATCTGGACCTGTGCTTTTTTTGTTTGGAAGACTTCCAATGACAACTTCTATTTCTTCAGGGGTTATAGGACAGTTTAGATGGTCTATTTGATCCTGATTTAATTTTGGTATTTGGTATCTGTCAAGGAAATTGTCCATTTCCTCGAGATTTTCTAGTTGTGTTGAATACAGGTTTTTGTAGTAGGATCTGATGATTTTTTGAATTTCCTCAGTTTGTGTTGTTATCTCTCCCTTTTCGTTTCTGATTTTATTAATTTGGATACTATCTCTGTGCCCTGTGGTTAGTCTGGCTAAGGGCTTATCTATCTTGTTGATTTTCTCAAAGAACCAACTCCTCGCTTTGTTGATTCTTTGTATGGTTTTATTTGTTTCTACTTCATTGATTTCAGCCCTGAGTTTGATGATTTCCTGCCTTCTACTCCTCTTGGGTGTATTTGCTTCTTTTTGTTCCAGGGCTTTCAGGTGTGCCATTAAGCTGTTAGTGTATGCTGTCTCCCGTTTCTTTTTGGCAGCACTCAAGGCTATGATTTTTCCTCTTAGCACTGCTTTCATTGTGTCCCATAAATTAGGGTACGTTGTGCCTTCATTTTCATCAACTTTCAAAAAGTCTTTGATTTCTTTCTTTATTTCCACCTTGACCAAGTTATCATTGAGTAGAGCATTGTTCAGCCTCCATGTGTACATGGGTTTTCTTTTGTTTTTGTTGCCATTGAAGACCACCCTTATTCCATAGTGATCAGATAGGAGGCATGGGATTAGTTCTATCTTCTTATATCTGTTGAGGTCTGATTTGTGACCAATTATATGGTCTATTTTTGAGAAGGTACCATGAGGTGCTGAGAAGAACGTGTATTCTTTAGCTCTAGGATGAAATGTTATATATATATATATATATTTATACATATTTATTTATATGTATATATATACATATATATATATATATCTGTTAGCTCCATTTGGATCAAGGCTTCAATTAGATTCACTGTGTCCCTGTTTAGTTTCTGCTTTCCTGAACGATCCATTTCAGAGAGCTTGGTGTTGAAGTCACACACTATTATTGTGTGAGGTGCGATGTGTGCTTTGAGCTTTAGTAAAGTTTCTTTTACGAATGAGAGTGCCCTTGCATTTGGACCATAGATATTCAGAATTGAGAGTTCATGTTGGTTGATTTTTCCCTTGATCAGTATGTAGTGTCCTTCTGTGTCTTTTTTGATGACTGTAGGTTGAAAATCAATTTTATCTGATATTAGGATGGCCACTCCGGCTCGTTTCTTGGGGCCATTTGCTTGTAAAATTGTTTTCCAGCCTTTTACTCTGAGGTAGTGTTTGTCTTTGACAGTGAGGTGCGTTTCCTGCATGCAGCAAAATGCTGGGTCCTTTTTAAGTATCCAGTCTGCTAGTCTATGTCTTTTAATTGGGGAATTGAGACCATTGATATTAAGAGAGATTAAGGCATAGTGATTATTGCCACCTGCCATTCTTTACGCTATCTTTATGTTTGAGTGGTTATCTACTTTTGGGTTTGAATCAAGAAGGTTATTATCTCATTTTTTCCAGGGTGTTGTTTCTCTCCCTGTATTGGAGGTTTCCACCTATTATCCGTTGCAGGGCTGGATTTGTGGAAAGATATTGTGAAAATTTGGTTTTATCATGGAATATCTTGGTCTCTCCATCTATGGTGATTGAGAGTTTTGCTGGGTATATTAGTCTAGGCTGGCAATTGTGCTCTCTTAGTGTCTGCATGAGATCTGCCCAGAATCTTCTGGCTTTCATAGTCTCTGGTGAGAAGTCTGATGTGATTCGGATAGGTCTTCCTTTGTATGTTACTTGGCCCTTTTCTCTTACTGCTTTTAATATTCTTTCTTTGTTTAGAACATTTGGTGTTTTGGTTATTATGTGACGGGAGTTATTTCTGTTCTGGTCCAGTCTGTTTGGAGTTCTGTAGGCTTCTTGTACGTTCATTGGCATCTCTCTCTTTAGGTTAGGGAAGTTTTCCTCCATAATTTTGTTGAAGATGTTTACTGGCCCTTTAAGTTGCAAATCTTCACTCTCATCTATACCTATAATCCTTAGGTTTGGTCTTCTCATTGTGTCCTGAATTTCCTGGATGTTTTGGGTTACACGTTTTTTGCATTTTGCATTTTCTTTGACTGTTGAGTTGATGCTTTCTTTGGAATCTTCAGCACCTGAGATTCTTTCTTCCATCTCTTCTATTCTATTGTTGAATTTTGCATTTATGACTCCTAATTTCTTCCCAAGGTTTTCTATCTCCAAAGTTGTCTCCCTTTGTGATTTCTTAGTTGTTTCTACTTCCTTTTTTGATTCCTGGATGGATTTGCTGAGATCCTTCACTTTTTTGTTTGTATTTTCCTGTATTTCTTTAAGGTATTTTTGCATTACCTCTTTCAGGATATCTGCCTTTTGACCCACGTTCTCCTGCATTTCTCTGAGGGATTTTTGTGTTTCCTCCTCATGGGATTCCATCTGTTGATCCATCGTCTCCTACATTTCTTTAAGCAGTTCTCGTGTTTCCTTTGTAAGGGCATCTATCCATTGATTCATTTCTTTAAGCAAATTTTGTTTTGCCTCCTTATGGGCATCTGTCTGTTGACCCATATTCTTCTGCATTTCTTTATGCAATTTTTGTGATTCCTTTGTGAGTGCATCTACCCCTTGATTCATCTCGTTAAGAGATTTTTGTGTTGTCTCCTTGTGTGCCTCCATCTTTTGATCCATATTCTCTTGCATTTCTGTAAGCGATTTTTGAGTTTCCTTTGTAAGGGCTTCTAACCATTGATTCATGGTCTCCTGTAATTCTTTATTAGATTTATTTGTGTCCTTCTTGTGATCCTCTAATAGCATCATGAGAAGTGATTTTAAATCCAGATCTTGTCTTTTGGGGGCGGTGGGCTATCCAGGACTTGCTGCTGTTGGAGAGTTGGGTTCGGATGGTTCCGTATTACTTTGATTTCTGTTAGTAACGTTCCTACCTTTGCCTTTTGCCATCTGGTTACCTCTGATGTTAGTTGGTCCTGCTGTCACTGGCTGTTGGTTGGACCTCCTGTGAGCCTGCAAAGCTATTTCTGCCCCCCCTGGATTACCAGGATTCCCCTGGCACAAATTTCTGGGGCCTGTCCTGCTCCTGAGTGACTTTGGAGCCCTGATGTGCCTTGCCCCAAATGATGTTATATTGGGGAGTCCTTGCACATCCAAAGGCTCAGTGTAGTAGATTCCTGGAGCAGAGTTCGCCAAAGGGAGGCTGGTAGGCTCCTGCCTTCTGCAGGGGTGTTTGATCTCTCCTAGAGTGGCGGGGGGAGGGGGCATCCCTCTGGCAGGCAGAAGTCCCACAGCAGAGCTGGCACGCTGGTTACTGCAGATCTGCCCAGCTCTTGGGAGCCGCATACACACAAGCTGCCCGAGACCCAAATGATATTATGCCTGTCTGTCTCAGAGTCTGGCAGTCCCAACTTCCCGGCCACTGGAGCAAAGATGGTGGAGTACACTCTGCACTCTCTCCATGGTGCTGGTCACCCTGCAGAGGCGATGGCCTGCAGATCTGGCACCCAGACGACCACAGCACTGTCCTGTTCTTGGGAGCAGGCGGAAGCCCCAACAGGCCGTGTCCCAAGCGATGTTATATTGTGGAGAACCTGGGTACCTGTCTCTCCAGTGCAGTCTACTGGAACAGAGGTCGCGGAAGGGAAGCTGGTAGGCTCCCGCCCAGTGCGGGAGTCCCTCTGCCAGGCAGAAGTCCCACAGCAAAGCTGGCGAGCTGGTTACTGCAGATCTGCCCAGCTCTTGGGAGCCGCATACAGACAAGCCGCCCGAGACCCAAGTGATATTATGCCTGTCTGTCTCAGAGCCTGGCAGTCCCAACTTCCCGGCCACTTCTAATACCTCCTATGCCTCACCTTCCTTAGTTTTGTGTTTTCAATAGATTTTTTGCATATTTTTGTTTCTAAACCAAGAAAATAATTTAATAATGAGTTATCTTCTTGCTATATTCTATGCAATTCCATTATATATTCAAAGTAAACATTAGCACAAACATTAAACATTAACCACTTATTTATTTTCTCAAATAGTTACACTGCATGCTGTCATAATTGAAAATGCTGTTTATAGAAGGAAATGAAATGTATCCTGATCATAACCAATCCACTACCATAACAATTCCATATCTGCTGTACTTCACTATTAACTCAAGAGTCAATCATTCTTTTTGAAACACACTAAATCCAATGTGTCATATGCTTTGGGGAGTAGCAACTACACTATACTATTTTTACCCAATTAAAGAGTGACAGACTATCTGACACTCTTGCTCTTCCTATCTATCAATTACCAGTACTGTTATTGTCTATTTCAATAAGGCAATATTTTCTTTTTTTTTATTTTTTTAAAAGATCTTTTTTTTATTTTATTTTTTAATTTACATTCCAAATTATTTCCCCTTTCCCGTTTCCTCCCTCCTCAAAAGTCCCATAAGCCCCCTTCTCCCCCCTCTTTTCCCCATTCAACACCCTCTCACGTATCTGTCCTGGCATTCCCATACATCCAGTCTCTCCATTACCAGGGGTCTCTCCTTCTATCTTCTTGAAAATCTACGGATATGCCAATTGTGTCTAGGGTATTCTGAGATTCTGGGTTAATATCCCCTTATCAGTGACTGCATACCATGTGTGTTCTTTTGTGATTGGGTTATCTCTCTAAGTATGATATTTTCAAGTTCTGTCCATTTGCCTAGGAATTTCGTGAGTTCATTGTTTTTAATTGCAGAGTAGTATTCCATAGTGTAAATATGCCATGTCTTCTCAATCCAATCCTCCGCTGAGACATATCTGGGTTCGTTCCAGCTTCTGGATATTATAAATAAGGCTGCTATGAACATGTGTCCTTATTGCGTGTAGGGGAAGCCTCTGGGTATATGCCCAGGAGTGGTATAGCAGGATCCTCTGGGAGTGTCATGCCCAGTTTTCTGAGGAACCACCAGACAGCTTTCCAGAGTGGTTGTATCAGCTTGCAATCCCACCAGCAGTGGAGGAGTGTTCCTATTTCTCCACATCCTTGCCAACAACAGCTGTCTCCTGTGCTTTTGATCTTAGCCATTCTGACTGGTGTGAGATGGAATCTCAGGGTTGTTTTGATTTGCATTTCCCTAATGACTAAGGATGATGAACATCTCTTTAGGTGCTTCTCAGTCATTAGATATTCTTCAGGTGAGAACTCTTTGTATAGCTCTGTACCCCATTTTTTAATAGGATTACTTGGCCTTCTGGAGTCTAACTTCTTGAGTTCTTTGTATATATTGGATATCAGCCCTATGTCAGATGTAGGGTTGGTAAAGATCATTTCCCAGTTGTTTGCCGCTTTGTCTTTTTGACTGTGTCTTTTGCCTTACACAAACTTTGTAATTTAATGAGGTCCCATTTGTCAATTCTTGATCTTAGAGCATAAGCTATTGGAGTTCTGTTCAGGAAATTTTCCCCTGTTCCCATATGTTCAAGGTTCTTCCCTAGTTTCCTTTCTATTCGTTTCAGTGTGTCTGGTTTTATGTGGAGGTCCTTGATCCACTTGGAATTGAGCTTAGTGCAAGGAAATAAGAATGGTTCAATTTGTATTCTTCTTCTGGACCTCCAGTTGAACAAGCACCATTTGTTGAAAAGGCTTTCTTTTTTCCACTGGATGGTTTTAGCTCCTTTTACAAAGATCAAGTGACCATAGGAGGGTGGATTCATTTCTGGGTCTTCAATTCTTTTCCATTTATCTACATGCCTGTCACTGTACCAATACCATGCAGTTTTAGCACTATTACTCTGTAGTTCAACCTGAGGTCCGGGATATTGATTCCCCCAGAAGTTCTTTTACTCTTGAGAATAGTTTTAGCTATCCTGGGTTTTCTGTTATTCCAGATGAATTTTTGAATTGCTCTTTCTAACTCTATTAAGAATTGAGTTGGCGACCTCTGTTCCAGGGATCAACTGCACTGAGGATAACAGGTACCCAGGTACCCCCCAATATAACATCGCTTGGGATTCCACCTATTCGGCTTCCATCTTTGCCCAAGTGCGGAACAGCTCTGCGGTGTCTAGTTGCCAGCTCTACTATGGTTCATCTGCCCTGCAGAGTTATCTGCTTCGAGAGAGTGCAGAGTGCATTCAGCCATCTTTGCTCCACCAACAGGGCAACTCTAACCTCCAGACACAGAGACAATCAAGCATAATATCACTTGGGTTTCAGCCAGTTTCTCTGCTCCCTGCTCCCAAGAGCTGGGCAGGTCTGCGGTCACCTATGTGCCAGCTCTGCTCTGGGACTTCTGCCCTGCAGAGGGACCAACCCCACGCCCCCCTCCGCCCAGCACTGGGAGAGAACACACCTGCACAGGACAGGACTATACCACCCTCCCTTTGGCGACCTCTGTTCACGGGATCGACTGCACTTAGGATACAGGTACCCAGGGATCCCCCAATATAACATCACTTGGAACACTGTCTGTTGGGCTTCCATCTGCCCCCAAGATCTGGGCAGCTTTGTGGTCATCTGGGCACCAGCTCTGCTGTGGGACATCTGCCCTGCAGAATGATCTGTGCCGAGAGAGTGCAGAGAGCACTCTGCCATCTTTTCTCCAGCTACAGGGCAACTCGAACCTCCAGACACAGGGACAATCAAGCATAATATCACTTGGGTCTCAACCAGCTTGTGTGCTTCCTGCTCCCAAGAGCTGGGCAGGTTTGTGGTCACCTATGCACCAGCTCTGCTGTTGGGACATCTGCCCTGCAGAGGGACCCCCCCTCCTGTAGAGAGTGCACCTGCACATGGCGGGAATGTACCAGCCTCCCCTTGGAGACATCTGCTCTGGATATCAACTATGCTAAGCCTTTGGATGTGCAGGGATTCCCCAATATAACATCACTTGTGGCAAGGCACATCAGGGCTCCAAAGTCACTCAGGAGCAGGGCAGGCCCCAGATATCGGTGCCAGGGCAATCCTGGTAATCTAGGAGGGTCAAAAATAACCTTGCAGGCTCACAGGAAGTCCAACCAACAGCCAGTGACAGCAGGATCAACCAACACCAGAGTTAACCAGATGTTAAAAGGCAAATGTAGGAACGTTATAACAGAAATCAAAGTAATATGGCACCACCCAAACCCAACTCTCCAACAGCAGTAAGTCCTGGATCACACCCGAAGGACAAGATCTGGATTTAAAATCACTTCTCATGATGCTATTAGAAGATTACCACTTTCTATGGGTCAAGAATTCACCCATATGAGTCTCTTGGAGTCAAGTCTATTTAAATCTCCATATTTTACTGCCAGGCCCTAGAGATTTTTAACCATAGCATAACATAAAATGTATTAAGTCCAATCTCAAAAGTGCCAATAAGGGATAAGAGAGGCACCCAAAAATCAATAGTAGGTAACCTTGGTTATGATTGATTTCACTGGGGTTATGGAACTTGGATAGGCTCCCTCCTGTGCTAGACAGGAAATCCAATGGCGCAATAAAGACACCAACCCAGACACACAATTTTCAACCCCAAATTTATCCTGACTACAAAAAATGCAGGCACAGAGGATGGAGCAAAAACTGAGGGATTGGCCAGCCAATAACTTGAGACCCATCACATTGGCAAGCGCCAATCCCTAACCCTATTAATGATAGTCTTTTATGCTTATAGACAGAAGAAAGTTGTCCTGTGAGAGGCTCCACACAAAAGCTGATTCAGACAGATACAGACACCCACAGTCAAACAGTAGATGAAATTTGGGGACTCTTATAAAAGAATAGGAAGAAGGATTGAGGGCCCCAAAAGGGATAAGATCTCCACAGGAAGACCAACAGAGTCAACTAACCTAAAAATTTGGAGCTATCAGAGTTTGATACACCAACCAAAGAATATACTCATGCCGAACCGAGGCCTCTTTGCATATATGCAACAGATGTGCATCTTGTTCTTCATGTGGGTCCTAAGCTATTGAAGCAGGGACTATCCTAAAAGCCTTTGTATGCATTTGGGATATGTTACTATTTGGGATGCATTGTCTGGCTTCAGTGAGAGAGGAAGCCTCTAGCCTCACATACATTTAAAGTGCCATGGTGTGGAGGTTACCTATAGAAACCTCATCCTCAGAGGAGAAGAGAAGGCAAGGAAAAGTTGTGGAATGGAGAAATTGGGAGGGAGCAGTGAGTGGGATGTAAAGTGAATAAGTAAAAACAAATTAATTTTAAATAAGAAAAAGAGAGATAATCCTAGTAAGTTGAATGGAAAGTTAACAAAACTTTCCACAGCTAATCCAAATGATATTTGCAATAAACCTCCTCTTAGAAAAGGAAAATAAGTTTTCTCAATAAGGTATATCACTAGATATATCAACTAATCCTCAGAGCAGACCACATAACTAGAAATAGTACATTATCACAAAACTGCTTGAATGTTTTTTGTCTGATTTGTGTTTTCTTTGTGTTGGCTTTGTACATTTAGTCTTATTAAATGCTTGACTCTCCATTTTGAATTTTTATGCATACTATATATATATATGGGGAGAGAGAGGGAGAAGGAGAGAGAGAGAGAGAGAGAGAGAGAGAGAGAGAGAGAGAGAGAGAGAGAGAGAGAGAGAGAGAGAAGATGAAGAAGATGAATGAGAAGAAGAAAAAGACGGAGGAGGAGGAGGAGGAGGAAGAATTACATGAATTTTTACTTTTAGGCATATGGAAAGATCATGAAAACATGAATTGGCAAAGGAGAAAATGTAATCACAGTACATTGTATTATAATTAATTGAACAATAAAAACTTCAAAACATGACTACAGTAATTATTAATCTGGCATCTGTATATTGAATGTGGTTATTCTAAGTGTTCAACTTAAGAGAAGATTGTCTTTTGAATTTAAAAGGAATAGGTAAAAAGTAAAATTATATTATAAATGATAATATCTCTTTGGAGATAACACTTTGGGAGACTTTGTTGGGAAAGATGTACATATATTGACATGTAGGAAAGACCTATTTATCTAGATGTGGGATGTTAAAGACTAAAGCATCATTTCAAGTATGTCACAGAAGTAAGGACTCAAAATCCTTAGATGGAGTGGGAATTTAGATGTAATGGTGCCTTACTCAGGCATGGAATAAAAAACACAAAGAAAGAATGCTTTTTTCCTTGACAATGGGCTTTAAGACTCCATTGTTCATTCTCTGTTACCAATAATTCATCACATTATCCAAGAAGGTTATTCTGCCTGCATTAGTTTGAAAGAATCAAAAAAAGTTCCTTCTTGGGACCCAGAATATATTCACTCTCTACTAAAATTTATATAATAAATGTGAGCTTACTTAAGTCAAATGAACACTATACTGAAGATAGAGAAACTCAATTTTTTTTTCCATGCAGACTATCAGATAGACCAGCACCATTTATTGAAGACACTTTCTCTTTTCCATTGTATATGTTTGGGTATTTTGTCAAATTCTTTTTCATCATCTAGGAAGATTACCATGTGATTTTTTTCACTTTTTTATATATTAGATCATGTTAATGAATTTTTGTATATTGAACCAACCTTGTGCTCCTGAGATGAAGCCTACTTGATCAAATGAATGATGGTGTTGATGCACTCTTGGATTCAGTTTGCAAAAAATCTATTGAGTATTTTTGCATCAATATTCATAAATGAAGTTGGTCTGAAGTTCTCCTTTTGTTGGTTCCTTGTATGTCTTAGGTATTTGAGTATTTTTGCTTCATAGGATGAATTAGTGCTTCATAAGCTTTTTTTGGTTTTTATTTTGTGGAATAGTTTGAGAAGTACTGGTATTAGTGCTTCTTTGAAGGTCTGGTAGAAATCTGCACTAAAATCATCTCTATCTGGCCTTGGGCTTTTTTTATTTTATTTTATTCTTTTGGTTGAGAGGCTTTTAGTGACTTCTTCTATATCTTTAGGTGATATGGACCTGTTTAGATGGTTTACCTGGTCTTGGTTTAACTTTGGTATGTGGTATCTATCTAGAAAATCATTCATTTCATCTAGATTTTTCCATTTTTGTTGAGTATAGAATTTGTAGTAGTATCTGATGATTTTTTAATTTCCTCAGTTTGTGTTGTTAGGCCTCCTCTTTCATTCCTAATTTTGTTGATTTGGATACTGTTTCTGGGTCCTTTAGTTAGTTTAGCTAGGGGGTTATCTATCTTGTTGATTTTCTAAAAAAAAAAAAAAAAAAACCAGCAAAAAATAAAATCAGCTTTTGGTTTGTTGATTTTTTTGTATCATTCCCTTTGTTCCTATTCAGTTGATTTCAGCTCTAAATTTAACTATTTTTTCCCCTGTACTCCTCTTTCGTGTGTTTGCTTCTTTTCCTTCTAGAACTCTCAAACGTGAGGTTAATGTGTTAGTGTGGGACGTCTCCAATTTCTTTCCCAGAGCACTTAGTATTATGAATTTACCTCTTAGCACTGCTTTCATTGTGTCTCATAAGTTTGGATATGTTGTGTCTTCATTTCATTGAATTCCAGGAAGCCTTTAACTTTTTTATTATTTCTTTACTGACCAAAATATCATGGATAGAAAGTTCTTTAATTTCCATAGGTATCTGGTTTTTCTGTTGTTTGTTGTTGTTGTTGTTGTTATTGAAGACCAGCCTTACACTGTAGTGATCTGATAGGATGCATGGGATTATTTCAATCTTCTTGTATCTGTTGAGGTTTGTTTTGTAACTGATTATATGGTCAGTTTTGGAGAAGGTATCATGAAGTGCTGAGAAATAGGTAAATTCTTTTGTTTTAGTGTAAAATATTCTCTATCTGTTAGATGCATTTGGTCCATAACCTCTGCAAAACTCATGATGTCCTTGTTCTTAATAGCTGAGTAGTATTCCATCATGTAAATGTTTCAAATATTCTGTATTCTATCTTCTGTTGTAGGACATCTGCATTGAATCTAGTACTCCGTAGTGATCTGATAGGAGGTTTAGTTTTTACCTTTCTGTTTCAATAACTGGTCCATTAGTAAGAGTGGGGTATTGAAGTTGTCCACTATTATTTTATGAATTTCAATGTGTATTATGATCATTAGTAAAGTTTCTTTCATGAATGTGGATGCCCTTGTATTTCAGGCATATATGTTCAGAATAGAGACTTTCTCTTGGTGGATTTTTCCTTTGATGAATATAATCTGTATGTAGAAAAATGAAAACATATACATATGTGTCACCTTGCACAAAGCTCAAGTTCAAGTGGATCAAGGAACTCAACATAAACCAGATACAATCAATCTAATAAGAGAGAAATTGTGAAAGAACCTTGCACTCATTGCCACAGGGAAGAAATTTCCAAAACAGAACTCCAACGGCTTAGGCTCTAAGATCAAGAATTGAAAAATGGGACCTCATGAAACTGGAGAGCTTCTGTAAGGCAAAGGACATAGTAAATGATACAAACCAGCAACTTACAGATTGGGAAAAAATCATCACTAACCCCACATTTGATACAGGATTCATATCTAAAATATATAAAAAACTGAAGAAACTAACCATCAGAAACACCAAACAACCCAGTTGAATCATAATTGGGGTATAGAATTAAACAGAGAATTTAAGACAGAAGAATTGTGAAGGGCAGTGAAGCACTTAAACAAATGTCCAAAGTCCTTAGGGATCAGGAAAATGCAAACAAAAAATGACCCTGAGATTCCACTTACTACCAATCAGAATGACTAAGATCAAATACTCAGCTGACAGCACATGCTCGTGATGATGTGGAGAAAAAAAGGAACACTCTTCCATTGTTGATGAGATTGCAAATTGGTACAGCCACTCTGGAAATCAATCTGGAGTACCTCAGAAAATTGGAAGTAGATTTACCTAAAGACTCTTCTATACCTCTCTTGGGTATATACCCAAAAGACACCCCACCATGCCAAAGGGACATATCTTCCATTATGTTCATAGGGGAATTATTTTTGATAGTCAGAAGCTAGATCCTGTGCAAATGCCCCACAATGGAAGACTGAATGCAGAAAATTTAGAACATATACACAATGGAATGCTACTCAGCTATTAAGAAGAAGAACATCATGAGTCTTGCAGGCAAATTGATAGAACTAGAAAATATCATCCTGAGTGAGATAAATTATACCCAAAAGGACGTACATGGTATGTTCTCAAAAATAAATGGATATTAGTCAAAAACAAAACAAAAGAAAACACAGAATACCTAGGAGACAACTCACAGGACTCAAGAAGGATAAGAAGCCAAAGTACAAAAGAGAGGATGCCTTTGAGAGAGGGAGGTACTTAGGTGGGAGAGGAGGCAGGGAGGGGAAGAGGGTAAAACGATCAGGTATTGGCGGGGAACATAATTGAAGCCCTGAAAGCCAATAGAAGGAATGGAAATAGGCAGCCTCATGAGATAGGAGCTGGAGGGTTGGACACACTAGAATGTACTAGAGACCTGGGAGGTGAGAGATTATCTGGACTCAAAGAGAGGAACTTGGATGAAGTGCTCTACAGTGGGAAGGTGGAATTTCTTGTGTCCACCTCCAGTGGAGGAACAGAACATCAAGTGGAGAGATAGGATTGAATCCCACAGTCAAAACATCTGATCCAGAATTGTTCCTGTCTGAAGCAACTGCAGGGACAAAAATGGAGAAAAACATGAGAGAAAAGAGGTCCTGTGACAGTCCAAAATTAGATCTATCTCAACTAGAGGTCTTGGACCCTGACACTAGTACTGACACTGTGGCATGTTTGCAGACAGGAGCCTAGCATAACTGCCCTCTGAGATACCAATCAGGGGGCTGAAAAAGTGAGATGCAGTTATTAGCACCAAACCAACTGACAAAAACCAGGGACCCCTGTGGTTGAATTCGGGGAAAACCACAAGAAGCTTAATAAGAGGACAGTCTGATGGGAATACCAGTAGTCTGAACTGACTGGATGCAATGCAGATGTCACACAACGGAAGACTGAATACAGAAAATTTGGAACATTTAGAGGATGGAATACTATGGAGATCTCTCAGACACTGAGCCACGGACCAGCTAGCATACACCAGCAGATATATGGTCTGTCCTCAGTGAGTAAGGATGCACCTAACCATCAAGAGACTTGGGACCCAGGGAGTGGACAGGCCTGGTGGGTTAGGGGTGGGTATGGGGGAAATGCTCTTGGAGATGGGGATAGGTATGAAATGTGGAGCATCCACTGGGGGCAACTGAGAGGAGGGATGAAGTCTCGACTGTAAAATAGGATTAAAGAATAAAAAGTACATAAATTTTAAAAACAGAAATAGGGAATCTCTACTAGTGTAAATAACATTTGAATTTAGTGTATGTAGGCTATCTATTCTTTTTTTTTCTATTTTTTTTATTTACATTCTGAATGATTTCCCCTTTCCCGGTTCCTCCCTCCCCAAAAGTCCCATAAGCCCTCTTCCCTCCCCCTGCTCTTCATTCAAGCCCCTCACGCTTCTCTGTCCTGGTATTCCCCTACATCCAGTCTTTCCAGGACCAGGGGCCTCTCCTTCCATCTTCTTGGAAATCTATTGATATGTGAATTGTGTCTTGGGTATTCTGTGTTTCAGGGTTAATATCCGCTTATCAGTGAATGCATACCATGTGTATTCTTTTGTGATTGGGTTATCTCACAAAGAATGATATTTTCCAGTTCTGACCATTTGTCTAAGAATTTTGAGAATTCATTGTTTTAATTGCAGAGTAGTGTTCCATTGTGTAAATATACCATACCTTCTAAATCCATTCCTCCACTGAGGGACATCTGGGTTCTTTCCAGCTTCTGGGTATTATAAATAAGGCTGCAAGGAACATAGTGAAGCATGTGTCCTTACTGCATGCAGGTAAATCCTTTGGGTATGTGCCCAGGAGTGGTATAGCCGGATCCTCTGGGAGTGTCCTGCCCAGTTTTATGAGGAACCGCCAGACTGCTTTCCAGAGTGGTTGTATAAGTTTGCAATCCCACCAGTAGTGGAGGAGTGTTCCTCTTTCTCCACATCCTCTCCAACAACTGCTGTCTACTGTGTTTTTGATCTTAGCCATTCTGATTTGTGTGAGGTGGAATCTCAGGGTTGTTTTGATTTGCATTTCCTTCATGACTAAGGATGATGAATATCTCTTTAGATGCTTATCAGCCATAAGATATTCTTCAGGTGAGAACTCTTTGTTTAGCTCTGTACCCCATTTTTTAATAAGGTTACTTGGTTCTATGGAGTTTAACTCCACATAAAACCAAACACACTGAAAATAATAGAAAGGAAACTAGGGAAGAACCTGAACATATGGGCACAGGGGTGAATTTCCTGAATAGAATCCCAATAGCTTATGCTCTAAGATCAAGAATAGACAAATGGGACCTCATTAAATTACAAAGTTTTTGCAAGGCAAAAGACACTGTCAAAAAGACAAAGCGGCAACCAACTAACTGGGAAATGATCTTTACCAACCCTACATCCGATGGAGGGCTAATATCCAATATATACAAAGAACTCAAGAAGTTAAACTCCAGAGAGGCAAGTAACCTTATTAAAAAATGGGGTACAGAGCTAAACAAAGAGTTCTCACCTGAAGAGTATCTAATGACTGAGAAGCACCTAAAGAGATGTTCATCATCCTTAGTCATTAGGGAAATGCAAATCAAAACAATCCTGAGATTCCATCTCACACCAGCCAGAATGGCTAAGATCAAAAACACAGGAGACAACAGCTGTTGGCAAGTATGTGGAGAAAGAGGAACACTCCTCCACTGCTGGTGGAATTGCAAGCTGGTACAACCACTCTGGAAAGCAGTCTGGCGGTTCCTCAGAAAACTGGGCATAACATTTCGGAGGATCCAGCTATACCTGGGCATATACCCAGAGGCTTTACCTGCATGCAATAAGGACACATGCCCCACTATGTTCATAGCAGCCTTATTTACAATAGCCAGAAGCTGGAAAGAACACAGATGTCCCTCAACGGAGTAATTGATTCAGAAGATGTGGTATATTTACACAATGGAACAGTACTCTTCAATTAAAAATAATGAATTCACGAAATTCCTAGACAAATGGTCAGAACTTGAAAATATCATCCTTAGTGAGGTAACCCAATCACAAAAGAACACACATGGTATGCAGTCACTGATGAGGGGATATTAACCCAGAATCTCAGAATACCCTAGACACAATTCGCATATCAATAGATTTCCAAGAAGATGGAAGGAGAGACCCCTGGTCCTGGAAAGACTGGATGTATGGGAATGCCAAGACATAGAAGCAAGAGGGGGTTAAATCGGGAAAAGAGGGAGGGTAGGGGGCTTATGGGACTTTCGGGCAGGGAAGAAACGGGAAAGGGGAAATGATTTTGAATGTAAATAAAAAAAAAACTTAGAAAATAAAATAAAATTTAAAAAAAAAGAAAATAAAGACTTAGCATCTTAATGAGCTTATCTCTCTACTGTGGCACTAACAACTGAAATCAATAAGTACAATGTGGTAAAATTTTATATTTTATATCCTATTAGAATCTTCATTGACATTTAAAAATTAATATTCCTCTGTTTTAGTTCTTGATAGTGCTTAAAAACAAGCACTCTCTTCTAACACTTCTGATCTCTTCATACACCTGGCAAAATATACATTTTTTTTATTCAAAACCTTCAAATCTAATCTGTGTTGCCACAATAACCTTGAATATAAGGCCCTTCGATGCATTATTGTCAACTGTTCAGTTGATGGACTCTTAGAGAAAATTATGTCTTGTAGTAAGAATTTAAAAAGAGAAATATAGAATAAAGATATGTTTGTTTTAAACTCAAGTGTGGAATATGGGGCTGCTTACTATTTTTCATAGAAACTTTTATGACTTGCCACATGCTGTACCAGGAGAATGATTTTGACAGCTGCATATAGTTTCTGCTAATGGTTGACATTTGGAATTCTAGGGACTATTGAAAGGGTACATAAATGCTACAGTCTGAGTAGGTTTGTGGCTTCTGCTATTCCTCCTACTTCTGCTCTTGTTGCTTATTAGTTGTTGTTTTCTGCAGTATGGTTTTGCAAGTGTTTGTGCAAAAAGAATACAAAGAAATGTTATATCTTTATGGAGAAGATCAAACTTTCCCCATGGCACTGTATATACCCAATCAGCAGGAAGTACTCTTTCTATTGGAGTAAATTTTGTATTTTGTCATAAGGTTGTCTCTGTACATTCAAGTATTGATTGTTAAACTGGTTGAGAGCTGAGTACCTGCAAGCTGTTGGTATTGTTATTTCTATAGACCATCACTGGGCTCATATTTTTGGAAACATAAATCCTTCCTTACTTATCCATAAGCTTTAATAAAGACCTGACTGCAAATTTTTAGGCAGGAAATGGAAAGTGAGACTTCCAGGCAAAGATAGGGACACTCGGAGATGAAAGTGATGGTGAGAGATGTTGACAGCATACTCAAGAGGTGGCTTGATATTCAGAGTGGTATAGAGAGGTGGACCTGGCCTCCTGGCGGGGTGTAGGATAGAATTAGTCAGATTAGTGGAGTTGTGAGGTAGTATAAGCTGAAGTTTTAAGCTTTAAATAATAAAAAGGTAATAATAGTAATCTGCATTTAATATGTTGAGGTATGTCTCTGCATAAACGATGACTTTTACACAAATAATAAAAGAGCATGACTTGCAAGGGTGTTGCAGATGAGGGTAGATGTGATCAGTCTGATCATTGTAGAGGCAGAAAATGTGTGATAACTTTTCACCTTTCATTTAGGTAAAGGCTGCATAATTTTCAAGAGAATCAGGCAATACATATCTGATATACTGTCTTATCAATGCTATAGGAGATATTTGTTTATCTACATCAGAACTCTCACATATACCAATATCTA
This sequence comes from Tokudaia tokunoshimensis, assembly GCA_036184795.1. NCBI lineage: Eukaryota > Metazoa > Chordata > Mammalia > Rodentia > Muridae > Tokudaia > Tokudaia tokunoshimensis. Next base: position 62,137,925 of record BTHU01000001.1, on the reverse strand, counting down.
GAGGACCATATAAGATGCACAGATGCCACTAAGGGAACTAGGATTCATGAATTCTATGAATGAACCACAGTTTACTGGTCAGATTGAAGTAACTTCACAGAGGAGCTAAAAAAGAGGATGATCCCCCAGGAACCTTGAGACTGGTATAGAATTTTAATGGCTTGGTTGAGCCCTTTGGTCAGCAAGAAATTTTTAAAGAAGGAAAGGCTTTGGTTGATCTCATTGACTTAGACAAGCATGTAAAGGGAGCTTTTAAAGTGAGAAAGGAGCCTAGATGTGATAGTAAGTATATGAAACAGAGGAAGGAGTCTGTGTGGGTGATTCAAAGACTAATGTGAATAAAAAGAAAAGAAGCTTCAAGTACTATATTGAGTACATATGGAGTGAAAGGGCAGCCTTGTCTAGTCCCTGATTTTTGTGGGATTGCTTCAAGTTTTCTCCATTTAGTTTGATGTTGGCTACTGGTTTTCTGTATATTGCTTTTACTATATTTAGCTATGGACTTGGATTCCTGATCTTTCCAAGACTTTTAACATGAAAGGTTGCTGAATTGTTTCAAATGCTTTTTCAGCATCTAAAGTCTAACACTGAGCATTGATTTCGTTTGGTATCTCTCAATATTTGTTTCTAACAGCATCCATGTATTGGTTTAATTTTCATAGCATTTTTGAAGTCAAGTAGTGGTATCACAGCCACTGGGAGAAACACAGCCCAGAACTTCTCCTGAGGTTCCTTAGGCAGTTCGCCACATCCAGAGCATCACCTCAGACTGGTTGATGAGCCTTGCAGTTTCTTCAATATTGAGCTACAGCTGCTGGTTCATGTCTGCTGTCTGCCTGACTAGAAAACTGGTCTTCAGCTGATTAGTAGTATTTGATGTTTATTAAGAGACAGAGCTGCTATAAAAGAAGCTTGACCTCTTCCACAAAGAAATATTGCTGAACAAGTTTACTTTCCTTAATCCTAATTACTTTTCTCTTCTACTACCAATGCTGCTTAGTGGGATAGAGGATAGGTTGGACCCCTGTTAAAAATAAGTTGCAAAAAATTATGCCTATAGAGAATCTATATATAAAACCCAAATTGAGAGAATACCTGAATATAAAATTTGAGGAATGCAAGCAAGAACTATAGAGACAAGCTTCAATTATAAAATACAAAAGAAATAAAAGTGGATCTCAGGCACTGAAGGCATGATAGGATAAATGCATATATGGTTGAAAGAAAATATTACATGTACAAAAAAGTCCATGAAAAAAATTTTAGAATATCTGTGATATTATGAAATGAGAAAATCTAGGAATATCAGGCATATAGGAGGGAGCATGACAGACAAAAGTATCCAGAAAATATTTTTAACAATATAATTGAAGAAAATATCTCTTCCCTAAAAAGATGACTAAAGAGGTACAAGATGGATGGAAAACACTAAAAAGATTTAGTGGAAATGAAAGTCCAATTGTTACATAGTACTCAGAATGAAATATAAAAAGAAAAATTATTAAAAGCTGCAAAGCCAGTAGACTAAATAACATATAAAGGCAAAACTATGAAAAATACACCTGAGTTCTTAGATTCTAAAATAGATAAGGGTCTGAACAGAATGTCTGTAAACTCTAAAAGACTAAAGATTCAATAATATTAAATTGAGAAGATAAGATATTTCATAAGTTTAAATTTAAACAATAAGTAACTACAAATATAGCCAAATGTAAGGCACTAGAAGGAAAAAATCCAAATGGAGAAGGATCACAACTTTATGAAAATTTAGAAAATGAATAATCTCACATCAATATAGCTAAGGGTTGGAGACATGTGCACAGAGAACCCTCCCACACACACCTCAAATAGTCACAATTATTTCCTCCACTGTCGTCACCATTATCACCAGCTCTCTTGAACCCACTACCATAAACAAAACAAAATAAAACAAAGAAATCCAGGAAAATATCCCAGAAAATAACAATCATTGGCATTTTGATATGACTCAATATCAATTGTTTTAATTTGCTCATGATAAGACACAAATAAATCAATTGAATACAAACATGACCCATCTTTTGATCCATGTAAGAAATGCACCTCAACATCATAAATTCATAGTACCATTGCCTCAGAGTAAATGTATGCAAAAGACATTCCAAGAAACTTTATCTGAAAGACAAGCTGTTGTATCCATTTTAATATCTAATGAAATTGACATCAAGCCAATATTATTCAAAAGAGATGGGAAATGTCAATATATATCAATAAAGGAAAAATATTAAATATGACTTGTCAACTATTGATATCTGATACAAAGAAAAGGACAGCATCCTTCAAAAAAACACCCTAATACTGGGTAAATTACCTAACGACTATCACATACTGATGGTAGGATGCTTCAGCTCCCTACTCTCCAGAGTGGACAGGTCATCAAGAAAAAAACTAAACAGTGAATTACTAGAGCTAACTGATATTGTAAATCAAATAAATTTAACAAATGTATACAGAAAATTTGACCCAAATACTTAAGAATATACATGTTTTATCAGCATCTCCAAGAATTTTCTCCAAAATTGACCTCCTCAGAAAGTCTGAAAAGAAACAGGAAAATTAAAATAATTTATGCATCCTATCAGACATACTGTATTAAAGCTGGATATCTTCAATAACAGCTAAAACCAGAAAACTTTTTTCTAATTATTTTTATTGGCTATTTTACTTATTTACATTTCAAATGTTATCCCCTTCCCAGTTTCCCCCTAATATGCCCCAATCACCTCCTCCCCAACCCTGACTCTATGAGTGTGCTCCCTGACCTACCCACCCTCTCCTTCCTCATCAGCAAAGCATTACACTATCTTGGGTCATCAAGTTTCTACAAGACCAAGGGGCTCCCCTCCCATTAATGCCAGATAAGGCAATCCTCTGCTACATATACAGCTGAAGGCATGGGTATCAACTGTGTACTCATTGGTGGGCGATTTAGTCCCTGGGAGCTTTGGAGAGGTCTTGTTGATTTTCTTATTCCTATGAGGTTGCATGACCCTTCATCTCCTACACTTCCCTAACTTCCCCATTGTGGTCACTGTGCTTAGTCTGATGTTTGGCTGTGTATATCCACATCTGTAGTGGCCTAGCTCTGGGAGAGCCTATCAGGGTACAGCTATACCAGGTTCCTCTCAGTATGCACTTCTTGGCATCAGCAATAGTGTCTGGGTTTGGTGTTAGCAGATGGGATGGTTCCCTAGGTGGGGCAGTCTCTGGATAGCCTTTCTTTCAGTTTCTCCTCCACTCTTTTTCTCTATTTACCTTTGACAGGAGGAATTGTGCAGTAATTTTATTGAGATGAGTGTGTGGCTTCTTCCCTCAAGTGGGGGCCATGCCTATCCACTGAATATGGTCTCTACAGGTTCTATCACCCATTTGTTGGTTATTTTGGCTAAAGCCATCCCTGTTGGTTCCTGGAAACATATTGGGTTCCTGGCATCTGATACTTTCTAGTGGTTATCCCCAGTTTTCCCTCCCCCACTGCTACAAAATTACTTTCAAATTCCTCACCCTCTATACTTTTCCCTCATAAATGCCAATATCTGAAATACCCCCTCTTCTCTACCCCCAGACTCCTCTCTCCCTGTACTTCTTAGAGATTATTCTCTTCCCCCTATTGAGTAGTACTGCAGCATCCACGCTTTGGTGTAATTTTTCTTCTTGGGTTTCATATGCTCTGTGAGTTGCATTGTGGGTATTCGGAGTTTCCTTTTGGCTAATATCCACTTATCACTGTGTACTTACCCTTGTGTTCTTTTGTGATTGGGTTATCTCACTCAAGATGTTGTTTTCAAGTTCCATCTACTTGCCTGTGAATTTCATGAAATCATTGGTTTTAGTAGTTGAGTAGTACTCCATAGTGTAAACATACCACATTTTCTGTATCCATTCCTCTGTTGAGAGACATCTTGGTTCTTTCGCAGCTTCTGGCTATTATAAATAAGGCTACTATGAACATAGTAGAACATGTGTCATTGTTATATGTTGGACAGTACATGCCCAAGTGTGGTATAGCTGGGTCCTCGGGTATTACTATGTCCAATTTTCTGAAGAACCATCAGACTGATTTCCAGAGTGGTTTTACCAGCTTACAAGCCCACTAATAACAGAGGAGTGTTTCTCTTTCTCCACATCCTTGCCAGCATCTGCTGGTACCTCAGTTTTTTACCTTAGCTATTTTGAGTGGTGTGGTATCTCAGGGTTGTTTTGTTTTGCATTTCCCTGATGATTAAGGAGGTTGTAACTTTCTTTAAGTACTTCTTAGCCATTTGAGATTCCTCAGTTGAGAATTCTCTGTTTACCTCTCTACCCCATTTTAATAGGGTTATTTTTTTCTCTGTAGTCTAACTTCTTGAGTTCATTGTACATTTTGGATATTAGCCCTCTATCAGATGTAGGGTTGGTAAAAATCTTTTCCCATTATACAGATTGCCATTTTGTCTTATTGATAGTATCCTTCACCTTACAGAAGCTTTTCAATTTTATGAGGTCCCATTTGCCAACTCTTGACCATAAGCCATTGGTTTTCTGTTCAGGAAATTTTCCCCTGTGCCAATGTTTTCATAGTTCTTTCCCACTTTCTCATCTATTAGATTTATCATATCTGGTTTTATGTGGAGGTCCTTGATCTATGTTGACTTGAGCTTTGTATAAGGAGATACTAATGACTCAATTTGCATTACTCAACATGCTGACCACAAGTTGAACCAGCACTATGTAATGAAAATGCTATCTTTTTTCTACTGGATGATTTTGGCTCCTTTGTCAAGGATCAAGTGACCAAAGTAATGTCTGGGTGTTCAGTTCTATTCCTTTGGTCTACTTTTCTGTTTGTGTACCAACACATGCAGTTTTTTTTTTTTTTTTTTAACACATGCAGTTTTTAATCACTATTGCTGTGTAGTATAGCTTGAGGTTAGGGATGGTGATTCTCCCAGAAGTTCTTTTGTTGTTGAGAATTGTTTTTTGATATCCTGGGATTTTTGTTATTTCACGTAAATCTGAGAATCACTCGTTCTATCTCTGTAAAGAACTGAGTTGGAATATGGATGGGGATTGCATAGAATCTGTAGATTGCCTTAGGTAAAATGTCCATTTTTACTATGTTAATCCTGTTGACCCATGAGCATGGGAGATCTTTCTATCTTCTCAGGTCTTCTTCAATTTCTTTCTTCAGAGACTTGAAGTTCTTGTTATACAGATCTTTCACTTGCTTGATTAGAGTCACACCAAGTTATTTCATATTATTTGTGAGCATTGTAAAAGGGTATAATTTCTCTTATTTCTTTCTCAGCCCATTTATCCTTTGAGTAGTGGAAAGCTACTGATTTGCTTGAGTTAATTTTGTATCAAGTCACTTTATTGAAGTTATTTATCAGCTGTATGAGTTCTCTTAGAGATTTTTTGGTCACTTAGGTATACTATTATATCACCTGCAAATAGTGATATATTACTTCTTCCTTTCTAATTTGTATCCCTTTGATCTCCTTTTGTTGTCTAATTTCTGTGGCTAGAACTTCAAGTACTATATTAAAAATAAAGGGGGAGAGTGGGCAGCCTTGTCTTGTCCCTGATTTTAGTGGGATTTCTTCAAGTTCCTTGCCATTTAGTTTGTTGTTGGTTATTGATTTGCTGTATGTTGCTTTTACTATAGTTAGGTATGGATCTTGAATTTCTATTTTCTCCAAAACTTTCATCATGAAGGGGTATTGGATTTTTCTTTTTCAGCATCTAACAAAATGATCATGTGTGTGTTTTTATTCCTTTGATTTTGTTTATATAGTGATTATATTGATGGATTTCCATGTATTGTACCATTCCTGTCTCCCTGGGAAGAAGCCTTCTTGGTCATGAAGGATGACCTTTTTGATGTGTTCTTGGATTCGGTTTGTGAGAATTTTATTGAGTATTTTTACATTGATATTCATAATGGAAATTGGTCTGAAGTTCTCTTTCTTTGTTGGGTCTTTGGTGGTTTATGTATCAGTAAAACTGTGGTTTTATAGAACAAATTTGGTAGTGTTCTTTCTGTTGCTATTTTGTGTAATAATTTGAAGAGAATTAGTATTACGTCGTCTTTGAATGTCTGATAGAATTCTGCACTAACACCATCTGAACCTGGGTGTTTTCTTGGTTGGGAGATTTTAAATGACTGCTTTTATTTCCTTAGGGATTATGAGACTGCTTAGATGCTTCATCAGATCCTGATTTAATTTTGTTACCTAATATCTATCTAGAAAATCAGCCATTTCATCTAGATTTTCCAGTTTTGTTGAGTAATGACTTTTCTAGTAGGATCTGATGATTTTTTGAATTTCCTTAATTTATTGTTACGTCACCTGTTTCATTCCTTATTTGTCAATTTGCATACTCTCTTTGTATCTTCTAGTTAGTCTGGCTTAGGGATTATCTATCTTGTTGATTTTCTCAAAGAACCATCTCCAGTGATCCTGTGAGTGTGTGTGATCTCCTGGGAGTTTAGCTTTCTCTCTGATACTGTGATTCTGGGTGTTTCAGAGCACCTGGGAGATGGGCTCCCTCTAGGGGTTGTAGAAGTTGATGAAGAGCCATTGCCCCAGGTCTATTCCAGGTACAGGTTCAAACCAGAAGGAACCTGTGCCACTGGCTGGGTGGTGGTTCCTGTGTCCCTGGATTCTATGTGGTCCCAGTTACACCAGGTGGTGGGGCAGATGTCAAAGAGAAACATTTGAATCAAACAAGATTTTCGTTAATGCAATAATTGATCAAGACAAAAATTAAGAAATTAAATTCTTTCACCGAGCATAGTGCACGAGGAACATCCAGTTAAGAACACATCCTTGAAATTCTGCTGCCTGCAGAGTTCCTCCGGTAATGCTCAGCCTCTTCTGTTGTGCCCATTCTGGAAGCATTTCAAACCCTAAAAGACCACCAAGGAACTGTTTCTGGTGTCATCACACTATGGTCTTTATTCAATCCTGAGCTTGAGCTCATTACCTTCGATGATGTAGAAGACTTGAAGGTGAAGTTACTGAGCCCAGAGCCAGACAAGGTTTTATAGGAAGTTTTGAGCAAGCAAAAGGGAGGGGGCCTGTGTTCTAGGTAGTCAAGCATCTTATTGAATGACTATTGTAAGATGACATATGGTTGCTCTGAAGCAAAACTATGAACAATCACAGTCTGAAAGTACATCTGGAAGTACTAGACAAATTCTTAATGGCTGTTGCTAGGGAGGCTGCTCCCAAAATGGAGTAGGATTGGCCCCTCACCACCAGCTAGCTGCTTGCTCTCCCCTGAGTTTCATTGTCTGGCCTTTGCTCAGCTGAACTTCCCCAGGCCCTCTGTACAGGGAACATCTAGGGCTGCAATACCAAGAACATCTAGTACAAAGCTGCTCACAGTAGGACTGCTGCATTGGGAACATCCAGGTTAGGCCTATCTTTCTAATACCTGCTATACTAGGAACATCTGTGGACAAAGGTAAGCTAATGGACACAATCAACAAGAACCAGGGCAATATGGAATCTTACAGTGAACCTATCCCATTACTGGAAGCCCTGTATAACCTAAAACAACCCCAGCAGAAGAAAATCACCTAAATCCAACCTTATTCGAATGATAAATGCCTGTAAAGAGGAAATGAATACATCCCTCAAAGAAATACGGGAAAATGATGAAAAAGTTTGAGCCCTTTAAAGAGGGATTGAATAAGAATGGGTCAATTTGCATTCTTCTGCATGTTGACCTCCAGTTGAGCCAGCACCATTTGTTGAAAATGCTATCTTTTTTCCACTGGATGGTTTTAGCTCCTTTGTCAATGATCAAGTGACCATAGGAGTGTGGATTCATTTCTGGGTCTTCAATTCTGTTCCATTGATCTACATGCCTGTCACTGTACCAATACCATGCGGTTTTTAACACTACTGCTCTGTAGTACAGCTTGAGGTCTGGGATACTGATTCCCCCAGAGGTTCTTTTACTCTTGAGAATAGTTTTAGCTATTCTGGGTTTTCTGTTATTCCAGATGAATTTTTGAATTGCTCTTTCTAACTCTATGAATAATTGAGTTGGGATTTTGATGGGGATTGCATTGAATCTGTATATTACTTTTGGTAAGATGGTCATTTTACTATATTAATCCTGCCAATCCATAAATGAATACATTATTTAAAGAAATATAGGAAAATAGAATTAAAGTCATGAAGGAAATAAATAAAACTGTTCAAGACCTGAAAATTGAAATTAAGCACTTACGTAAATACAATCTCATGAAATCCTGGTTACCAAAAAACTTAGAAAAGAGCACAGGATATACACATGTAAGTGTTACTAACAGATTATGTTAGATGGAAGAGAAAATCTCAGGCATAGAAGATATGGTGGATAGAAGATATGGTGGAATAAATTGAATAATCTGATATATTATTCATAAAAAGGTTAAATCTAGAATTTAAATATAAAATTTCCAACCCAATTACCCGGTAAAAGAAATCTCAACTCAATAAGTCATTAGAAATCTGTACCCAATAAGTGTTATTGGCTGTGTATAGACATTTTAGTCTCATTCAGTTCCAGAGCTGTTTCCATATACAGAGACATAAACATCACCACATATACATCACTTATTTTGTTGATTGTGTTAGTCTTCCTTTTCTTCTCTGTCACCAAGCTCTTCAGGAGGTCTCCCTTTGTCATGTCTGATTTGTATCAATTTAGAAGGAACCCACAGCTTTTCTTTTCCTGTGGAAACATAGGCATAGCCCCTCTCCCAGAGTAACACATCCCCCATTCTCCATTCTGATGTTAGAATGTCCTTAATGTAAACAGGCTGGTTTAGTTCAATAGTTCTTTCCACAATCCAATGTCTTTCAGCAGCTGTGATGTTTTGTTCATTAGCATTTAAAAAATTTAAGGTTAATAAAGCACTGTGTAATCTATCCTTGGGGGTTCTTTTTGATCCTTTTTGCCTATTAAGTATCTCCTTTAGAGTTCAATTAAATGTCTCCACAGTTGCTTGTCCTGTAGGATTGTGTGGTATGCCTTTAACATGTCTTATATTGTAATATTCAAAAAACAGCTTCATCTTATTAGAGATATATGTCAGCCCATTATCTGTTTTAATTTGTGTTGGTATTCCCATAATGGCCATAACTTCTAAAAAATGTGTAGTTACAGAATCAGCCTTTTCTGACGGTTGTGAACTAGTCCATTTAATCCTGAATACGTGTCTATAGTATGGTGCATATATTTCAGTTTGCCATATGCTGTAAAATTGAAGACATCCATTTGCCAAATGTCATCTCTTTGGGTACCCTTAAGGTTAGTTCCCATAGGCAATGAAGTCTGGTTATAAAACGAACAAGTAGGGGATTGTGTCACAATTTCCTTGGCTTATTGCCAAGTGATAAAGAATTCTTTCTTTAAACATTTGTTATCAACATGATTTTTTTATAGAATTCTGAAGCCTCTAATACACTTCCTGTCAGTAGTTAGTCAATTTCATTATTACCTTGTGCCAGAGGGCCTGGCAGACATGTATGGGATCTTATGTGTGTTATATATAGCAGTTAACTCTTACTTCTGCTTATTTGTTGTAGCTGAATAAATAATGAAGTCAATTCAGAATCATAAGTTCAGCAGTCTCCATGTATAAAACAACCCCTTCTGCATATTGAGAATCTGTTACTATATTAAGAGACTTGAAAATCTGACAACACCATGATTATTGCATATAATTCAGATTTTTAAACTGACTTATAGGGACTCTCAGCCAGCCACCTTACTTACATCTTCAGATTTACATCCTGCCTTTCCTTATTTACTGGTATCAGTGTAAAACGTAGGGGCTCCAGATATTGGAATTTTCTTTATTATACAATGGAGAATCCAATAAGTTCTTTTTATGACCTGAAGCCACTTGCTTTTAGGGTATCTGCAATTAATTTCTCCCAAGAAGCTATTGCATGCTCTTTGCCAATGTTCATCTTGGTCCCACAGTGAGGCAATTTCTGTGCTAGTAAACGGTACCACAATATCAGCCAGATACATTCTGAATAATTGTCGAAGTCTCATTTTTCCTTTAAGTATCAATTCAGAGATTTTCTCAATGTAGGTTTTGAATTTCTTACTCTGATTACGTGCTAAAAATATTCATTCTAAGATATAATCTTCCCTCTGCATAAGAATTCATGCAAGACTTGTGGCAAGACTTTCCAATGATATCTTTTTATTGGGTGACCTCTATTGAAGGTAGGTACTGAGAAAGCAAACCTTTCCTTATCACATTCATGTAGAGGAATGGTGAAAAAACAATCTTTCAGATCAATCACTAAGATAGGCCACTCCTTAGGCAACAAGGAAGGTGATGAGATTCTAGGCTGCAAGGAACCCATTGCCTGAATAATTTTATTAATCATTCTGAGATCTGTCAACCTCCTCCATTTGCCAGATTTTTTTTTTAAATGACAAATGCTGGAGGATTTCAAGGGCTGGTACTCTTCTCTACATGCTGAGCCTCCAGCTGCTCTTAGACTAGGTGTTCTAATGCCCATAGTTTTTCTTTTGTCATAGACCATTGATCAATCCAAATGGGCTGGTCAGTCAATCATCTTAGTGGTAAGGCTGTTGGTGTTTTGTCAGCAGTGGCTCCTTGGGGTAAAGCTAAATTGTTAGCCTCTGCTCTTTCTTGTTTGTGGACAGCTTGGACAGTCTGTAACTGCCTTTGATAACATTCCCTAACTAATTTAAGATTTTTATTAGGTGCCTGACTAGTTTCTTGTCTAGATACTGAGACTGAGCAGATATTAATTTGGGTTTTTCACTGCTGTAATAGATCTCTTCCCCATAAGTTAATGGACATGTTAGCCATGTTTGGCCTCAATTTTCCTATCTGACCTTCTGGTCCTATAAATTTAAACCATCTGGTACTTTGCTTTATTTAGGATAAGGTCCCAAATTCTTGAAATTGAATATCTACTTCTTGAAATGGCAAACTTACAGGCCGAGATTTTGGAGAGATAATGGTGACATCTGCTCCAATGTCAAACATTCCTTCATATTCCTTAATATTGTTTACTAATATTCTTAGTTTTGGCCTTTTATCCTCTATAGAAGTTTGCCAAAATATTCATTTTTGGGTTCCTCTGAGGCTTTCTGAATTGTCTATAGAACTTGCTTCAGCCTTATCTGGTCTCAGAACATCTGTTTTTGAAGCAGTGATACTTAATTGTCCTGAGGAATATAACTCTCCCTGCCTGTCCTTGGGGCCTATGAGAGCATCCTCTGGGGGATTTTTGGCAGGATGTTGTCGCATTTGTCTGTTGTTGCTCTACATTCCCTAGTCAAATGTTGGTCTTTGCCACACCTTTGACATATTCCAAAGCACATAGGCCCTCTTTGATATTACTTTGGTTTTTTTCTACAGTCATTTGTGAGATGATTCCACACACCACAATTAAAACATTTGAAATCCTAGGTCATTTCTAGGTGTCTAGTGGCAGCTTCTACTATTACAGTCATATCAGGTGAGCGAGATAAAACATTAGTTCTATAGCTAATCCACTCATTTATTGATGCTGACCTTACCCTCAGTGGTCTGATTACTCCCTTGCATTCAGTATTTGCATTCTCATAAACCAAAGACTTAATTATTGCCTCCCTTGCTGTGGAATCTGTTATACTCCTTTCCACAGCTGAAGTTAGTCTTTGTAAAAAGTCAGGGAAGGTTTCTTGTGGACCTTGTATGACTTGAGAAAATGGTTCAAGTCTTTTCCTTGATTCTGCAACTTTGTCTCAGGTCTTTAAAGTTAACAACTGATACAGGCTAGAGTTTCTTCATCATATATAACCTCTAACTCAGCAAAACGACCCTCACCAAGCAGTTGGTCTGTGGAAATTTCTCTACCCCTGGCTCTATTTTGTCATGCTATCTTCTTCACCTAATCTCTCCACCATGTGACCCATTGTAAATTAGCAGCAGGTTCTAGTATTGCTCTTGCCATATCCTTCCAGTCTTGGTGGATTATTCTATTTTTAATAGCACAAGAAGTCAGAATTTGCTTTATAAATGGTGAAAACATTCCAAAATTAGTCACACTTTCCTTATTTTTTTTCGTATCTAACACATTCACAGGTTGCCATTCAAATTCCTGATAACCCTGTGGATGATCATTGTCTGGAGTTCTTTGTTGTATATTGACCGAATAGACTAAAGCTTGTTTTCTAATAACCTTTGGTTGACTTTCTCTAATTTTATCTTCTGTCTCTAAGTATTTTCCTTAATTGAAAATGTAAATTCCTTCCTTAAGGTCTGTGTCCACACTTCATATCTCTCCTTTTGTTGCTCTTCCTATTCTTTGAGTTCCTGTATTTTCTGTTCAAGGTTCTGCCTCCACATTTTGATCTTTTCTTTATATTGCAATTCTGATAGTGTGCTGTTCATTTTATTTTGATTGATTAATTTAAAAGTTATTCTCCAAGTCAAGCTTCCAATTCTCATTATTTTCTCTCTGCTACTCAGTCTGATCTGTGAGCCACTGCATCGTTTGTTCTAGTATCTTTTCTAACTCCTGTCGCCCACCTTCATTCTCCTCTTTCTCTTATTCTGTTCTATAATTTCCTGTATCTTCTGTTCTAAGCCCTGCTTCCAAAATTTTGGGTTTTCTTTATGTTGTAATTCTAATATTGCAGTATCTGCCTTATTTTGATTTGCTAACTTTAAAAAATTTATCCTCTAGACTTTGTTTCCAATTTTTATCTCTATCTTCTTGCTGTTCAATCTGCTCTGTGAATTGTTGAATTCTTTTTTCTAGAAACTCTTCCAGTTCCCGTCTCTAACCTTCATTCTCCTCTTTTTGTTGCTTATTTTGGCCTATGAAATCTGGAACCTTTCATTCTAGTGTTACTTGTAATCTCTTTTCTAAGGCAAGGAAAGTTTTGTCTAGGGCTCCATATTTTGAGAAGACATAGTCAATCAAGAGAATAAGTATTTCAGTACTGGTAAATGCTAAGGTGACTTTTTCCTCTAAATCCATCCCTGTAAAAACATTCAAAATATCATCACATAAAGCCAAAAAGACATTTCTTGCTTTTCTCATCTTTAAGTATCAAGATGCAATATATGCAATATATGTATCTATGTCTCCTGATTTATTTGCAGGGAGGAAACTCTCTGCTGTTCCCTGTAGGTCTCTCAGACCTAGTCATCTTCCAATCCACACTGCTGCAGCCTATATCACTGACCAAGCCATATTTGGGGTTTGGTAGGCAGTGCACTTTTTATCTCAGTTAACTCAGTTTGTTAAGTTCTAAGTAATAAGTTAGGCATCATTTTGTTGCTAAATTTTTCCAACCCATTTACCCAGTAAAAGAAATCTCAACTCAATCCGTAACAATACAAGCTATAAGCTTAGATTGGGCAGATCTCCTACTGCACTACTCTATTCCCATCGATATTTTCCCATATAATTTGCAGTTTCTCGAGGCCATGAGCTTCTCTCCAGTCTCTCCATCTATCCCCCGTAGCTCCTCCCCCTTTCTGTCAATTCTTTTCTCCTCTGCCAAACCCTCAGCTCCTCCACATTTCTCCTGACCAAACATTGTCTCAAGCCTTTATTTGAAAAGTTAAGGTGGAGGCAAGTCACAAGCAACTCTTCCTCTGAAGCCCCTCCCAGGAGTGGAATTAACATCAAAATACAAGCCCAGGGCTATCCACAACAATTCCTGACAGGTAATATCCAGGAAATCTGTGATACTACAAGAACTAATCAAAGAATAATATGAGTTAAGAAGGTGAAGAGGCCCAGCTCTAAGGAACAAAAGTATTTTCAACAAAATCATACAAGAAAATTTCCCCACCTAAAGAAAGAGATGCATATAAATGTACAATAAGCTTACAGAACTCCAATTAGATCACACCAGATTAGAAAATCGTCCTGCCACACAATAATCAACACACTAAATCTACTTAACAAAGAAGACATATTAAAGCTGCAAGGGGAATAGGATAAAGTATTCCTAAGAATTACACCAGTATTCTCCATAATGTCTCTAAAGCTAGAAGAGTCTGAACAGATGTCTTACAACTTCTGAGAAACAAAAGATAGAAATCTATATTATTATACCCAGCAAGACTTTTGACCTAAAAAGATGAAAAAAATAAAATATTCAAAGGTAAAACCAAATTTAAACAATAACCATAAATACATTTCTACAAAAATTCTCTAAAAAAAACCCCTCTAGCCAAGAAGGTTAAACACACAAGAAAAGACAGAAAAAATAATTCCATACCATCAAAAACTAAAGAACATGCACACACACACCCACACACACACACACACACACACACACACACAGATACACACACACACATTAATAACACCAGTATTAAATAACAAAAATCAACAATCATTGTATATTAACATTTCTCATCTTTCATGGACACTATTCCCCTAAAAAAAGATAGAGGCTAACATAATGGATATGGCAACAGATTCATCATTCTGCTGTATACCAGAAGCACATTTAAGCAGAAAAGATAGTTATTATGTTAAAGTGCTGCCAAAACTTTTTCTAAGCAAAGGGAGACAAGAAGCAAATAGGAGTAGCCATTCTAATATCCAATAAAATATGTGTTTAACCAAAAATAATCAAAAGTAATAGACTTCATATTCATCAAAAGAAAAAAAAATCCATGAAGATATTACATTAATTCTGAATATCAGTACCCCAAATGAAAGGGCAACCCATTTGGAAAAGTACATGACTAAAGCTTAAACTTTATCAAATCCTACATATTAATAGAAAATTTCAACTTCCTATACTCACCAATGGACAAGTCATTCAGTGTGACTTGCATTGGGCACCACCAAAATGTATTTCTATATTCTGGTTATATCCTCTACATGGGAATGAGAACTCCCCTCAGGCAGATAAAAGTGGAAAGCTAAGCTGCATTTCACCCTATATCTCATTGGGTGCTGCACTTTTAAGAAGTACTGATGAACTGCTCAGAGGTGGGAATATGCAGTCTAAGATGGAAACCTTAGTCTGGGTGAGAAACTACTCAGGATGAGTCTGAAGTTGGGGTCCCCTAACTCCCAGATATTTAATTGCTGCTGGAAACCATGTAGAGTTGAAAAAGTAGGGGGTCATACAGGCCTGTCAGGACAAGTCTTGGCCTTGGGGGAATGAGGAACTCTGACTTGGATTCGTGGGTAAATGTCTGGGTATGAGAAGGAGCCTTCTGTGGGAGACTTAGTTTGCAGCTGTGTATAAGGCAGGTTTCCTCAACACTTCCCACAGCAGTCATTGATGAGAGAGAGAGAGTGAGAGAGAGAGAGAGAGAGAGAGAGAGAGAGAGAGAGAGAGAGAGAGTCCTTGCTTTGCTTTCCCATATTGTTTATTGGTAATAAACGGATGCACACATGTCCTCAGGGTGAACCAGTGATTATATACCTTTGCCAAAGTAATGTCTGGAAATGGAAGGTTATTGGCTAAACCATCAGGGCTAGCATAGAGAACTGTATGTGATATGTGACTACTAGTTATGTTTTTTATGTAGTGAGTTGTGATTAAGTGTTTCAGTTCAGAATCTGTTCAGGAGTAGGTGAAATGCCTACCTTTCCTCATGTATGATATGAAGTGGTTTCTGAATCCACTCAACCTTACCACTGACCAACAATGCAGACAAAGTATAATCAGAGAGAAAACAAAATTAAAAAGGTTATGTATCAAATATACTTAACAGGTATCTCCATAATATATCACCTAACACAAAGGAATATATGATCTTCTCAGTACCTCAGGGACATTTCTCTGAAACTGACCATGTACTTGGTGACCAAGCAAATGTCAGCATATACATGAGAATTGAAATAAACTCTGGTGTCTTATCATACCACCATGCATTAAAGCTAAACTTCAAATTCACAGAAAGACTACAAATTTCTGAAGACTGAACAACTCTAATCAATGATTATCAGGTCAGGGAAAAAAACAAAGTAATTACACACCCTATAGCATTCAGTGACATCGAAGACATAGCACACTCAGAATTATGGGCCACAATGCAAACCATGTTAAATATTCATAGAAGTAAGTAGTTTCATTATGAAATTAGAAACTTCAAATAGCAATTAGAAATATTCATAAAGGCTCTAGAAATTAAAGAAGCAAAAAGACCCAAGAAGAGAAAAAGGAAATTATCAAAATCAGGACTGAAATCAACAAACCAGAACACATTATCAACAAAGTCAAGTGATGGTTCTATGAAAAAGTCAACTAGATAGACAAATTCTCAGTTAAATTAAATGGCAGAAAGACAATATTCAAATCATCAAAGTCAGAAATGAATAGGGAACATAGCTATAGACACTGAGAAATTTTGAAGAATCATTAGGTTCTACTTCAAAAGCCTATACTACACATAATTGGAATTAGAGCAATTAGACAACAAAAGGAGATTAAAGGGATACAAATTATAAAATAAGAACTCCAAATATCACTATTTACAGATGATATGATCTAATACTAAAGTGACCTGAAAAATTCCACCAGAGAACTCCTAAAATTGATAAACAACTTCAGCAAAGTGACTGGATATAAAATTAACACAAGCAAATCAGTACCATTCTTCTACTCAAAGGACAAACAGGCTGAGAAAGAAATTAAGGAAATGACAACCTTCACAATAGTCACAAATAATATAAAATACCTGGTGTGACTCTAACAAAACAAGTAAAAGATGTGTATGACAAGTACTTAAATTCTCCGAAGAAAGAAATCCAAGAAGACGTCAGAAGATGGAAAGATATTTAATTTTCTTGGATTGACAGGATTAATATAGTAAAAACGGCAATCTTGCTGAAAGCAATGTACAGATTCAATGCCATCCCCATCAAAATTTCAACTCAATTCTTCCTAGAGTTAGAAAGACAAATATGAAAAATCATTTGGAATAGCAAAATCCCAGGATGTGGAACACTATTATCAACAATGTGCAGAAATCACCATTCCTGACATCAAGCTGCATTACAGAGCAATCGTAATCAAAGCTGTATGGTATTGGGACAGAGACAGGTAGGAAGATAAATGGAATAGAATTGAACGATCAAAAATGAACCCACACACCAATGGTCACTTGATATGGAAAAGGTGCAAAAACCATCCAGTGGAAAAAAGACAGCATTTTTAAAAAATGACGCTGGTTCAACTGGTGGTCAACATGTAGAAAAATGCAAATTGATCCATTCTTATCTAGCTGTAGGAAGCTCCAGTCCAAGTGGATCAAGGAACAATGCATAAAACGAAATACAGTGGAACTTATGGAGGAGAACGTGTGGAAGAGCCTCGAACACATGGGCACAAGGGAAAATTTTCTGAACAGAACAATGTCTTATGCTCAAAGATCAAGAATTGACAAATGGGACCTCATAATATCACAAAGCTTCCATAAGTCAAAGGACAGTGTAAATAGGACAAAATTGTACCCAATAGATTGGGAAAGTATCCTTACTAATCCTACATCTGATAGAGGCCTAATATCCAATATATAAAAAGACCTCAAGAAGTTAGACTCCAGAGAAACAAACCACTGTATTAAAAATGGGGTACAGAACTTAACAAAGAATTTTTAGCTGAGGAATACCAAATGGCCGAAAAGCACCTAAAGAAATGTTCAACATCTTTAGTTATCAGAGAAATACAAATCAAAATAACCCTGAGATTATGCCTCACACCAGTCAGAATAGCTACGATGAAAAAGTCAGATGACAGAGGATGCTGGCAAGGCTGTGGAGAAAGAGGAACACTCCTCCATTTTTGGTGGGATTGCAGGCTAGCACAACCACTCTGGAAATCAGACTGGTAGTACCTCAAAAAATTGGACATAGTATTGCCTGGGGACCCAGCTATACCATTCCTGGGAATATATCCAAAAATTCTCCAATATATAACAAGGATACATGCTCCACTACATTCATAGCAGCCTTATTTATAATAGGCAGAAGCTGGAGAGAATGTAGATGCTCTTCAACAGTGGAATGGATACAGAAAATGTGGTACATTTACACAATGGAGTACTACTCAGCTATTAAAAGTGATGAATTTATGAAATTCTTAGAAAATGGATGGAACTAGAAAATACCATCCTGAGTGAGGGAAACCAATAACAAAAGAATAAACATGGTATGCACTCACTGATAAGTGGATATTAGCCCAAAAATTTCTGAATACCCAAGATAAAATTCATAGACCACATGAAGCTCAAGAAGGAGGAAGACCAAAGTATGAATGTTTCAGTCCTTCTTAGAAATGTGAATAAAATAATCATGGGTCAAATATGAAGACAAAAGTGTAGAGAAGAGAATGAAGAAAAGACCATCCAGAGATTGCACTGCCTGAGGATCCATCTCATAAATAGTCACTAAATCCAGACACTATTGTGAATGCCAAAAAGTTTTTGGTATTCTAAGATAACTGTCTCCTGAGAGGCTCTGCCAGTTCCTGACAAATGCATAGGTGGATGCTCCCTGCCATTCTTTGGACTGAGCATAGGGTCCCCAATGTAAGAGTTATAGAAAAGATGGAAGGGGCTGAAGGGCTTGCAACCCCATAGGAAGAACAATAGTTTTAATTAACAATACCCCCGAAGACTTCCCAGGAACTAATACACCAACCAAGGAGTCCATATGACTCCAGCTTCATATGTAGCAAAAGATGGCCTCTTTAGTTATCAATTGGAGGAGAGGTCCTTGGTCTTATGAAGGCTTGATAGATGCCCCAGTGCAGGGGTCTTGATGATCAGGAGGCAGGAGTGGATGTGTGGGTGGAGGAACACACTCATTGAAGCAGGAGGAGGGGGCGGGATAGATGGTTTCCAGGATGTAGTGAAACTGGGAAAGTGGATAACATTTGAAATGTAAATATAGAAAATATCCAATAAAAAAGATGGAAAATCTATATGAAATTGATGATTTTTCTACATACTTACCATCTACTAAAGTTAAATGAAATTCAATAAACTATTTAAACAATCTTATAACTCCTTATGAAATACAAGGGGCCATTAAACATTTTCCAACAAAGTAAAGCCTAGGCCCAGATTGTTTTAGCATAGAAATCTTTCAAGCATTCAAGGTAAAGTAAATGCAAATTCTCCTCAATGTATTCTACAAAATAGACACACAAAGGACACCGTCAAATTATTTCTGTGAGGCCACAGTAACCTGGATAACTAAACTATATAAAAACTCAATGAAAAACATTTCAGGCCAATGTCCTTTATGATCATTGATGCCAAAATTCTCAACTGGCAGATTGTTGTAAGTTTTGATTTTTGTGAATCTAAATAGCACATTAAAAACACCATCCACCATGATCAAGTAGGCTTCATGGATGCAGGAATATTTCTTATTTCTTAAAAAAAAACAACATAATTTACTGTATAAATAAACTGAATAAAAGATTTCCAGAATCAACTCACTAGATATTAGAATTGTGGGCAAAATCCAATGCAGCTTTCTGTTATAGGTCTTGTAGAAATGAGGATCAAGGTGTATAAACAAATATATTAAAATTTATATACGGCAAACCAAAGAAAATACCATTTTAATTGGATAGAAAATTAAGGCAATTCCACTAAAATTATTGATAAAACACGGTTTCTGAATCTCTCCCTATCTCTTCATTATAGTACCTGAATTTCTAGCAAAAGCAATATAAGAACCAGAAAAAATAATAAGGATACAAATTGTAATGGAATATGTCAATACATGGCTATTCACATATGATATATATAATATTCACATAGCATACATAAATGACACTGAAAAATCTACCATGGAAGTGCTGCAACTGATGAACACCTAATACAAAGTGACTGTATACAAAATTACCTCCAAAAAAGAGATAGTAGTTCTATTTTCAAAAAACCATAAAGAGTCTGAGAAAAGAAATAGTGCAAAAATACCATTTACAGCACCCATAAATAATGTAAAATAAAACACTAACCACGTATAAAAAAACTTATAAGAACTTTAAGTCTCTGAAGAAAAAAAATTGAGGAGCCGCCATCTGCAGCATGGAACCAGGTAGCTCCACAGCCTTCTGTGCTTAGTCCACCAGAAGAGAATGATCTCCCAGCAGTGATTTCACTTCTGAGTGCTGAGGTGAGCTCTTCACCTTTACTCTGGGGGGATACAGCTAGGAGACCACAGGGCATACAATCAGTGGAGCAGCTGTGACAGGAGTCTTCCCTTCCAGCCGCCATTTGCAGCAGTGACCCAGGCAGCTCCACAGCCTTCTGTGCTTAGCCAACTGGAAGAGAATGATCTCCCAGCAGCTATTTCACTTATGAGTGCTGAGGTGTGATCTCTACCTTTTCTCTGGAGGAGTACAGCTAGGAGCGCACAGGGCCTACAATCATTGGAGCAGCTGGGACAGGAGTCTTCCCTTCTGGGCTCCATTTGCAGCAGGGAACCAGACAGCTCCACAGCCTTCTGTGCACAGATCCTGCCAGAAGAGAGTTGGTCTCCCAGGAGTACAGACACGGTTTTATAGGCCCATAGGAGGGGTAAGCTCCAGCCAGAGACAGCAAGACCAACTAACACCAGAGATAACCAGATGGAGAAAGGCAAGCGCAAGAACCCTACCAAAAGAAATCAAGGCTACTTGGCAACATCAGAGCCCAGTTCACCCACCACAGCAAATCCCAGATAACCCAACACACTGGTAAAGCAAGAGTTGGATTTAAAGTCTTTTCTCACGATGATGTTAGAGGACATCAAGAAGGATAAAAATAACTCCCTTAAAGAAATACAGGAGTCGGGCGGTGGTGGCGCACGCCTTTAATCCCAGCACTTGGGAGGCAGAGGCAGGAGGATTTCTGAGTTCGAGGCCAGCCTGGTCTACAAAGTGAGTTCCAGGACAGCCAGGACTACACAGAGAAACCCTGTCTCTAAAAACCAAAAAAAAAAAAAAAAAAAAGAAATACAGGAGAACATGGGTCAAATGGTAAAGGCCTTTAAAGAGGAAACACAAAAATCTCTGGAAGAATTAGAGGAGAACACAAACAAGTGAAAGAACTGAACAAAGCCATACAGGATCTAAAAATGGAAGTATAAGCAATAAAGAAATCACAAAGTGAGACATCTCTGAAGATAGATAATCTTGGACAGAACTCAGGAGTCATAGATGCAAGCATCAACAACAGAATACAAGAAATAGAAGAAAGAATCTCAGGGGCTAAAGATACCTTAGAAATCATTGACTCAACAGTTAAAGAAAATGCAAAATGCAAAAAGCTCCTGAGCCAAAACATCCAGGAAATCCAGGACACAATGAGAAGACCAAACCTAAGGATTATAGGTATAGAAGAGAGTGAAGATTTCCAACTTAAAGGGCCAGTAAATATCTTCAACAAAATTATAGAAGAAAACTTCCCTAACCTAAAGAAAGAGATGTCCATGAACATACAAGAAGACTATAGAACTCCAAACAGACTGGACCAGACCAGAAAGTCCTCGTGGCACATAATAATCAAAACACCAAATGCATTAAACAATGAAAGAATATTAAAAGCAGTAAGAGAAAAAGGTCAAGTAACCTATAAAGTTAGGCCTATCAGAATTACACCCGACTTCTCACTTGACACGATGAAGCCAGAAGATCCTGGGCAGATCTCATATAGACCCTAAGAGAACTCAAATGCCAGCCCAAACTACTATACCCAGCAAAATGCTGAATTACCATAGATGGATTAACCAAGATATTCCATGATAAAACCAAATTTACACAATATCTTTCCACAAATCCAGCCCTATAAAGGATAATAGATGGAAGACACCAGCATGAGAAATTACACCCTAGAAAAAGCAAGAAAGTAATCTTTTTCCAAAAAACCCAAAAGAAAGTAACCACACAAACATAAAAAAGAACATCAAAAATAACAGGAAGCAACAATCACTATTCCTTAATATCTTGTAATGTCAATAGACTCATTTACCCAACAAAAAACATAGTCTAACAGAAATGTTTTTCATGTGGATCTTAATTTTTATCAGAAAATATTTGAAACTCCTCTTTCAATTTAGTTATGCTTTTTGTTTCTACCACTTTGACTTTATTATTTTCCATGACAATCTTTAATTTTAACATTTTTTTCTGGGTATTTCTTCGATTTTGTCAGAGGTGTTTTTCATGTAGATCTTTAGTTTCATCAGGGGTGTTGTTTCTAGTTCCACTTTCAATCAATTTAGGAATGTTTTTGTGCCTACAATTTTGTTTTTATAATTGTTCATGATAGTCTTCAATTTTAAAGTTTTTTTGTATTTTTCTTCAATTTTGTCAGAAGTATTTTCCATGTAGATCTTCAGTTTTTTCAGACAATGTCTATTATTTTACTTTCAATCAACTTAGGAACATTTTTATACCTTCCATTTTATCTGTATAATTTTCCATGTAATAGTCAGTTTTAACATATTTCTCTATATATTTCTTGAATTTTTTCAGGAATATTTTCCTTGTAGATCTTCAATTTTATCAGAAAGTGTTTATAATTCCACTTTCAAAAATATTAGGAATATTTTTATGCCTACCATCTTATCTGTATAATTTTTACATGAAATACTCAATCTTAACACGTTTTTTATATATTTCTTCAATTTTATCAGCGATATTTTCCATGTAAATCTTCAGTTTTATCAGAAAATGTTTATAATTTCACTTTCAGTCAACTTAGAAATATTTTTATGCCTACCATTTTATCTGTATAATTTTCCATGATAATCTTTAATTTTAATAATTTTCCATATATTTTTTCAATTTTATCAGAAATAATTTCCATATAAATCTTCAATTTTATCAGAAAATGGTTATAATTCTATTTTCAATCAACTTAGGAATATTTTAATTCCTACGAATTTATCTGTAAAAATTTCTTCAATCTTATCAGAGATAGTTTCCATGTAAATCTTCAATTTTATCAGAAATTGTTTTTACTTCTACTTTCAATCAATTTAGGAATATTTTTATGCCTACCATCTTATCTGTATAATTTTTCATGAAATAGTTTTAATGTGTTTTTCTATATATTTCTTGAGTTTTATCAGAAATATTTGCCTTGTAGATTTTCAATTGTATCGGAAAATGTTTATAATTTCTCTTTCAATCAACTTAGGAATATTTTTATGCCTACCATTTATCTGTATAATTTTTCCATGAAATAGTCAATCTTAACGTGTTTTTCTATATATTTCTTCAATTTTATCAGATATATTTTCCATGTATATTTACACAATAGAATACTACTCAACAATTAAAAACAATGAATTCATGAAATTCTTAGGTAAA
This sequence comes from Tokudaia tokunoshimensis, assembly GCA_036184795.1. NCBI lineage: Eukaryota > Metazoa > Chordata > Mammalia > Rodentia > Muridae > Tokudaia > Tokudaia tokunoshimensis. Next base: position 62,114,567 of record BTHU01000001.1, on the reverse strand, counting down.
TGGTGAAGAGGGCTTATGTGACTTTCGGGGAGGGGGAAACTGAGAAAAGGGGGAATATTTGGAAGGTAAATAAAGACCATAGAAAATAAAAATTAAAAAAAAAGAGAAAACAACCAAAAAATTGAGGAAAATATCAGAAGATCGGAAGAACTCTCATGATCATGAATTTGTAAATGTAGGATTAATAATACAATAAGCCATGCTGACAAAAGCAGTATATGATACACTGCAATTCCCATTAAAATACTAACATAATTCTTTATAGAGTCCTTAGAAAAGTAACTATTATCTTCATTTTGAAAAGCAAAATTAATAATAATAATATTAATAATAATAATAATGACAACAACAACAACAATAATAATAATAATAATACAGAAAACAATCAGGATAGTTAAATTTTGAACATAAAAGTACTTCTGGGAGAATCGTCATCTCTCAAGCAGTTTTACAGAGTAATGGTGATTTAAAAATGAAATGTATTGGTAAAGAAAGAAACCAGTTAATCAATGGGTTGAATTGAGGACCTACATATAAATTCAAAGACCTATGGACATCTGATTTTTGACAAAGAATCCAAAACCATACAATGGATACAAGAAAGCACCTTTAATAAATGGTGCTGGTCTAAGTGGATCCATATTTGTCAACTTGAACAAAACTGAAGCTCACATTGATCAAGTAACTCACCATAAAACTGTATACACTAAATCTAATGGAAGAGAAGTTGAGAAAGAGACTTTAACTCATTGGAATAGGAAACAAGTTTTTCTGAACAGAACATCAATGGCCTAGGTTCAAAGATCAACAACTGGTAAATAGTACCTCATGAAACATAAAGGCTTCTCTAAGGCAGAGGACACTGTCAACAGGATAGTCTATAGATTATGAAAGTGTCTTCCTCAACCTTACATATGACAGAGAGTTAAGATCTAAAATATACAAAGAACTCAGCAAATTAGACATCAACAAATGGAATAATCCAATTAGATAGCATTGTATAGAGCTAAACAGAGAATGCTCAACAGAGGAATCTTGAATGGTGGAGAAGCACTGAAAAAATAATGTTTTATATACTTAGTCATTAGGGAAATGAAAATGAAAATGACTCTGTGATTCCATTATACACATCAAAATGTCTAAGATCAAAAATCTCAAGTGACAGCACATTATGGGGAGGATGTGGACAAAGGAGAACACTCCTCCATTGCTTGCCCTAGGAGCATTTAGAGACTGAGCCATCAACAAAAGAGCATACATGAGCTGGGCCAAGGGCCACATCACAGATAAAGCAGATATGCAGCTCAATCTCTATGACTGCCTTTTCTGGCCTTAGTGGGAGAGGATAAGCCTAAACTTGCAGAAATTTGTTTTGCCATAATGGAGGGATAACCAGGAAGACTCCACTTTCAAAGAAGGGGCTGGGAGGAGAGGTAGGGATTCTTTGATGGGGGACCAGGAAAGGTGCAGCATTATAATGCAAATAAGTAAATAAATAAGCAAAATAATTAATTAATTAAAATCAGGACCAAATCAGATCAACTATTTCCTTACTTATACAAGTACAGTACTTGGTATTTTAGTTAGAGCAATAGGACATTGAAGTTATACAGTTGAATTAGCTATACAATTTAGACATAATGAAGTCAAAGCATCATTATTTACAGGTGATATGACTGTAAACACATATGACCCCAAATATTCCAGTAGAGGACTCCTGCAGCTGATAAAAATGATCAAAAAAGTGGCTGGATACAAGATTAACTAACACACACATAAATGTGTGCTCACACACACACACATACACACACACACACTCAATGTTTCATATATACAAATCTCAAATTGTCTGAAGAAGAAATTAGAGAAACAACACCCTTCATAAAAAACTCAAATCATGTAAAATTTCCTATGGAAACTATGACTAGACAAATGAAAGTCTTGTAAGAAAACTTAAATCTCAAATAAATGAAGAAAGTAGTTTAAGTAGTATCAAAAGTTTGAAAGATCTTGAAATGTCTTGGATCAGTTGAATAACATAGTAAAATAGTGGTCCTTCCAACTTCAACATATGGATTCAACCGATCCCATCAAAATGCCAACATAAATTTTTACAGAACTTGAAAGAATATTTCCTAACTCATGTGAAGCCCAAGATATCCTGAACAATAACAGAACTTCCAGATGAATCACCATTTCTGATATCATGTTGTACTATAGAATCATATTTAAAAAATTGAATGATATTGCTATAAAAGTGAGGACATTGATCAATGGAATGGAATTGAAGTTAAGAGATAAATTCACATACCTATGCACCCTTGATATTGCATAAAGAATCCAGAAATACATGGGTGGACCTTCTTTAAGAAACAGTGATTACCTGGTTGTCCTAATATAGGATTTAAATAGATACATATTTATCTCCATACATAAACATATCTTGCCTAATTGGATCAAGACCTCAACATAAAACTAGTTACATTGTACCGGAGTGTGACAGAATGATTAGAAGCTCTGAATGCATTGACACAAGGCACAACGTTCTGAAAAGAACACCAGTAGGCCAGGCACTAACACCAGTAATTAATAATGGGGAATTAAATAACTGAACATCTTCGTTAAAGCAAAAGACAGCAACAATTTGACAATACAGCTGCCTAACGATTGGTAATTTTTTTACTCACTTGCAATCATGGGAGGATTAATGTCCAAAATATAGAAATAACTCTAGAAATTAGTTGACAATAAATAATCCAATTTAAGAGTTAGGTACAGATTTAATCAGAGAATTCTAAAGAGAGGAGTCTCGAATGGCTGTGAAACACTTAAAGAGAGTTTTGTCTTCCTCAGTCATTAGGGAAATGCAAATCAAAACCATTTTAAGATTTCATCTTAATCCTGTCAAAATGGCTATGTTCAATAATACAGGTGACAGGTCATGTAGACAAGGATGTGGGGCAAGGAGAACATGTCTCCATGGCTGATAAGAATACAGTCTTATAGAACAACTAAGAAAATCAATATTGCCAGGCAGTGGTGGCGCACGCCTTTAATCCCAGCACTTGGGAGGCAGAGGCAGGGGGATTTCTGAGTTCGAGGCCAGCCTGGTCTACAGAGTGAGTTCCAGGACAGCCAGGGCTACACAGAGAAACCCTGTCTTGAAAAACCGAAAAAAAAAAAAAAAAAAAAAAAGAAAATCAATATTTACAATTTCTCAGAAAACTGGTAATAGATCTACTGACAAACCCAGCTATGTCATTCTTGGTCATTTGCCCAGTATATTCTATCATACAACATGGACACTTGTTCAAGTATATTTTTGTGGCTATAGTCAAAATACACAGAAACTTCAATTGAATAGATGTATTTCAACTGAAGAATGCATAATGAAAAAGGATACAATATAATATTACATAGTTATTAAAAACAAAATGACACTATGAAATTTCCTGGCAAATGGAAGTAATTAGAAAAAGTCATCCTGAGTCAGATAATTCACACCTACAAAAACAGTAGTATTACTCATTTAAAAGTGTATATTAACTATTAAGTAAATGGTAAATAAAAACAATGCACTGGTCTAGACAGGCCAGATAACAAAGAGGCCTAGTGGCAGAAGAGCATGAAACTTACTGAGATGAGGTATAGAATAAATTGTTTTTGTTGTTGTTGAAGGCAGAAGGAGAACAAGTGGTCGGTTGTGGGTTATAGAAGGGAATTGTGGAGTGAACAGCTGGAATTTGAAGATATTTGAGTGAGCATGTATAAATATTTTACAGTAGAAACATTTTGGTATCTTTGGGGATTATACTAGTAAAGACTTCTAGTAATAGAGAATACAGGATCTAAACTTGTGATCTTTGGCAACCAGGATAGTGGTGTGCTGGGTTAAAATTGGTTGAGATTGTTGACTGAGAAGGTTTCAAGAAAATCTCTGAACAACTCATGTTGATGCTAGGACAGAAGTTAACCATCTGAAAATATGGCCCCCGTGCTGATGACAACTTAGTGTCTGTTTATTAAACATGAAGAGGTGTAGCTTATATGGGCTAAAAGCCTTATTCTACAGGCTATGCAAAGATAAACATAGACATTACACCATATACTAAATCCTTTACCTACAATCTGTCCAGGTTACAGGATGGACTGGAGCAATGGTATCACATACCTGGTTGAATTGACCAACCATTGATTGATTTAACTTGATACCCTCTCCGCAAGAAAGAGTCCTTGCTCAATCCTACGTGGATGTTCTTAACTTTTAGAATCCATATTCCAGAGAAATAGGAAATTCCTCTGAAAGGCCCACAAAGCATTGGAAAGAGATACAGATATTTACACCCAAACAATGGACAAAATCTGGTGACTCATGTGACTGAATTAGGGAAATGTTCGCAGAAGCTGAGTAGGAGAGAGAACCTATAAGAAGACCAGCAGTCTCAGCAAACCTGGACTCTGGAGATCTCTCAGACCCTGAGCTACCAACCAGCCAGCATACACCAGCTGAGATGAGGTACCCAACACATATACAGAAGAGGACTGCTGGGTTTGGACTCAGTTGGAGAAGATGTACCTAACCCTCAAGAGACAGGAGACCCCCAAGTACTGAGGCATTCTCCTGACCTGGTCGTGGAGGGTTTGGGACATCATCATGGAGACAGGAGAAAGAGGTATGGGATGTAGAACAGCCAGAGGGTTGACTTGGTAGAGTATAAAGTCTGGACTGTAAAAATAAAAAGTATAAATTTAAAAAATAAGAAAGGAAATCCCAAAGAGTACTTTTCTTTAAAAAATTCAGAAATGATTCCTAATTGATAATCTGTTATATTGTTATTTATACAGTTATATTGTTAGATCAGTGATGTATCCAGGCATCATCAGAGACACTTTCGTAAGCAGCAAGTAGGAATTGTTGTATAGACACAGAGCCAGGCATGCAGAAAGAGACTAAATTAGACATTTTCATCATCCCTTCAGAAGAATAGTGAAGGAAAAAAAGTGAAAAATACAGAAGAAAGACAGAAAACCAGAAAAAAACATATTCTAACATTTCAACTAAGCAGGATGCTCACATGAGAATCATAGAAAAGAAAGCATCTAGCAAGAAGCCTGAGTAGGTCTGCACCAGGTTCTCTGCATATATGGTATGGCTGGTAGCTTGAATTTGTGTGGTACTCCTAAGAGTTGAAGCAAATCTATCTGTGACTGTTTTGCTGGTCCTGGAAACTCATTTCCTTCTATAGAGTTGCCTTGCCCATCCTTGATATGATGGGTCTTGGCTTGTTTTATTGTGTCTTCTTTTGTCCTGTTAGACTGTTTTTTCTTTGTTTTTGTTGTTGTTTTTTTGGAGGCCCACACTTTTCTGAATACAAAATAGACCAGGAATGGTTCTGGGTGAGAGGGCTGTGGGAAGAAGCCAAGAAGTGCAAAGGGATTGGAAAGGAGGTGAAAAAGATGATGAGAGAAGGTATGAGAGAAGACTATTTACAATCAAAAAGAAAATCATATAGGAACAAGAAAGATTAATAAAATTTATGTTAGTATCCTGTATTCAACCAAATACAAAAGCCAATAAATTTGTTGATTTGATTCTGATACCTGTGCTATAATATAATTTGAATCACTAAATATTTATTGATTTCTTTTTTATCTATTACTCTAATTTTGTGGTTGTGTTTCTTACTGTAGTCTCCAGATTATGTAGTCAAATTTTGTTAATATTTTAGCATAAAATATCAAATATACACTTTGTCTTCATAATTCTCACATGCAAATCATCTACATACTGAACTGGCTCTTAAACTTTCAGTTATATGTTTTACAATTTCTAACCCATCAACTGTGATTCATTGTATTCTTCAGTTTCCTAATACTTTACTAGTAACATCATTTTCAAATTTTTATTAAATTCCAAGTAATTAAATGTTTTTATATACACTAGTTACGAAGATTAGAAGAAAATGCTTTCATTCAGAGATTCATATGTTGGCCCAAACTCATATGCGAAGCAGATTACATCTGAATAAGCAACATTACAATAATACTAGTGATTGACCTTAACACAATACAAAAAATGCACATTGCTAAATCATGACATAACATCAATTAACATATTGTGGTTGTTAGAAAACGTACAGGGTACTGAAAATATGAGAATGCATAGCATCTATACTTTTAATAAAATTTAAATTTAAAAATATAAAATACTACAATAATATTTGGTACTCTAAAGAAATTCTGTTTTAAATATAGTTCAAGTGATAGAGTTGATGATTTCAAATATCAGGGTTACTGATGCTTTTATTTTGAAATGTTATCTTTTTCTTTTCCCAAAGGTCTTTTGAGAATCATGTGAACATTTGAAAAATAAACAACAGTATTATTTTGAGTAAGCCTGTCCTTACTTGTCATGTTGGAAATTTCATTTTCTGGGCAGGGGTTACAATCAAAACAGGAGACAGCCTTTCCTTCCTGAGTGGATTTTCTAAGTCCTGGTCTGCAAGGCATACTGCATACGGAGGGTAGCATCTGAGGAAAATTGGATATATTATAGAAATAAACAATTTTGCATAAGTGGTAAATGAAGCAGTGATTCACAAACGAAAGCCATTGAAAGACCTCTTTTTACAGAAATGCAATATGTTTTAAAGAAAAGATTTACTTTTATGAATGTATGGTGGTATTGTTAAACACCTATGAGAGAGAGAGAGGAAGAGAGAGAGGGACTGTTGGAGAAAATACTTAATCTCAATCCGGGGATTTCTACCCCACCTTTGACCATTTAGTTCCTGGATAAAAGACACACAACCTTTATATTTACAACAAACCTTAATCAGAAGTAGAATTGGGCAGATAGATAGCCTCTATGCAATTAGAATCTACTTTCCTATCAATAACTTGGAGTTATTACTGTGTTTCATCTGGACTGCTCTAAACATGAATAGACAAACCCATGCTACCTTTCTCCTCTCTCTCTCTCTCTCTCTCTCTCTCTCTCTCTCTCTCTCTCTCTCTCTCTCTCTCTCTCTCTCTCTCTCTCTCTTTCTCTCTATGTCTTCTGTAAGATAGTGAAAAGTTGGCAAATGAAATGTTAAATATCTTATTCCATGACAAAACAAAAGTAGACAGGATTTTAGTTGTGCAACATGTCAAACATTAAAATTAAATTTCAAACTAAATTACCTGCTTGATATCAGTAGCCCACTCTGTCATTTCATGAGCTATATACAGTTGTTGACCATTTGGAAAATGACCTGAAAATCTTCTTATTTTCATTATAAGTCCATATTTTTTTTAGAAAATCTGTTATATAGAAAATGTCATACTTTGTATATAGTTTTAAATTCTGGTTCATGTTTACTAGGTCTCCAGCAGGATTTACAAATTGTATGGTCTTAAGAAAAGAGAATATCTAAACCACATTTGTTATTTTAGTTTCAAATATGTCTTCTTAGTAGGACAGAAATTATAAAGTTCAGACAATCCTTAATAACAATTATCCATTCTTAAAATTGACCTTTGTCAGAATTATTCAGTACTAACAAAGAAAATAAGTTCCCCATACATGCAGAGTTTCACTATGTTTTACAAATAACATTTTCTCACTGTATTTGATATCTTAACACCGTATGTCTGAATTTTCTGTTTGGAGAATAGCAATATATTCCCTAACTTTTTCTGAAAGTGTTATTTGAACATGAGCTGGGGTTAAATAATTAATAGGTCAAAATATGGCCAAAGTAATTGTTATTATTTGAAATCTATTTTTTATATTGATCATCATCTTTTTGTTCACATAAAAGACAAGTGATTTTCATATTTCCACCTAATAATTTCATGGAAATTTTTTCAAATGTAAAAATTTTGGGACACATCTGTGGTTGAAATATGTAGACAAAACGCCATGACTTAGACAGTGAAATGTTGACTTGAGTGCCAATGTTTACTGGCTCATAAATTATAATTATAATGTGATATGTCTTTCATGCAGTGATAGTATACAGAAATATATACATTTAGGATAGAGGTTCTTATTTACATGGATCTTAAAATGATTTCCTTTACCAATGGCATTTCTATGATAGACATGCTATCCAGTGTAAGAATCATTACCTTCCATGAATCAAATTCCAGTTCTTTCCCAGGACTCTTTGAGCATATGTCTACTTGTTGTAGAAGTATCTTATGAAGTGGACCACAGCATACACAGCATTGTATAAGCTGTAACATGTATCACTCATGGACATTCCAAGTGGTGGCACAGACAACCATTTAAATAAGGTTTTGGTTGGACAATTCTTCATTTTTGTACAATTAGGTGGTAGCAAAGAACATTTAAAGTAAGTCCACCATAATTTAGCAAAAGAAATGTCATTACTGTAGTTTGAAGGGTGGACTGTCTGCATAAATTATTTAAAACCAGACATCTCAGAATGCTGATGTGACAAAATGAGAGTCCCAGGCAAGGAATTAAGCATGAAGTTTCCTATCATTGTGATCATATCAAACTGTGAAACACTGACCCAGAGTCTCTGAAATCTTTAGAATTCCATAGTATGAAGGTAAATTTTATATAAGATTCTTAATCTCCACAAATGATCACAACTTTTGTTGATGACATTATGATTTGGAGAAAATACTTATGAATCATTTTAAAATATACCATCCTATCCCTTGTAATAATAGTTGCAAATGCTAAACAGACAGTGTTTCTTTGCATTTATTTTCTCAATTCAAAAAGGAATCGAATTCCTTGGTCATCATCTGTAATTATTACTCCCACCCAGTTCCATTGGAAGTAAACCACTAGGGACACCATGGCTTGTGGTAGAAATGTGTCCTTAGGAGACTCCTGGTAGGCATGAGGAAATTGTCCCTGGCCACATAGAAGAAATTGAAAATAATCACGGTAAAGCTGAAAAATATTGACCGTCATCCAAAATATCAAGAAGATGGAATGCATAGGACTCAGTCAAAGATCTAAGTGTACTAGAGCACAGGTTAGAATTGTGAGTTCTTTATATTATTAAAAATCATATCCAACTTCTTGTGATTTGCTAAACAAGTACAAATAAACTAAGTCTTCAAGTAAAACATTTTCACATTGCTGCTGTCATTCAATCCCATTTATCATAAAATTGTTTATGCCACAAAAAAGTGTCTAAGTATTTATGGTTGATAGATCAAACTAGATAAAAACATTCTCTGCCTTTTAATCTGCCTTGGTACTCTGAAAGTTAGACTGAGGTGAGATAGTATTTTACTAAAAGTAACCCTCCCTGACTTACCTCTGGTGCTCCAGAGACTTATAAGAATCGTCCAATTTTGGTAGACACTGACCAATCAGGTCCCGTAAGTACAATGCTCTACTCAATGATACCTTGGTTAAGGAAGAAATAAAGAAAGAAATCAAATACTTTTTAAAATTTAATGAAAATAGAGGCACAACATACCCTAATTTATGGGACACTATGAAAGTGGTGCTAAGAGGAAAATCAATATCCCTGAGTGCCTTCTAAAAGAAACAGGAGAGAGTACACATTAGCAGCTTAATGGCACACCTGAAAGCCCTGGAGAAAAAGATGCAAATAAACCCAAGAGGAATAAAAGGCAGGAAATCATCAAATTCAGGGCTGAAATCAATCAAGTAGAAACACATAAAACCATACAAAGAATCAAAAAAAAACCGAGGAGTTGGTTCTTTGAGAAAATCAACAATATAGATAATCCCTTAGCCAGACTAGCCAGAGGGCCCAGAGACAGTATCCTAATTAACAAAATCAGAAATGAAATGGGAGATATAACAACAGAAATGGAGGAAATTCAAAAAATCATCAGATCCTACTACAAAAGCCTATATTAAAAACAACTAGAAAATCTGGAAGAAATGGACAATTTCCTAGACAGATAACAAATACCAAAATTAAATCAGGATTAAATAGACCATCTAAACCATCCTATAACCCCTGAAGAAATAGAAGTGGTCGTTGGAACTCTTTCAACCAAAAAAAGCACAGGTCCAGATGGTTTTAGTGCAGAATTCTATCAGATCTTCAAAGAAGACCTACTAACACCAATACTCTTCAAACTATTCCACAAAATAGAAACAGAAGGAACACTACCCAACTCGTTCTATGAAGCCACAATTAGACTAATACCAAAATCACACGAATATCCAACAAAGAAAGAGAATCTCAGGCCAAATTCTCTTATGAATGTCGATGAAAAATACTCAATAAAACACTTGCTAACTGAACCCAAGAACACATCAAAATGATCATTCACCACGATCAAGTAGGCTTCATCCCAGTGATGCAGGGATGGTTCAATATAAGGAAGTCCATCAATGTAATCCACTGCATAAACAATCTCAAAGAAAAAAAAATCACATGGTCATTTCATTAGATGCTGAGAAAGTATTTGACAACATTCAGCATCCTTTCATGTTAAAGGTCTTGGAAAGATCAGGAATTCAAGGCCTATATCTAAACATAGTAAAAGCAATTTACAGCAAATCAGTAGCCAACATGAATCTAAATGGAGAGAAACTTGAAGCAATCCAACTAAAATCAGGAACTAGACAAGGCTGCCCTCTCTCTCCATATCTTTTCAATATATTACTTGAAGTTCTAGCTAGAGCAATTAGACAACAAAAAGAGGTAAAAGGCATACAAATTGGAAAGGAAGAAGTCAAACTTTCACTATTTTTAGACGATATGATAGTATACTTAAGTGACCCAAAAACTCCATCAGAGAATTCCTACAGCTGACAAACAACTTCAGCAAAGTGCCGGATATAAAAAAAATTCAAGCAAATCAGTAGCCTTCCTATACTAAAAGGATAAGCAGGCTGAGAAAGAAATAAGGGAAATTATACCCTTTACCATAGCCACAAACAATATAAAGTATCTTGGTGTGACTCTAACCAAACAAGTGAAAGATTGGTATGACAAGAACTTCAAGACTCGGAAGAAAGAAATTGAAGAAGACCTCAGAAAATGGAAAAATCTGCCATGCTCATGGATTGACAGGATTGATATAGTAACAATGACCATATTGCCAAAAGCAATATACAGATTCAATGCAATCCCAATCAAAATCCCAACTCAATTCTTCATAGAGTTAGATAAAACAATTCACAGCTTCATCTGGAATAACAGAAAACCCAGGATAGCTAAAACTATTCTCAACAGTAAAAGAATATCTGGGGTAATCAGTATCCAAGACCCCAAGTTGTTCTACAGAGCAATATTTTTAAAATCTGCATGGTACTGGAAAAGAAACAGGCATGTAGATCAATGGAATAGAATTGAAGACCCAGAAATGAATCCACACTCCTATGGTCACTTGATCTTTGACAAAGGAGCTAAAACCATCCAGTGGAAAAAAGATAGCCTTTTCAGCAAATGGTGCTGGCTCAACTGGAGGTCAACATGCAGAAGAATGCAAATTGACCCATTTTTTTCTCCTTGCACTAAGCTCAATTACAAGTGGATCAAGGACCTGCACATAAAACCAGACACACTGAAACTAATAGAAAGAAAACTAGGGAAGAACCTTGAACATATGGGCACAGAGGAGTATTTCCTGAACAGAACTCAAATAACTTATGCTCTAAGATCAAGAATAGACAAATGGGACCTCATTAAATTACAAAGTTTCTGTAAGGCAAAAGACAATGTCAAAAAGACAAAGCAGCAGCCAACAAACAGGGAAATGATCTTTACCAACCCTACATCCGACAGAGGGCTAATATCCAATATATACAAAGAACTCAAGAAACTAGACTCCAGAGAGGCAAGTAACCCTATTAAAAAATGGGGTACAGAGCTAAACAAAGAGTTCTCACCTGAATAATATCTAATGGCTGAGAAGTACCTGAATAGATGTTCATCATCCTTTTTACATCCATACATAAGCACATATATTTCCCTAAATATACAAATTTAATTTGCTCAATCTGTATAAAATGCTTATATGCATATGTGTTTAGAGCTGTCCATTTTGTATTAGATAACCAATTTTTACACAACTCCCTTGCAAAACTCTCTTTCTCCCTATTTGAACATTCTTCAGTAGACTGTAGATTTTTATGTGTCATTGACACATTATTGGACATTTTTTAACCCTTGTTTAACTTGTCATGTTGCTAAGACTTTACTGGTAGAACTGGTATTACTAGGAAATACAATCTCAAAATAAATTGCATCGTCCTCTTGGTTATTACAGCTTTTCTCTCTTTAATAAATGTGTTATATACATGTTATACCAGAGTACATGTTCAAGCCTTTTTTTCTGATGAAGTAGAAACACTCACAACTCTGTAGCTCTTTAGTGATTCACCCTAGAATAGTCAATGTACTTCAAGTTGCATGAAAGACAATGTGGCAATAGCAAAGTGAAGGTTCACTGAGAAACTCACTGATCACCAGACTCAAATCTCCACAGATATGTGCACATATGTGCACAAACACAAATACATGAATCATGCATGGAAACAACAAGGTTTCCCTGGTGAAATCTTTCAATAATAATCCAGATACAAGCAAAATAATAGTTTACTCTCATAAGACACAGGATCATTTATTTAATTTGTTATTAAATAAAGTTTTACTCCTGCCACTCTGAGCTTATCAATTTAGTTAAGTTCAGTGTAGCCACTTAATTGCATTTAAATCAAGAATTCAAACATTTTTCAAAATTTTCCAGTCAACAAATACGTTAATTTTCAGAGAATCACTTGATTGATTCATAATTCAGTGAAATCATTTTGGTGATACCAAATGTATGCTTGAAAATTATCTATTGTAGAAAATTTTTATCCAAATGAATAGCTTGGTCTGTTTTTCGCCTATGTTAGAGGACCGCTGATGGGTGTTATTCCTTTTATTGCATCTAATTTACCAATGAATCTTCTCTCAATTATTGACCCTGGTGTTCACTCTACAAAAGTGAAACTTAGAGTTTCTTATGAGTAAGTTTGGTCCATTAACATGCTTACTGTCCAGAAACATTACTGTCATTAGACAGTAAATGACACATTTATTATGATGTATTATCCCATACTATTTTTTTCTAGCATAATTGGAATGGTGTATTTCTTCTCAGAACTCTCAGGTTTAGAAAAGAGCATGATTAACCTGTGCCACTATTTAATGATCTTTTAATGACATCAACTACAAGTCATATGCTACATATTTCTTACAAAATTCCCTTATGTGTGTCTATCTTCCTTAAGTTAACCCATGTGACATACTCAATAATGTTCTTTATGGATATATTCAAGGTGCCTCTCATTCTCTGTATTTTGTGAGACTAAGTACTTTGATTCTCTGGTTTCTACTATCTTTTCATGTGGTTTTTTTTTTTTTCTGCTTTATTTCTTCCTTAGTATCAAATGTGCTCTGCTCTTTAACCACTCTTTATCTCTATTCAAATATTCACTTTCCCTTGTAGAATCACTTTGCTATTTCACAATGGGACTTAGTAGAGGAGTGCAATCTATCTCTGTCAAAGAGTACCTCACCACTCCAAAGGTACCCAATCTGAAATTATCCACATGATGTAATTGATAGTTTTCCCTTTCTGAGCAGATCATCCAAATGTATTCTGAAGACAGAATTTAACCAAAAAGAAACACTCTTCATTGAATCATTAAAGAATACATAGCCACTTGGAATTGAGCTTAGTACAAGGAGATAAGAATGGATCGATTGGCATTCTTCTACACGACAAAATGGAAAAAAATCTTTACCAACCCTACATCTGACAGAGGGCTAATATCCAATATATACAAAGAGCACAAGAGGTTAGACTCCAGAGAGCCAAATAACCCTATTAAAAAAGGGGGTGCAGAGCTAAACAAAGAGTTCTCACCTGAAGAATATTGAATGGCTGAGAAGCACCTATAGAAATGTTCAACATCCTTAGTCATTAGGGAAATGCAAATCAAAACAACCCCGAGTTTCCACCTCACACCAGTCAGAAAGGCTAAGATCAAAAACACAGGAGACAGCAGTTGTTGGCAAAGATGTGGAGAAAGAGGAACACTCCTCCACTACTGGTGGGATTGCAAGCTGGTACAACCACTCTGGAAAGCAGTCTGACGGTTCCTCAGAAAACTGGGCATGACACTCCCCGAGGATACGGCTATACCATTCCTGGGCATATACCCAGAGGCTTCCCCTGCATGCAATAAGGACACATGCTCCACTATGTTCATAGCAGCCTTATTTATAATAGCCAGAAACTGGAAAGAACCCAGATGTCCCTCAAGGGAGGAATGGATTCAGAAAATGTGGTATATTTACACAATGGAATACTATTCTGCAATTAAAAACAATGAATTCATGAAATTCTCAAGCAAATGGTCAGAACTAGAAAATATCATCCTTCATGAGTTAACTCAATCACAAAAGAACACACATGGTATGCAGTCACTGATAAGGGGATATTATCCCAGAATCTAAGAATACTCAAGACACAATTCACATATCAATATATTTCCAGGAAGATGGAAGGAGAGACCCCTTGTCCTGGAAAGACTGGATGTAGGGGAATACCCTGACAGAGAAGCGAGAGGGGGGTTGAATGGGGAACAGGGGGGAGGGAAGAGGGCTTATGTGACTTTCACAAAGTGAGGAACCGGGAATGGGGAAATCATTCGGAATGTAAATAAAAAAAAATTGAAAAAAAGGATAGCCTACATACACTAAATTCAAATGTTATTTACAGTAGTAGAGATTCCCTATTTCCCTTTTTAAAATTTATGTACTTTTTATTCTTTAATCCTATTTTACAGTTGAGACTTCATCCCTCCTCTCAGTTTGCCCCCCGCGGATGCTCCACATCTCATACCTATCCCCATCTCCAAGAGGATGTCCCCCCACCCACCCCTACCCCACCAGGCCTGTCCACTCTCTGGGTCCCAAGTCTCTTGATGGTTAGGTTCATCCTTGCTCACTGAGAACAGACCACATATCTGCTGGTGTTTGCTACCTGGTTCGTGGATCAGTGTCTGAGAGATCTCAGTAGTATTCCATCCTGTAAATGTTCCAAATTTTCTGTATTCAATCTTCCATTGTGGGATATCTGCATTGGATCCAATCAGTTAAGACTACTGGTATTCCCATCAGACTGTCCTCTTATTAAGCTTCTTCTGGTTTTCCCCCAATTCAACCATAGGGCTCCCTGTTTTTTGTCCGTAGGTTTGGTTCTAATATCTGCATCTCACTTTTTCAGCCCCTTGATTGGCATCTCAGAGGGCAGACATGCTAGGCTCCTGTCTGCAAACATGCCACAGCGTCAGTACTAGTGTCAGGGTCCCAGACCTCTAGTTGAGATAGATCTAATTTGGTTCTGTCACAGGACCTCTTTCTCTCATGTTTTTTTTTTCCATTTTTGTCCCTGCAGTTGCTTCAGACAGGAACAATTCTGGATCAGAGCTTTTGATTGTGGGATTCAATCCTATCTCTCCACTTGATGCTCTGTTCCTCCACTGGACGTGGACACTAGAAGTTCCACCTTTCCACTGTAGAGCACTTCATTCAAGTTCCTCTCTTTGAGTTCAGATAATCTCTCACCTCACAGGTATCTGATACATTCTAGTGGGTCCACCCCTCCCCCTCCTATCTCATGAGGCTGCTTGTTTCCATTCTTTCTATTGGCTTTAAGAGATTCACTCATGTACCCCGCCAATACCTTATCATTTTACCCTCTTTCCCTCTCTGCCTCCTCTCCCACCTAAGTGCCTCCCTCTCTCAAAGGCATCCTCACTTTGGTACTTTGGCTTCTTATCCTTCTTGAGTCCTGTGAGTTGTCTCCTAGGTATTCTGTGTTGTGTTTTGTTTTGTTTGGTTTTGTTTTGTTTTTGACTAATATCCATTTATTATTGAGTACAAACCATGTATGTCCTTTTGGGTATAATTTATCTCACTCAGAATGATATTTTCTAGTTCTATCAATTTGCCTTCAAAACTCATGATGTCCTTGTTCCTAATAGCTGAGTAGTATTCCATCATGTATACGTTCTACATTTTCTGCATTCATTCTCCCATTGTAGGGCATTTGCACTGGATCTAGCTTCTGAGTATCAAAAATAATTCCACTATGAACATAATGGAAGATATGCCCCTTTGGCATGGTGGGGCGTCTTTTGGATATATACCCAAGAGAGGTATAGAAGAGTCTTTAGGTAAATCTATTTCCAATTTTCTGAGGAATTCCAGATGATTTCCAGAGAGTCTGTACCAATTTGCAATCTCACCAACAATGGAAGAGTGTCCCTTTTTTTCTCCACATCCTTATGAGCATGTGCTGTCAGCTGAGTATTTGATCTTAATCATTCTGACTGGTGGTAGGTGGAATTTCAGGGTCATTTTATTTTGCATTTTCCTGATCCCTAAGGACTTTGGACATTTTTTTTAAGTGCTTCACCGCCCTTCACAATTCTTCTGTTTTAAATTCTCTGTTTAATTCTATACCCCTTTATGTTTCAACTGGGTTGTTTGGTGTTTCTGATGGTTAGCTTCTTCAGTTCTTTATATATTTTAGATATGAATCCTGTATCAAATGTGGGGGTTAGTGATGATTTTTTCCCAATCTGTAAGTTGCTGGTTTGTATCATTTTCTATGTCCTTTGCCATACAGAAACTCTCCGGTTTCATGAGGTCCCATTTTCAATCCTTGATCTTAGAGCATAAGCCGTTGGAGATCTGTTTTGGAAATTTTCTCCCTGTGGCAATGAGTTCGAGGCTCTTTCCCAATTTCCCTCCTATTAGATTGAATGTATCTGGTTTTATGTTGAGTTCCCTGATCCACTTGAACTAAGATTTGTACAAGGTGACACATATGTATATGTTTTCATTTTTTACATACAGACTATATTCATCAAAGAAAAAAATCCACCACAAGAAAGTCTCAATTCTGAACATCTATGCCTGAAATATGAGGGCATCCACATTTATAAAAGTAACTTTACTAATGATCATAACACACATTGAAATCCGTACAATAATAGTGGGCAACTTCAATATCCCACTCTTACTAATGGACCAGTTATTGAAACAGAAAGGTAAAAACTAATATCATATCACATCACTACAGAGGGCTAGATTCAATGCTGATGTCCCACAACAGAAGATTGAATACAGAAAATTTGGAACCTTTACATGATGGAATACTACTCAGCTATTAAGAACAAGGACATCATGAGTTTTGCAGAGGTTATGAACCAAATGCATCTAATAGATAGAGAATATTTTACACTAAAACAAAAGAATTTACCTACTTCTCAGCACTTCATGATACCTTCTTCAAAACTGAATAATTAGTTACAAAACAAACCTCAACAGATGCAAGAAGATTGAAATAATACCATGTCTCCTAACAGATCACTACAGAATGAGGCTGGTCTTCAATAACAACAATAACAACAGAAAAATCACATACCCATGGAAACTAAACAACTTTCTATCCAATGATATTTTGGTCAGTGAAGAAATAATAAAAGAAATTAAAGGCTTCCTGGAATTCAATGAAATGAAGACACAACATATCCAAACTTATGGGACACAATGAAAGCAGTGCTAAGAGGTAAATTCATAACACTAAGTGCTCTGGTAAAGAAATTGGAGAGATCCCACACTAGCAATTTGACCTCACACTTGAGAGTTCTAGAAAAAAAAAGAAGCAAACACAACAAAGAGGAGTACAGGGGAAGAAATAGTTAAATGCAGAGCTGAAATCAACCAAATAGAAACAAAGAGAATGATACAAAAATCAACAAAACCAAGAGCTGAATTTATTTTTTGGTTTGTTTTTTTTTTTTTGACAAAATCAATAAGATAGATAACCCCCTAGCTAAACTAACTAAAGGGCCCAGAGAAAGTATCCAAATCAACACAATTAGGAATGAAAGGGGAGACATAACAACACAAACTGAGGAAATTCAAAAATCATCAGATCCTACTACAAATTCTATACTCAACACAAAAGAAAAAATCTAGATGAAATGAATGATTTTCTAGACAGATACCACATACCAAAGTTAAACCAAGACCAGGTAAACCATCTAAACAGGCTCATATCACCTAAAGATATAGAAGAAGTCACTAAAAGCCTCTCAACCAAAAGAATAAAATAAAATTAAAAAAACCCAAGGCCAGATAGAGATGACTTTAGTGCAGAATTCTACCAGACCTTCCAAGAAGCACTAATGCCAGTACTTATCAAACTATTCCACAAAATAGAAACCAAAAAAGCACTACCTAATTCATCCTATGAAGTGAAAATTATTCAAATACCTAAGCCATACAATGACCCAACAAAAGGAGAACTTCAGGCCAATTTCACTTATGAATATTGATGCAAAAATACTCAATAAATTATTTGCAAACTGAATCCAAGAGTGCATCAACACCATCATTCACCTTGATCAAGTTGGCTTCATCTCAGGAACACAAGGTTGCTTCAATATACAAAAATTCATTAACATGATCTTCTATATAAAAAAGTTAAAAAAAATCACATGATCGTTTTCCTAGATGATGAAAAAGAATTTGTCAAAATAGCCAAACATATATAATGAAAAAGAGAAAGCATCTTCAATAAATGGTGCTGGTCTAACTGGCAGTTTGCATGGAAAAAATTGAGTTTCTCTATCTTCAGTATAGTGTTCATTTGACTTAAGTAAGCTCACATTTATTATATAGACTTTAGTAGAGAGCGAATCTATTCTGGGTACCAAGAAGGAACTTTTTTTGATTCTTTCAAACTAATGCAGGCAGAATAACCTTTTTGGATAATGTGATGAATTATTAGTAACAGATAATGAACAATGGAGTCTTAAAGCCCATTGTCAAGGAAAAAACCATTGTTTCTTTGTGTTTTTTATTCCATGCCTGAGTAAGGCATCATTACATCTAAATTCCCACTCCATCTAAGAAGTTTTGAGTCCTTACTTCTATGATATATGTGAAATGATGCTTTAGTCTTTAACACCACACATCTAGATAAATAGGTCTTTCCCACATGTCAATATATGTACATCTTTCCCAACAAAGTCTCCCAAAGTGTTATATCCAAAAAGATATTATCATTTATAATATAATTTTACTTTTTACCTATTCACTTTAAATTCAAAAGACAATCTTCTCTTAAGTTGAACACTTAGAATAACCACATTCAATATACAGATGCCAGATTAATAATTACTGTAGTCATGTTTTGAAGTTTTTATTGTTCAATTAATTATAATACAATATACTGTGATTACATTTTCTCCTTCCCCAATTCATGTTTTCATGATCTTTCTGTAGGCCTAAAAGTAAAAAATCATGTAATTCTTTCTTCTTCTTCTTCTTCTTCTTCTTCTTCTTCTTCTTCTTCTTCTTCTTCTTCTTCTTCTTCTTCTTCTTCTTCTTCTTCTTCTTCTTCTTTTTCTTCTTCTTCTCTTCTTCTTCTTCTTCTTCTTCTTCTTCTCTTCTTCTTCTTCTTCTTCTTCTTCTTCTTCTTCTTCTTCTTCTTCTTCTTCTTCTTCTTCTCAATCATCACTCTCTCTCTCTCTCTCTCTCTCTCTCTCTCTCTCTCTCTCTCTATCTCTCTCCCCTCTCTTTCTCTCTCTCTCTCTCTCTCTCTCCGTCTCCCTCTCTCTCCCCATATATATGTATTGTATGCATAAAAAGTCAAAAAAGAGAGCCAAACATCTAATAAGAATAAATGTACAAAGCCAACACAAAGAAAACACAAATCAGACAAAAACATTCAATCTGTTTTGTGATGATGAACTACTTCTAGTTATGTGATCTGCTATGAAGATTAGTTGATATATCTAGTGATATATCTTATTGAGAGAACTTATTTTCATTTTCTAAGAGGAGGTTTATTGCAAATATCTTTTGGATTAGCTGTGGAAAGTTTTATTAACTTCCCATTCAATTTACTAGGATTATCTCTCTTTTTCTTATTTAAAATTAATTTGTTTTTACTTATTCACTTTACATCCCACTCACTGCTCCCTCCCAGTCTCTCACTTCCACAATTCTTCCTGGCCTCCTCTTCTCCTCAGAGGATGAGTTTCCTAAATGTAACCTCTGACCATGGTACTTTAAATGTCTGTGAGGCTAGGGGCTTCCTCTCTCACTGAATCCAGACAAAGCATCCCAACTAGTAGAACATATCCCAAATTCATGCAAAGGCTTTTAGGATAACCCCTGCTTTAATAGTTTAGGACCCACACGAAGAACAAGATTCACATCAGTTGCATATATGCAAAGAGGCCTCGGTTCAGCTTGAGTATATTCTTTGGTTGGTGTATCAAACTCTTAGAGCTCCAAATTTTTAGGTTAGTTGACTCTGTTGGTCTTATCCCTTTTGGGGCCCTAAATCCTTCCTCCTATTCTTTCATAAGAGTCCCCAAACTTCATCTACTGTTTGGCTCTGGGTGTCTGTATCTGTCTAAATCAGCTTTTGTGTGGAGCCTCTCAGAGGACAAGTCTCTTCTGTCTATAAGCATAAAAGACTATCATTAATAGGGTTAGGGATTGGTGCTTGCCTATGTGATGGGTCTCATGTTATTGACTGGCCATTCCCTCAGTCTCTGCTCCATACTCAGTGCATGCATTTCTTATAGTCAGGATAAATTTGGGGTTGAAAGTTTTGTGTCTGAATTGGTGTCTCTATTGCTCCATTGGAGGACCTGTCTAGCACATGAGGGAGCCTATTCAAGTTCCATAACACCAGTGAAATGAATCATAACCAAGGTTATCCCCTATTGATTCATGGGTGCCTCTTTATCCCTTATTGGCACTTTTGAGATTGGACTTAATATATTTTATGTTATGTTATGGTTACAAATCTCTGAGGCCTGGCAGTAAAATATGGGGATTTAAATAGACATGGCTCCAAGAGACTCATATGGGTGAATTCTTGATCCATAGAAAGTGGCAATCCATATTAGGAAGCTTTGCTTTATTGAAATAGGCAATACCAGTATTGGCAATTGATAGCTAGGAAGAGCAAGAGTTTCAGATAGTCTGTGACTCTTAATTTTGGTAAACATGGTCTAGTGTTGGTGCCACTCCCCAAAGCATATGACACACTGGATTTAGTGTGTTACAAAAAGGATGATTCACTGTTGAGTAAATTGGGAAGTAGAGCAGATCTGGAATTGTTATGGGAGGGGATTAGTTATGATTAGGATACATTGCATTTCCTTCTAAAAATAGCATTTTCAATTATGAAAGCATGCAGTGTAACTATTTGAGAAAATAAATAAGTACCTAATGTTTAATGTTTGTGCTAATGTTTACTTTGAATATATAATGGAATTGCGTAGAATTTAGCAAGAAGATAACTCATTATTTAATTATTTTCTTGGTTTTGAAACAAAAAAATGCAGAAAATCTGTTGAAAACACAAAACTTGGGAAGGTAAGGCATAGGAGGTATTAGAAGTGAATATAGAAAGAAATAGCAAAAATTAAGGAATATTTAGTGTTAGTATGAAAACCTAATCTTACTAAAATATATTAAGGTAATCAAAACACAATCACAAAATAATGGGAGAGACAGAGTTACTACTGGATATCTTATGTTATTAAAGCATCCAGTACTAGGTTCATTTTCAAGAATATGTGATGTCCTCTACAAACCAATTCAAATATTCCATTGCTGAAGGGAACACTTAAACAACTCATTGAAAATGGAAATGTTGGCCTGTTTCCTACATAGAGCCTTTACCCCTACATTTTTGCATCCTTGTTATAAGATGTACTTTGCACACTCTACAAAGAAAAGCAGACACAATAAACCAGTCACAAACATTTACCTATAATGATGGCACTACCTGGAACATATGCGAGGGCAATAGTTACAAAAATGTTGGGTGGGGACACTGAATAGTAACTTACCTGATATAAGGATCACTCAAAAAGTTGTAAGCCATACTTCACATAACTTGAGTGACTAAGTACCTGAATCTAGATAGTCCAGGGACATAGAGTAAAAACAATAAATACTGATTTCAAAAAGGAAAAATTGTAGTGAAAAATGACTCTAATTGATATTCTGCAATACTCATAGATTAGTGCTATGCTCAGCCATCATCAGGAAACCTTCATTCTGTAGAAATTAAGAAATATCTGGAGACTCATGGCCAAATGTTACACAGAGAGCAAGAGACCCTGGAACACCCAGCCTTAAATTAAATGTTTCCTTATAATCCCTCCATCCAGGGCTAAGATAACTAGGAGAAAGAGGAGGTTAAAACAGTATAAGAGTCAGATGGGATGGAGGACATCAAGAAAACAAATCCCTCAAAATCTGTATGAGCAAAGATCATATGGACACATAGAAGACTAAAGTAGCCTGAACAGGGCCTGCATAGTTTTTTTTTTTAACCAGGTTTAGAGATAAACAGAAATCTCAACAGAAGAATCTCAAATGACAGAGAAGCTCTTACAGAAAGGTTCACAGTTCTTAGTCATCAGAAAAATGCAAATCAAAATGACCCTAAAATTCCATCTTACAATGATCAGAATGGTAAAAAAAAAAAAAAAACTCAAGAGGCAGCACATGTTGGCCAGGATGTAGAGAAAATGAACACTTCTCCATGGATATTGGGATGGCAAAAGGGGACAACAACTCTGGAAATCAATCTAGAGGTTCCTCAGAAAATTGCAAATAGATCCACCTAAAGACCCAACTATATCACACTTAAGCATGCACCCAAAAGATACCCCACCATGCCACAGGGAGTCATATTCCACTATGTTCAAACTGTCCTTAATTATGATAGAAAGAAGCTGGAAAGAATCCAGATGTCCCACAATGGAAGAATGGACACAGAAAATGTGGTTCATTTACACAGTGTATTATTACTCAGCTAGTACAAATGAGAATATCATGAGTTTTATAGGCAAATGGATGGAACTAAAATATCATCCTGAGTGAGGTAGCCTAGACCCAAAAGATATGCATGATATGCACTCACTAGTAAGTGGATATTAGCCAAAAAATACAGAATACCCTGAATACATTCCTCAGAACTCAAGGAGGTTTACAAGCTGAAGAACCCAAGTGAGGATGCCTTGATCTCACTTGAGAGAGAGAAGAAAGCAATCCTCAGGGGCAGAGGGAAGAGGAGACTTGACTGGGAATTGGGACCGCAGGGGAAGAAGAAAGATTGGGGGACAGGAGATCAGGAGCAAAAGCACTGGAGGCCAGGAGAAAGAATGGAAACAGGCAACCTCAGGAGGTAGGAGGTGGGGGAACACAGCAGAATACACCCAAGACCTTGGTGGTAAGAGCTGCTCAGGACTCAAAGGGAATCTGTAACAATGGAAAGAGGGAACTTTCATAGTCCATTTCAATTAGAAAGACATGGCATCAAATAGAGGTATGGATTTGCCATCCCACAGCCAAAAACTCTGATCCAGAATTGTTCCAGTCTAAAAAAAAATACAGGGACAAAAAAGGAGAAGTGACTGAGGGAAAGGAGGTATAGTTGCTGGCCCAAATTGGGATCCAGCTCAAAAAGAGAATCCAAGTCCTGAGAGTATTTGTCATGTTATGGTGTGCTTACACACAGGAGTCTAGAGGCCCTCCAAAAGTCCCAACAAGTAGCTGAAAAGGTCAGATGCAGATACTTCCAACCAGTGGACAGAAACCAGGGATCACTGTGGTTGAATTAGAGGAAAGCTGGAAGAAGCTGATAGGCATTGTGACCACATAGGAAGACCAGCATTTTCACCTAACTGGGACCCCTAAGATCTCTCAGACAATGAGCAACAAACCAGGCAGAATATATTAGCTAATATATGGCCCTGACACATATGCAGCAGAAGACTGCCTGGTCTGGTCTCCGTGAGAGATGCATCTAACCCTTGAGAAACTTGAGACCCCTGGAAGCTGGGAGGTCTTGTCGAATGAAGGGTGGAGGAACATCATCTTGGAGGTCAGGGGAGGAGAAATTAAATGAGAAAGAGTTAGAGGGCAGAATGGGAGGCAGATAATGACTGGATTGTAAAGAAAGATTAAAGTATAAAAAGAAAAATACTAAAAGAAAAGAAAAAAGAATTGGAAGAGACTCAGGTATGGAGGATAGGATAGTAGAACTGGATACATTAAATCTAAAAAAAAAAAAAGAACCTGGCATAAATCATCAAGGAAACCTGGCACAATATAAAAGACCAAAATAAGATTAATAGGAATTGAAAAAGTTAAATACCAACTTAAAGACCCACAAAATATTTTAGCAAAATTATTTATATAATTTTATTTATTTCTAATTCAGTCATTTTTCCCCATCACCCATCACACAGTTTCTCATTCTGTTCTCCTCCATCCCTGGCTCAGAGAGAATGATCCCTCCAGCACACAGCATTCTCTCTGTGTCTCTCTCTGTCTCTGTCTCTCTCTCTCTCTTTCCCTCTCTCTCTCTATGTTTCTCTCTTTCTCTCTCTGTCTCTCTCTGTCTCTCTCTCTGTCTCTGTCTGTCTCTCTCTCTCTCTCTCTCTCTCTCTCTCTCTCTCTGTGGCCTTTAGTCTCAGAATGATTAGGAACATCTTCTCCCACTGAGGCCAGAGCAGCCAGTTCACTGCTGTCACTGCTGTATATGTGCAGGGAGCTTTGGCCAGCTCATGCATGCTTCTTGGTTGGTGGCTCAGTGTCTAGGAGAAGCCAGGAATTCAGTTTAGTTGAGACTTCTCATCTTCCTATGGGGTTGCTCTCCTTTTCAGCTTCTTTAATACTTAAGCAAATTCAGCAATAGGAGTACCCAACTTCAATCTGTTGGATGAGTGTAAGTATCTGTATCTATCTCACTCAACTGCTGGTTGGACCTCTCACAGGACAGTCATGGTAGGCTTCTCACTACAACCACATCCATAGTAATGACACGCCTTGGTTCCCCCCAGAACTACCCATGAAATGGATCTCAAATAAGTCCTGTCATTAGATTGTTTTTCCTTCAATGTCTTCTCAATTTTTGTTTCTTCTGTGCTTTTAGACAGGAACAATACTGGGTCAGAAATTTTGACTGGGGGTTGGTAACTCTGTTCCTTCACTTGAGTCCCTATCTATGTACTGGAGGTAGACTCTTTGAGTTACCTCTCCCTACTATTGAACAACGTGCCAACCCCATTGAGATCTGAGAACCTCTCACCTCCCAGATCTCCAGTACTTTCTAGAGGCTCTCCCCCACTTCCCATACCCAAAGGCTGCATATTTCTATTCATTCTCCTGGCACACTGAGCTTCTTTTCTGTACCCCTATATGTGTTTCTGTTAGTCTTTCCCCCAAACATTCTTCTTTTGCCACCCATATCCCTCAGTTCCTCTACCTCCTCTGATTATTTTCTTCTCCTAAGTGGGATTGAAGTATCCTCACTTTGCATTTCTGCTTGTTAAATTTCTTAGAGTTTGTGTGTTATATCATTGTGATGTGGTGTAGCATTTTTGGGTATAGGCCCAGGAGTGGTATAGCTGGTTCTTCAGGCAGATCTATTTCCAATTTTCTGAGGAACAGCCAGATTGATTTATAGATGGTAACAATTTGCAATCTAACTAGCAATGGAGGAGAGTTCCTCTGCTTCCACATCCTTGCCAGCATATGCTGTCACTTGAGTTTTTGATCTCAGCCATTCTGATTGGTGTAAGGTAGAATCTCTGGGTTGTTTTGATTTTCAAATTTCTAAAAGAAAAATTTAAGAAATGCAAATCAAAACAACCCTGAGATTCCATCTCACACCAGTCAGGATGGCTAAGATCAAAAACACAGGAGACAGCAGTTGTTGGCGAGGATGTGGAGAAAGAGGAACACTCCTCCACTGCTGGTGGAATTGCAAGCTGGTACAACCACTCTGGAAAGCAGTCTGGCGGTTCCTCAGAAAACTGGGCATGACACTCCCGGAGGATCCGGCTATACCATTCCTGGGCATATACCCAGAGGCTTTACCTACATGCAATAAGGACACATGCTCCACTATGTTCATAGCAGCCTTATTTATGATAGTCAGAAGCTGGAAAGAACCCAGATGTCCCTCAACGGAGGAATGGATTCAGAAGATGTGGTATATCTACACAATGGAATACTACTCTGCAATTAAAAACAATGAATTCACGAAATTCCTAGGCAAATGGTCAGATCTTGAAAATATCATCCTTAGTGAGGTAACCCAATCACAAAGGAACACACATGGTATGCAGTCACTGATAAGGGGATATTGACCCAGAATCTCGGAATACCCTAGACACAATCCGCATATCAATAGATTTCTATGAAGATGGAAGGAGAGTCCCCTGGTCCTGGAAAGACTGGATGTAGGGGAACGCCAGGACAGAGTAACGAGAGGGGGTTGAATGGAGAAAAGAGGGATGGAAGGGGGCTTATGAGACTTTCGGGGAGGGAGGAAACGGGAAAGGGGAAATGATTTGGAATGTAAATTAAAAAAAATAAAATAAATAATTAAAAAAAATGATATACCTTACTGGACCCAATGAAAGCAGTGATAAGAGGAAAACTCATAGCTTTGAGGACCTCCAAAAAAAAAAAAAAAAAAAAAAGGAGAGGGCATACCCAGGGCTGAAAACAAGCAAGAAGAAACGAAAGGAACTATATAAAAAAATCAACAAAACCAGGAGCTGGTTCTTTGAGAAAATCAATAAGATAGATCAACCCTTAGCCATACTGAACAGAGGGCACAGAAAGAGTATCCAAATTACCAAAATCAGAAACGAAAAGTGAGAAATAACAACAGAAACTGAGTAAATTCAAAAAATCATCAAATTCTATTAAAAAAGCCTATAGTCAACATGACTGGAAAATCTGGATTAATGGACAATTTCAAAGTTAAATCAGGATCTGATAGACCATCTAAACAGTCTAATAACCCCTAAAGAAATAGTAGCAGTTATTGAATGGCTCCGACAAAAAAAAAGCACAGGACCAGAAGGTTTTAGCTCAGAATTCTGTCAGACCTTCAATAGCAACAATCTTCAAACTATTCCACAAAATACATACATAAGGATCACTACTCAACTCATTTTATGAAGCCACAATTATGCTAATACCAAAATCATGCAAAGATCTAACAAAGTAAGAAACTTCAGCCCAATTACCTTCATGAATATTGATGCAAAAATAGTCAATACAATTCTTGCCAACTGAATCCAAGAACACATCAAAATGATCATTCACCCCAATCAAGTAGTCTTCATCCCAAGGATGCAGGGATGGTTCAGAACTCCTGAGAAGCTCTGCCATTACCTGACAAATACAGAGGAGGGTGCTCCCTGCCAAACATTGGACTGAGCACAAGTTCCCCAATGGAGGAGCTAGTGAAAGGACCCAAGGAGCAGACGGAGCCATCAACCCCATAGGAGAAACAACATTATGAACCTATCAGTATTCCCAGAGCTCCCAGGGACTAAACTACCAACCAAAGAGTACTCATGTAGGGACCGATGGCTCCAGCTGCATATTTAGCAGATGATTGCCTTGTTGGACATCAAAGGGAGGAGAGGCCCTTGGCCTGAGAAGGCTGGATGTCCTAGTATAGAGGAATACCAAGTCAGGGAAACAGGAGTGGGTGGGTTTGTGAGCAGGGGGAAGGGTGGGGGATGGAATAGGGTGTTTTAGGTAGGGAAACTAGAAAGGGATTAACATTTGAAATATAAACAAAGAATGTATCTAATAAAAAATGTCAAACAAAAATGATATACCTCGGCTATCCTGTCCTTTCTGCTGGGCAGAATGTTGGTTGGTTTGCTCCAGTGGAGACACCATCTCCTGATCCGTCCTAGAGAACCAACTGCACTCAGATGAGTTGTAAGAAACCCCCAACCGCACTTCAGAGGTCCCAGCTGCTACTGGGGCCCAGCACACTCAGGACCCATCAGCCTCCAATACCCCTGCCCTCCTGAATACTGCTCTCCTTCTGCCTCTTAGACCTCCTGGTCCTTTCTGCTGAGGTACACTCTTGGCTAGTCTGCTCCAGTGAAGACATTAGATCCTCATCCATCCTAAAGAACCTGCTGCGACTCAGAGCAGTTGAGAACGTGCTGCACTCAGAACAGTCGACCCAACAGTGTGAAGGCTTCCCAAGAGACCTACTATAGCCAGGGCAACATATCAGCACCATTTCTGCCCCCGTGAAGAGCCCCCTGATGGAAGGCCGCACAGATGGTCTGCTATAGCCAAAGCTGCAGGCCTACCAGGAGACATTAAGCCACCCAGGAACAAAAGAGGCAGATTTCAGACAATCTCTCAGACCAAGAAACACCAGGGGTATACAGATGGCCAAAGACAAGTGCAAGACCATAAACAACAGAAGCCAATATACATGGGCTTTATCAGAACCCAATTATCCCACCACAGCAAGTTCTGAATAAAAGAACACAGCTGAAATCAGTAAGCTGACCTAAAATTCTATCTCAGGAAAATAATAGAGTCCTTTAAGGAGGATATCAAAGACTCACTGAAAGAAACACAAGAAAACAAAGGTAAAAAGGGGAAGACATTGATAAAGTGATCCAAGACCTAAAAGTGGAAATAGAAACAATAAAGAAATCACAAATGGAGGCGAATTTGGGAATGGAAAATGTAGGAAAGATTATATTATATTACATTATATTACTATCGTTTTCAGGAATTACAGATGTAAATATTGCCAACAGAATACAAGAGATAGAAGAGAGAATCTTGGGGGTAGAAGATACCTTAGAAGAGATGACACAACTGTCAAAGAAAGTGCAAAATGCAAAATGCTTCTGATCCACAACATACAGGAAATCCAGGACACAATGAGAAGACCAAACCTAAGGATTATAGGTATAGAAAAGAGTGAAAATTCCCAGCTTAAAGGATCAGTAAATATCAACAAAATTAGAGAAGAAAACTTTCCTAACCTAATGAAAGAGATACCCATGAACATAAAAGAAGCTTACGGAACTCCACATAGACTGAACCAGAACAGAAATTCCTCCTGTCACATAATAATCAAAACACTGAATGCACTAAATAAAGAATACTAAAGGCAGTAAGGGAAAAAGATTAAGTAGTATATGAAGGCAGACCTATCATAATTACACCAGACTTCTCATCAGAAACTATGACAACCTGTATGATTTCATAGTTCTCTTAGGGTCTGTATGACCCTAAGAGACATCCTGGGCAGATGTTATACAAACACTAAGAGAACATAAATGCCAGTTGGGACTACTATACCCAGCAAAACTCTCACTTACCATAGATGGAGAAACCAAGATATTCCACAACAAAACCAAATTTACACAATATCTTTCCACAAATCCAGCTCCACAAAGAATAATAGGTGGAAAGTACAAACACAAAGAGGGAAAGTACACCCTAGAAAAAGCATAAAGAAAATGTTTCTACAAACCCAAAAGAAGATAGCCAGACAAACATAATTCCACCTTTCACAAGAAAATAACAGGAAGTAACAATCACTTTTCCTTAATGTCTCATCTCTAAACATCAGTAGACCCAGTTCCACAATAAAACGACATAGACTAATAAACTGGATATATAAACAAGACCCAATATTTTATGGCATACAAGAAACTCACCTTTGTGACAAAGTCAATAACTACCTCAGAGTTAAAGGTTGGAAAACAATTTTCCAAGTAAATGATCCCAAGAAACAAGCAGGAATAGCCATTCTTGTATCGGGTAAAATTGACTTTCAACCAAAAGTTGTAAAAAAGGTAAGGAAGGACACGTCATACTAGTCAAAGGAAAAACCTACTAAGATATACTATAAATTCTGAACATCTGTGCTCCAAATTCAAGGGCACCACTATTCATAAAAGAAATTTAACTAAAGCTCAAAGCACATATCACACCTCATACAATAATAATGGGATACTTGAATACCCCACTCTCAGCAATGGACAAATTATGGAAACAGAAACTAAACAGAGACACAGTGAAACTAACAGAAGTTATGGACCAAATGGATCTAACAGCTATTTATAGAACATTTCATCCTAAAACAAAAGAATATACCTTCTCCTCAGCACCTCATGGTGCCTTCTCCAAAATTGACCATAAAATTGGTCACAAAACAGGCCTCAACAGATACAGGAATATTGGAATAATTCCTTACACCCTAACAGATCACCACAGTCTAAGGCTGGTCCTAAGTTCCAACAAAAAGAACAGAAAAAACACAAACACATGAAAGCTGAACAATGTTCTACTCAATGATAATATGGTCAGGGAAGAAAAAAAGAAAGAAATTAAAGACATTTTAGAAATTAATGAAAACGAAGACACATAATACCAAAACTTATGGGACACTATGAAAGCAGTGCCTAGAGGAAAACTCATAGCTCTAAGTGTCTCCAAAAAGAAACTAAAGAGAGCTTACACTAGCAGCTCAGCGGAACACCTGAAAGCTCTACAACAAAAAGAAGCAAATATACCCAAGAGGATTAGTTGGCAGTACATAATCAAATGCAGGGCTGAATTCAACCATATAGAAACAAAAAGAACTATACAAAGAATCAACAAAGCCGGGGCTGGTTCAACAAGATAGATAAACCCTTAGTGAGAATAACCGGAGGGCACATACACAGTAACCAAATTAATAAAATCAGAAATGAAAAAGGAGACATAACAACAGAAACCATTGAAATTAAAAAAAAATAATCATCAATTCTTAGTACAAAAGCTAATACTCAAGAAAGTTTGAAACTCTGGATGAAAATGACAGTTTTCTAGACACATACCTTGTGCAAAAGTTAAACAGGATCAGTCAAACCCCATAATCACTTTTGAAGTGATTGAAATAGCAGCAATCATTAACAGTCTCTCAACCAAAAAAATCCCAGGGCCAGAAGGGTTTAGTGGAGAATTCTATCAGATCTTCAAAGAAAACCTAATACTAGTACTCTTCAAACTATTCCACAAAATAGAAACACAAGGAACACTACCCAGTTCGTTCTATGAAGCCACAGTTTTGGCAGTATTACTGTTATTTCTATTTTGTGGAAAAATTTGAGGATTAAGAATACAAGCTGTCCTCTTACACAAATTATAAAATGGACAAAAAATGAAATTACAGAAAGAATACTTAACAACAGCCATTAATAATATGAACTATCTTGCTGTAATTCTATCAAAGCAAGTGAAAGTTCTGTATGACAAGAAATTAAAATCACCAAATAATGAAACTGAAGAAAATATGAGAAGATGGAAAGATCACCCATGCTCATGGATAAGTATGATTAACAACATGAAAAATGGATTTTTTATCAAAAACAATCTACAGCGTTCAATGCAATCCCCATCAAAATACTAATACATTTTTTCATAGACATTGAAAGAAGAATTCTCTGATGGGAAAACAGAAGACCAAGAATAACTAAAACTATACTGAACAATAAAATAAGCTAGGGAGAAATCACCATTTCTAACATCAAGCCTACTACAGAGCAATAGTTTTAATAAACCACACAGTATTGGCACAAAACCAAATATGTCAATAATGGAATTGAATGAAAATCCCCAAACTAAACATAGATACTGATGAACATTTGATTTTTGATAAAAAGGCCAAAAATGCAAAAAGAAAGCATTTTCAACATTACTTGCTAAACTAACTGGATGTGAACATGTAGAAGAATGAAAATAGATCTATTGCTTATCATCCTGCATAAAATTCAAGTCCAAGTACTTCAAGGACGTCAACATAACACTGTATATACTAAATCTCAAAGAAAAGAAAGTGAGAAATACCCTGGAACATATTGGGACTGTAGACAAATCTCTGAACAAAACAACAATGGCTCAGGCTCCCAAATCAACAATTGATAAACGGCACCTCAGGAAATTCAAAAGTTTCTGTAAGGCATCTGATATTGCCAACAGGACAGAATGCTAGGACAAAATATCTGACCGAAAGCTACTCTCCAAAATTTATAAAGAAATCAAGTCAGACACTACTCACTCTCAAATTTAAAAAATGGGGGTAAGAGCTAAACACAGAATTATAAAAAGAGGAATCTCCAATGGCCAAGAAGCACTAAAAGAATTGGTCAAATTCCTTATGCTCCAGGGAAATGGAAATCAAAATAATCAGATGTTATTTCTTACACAATTCAATATGTATAAGTCAAAAACCTCAAGATCAAGCCCATACTAGTAAGGATGTAGAACTAGAAGAACACTCCTCCATTGCTGGTGGGAGTGTAAACATAGAAAACCACTTGGGAAATCAACTTGATGGATATTTCAGAAAACTGGGAATAGCTCTACCTCAAGACCCAGGCATACCACTCCTGTGCATATAACCAAAAGATGCTCCGCCATCTCACAGATAGACTTGCTCAACTATGTTCATAGCAGCGTTATTCAAAATGTCAGAAAACAGGAAATGACCTAGGGGGTCCTCAACTGAAGAATGTGTAAAGAAATGTGGTACATCTACAATGGAATACTATTCTACAATTAAGCACGAAGTTTGGATGGATTGAAAATGAAGGGAACTTGAAAATATCATCCTGAGTGAAGCAACCCAGTCTCAAAAGGACATGAATAGGATGAACATATAAGCCGATAATAACCATAAAACATTGTGTAACCATGCTACATCTCACAGAATAAAGAAGATAAACAATAAGGAAGACACTAACTAGAATGCTTGGATATTATCTTGAAGGGGGAATCAAATTCTCATAAGAGGAAAATGGAGAGAGGGAACTTGATGGGAGAGGGAATATAGAGGTATTTGAAGGTGTTCATTATCAGGTGTGTGGAAAGACAGGGAAGATGTCTAGATGGCTATGAGAATGAATGGTAATATGAAACTGACATGGATGGGGAGGTAGATGTTGCCAGGACATAGCAAACCTTGGACAAGGGAGTTCCCCAAGAATCAATGGGGTTGAACTTAGCTATGATGCATACCTTTGTGTATATGGAACATGAACAGGTTACCTTCTGTATCTAACTAGGAACCTAAGTGGGAAGATGTAGTCATCAAACTACCCACAAAGCTTTCAACCGAAAATTTATCCTGTCTGAAAGAAATGCAGAGATTGGAAATAGACTGATAGAATGACAAACCAATAACTTGCCCAAATTGAGATTCATACCATAAGCAACAAAAATTCACTGACATTTCTGATGATACTCTGTGATTCTTGCAGACAGGAGTCCAGCATTCATGTCCTAGAGGCTCCACACAGAATATGATTCATATAGATGCAGACACCCTCAGGCAAATAGTGAATGGACCATGGGGACTCTTAGGAAGAAAAGGAGGAATGAATGCAGGCCCCATTGGGAATAGGAGAAAAAGATTTATTGTGTAAATGGCATACTACTTAAAGCAAAGTGATTTAAAGGTTTGGGAAACATTGGGCAGACAAAAAAAAAAAAAAACAGTTCAAAATTGTGGAGGAAAACTTCCCTAACCTAAAGAGAGAGATGCTGATGAATGTACAAGAAGCCTACAGAACTCCAAACAGACTGGACCAGAACAGAAATACCTCCCGTCACATAATAATCAAAACACCGAATGTTCTAAACAAAGAAAGAATACTAAAAGCAGTAAGAGAAAAGGGCCAAGTAACATACAAAGGAAGACCTATCCGAATCACATCAGACTTCTCACCAGAGACTATGAAAGCCAGAAGATCCTGGGCAGATCTCATGCAGACATTAAGAGAGCACAAATGCCAGGCTAGACTACTATACCCAGCAAAACTCTCAATCGCCATAGCTGGAGAGACCAAGATATTCCATGATAAAACCAAATGTTCACAATATCTTTCCACAAATCCAGCCCTGCAAAGGATAATAGGGGGAAACCGCCAATACAGGGAGAAAAACAACACCCTGGAAAAAATGAGATAGTAACCTTCTTGCTTAAAACCCAAAAATAGATAACCACTCAAACATAAAGATAGCATCAAGAATGGCAGGTGGCAATAATCACTATGCCTTAATCTCTCTTAATATCAATGTTCTCAATTCCCCAATAAAAAGACATAGACTAAAAGACTGGATACATAAACAGGACCTGCATTTTGCTGCATGAAGGAAATGCACCTCAGTGTCAAAGACAAACACTACCTCAGAGTAAAAGGCTGGAAAACAATTTTACAAGCAAATAGTCCCAAGAAACGAGCCGGAGTAGCCATCCTAATATCAGATAAAATTGATTTTCAATCTAAAGTCATCAAAAAAGACACAGAAGGACACCACATACTGATCAAGAGAAAAATCCACCAAGAAGAACTCTCAATTCTGAATATCTATGCTCCAAATGCAAGGGCAACCTCATTCGTAAAAGAAACTTTACTAAAGCTCAAAGCACACATTGCACCTCACACAATAATAGTGGGTGACTTCAACACTCCGCTCTCTGAAATGGATCGTTCAGGAGAGCAGAAACTAAACAGGGACACCGTGAATCTAATTGAAGCCTTGGACCAAATGGAACTAATATATATATATATATATATATATATATATATATATATATATATATATATATATATATCATATATATATATCATCCTATATATATACATCATATATATATCATTTCATCCTAGAGCTAAAGAATACACCTTCTACTGGATGTAGGGGAACGCCAGGACAGAGTAACGAGAGGGGGTTGAATGGAGAAAAGAGGGAAGGAAGGGGGCTTATGGGACTTTCGGGGAGGGAGGAAACTGGAAAGGGGAAATGATTTGGAATGTAAATTAAAAAAATAAAATAAAATAAATAATTAAAAAAAAAGAATACACCTTCTTCTCAGCACCTCATGGTACCTTCTCCAAAATCGACCATATAATGGGTCACAAATCAGACCTCAACAGATATAAGAAGATCGAACTAATCCCATGCCTCCTATCAGATCACTATGGAATAAGGGTGGTCTTAAATGGCAACAAAAACAAGAGAAAACCCACATACACATGGAGGGTGAACAATGCTCTACTCAATGATAACTTGGTCAAGGTGGAAATAAAGAAAGAAATCAAAGACTTCTTGAAATTTAATGAAAATGAAGGCACAACATATCCTAATTTATGGGGCACAATGAAAGCAGTGCTAAGAGGAAAATTCATAGCATTGAGTGTTGCCAAAAAGAAACGGGAGACAGCATAAACTAGCAGCTTAATGGCACACTGAAAGCCCTGGAACAAAAAGAAGCAAAGAGGAGTGGAAGGCAGGAAATCATCAAACTCAGGGCTGAAATCAATCAAGTAGAAACAAATAGAACCATACAAAGAATCAACAAAATGAGGAGTTGGTTCCTTGAGAAAATCAAAAAATAGATAAGCCCTTAGCCAGACTAACCAGAGGGCACAGAGACAGTATCCAAATTAATAAAATCAGAAACGAAAAGGGAGAGATAACAACAGAAACTGAGGAAATTCAAAATATCGTCAGGTCCTACTACAAAAACCTGTATTCCACACAACTAGAAAATCTCGAGGAAATGGACAATTTCCGTGACAGACCAAATACCAAAATTAAATCAGGATCAAATAGACCATCTAAACCGTCCTATAACCCCTGAAGAAATAGAAGTCGTCATTGTAAGTCTTCCAACCAAAAAAAGCACAGGTCCAGATGGTTTTAGTGCAGAATTCTATCAGACCTTCAAAGAAGACCTAACACTAATACTCTTCAAACTGTTCCACAAAATAGAAACAGAAGGAACACTACCCAACTCGTTCTATGAAGCCACAATTACACTAATACCAAAAGCACACAAAGATCGGACAAAGAAAGAGAACCTCAGGCCAATCTCTCTTTTGAATATCGATGCAAAAATACTGAATAAAATTCTTGCCAACCGAATCCAAGAACACATCAAAATGGTCATTCACTACGATCAAGTAGGCTTCATCCCAGGGATGCAGGGATGGTTCAATATAAGGAAATCCATCAATGTAATCCATTATATAAACAATCTCATAGAAAAAAACCACATGGTCATCTCATTAGATGATGAGAAAGCATTTGACAAAATTCAGCATCCTTTCATGCTAAAGATCTTGGAAAGATCAGGAATTCGAGGCCCATATCTAAACATAGTAAAAGCAATTTACAGCAAACTGGTAGCCAACATCAATCTAAATGAACAGAAACTTGAAGCAATACCACTAAAATCAGGGAATAGACAAGGCTGCCCCCTCTCTCCATATCTTTTCAATATAGTACTTGAAGTTCTAGCTAGAGCAATTAGACAACAAAAAGAGGTCAAAGGGATACAAATTGGATAGGAAGAAGTCAAAATATCACTATTTGCAGATGATATGATAGTATACTTAAGCAACCCAAAGAACTCCACCAGAGAACTCCTACAGCTGATAAACAACTTCAGCAAAGTGGCCAGATATGAAATCAA
The DNA here is from genome assembly GCA_036184795.1 of Tokudaia tokunoshimensis. NCBI lineage: Eukaryota > Metazoa > Chordata > Mammalia > Rodentia > Muridae > Tokudaia > Tokudaia tokunoshimensis. The sequence goes on along the minus strand of BTHU01000001.1, from coordinate 62,078,174 downwards.
CTCAAGCAAGTCAGTAGCCTTCCTATATTCAAAGGATAAGCAGGCTGAGAAAGAAGTAAGAGAAATGATACCCTTCATGATAGCTACAAACCATATAAAGTATCTTGGTGTGACTCTTACCAAACAAGTGAAAGATCTGTATGACAAGAACTTCAAGTCTCTGAAGAAAGAAATTGAAGAAGACCTCAGAAGATGGAAAAATCTGCCATGCTCATGGATTGGCAGGATTAATATAGTAAAAATGACCATCTTGCCAAAAGCAATATACAGATTCAATGCAATCCCCATCAAAATCTCAACTCAATTCTTCATAGAGTTAGAAAGAGCCATTCAAAAATTCATCTGGAATAACAGAAAACCCAGGATAGCTAAAACTATTCTCAAGATTAAAAGAACTTCTGGGGGCATCAGTATCCCAGACCTCAAGCTGTACTACAGAGCAATAGTGTTAAAAACCGCATGGTATTGGTACAGTGACAGGCATGTAGATCAATGGAACAGAATTGAAGACCCAGAAATGAATCCACACTCCTATGGTCACTTTATCTTTGACAAAGGAGCTAAAACCATCCAGTGGAAAAAAGATAGCCTTTTCAACAAATGGTGCTGGCTCAACTGGAAGTCAACATGCAGAAGAATGCAAATTGGACCATTCTTATATCCTTGCACTAAGTTCAATTCCAAGTGGATCAAGAACTTGCACATAAATCCAGACATACTGAAACTAATAGAAAAGAAACAAGGGAAGAACCTTGAACATATGGGCACAGGGGAGAATTTCCTGAATAGAACTCCAATAGCTTATGCTCTAAGATCAAGAATTGACAAATGGGAATTCATTAATATACAAAGGTTTTGCAAGGCAAAAGACACTGTCAAAAAGACAAAGCAGCAACCAACTAACTGGGAAATGATCTTTACCAACCCTACATCCGACAGAGGGCTAATATCCAATATATACAAAGAACTCAAGAAGTTAAACTCCAGAGAGGCAAGTAACCCTATTAAAAAATGGGCTACAGAGCTAAACAAAGAGTTTTCACCTGAAGAATATCTAATGGCTGCAAAGCACCTAAAGAGATGTTCCTCATCCTTAATCATTAGGGAAATGCAAATCCAAATAACCCTGAGATTCCATCTCACTCCAGTCAGGTTCGCTAAGATTAAAAACACAGAAGACAGCAGTTGTTGGCGAGGATGTGGAGAAAGAGGAACACTCCTCCACTGCTGGTGGAATTGCAAGCTGGTACAACCACTCTGGAAAGCAGTCTGGCGGTTCCTCAGAAAACTAGGCATGACACTCATGGAGGATCCGGCTATACCACTCCTGGGCATATACCCAGAGGCTTTACCTGCATGCAATAAGGACACATGCTCCACTATGTTCATAGCAGCCTTATTTATAATAGCCAGAAGCTGGAAAGCATCCAGATATCCCTCAACGGAGGAATGGATTCAGAAGATGTGGTATATTTACACAATGGAATACTACTCTGCAATTAAAAACAATGAATCATGGAATTCCTAGGCAAATGGTCAGAACTTGAAAATATCATCCTTAGTGAGGTAACCCAATCACAAAAGAACACACATTGTATGCAGTCACTGATAAGAGGATATTAACCCAGAATCTGGGAATACCCTAGACACAATTCGCATATCAATAGATTTCTAAGAAGAAGGAAGGAGAGACCCTTGGTCCTGGAAAGACTGGATGTAGGGGAATGCCAGGACAGAGAAGTGAGAGGGCGTTGAATGGGGAAAAGAGGGAAGGAAGGGGGCTTATGGGACTGTCGGGGAGTAAAGAAACGGGAAAGGGGAAATGATTTTGAATGTAAATAAAAAAAAACTTAGAAAATCAATAAAATTAAAAAAAAATTCTTGGGCCATAGCTTTATAGAAGAAACATGTTAATGCTAGGTATTTATTATCTACTTGTAACTTGTTGACAAGGGGAGACTCTGACCCAGTACTAGCTTTAAAATCTGCTATCCCTGGTCATCCTTTATGCCTGTACTAGGTGGAAAATCCATTTTCAGGAGCCATCATATTATAAGGTGATAACTAATATATGTTTTTCCTGAGATGGTCTGCCTCAGATTAAAATAATGCAATACAGATTTGCTTTTAGAAGCAAGGTTTAGGTAAACATAATTTTAAGAAACTTTTTATCTATCAATATTCTTTTTTACTGTTATTCTTAAATATATATGACAATCACTGCTTCTTTGCCCTTCCTTTTGAACAGATCTCTGCAGACTTAAGGATATATACTGTCTTGTGTTGATGTTATATAGACAAATTGTGCCTTTATTTCTTCATGTTGATTTTATAAGAATTACTAAAATTATGTTATTATTTATTAAGGTTTTAATACTGGGATTATTATTATTTTATTGTCTTATAATCCAGCTGCAATGAGAACTATCAGTCTCCCATGTATCACTAGTTAATTGCTTGCAGATAATATCCAGAGTTTCTGATACATAGAGCATATTTCAAGAGGTTATAAAACTATGTACCAAAAGACATAATAAGGGAACTTATGATTTATTATAAGTGTTAGACCAGAAGCTAAAATATTGACTGTTTTTATTTATACAATTTTTTCACAAGCAATGTAGTTATGGTTTTTAACACTTGAAACAGTAGAGCTGTGACAGAGTATTTAATTTTTATCCAGATAAATATTTTTTTAATTTTTATTAGATATTTTCTTTATTTACATTTCAAGTCTTATCTTCTATCCTAGTTTCCCCTCAGAAAACACCCTATCCCATCCTTCCTCCCCCTGCTCACCAACCAACCAAATTCCACTTTGCTGTCCTGGAATTCACTTAGGCTGGGTCATCGCGCCTTCTCTGGACCAAGGGTCTCTCCTCCCTTTGATATCCTATAAAGCCATCCTCTGCTTCATATGTAGCTGGGGTCATGGGTCCCTCCATGTACTCATTGGTTGGCAGTTTAGTCCCTGGGAGCTCTGGGGGTACTGTTTGGTTCATATTGTTGTTCTTCCTATGGGGTTGAAAGCTTCTTCACCTCCTTAGGTTCCTTTCTCTAGCTCATCCATTGGGGACCTTGTGCTTAGTTCAATGGTTGGCTGAGATTACCCACCTCTGTATTTGTCAGGGATTGTCAGAGCCTCTAAGGAGACAGCTATATCCGGTTCCTGTGAGCAAGGACTTGTTGGCATCCACAATAATGTCTGGTTTGGGTGACAATATATTGGAAGGATAAACAGGTGGTGCAGTCTATGTATGGTTTTTCTTTCATTCTCTGATCCATACTTTGTCTCTATATCTCCTCCAGTGTGGATGTTGTTCCCCCTTCTAAGAAGGAACATAGTATAAATACTTTGGTCTTCCTTCTTCTTGAGCTTCATTTTGTCTGTGAATTGTATCTTGGGTATTCCAAGCTTCTGGGCTAATATCCACTTATCAGTGAGTGCATACAATGTGAGTTCTTTTGTGATTGGATTACCTCACTCAGAATGATATTTTCTAGTTCCATCCATTTGCCTAAAACTTTCATGAACTCTTTGTTTTTAATAGCTGAATAGTAATCCATTGTGAAAATACACATTTTCTTTATCCATTCCTCTGTTGAGGGACATCTGATTTGTTTCTACTTCTGGCTCTTATAAATAAGGCCACTACAATTATAGTGGAGCATGTGTCCTAATTACATGTTGAAGAATCTTCTGGTTATATGCTCCGAAATGGTATAGCAGGGTCCTCTGCCCCATTTTTTGAGGAACCAAAAGTTGATTTCCAGAGTGGTTGTACCAGCTTGCAATCCCACCAGCAGTGGAGGAGTATTCTTCTTTCTCCATTTCTTTGCCAGTACCTGCTGCACCTGAATTATTGATCTTAGCCATTCCGGCTGGTATGATGTGGAATCTCAGGCTCGTTTTTATTGGTGTTTCCTGGAAGACTAAGGATGCTGAACATTTCTTTAGGTGCTTCTCAGCCATTCGATATTCTGCAGCAGTGAATTTTTTAAGCTCTGTACCCCATTTTTTAATAGGGCTATTTGGTTCTCTGTATAACTTCTTGAGTTCCTTGTATATATTGGATATTAGCCCTCTGTTGGATGTAGGGTTGGAAAAGGCATTTTTTTCCAATTTGTTGGTTGTGGATTTTTCCTATTGACAGTGTCCTTTGCCTTACAGAAACTATACTTTTATGAGGTCCTATTTGTCAATTTTTGATCTTAGATCATAAGCTATTAGTGTTCTGTTCCAGAAACTTTCCCCTGTGCCCATGTGCTTGAGGCTCTTCCCCATATTCTTTTCTTTTAGTGTCAGTGTGTATGGTTTTATGTGGAGGTTCTTGTTCCACTTGAACTTGAGCTTTGTACAAGGAGATAAGAATGGGTCAATTTGAACTCTTTTGCATGCTAAATGGCAGTTGAACCATCATCATTTGTTGAAAAGGCTATTTTTTTTCCACTGGATGATTTTAGCTGCTTTGTCAATGATAAAGTGATCGTAGCTGTGTGTGTTCATTTCTGTGTCTTCAATTTATTCCATTGGTCTACCTGCCTGTCACTGTACCAATACCATGCAGTTTTTATCACTTTTGCTCTGTAGTACTGCTTGAGGTCCAAAATGCTGATTCCGCCAGAAGTTCATTTACTTTTGAGAACAGTTTTAGTTATCCTAGATTATTTGTTATTCAAAATGAAATTAAGAATTGCTTTTACTATCTCTATGAAGAATTGAGTTGTAATTCAGTGGGGATTTCATTGAATCTGTATATTGCTTTTGGCAAATGGCCATTTTAATATATTAATCCTACCAATCCATGAGCTTGTGAGATCTTTCTGTCTTCTGAGGTCTTCTTTGATTTGTTTCTCAGAGACTTGAAGTTCGTGTCATACAGATCTTTCACTTTTTTTGTTAGAATCATACCAAGATACTTTATATTGTTTGTTACTGTTGTGAAGAGTGTCCTTTCTCAGCCTGTGTATCCTTTGAGTATTGGAAGGTTACTGATTTGTTTGAGTTAAATTTCTATCCAGCTATTTTGTTGAAATTGTTAAACAGCTGTAGGTGTTCTCTGGTGGGGTTTCTGGTTCACTTAAGTATATTATCATATCATCTGCTAGTAGTGATAGTTTGACTTCTTCCTTTCCAATTTGTAACCCCTTTACCCACTTTTGTTGTCTAATTGCTTTACGTAGAAATTCTAGTACTATATTGAATAGATATGGAGAGAGAAGGCAGCCATATCTAGTCCCTGATTTTAGTAGGATTGCTTCAAGTTTCTCTCCATTTAGTTTGATGTTGACTACTGGTATGCTGTATATTGCTTTTACTATGTTTAAGTATGGGTCTTTAATTCCTGAATTTTCCAATACTTTTGACATGAAGGACTGCTGAATTCTGTCAAATACTTTTCATCATATGATGAAATGACCATGTTTTTTTTTCTTTGAGTTCATTTATGTAGTGGATTACATTGATGGATTTCCATACATTGAACCATGCCTGCATCCCTGGCATGAAGCCTACTTGATCATGGTGTATGACCATTTTGATGCATTCTCAGATTTTATTGGCAAGAATTTTATTGAGTATTTTTGCATTTATATTCATAATGGAAATTTTTCTGAAGTTCTCTTTCTTTGTTGGATCTTTGTGTAGTTTTAGTATCAGCTTAGTTGTGGTTTCATAAAATGAGTTGGACAGAGTTCCTTCTGTTTCCATTTTGTGGAATAGTTTGAAAAGTATTGGTATTAGGACTTCTTTGAAGGTATGATAGAATTCTGCACTAAAACCATGTTGTGCTGTGCATTTTTAGGGTTGGGAGATTTTCAATGACTGCTTCTATTTGTTTAGAGGATATGGAACTGTTTAGATGGTTTATCTGATCCTGATTTAATGTTGATATTTAGTATCTGTATAGAAAATTGTCCCTTTCATCAAAATTTTCCAGTTGTGTTAAGTATAGGCTTTTTCAGTAGTATCTAATGATTTTTAGATTTTCCTCAGTTTCTGTTTTCATATCTCCATTTTCATTTCTGATTTTATGAATTTAGATACTGTCTTTCTATCTTCTGATTAGTCTGGCTATGGGTTTATCTATCTTGTTGATTTTACTAAAGCACCGGCTTCTAGTTTTGTTGATTCTTTGTATTGTTTCTTTTGTTTCTACTTGGTTACTTTCAGCCCTAAGTTTGATTATTTCTTGCCATCTACTCCTCTTGGGTGTATTAGATAGTTTTTGTTCTAGAGCTTTCATGTTTTCTGTTAAGGTGCTAGTATATGCTCCCTCCAATTTCTTTTTGGAGGACTCAGAGCTATGAGTTTTCCTCTTACCACTGCTTTCCTTGTGTCCCATAAGTTTGGGTATGCTGTGCCTTCATTTTCATTAACTTCTAAAAAGCCTTTGATTTCTTTCCTTATTTCTTCCTTGACCAAGTTATCATTGAATAGAGCAGTGTTCAGCTTCTATGTGTGTGTAGGCTTTCTGTCGTTTTTCTTGCTATTGAAGACCATACTGTATATGTAGTGATCTGTTAGGAGGCATGGAATTATTTCAATCTTCTTGTATCTGTTGAGGTCTGTTTTGTGACCAATTATATGGTCAGTTTTGGAGAAAGTACCATAAGTTTTGATTTAGAATGAAATGTTCTATTGATATCTGCTAAATCTGTTTGGTCTATAACTGCTGTTATTTTCACTGTGTCTCTGTTTAGTTTGTGTTTCCTTCATCTGTCCATTTGTGACAGTGGAATGTTGAAATCCCCCACAATTATTGTTGAGGTGCAACATGTTCTTTGAGCTTTAGTAACATATCTTTTATGAATGTGGGTGCCCTTGCATAGATGTTCAGAATTGAGAGTTCTTCTTGATAGATTTTTTTCTTTGATGAGTATGAAGCAGACTTTCTTATCTTTTTTTGATGACTTTTGGTTGAAAGTTAATTTTATCTAATATTAAAATGGGTACTTCAGCTTGTTTTCTGGGAGCACTGCTTGGGAAATTGTCTGAGGTTGTGTTTGTTTTTGACACTGAGGTGTGTTTCCTGTATGCAGCAAAATGCTGGGTCCTGTTTATATATCCAGTCTGTTACTCTATGTCTTTTTACTGGGGAATTGCTTCCATTGATGTTAAACCATATTAAGCAATAGTGATTTTTGCTTCCTGTTATTTTTTATGTTATTTTTATGTTTCTGTGGGTATATTCTTTTGAGTTTGTGCAAATATTACTTTCTTGCTTTTTCTAGGGTGTCATTTCCCTCCCTCTGTTGGCCTTTTCCATCTATCATCCTTTGTTGGGCTGGATTTGGGTAAAGATATTGTGTAAGTTTGGTTTGTCAGGGAATATCTTGGTTTCTCCATCTATGGTAATTGAAAGTTTTGCTGGGAATAGTAGTCTGGGCTGGCATTTGTATTCTCTTAGGGTCTATATGAGATCTTCCCATGATCTTCTAGCTTTCATGGTCTTTGGTGAGAAGTCTGGTGTTATTCTGATAATACTTTTATTCATTTTATAAATTGAATATTTTATTTATTTACATTTCACATGTTATCCCCTTTTCTGGTTTCCCATCTCAAATCCCCTATCTCATCCATTCTGTTTCCCCTTACACTGCTATTATGTGGGTGCTCCTCCACAAATCTACCCACTCCCACTTCTAGCATTCCTCTACACTGAGGCATCTAACCTTCACAAGTCCAAGGGCATCCCCTCCCACTGATGCCTGATAAGGCCCCTGCAGCACCTTCAGTTCTTCCATTTCCTCCATTGGAGTCCCTGTGCTCAGTCCTATGGTTGACTGCAAGCATCTGCATCTATATTTGTCAAGATCTTGCACAACCTCTCTGGAGACAGCTATATCAGACTCCTCTAGGCAAGCACCTCTTGGCATCCACAATAGTGTCTGGCTTTGATTTCTGCATGTGGGATGGATCATCAGTCTCTGGATGGCCTTTTCTTCAGTCACTGCTTCACTCATTGTTCCTGTATTTCCTTTACAGAGTAGCAATTCTGGGTTAAAATTTTGAAGATGATTGGGTGAACCATTCTTCAACCTGGGGTGGGGTGGCATGCCTAACCTCTAAGATAAGGTGTCAACAGGTTCTTGCTCCTGTGGTGGGGTGTTTCAATTAATGTCATCCCTTTGGAGTCCATGGAGGATCTTGCTTTCATGGCATCTGGGTCATTCTTGTTGCTATACTCAGTTACCCACTCCCCATTGCTACACACCTCTCTTCAATTTCCCGACCCTTGTATATATCCTCCCTCTCTTCTCACACATGATTCTTCCCCTCTTCCCACTTCCTTCTCTTACTTCCAAGTCCTTCCAAACATTGACTTCCCTTGTTTATTTTGTTCCTCCTTCTAAGTATGACACAAGCATTCACACTTTGGTCTTCCTTCTTCTTGAGCTTCATGAGGTCCATGAGTTGTATCATGGGTAATCCACACTCTTAGTCTAATGTCCACTTATCACTGAGTACATAACATGTGTGTTCTTTTTTTTAATTTTATTGAATATGTTCTTTATTTACATTTCAAATGTTATACCCTTTCTCTCTTTTCCTCCTCCCAGAAAACTCCCAACACATCCTCCCGCCCCCTGCCTCCAAGAAGATGCTTCCTTGCCCAACCCGCTACCACCAATGCCCCCTCGATTTCCCCATGCAGGGGCATCTACCAATCCTTCATAGGAATGAGGACCACTCCTCCCACTGACGCCCAACAAGGCTTTCCTCCACCACACTTGCGGCTGGAACCATGTATACCCCTTGGTTAATTGCTTAGTCCCTGTGAGCCCTGGGGGTTCAGGTTGGCTAACATCATCATTCTACCTATGAGGCTACAAACCCCTTCAGCTCCTCCAATCCTCCCTCCAACTCCTCCATTGGGGAACCCGTACTCAGCTCAATTGTTGACTGCTATCATCTGCATCTGTATATGTAAGACTCTGGCAAGGTCCCTCAGGAGAAAAGCATGAGAGGCTACCTTCGACAAGAACTTCTTTGCTTCCACAATAGTATCAGGTTTGGTGATTGTTTATAGGATGAATCCCCAGGTAGGACAGTCTCTTGGTGGCCTTTCCTTCAGTTTGTGCTCCACACTTTGTCTCCATAATTATTCCTGTGAGTATTTTTTTCCCTTTCTCAGAAAAACCAAAGCATCCACACTTTGGTCTTCCTTCTTCTTGAGCTTCCTGTGATCTGTGAATTGTATCTTATTTATTTTGAACTTTTGGGCTAATATTCACTTATCAGTGAGTGCATGCCATGTGTGTTTTTCTGTGTTTGAGTTCCCTCACTCAGGATGACACTTTATAGTTCCATTGGTTTGCCTAAGAATGTCATGAATTCATTGTTTCATAGTACTCCATTGTGTAAATATACCACATTTTCTGTATCCATTCCTCTGTTTAGAACTTCTGGGTTCTTTCCAGCTTCTGGCTATTATAAATAAGGCTGCTATGAACGTAGTTGAGCATGTGTCCTTATTACATGTTGGAACATCTTTTAGGTTTATGCCCAGGAGTGGTATAGCTGCGTCCTCAGGTAGTACTATGTCTAATTTTCTGAGGAACTACCAAACTGATATCCAGAGTGGTTTTACTAGCTTGCAATTCCACCAACAATGGAGGAGTGTTCCTCTTTCTCCACATCCTTGCCAGCATCTGCTGTCCCCTGAGTTTTTGATCCTTGCCATTCTGACGGGTGTGAGGAGGAATATCAGGGTTGTTTGGATTTGCATTTCCCTGACAACTAAGGAGGCTGAACATTTCTTTAGGTACTTCACAGCCATTCGCTTTTCCTTAGTTGAGAATTCTCTGTTTAGCTTTGTACCCCATTTTTAACAGGATTACTTGACACTCTGGAGTCTAACTTCTTGAGTTCTTTATATGCATTAGATATTAGCTCTGTATCTGATATAGGACTGATAAAAATCTTTTCCATATATTGGTTGCAATTTTGTACTATTGACAATTTCCTTTTCTTTTTTTTTATTTACATTCAAAATCATTTCCCCTTTCCCGTTTCCTCCCTCCCCGAAAGTCCCATAAGCCCCCTTCTCTCCCTCTTTTCCCCATTCAACTCCCTCTCGCTTCTCTGTCCTGGCGTTACCCTACATCCAGTCTTTCTAGGACCAGGGGTCTCTCCTTCCATCTTCTTAGAAATCTATTGATATGTGAATTGTGTCTAGGGTATTCCGAGATTCGGGTTAATATCCCCTTATCTGTGACTGCATACCATGTGTGTTCTTTTGTGATTGGGATACCTCACTAAGGATGATATTTTCAAGTTCTGACCATTTGCCTAGGAATTTCGTGAATTCATTGTTTTTAATTGCATAGTAGCATTCCATTGTGTAAATATACCACATCTTCTGAATCCATTCCTCCGTTGAGGGACATCTGGGTTCTTTCCAGATTCTGGCTATTATAAATAAGGGTGCTATGAACATAGTGGAGCATGTGTCCTTATTGCATGCAGGTAAAGCCTCTGGGTATATGCCCAGGAGTGGTACAGAAGAATACAAATTGACCCATTCTTATCTCCTTGCACTAAGCTCAATTCCAAGTGGATCAAGGACCTCCACATAAAACCAGACACACTGAAACTAATAGAAAGGAAACTAGGGAAGAACCTTCAACATATGGGCACAGGGGAGAATTTCCTGAACAGAACTCCAATAGCTTATGCTCTAAGATCAAGAATAGACAAATGGGACCTCATTAAATTACAGTTTTTGCAAGGCAAAAGACACTGTCAAAAAGACAAAGTGGCAACCAACTAACTGGGACATGATCTTTACCAACCCTACATCCGACAGAGGGGTAATATCCAATATATACAAAGAACTCAAGAAGTTAAACTCCAGAGAGGCAAGTAACCCTATTAAAAAATGGGGTACAGAGCTAAACAAAGAGTTCTCACCTGAAGAATAACTAATGTCTGAGAAGCACCTAAAGAGATGTTCATCATCCTTAGTCATTAGGGAAATGTAAATCAAAACAACCCTGAGATTGCATCTCATATCAGTCAGAATGGCTAAGATCAAAAACACAGGAGACAGCAGTTGTTGGCGAGGATGTGGTGAAAGAGGAACATTCCTCCACTGCTGGTGGAATTGCAAGCTGGTACAACCACTCTGGAAAGCAGTCTGGCGGTTCCTCAGAAAACTGGGCATGACACTCCCGGAGGATCCGGCTATACCAATTTCCTTTTCTTTACAGAAACTTTGCAGTTTTATGAAGTTCCACTTGTTAATTCTTGTTCTTAGAGCATAAGCCATTGGTGGCTGGATATAAAATTAACCCAAGCAAATCAGTAGTTCTCCCCTACTCAAAGGATAAACTATCCAAAGGATAAAGAAATTAAGGAAGAGACACCCTTCATAATAGTCACAAATATTATATACCTTGGTGTGAATCTAACCAAGCAAGTGAAAATCTGCATGACGTGATCTTCAAGCTCATGAAGAAAAAAAATCTAAGAAGATCTCAGAAGAGGGAAAGATCTCCCGTGGTATAGCGGGGTCCTGGGGTAATAATATGCTGAGTTTTCTGAGGAACCGCCAATCTGATTTCCAGAGTGCTTTTACCAGCTTGCAATCCCACCAGCAGTGGAGGAATGTTCCTCTTTCTCCACATCCTCACCAGCACAGGCTGTCTCCTGAGTTTTTGATCTTAGCCATTCTGACTGGTGTGATGTGAAATCCTAGAGTTGTTTTGATTTGCAATTCCCTGATGACTAAGTATGTTGAACATTTTTTTAGGTGTTTCTCAGAAATTCGATATTCCTTAGGTGAAAATTCTTTGTTTAGCTCTGTACCCCATTTTTTAATAGGGTTATTTAGCTCTCTGGGGGTCTAACTTCTTGAGTTCTTTGTATATCTTGGATATTAGCCCTCTGTTGGATGTAGGGTTGGTAAAGATATATACCCCAATTAGTTGGTTTCCGTTTTGTCCTTTTGACTGTGTCCTTTGCCTTACAGAAACTTTGTAATTTTATGAGGTCCCATTTGCCAATTCTTGATATTAGAGCTTAAGCTATTGGTGTTCTGTTCAGGAAATTCCCACTGTGCCCATGTGCTTAAGACACTGCCCCAGTTTCTTTTCTATTAGTTTCAGTGTTTCTGGATTTATGTGGAGGTCCTTAATCCAGGTGGACTTGAGCTTAGTACAAGGAGATAAGAATGGATCAATTTGCATTATTTTGCATGCTGACCTCCAGTTGAACCCCCACCATCTATTGAAAAGTCTATCTTTTTTCCACTGGGTGGTTGTAGTGCCCTTGTCAAAGATCAAGGGACCATAGGTGTGTGGAAAAATTTCTTGGTTTTCAATTGTATACCAGTGATCTACCTGCCTCTCACTGTACCAATACCATGCAGTTTTTAACACATTCGCTCTGTAATACTGCTTCAGGTTGGGGACACTGATTCCCCTAGAAGTTGTTTTACTGTTGTGAATAGTATTAGCTATCCTCGGTTTTTTGTTATTCCAGATGAATTTGATAATTGCTCTTTCTAACTCTATGAAGAATGGAGTGTGAATTTTGATGGGGATTGCATTGAATGTGTATATTGCTTTGGGCAGGATAGCCATTTTTACTATATTAATCCTACCAATCCATGACATGGAAGATCTTTCCATCTTCTGAGGTCTTCTTCAATTTCTTTCTTCAGAGACTTGAAGTTCTTTTCATACAGATCTTTCACTTGTTTGGTTAGAGTCACAACAAGACACTTTATATTTTTTGTGGCTATTGTAAAGGGTGTCATTTCCCTAATTTCTTTCTTTAGCCTGTTTTTTTCCTTTGAGTATAGGAAGGCTAATGATTTGCTTGAGTCAATTTTATATCCAGCCGCTCTGCTTAAGTTGTTTATCAGCTGTAGGAGTTCTTTGGTAGAGTTTTTTGGGTCGCTTAAATATACTCTCATATCATCTACAAATAGTAATAATTTGAGTTCTTCCTTTCCAATTTGTATCTCTTTGACCTCCTTTTGTTGTCAAATTGGTCTAACTAGATCTTCAAGTACTATATTGAATAGATATTTAGAGAGAGGGCAGCCTTGTCTAGTCCCTGATTTTAGTGGGATTGCTTCAAGTTTCTCTCCATTTAGTTTTATGTTGGCTACTGGTTTTATGTATATTGCTTTTACTATGTTTAGGTATGGGTCTTGCATTTCTTTTCTTTCCAAAACCTTTACTATGAAAGGATCCTGAATTTTGTCAAATGCTTTTTCAGCATCTATTGAAATGACCATGTGTTTTTTTTCTTTGAGTTTGTTTAGGTAGTGGATTACATTGATGGATTTCCTAATATTGAACCATCCCTGCATCTCTGGGATAAAACCTACTTGATCGTGGTGAATGATTGTTTTGATGTGTTCGTGGATTTGGTTGGCAAGAATTTTATTGATCATTTTTACATCTATATTCATAAGGGAAAATGTTCTTAAGTTCTCTTTCTTTGTTGTATCTTTGTGTGGTTTTGGTATCAGCGTAATTGTTGCTTCAGAGAACGAGTTGGGTAGTGTTCCTTCTGTTTCTATTTTGTGGACTAGTTTGAAGAGTACTGGTTTTAGGTCTTCTTTGAAGGTCTGATTGAATTCTGCACTAAAACCATCTGGTACTGTGCTTTTTTGGTTGGAATATTTTCAATGACAACTATTTCTTTAGAGTTGTGGAACCCTTTAGATGGTCTGTCTGCTCCTGATTAAACTTTGGTAGTTGGTATCTGTCTAGGAATTTGTCCATTTCCTCCCGATTTTCCAGTTATGTTGAGTAAAGGCTTTTGTAGTGGGATCTGATAATTTTTTGAATTTCCTCAGTTTCTGTTGTTATTTCTTTCTTTTCATTTATGATTTTGCTAATTTGGATACTGTCTCTGTGTCCTCTAGTAGTCTGGCTAAAGGTTTATCTATCTCCTTGATTTTCTTAAAGAACCAACTCCTAGTTTTGTTGATTCTTTGAATAGTTCTTTTTGTTTCTACTTGGTTAATTTCAGCCCTGAGTTTGATGATTTCCTGCCTTCTGCTCCTATTGGGTGAATTAGCTTCTTTCTGTTCTAAAGCTTTCAGGTGTGCTGTTAAGCTGTAGTGTATGCCCTCTCCAGCTTTTTTTGGAGGTACTCAAAGCTATGAGTTTTCCTCTTTGCACTACTTTCAGTGTTTCCCATAAATTTGGGTATGTTGTGCCTTCGTTTTCATTAAAGGCTAAAAATATATTGATTTCTTTCCTTATTTCTTCCTTGACCAAATTATCTTTGAGTAAACCATGGTTCAGCTTCCATGTGTATATGGGCTTTCTGTTGTTTTTGGTGCTTTTGAAGACCACCCTTACTCCATAGTGATTTGATAGGAGGTATGGAATTAGTTTGATTTTTTTGTATCCATTGAGGTCTGGTTAGTGACCAATTATGTGGTCAATTTTGGATAAGGTACCATGATGTGATGAGAAGGTATATTCTTTTGATTTAGGATGAAATATTCTATAGATATCCATTAAATCCATTTGGTCCAAAACTTCTGTTAGTTTTACTGTGTGTCTGTTTAGTTTGTATTTCCCTGATCTCTCCATTAAGGATAGTGGGGTGTTGAAGTCACGCACAATTATTGTGTGGGGTGCGATGTGTACTTTCAGTTTTAGTAAGGTTTCTTTTATGAATGATGGTGCCCTTGTATTTGGAGCATAGATGTTCAGAGTTGAGAGTTCTTCCTGGTAGATTTTTCCTTTGGTGAATATAAAATGTCCTTCCATGTCTTTTCTGATGACTTTTGGTTGAAAGTATATTTTATTAGATATTAGCATGGCTACTTCAGCTTGTTTCCTGGGACCATTTGCTTGGAAAACTGTTTTCCATCCCTTTACTCTGAGGTAGTGTTTGTCTTTGACACTGAGATGCATTTCCTGTATGCAGCAAAATGTTGGGTCTTGTTTACATATCCAGTCTCTTAGTCTATGTCTTTTTATTGGGGAATTGAGCCCATTGATGTTAAGAGATATTAAGGAAAAGTGATTGTTGCTTCCCGCTATTTTGATGTAATTTTTATGTTTGTCTGATTATCCTTTTTTGGGTTTATTGGAATAGGATAAATTTCTTGCTTTTTTCTAGTGTATAGTTTCTGTCCTGTTCTTGGTGTTTTTCATTCATTATTCTTTGAAGGGCTGGATTTGTGGAAATATACTCTTTAAATTCATTTTTCTCATGAAATATCTTGGTTTCTCCATCTATGGTAATTGAGAGATTTGCTAGATATAGCAGTCTGGGTTGGCATTTGTGTTCTCTTAGGGTCTGTATGACATCTGTCCAGGCTCTTCTGGCTTTCATAATCTCTGGTGAGAAATCCAGTGTAATTCTGATAGGTCTACTTTTATATGTTACTTGACCTTTTTCTTTACTGTTTTTAATATTCTTGCTTTGTTTAGTGCATTTGGTGTTTTAATTATTATGTGATGAGAGGAATTTCTTTTCTGGTCAAATCTATTTGGAGTTCTGTAGGCTTCCTGTATGTTCATGTGCATCTCTTTATGTTAGTGAAATTTTCTTCTATAATTTGGTTGAAGACATTTACTGGGCCCTTAAGTTGGAAATCTTCACTCTCTTCTATACCTATAATCCTTAGGTTTGGTCTTCTCATTTTGTCCTGGATTTCCTGGATGTTTTGGGTCAGGATTTTTTTTGTGTTTTTCATTTTCTTTGACTGTTGTATCAATGCTTTCTATGGTATCTTCTGCATCTGATATTCTCTCTTCTATCTCTTGTATTCTGTTGCTGATGCTTGGATCCATGACTCCTGACTTCTTTCCTAAGTTTTCTATGTCCAGAATTGTCTCCCTTTGTGATTTCTTTATTGGTTCTACCTCCATCTTTCGATCTTGGGTGGCCTTGTTCAATTCCTTCACCTGTTTTGTTCCGTTTTCCCTTAGTTCTTCAAGGGATTCTCCCAGTTTACTTGTGTTCTCCTGTATTTTTTTAAGGGAGTAATTTGTGTCCTTCTTGAAGTCCTCCATCAGCATCATGAGCAGTGATTTTAAATTCACTTCTTGCTTTTCTGGTGTGCTGGGGTATGCAGGACTTGCTGTTGTTGGAGAATTTGGTTCCAATGGAGCCAGGTTGCCTTGGTTTCTCTTGGTGGTGTTCTTGCGTTTGCCTTTTGCCATCTGGTTATCTCTGGTATTAGCTGGTGCTGCTGTCTCTGACTGTGATTTTTCTGTGCTCCTGGGAGAACTGTTCTCTCTGTGCACACTGATATGCAAATGCTTCTGCAAGACCCACTCTCTTATAGTTGTTTTTGGGTATGTACCTCTGTGGCCCAGATTGACTCTGGGTGCAGGCAGTAATCAGAAGTCTCTTGTCCCAATCTTTTCCTAGGCTCTTGTGTCCTCAGGGTTTCCAACTGTTTCCTCTTATCAGTAGGAGAGTTCCTACGTTACCAACAGGCCTCTCTGCATTCCTAAGTGGTTAGTTACCTATGTATATCCCATGGATATGGTACCCAGTGACAAAGATGGCTCCTCTGCTCTGCAATGCAGTTCTCTCCTGTGCTGACTGACTCCTCCAAGCAGCTAGATAGACAGTTGGCTTCTGGCACCACTTAGAGATGGTGTGCTATGGCAGAGGATGGTCCCAAACCTGGGAACAGAGCCAGAAATCTCATGCCAGACTATTTAGATGGGATTCTCTGCTCTGCAATTCAGGTCTCACCTGGGCTACCTGACTCCTCCATGCAGCTGTTTAGATGGTTGGTTTCCTGCGCCACTTGGAGATGGCACGGTAGAGTCCCTGTCTGGTCTATCAACAGAGCAAAGATGGCAGAGACTGTGGTGCTCCCTCTAGGTGCTGATCACTCTGCAGGGCAAATATCCCACAGCAGAGCTGGCACACAGATAACCATAGACCTACCCAGCTCTTGGGTGCAGGCAGCACCCTAGCTGGCTGTGTCCCAAGCGATGTTATACTCGGGATATCTCTGTGAACCTGGAGTCCCTGTCTGCTCTGTCACCAGAGCAAAGATGGCATAGTATTTATGTACTTCTTGAAGTATTCTATCAGCATCATGAGATGTCATTTTAAATCCAAATCTTGCTTTGCAAAAGTGTTGGGGTATCCAGGATTTAATAGAATTGGGCTCAGATGAAGCCCTGTTTGCCTTGTATTTTGTTGTTAATTTTCTTAAGTTTGTCTTTTGCCCTCTGGCTATCTCTGGTGTTAGCTGGTCTTACTGTCTCTGACTGTGGCTTGTCCAACAAGCAAACCTGGGTATCCGTCCTCCTTGGAGACCAGTTCTCACTCTGAAAAATTTAAATTTGGAGAGCTATGGTACAGGATCAGATCAGGGGTACAGACAGAAACCAGAATGATTCTGTCTCCAGCTGATCTTTTGTTCCTGTATCCTGATGGCTTTGAGCAGATCCCTTTTGGGCCAGGAATTTGAAGAGAAGTGTTGGTCTTACCAGTGCATTCAAGTGTGTAGGCACGCATGGGAGAACATCTCTCTAGTGGCAGTGTTTGTATATGTTGCCCTATGGCTCAGGATTAGTTCTGGGTCAGACAGATATTGGAAGTCAACTCTCCCAGGATGCCTCTGGGTTCTTGTGTCCTCAGGGTTTTGGGTGGGTTCCTATGAGCAGCAGAGGTGGTCATACCTGTGCTCTAATGCCTGTCCACACTCCTGGAATGCTAGCTATCTCCCTGTGCCACCTAGGAATGGACCCCTCTGGCATAGGATGTTCTCCAGGTACAGATAAAAACTGGAAGACTCCCTCCTGATGGTTCTGGGAAGGATCCTCTGGGCAGCAGGGTGGTCCAACCTGTGCTCCCAGGCCTGTCCACACTCCTGGGAGCTTGCATTTTGTTAGTTTGAATTTTGAGGTGTAATAATGAATGAAGTGCTCTTTTGATTTAAGTACATACATATCAATATAAGGGGGGATGACTTAAAACTTGATATTTATTTCTCACCAAAATTAACATTAAAATATAGTATTCTAAGTTTTCTTACCATAAGCATTCTTTACTGCCTATAGTTTAGCATATGCTTGAGAGTCCTGAAGAACTTCTCTTGAGTGTATGCTAGGATTAGCACTTTTTATCCTTGTGTAGATTTTGGTTAGTAATCCGAACTTCAAGTGCAAAATCATAATATAAATATAGCATTTCACAGCTCTTCTATTTACTAGCTATTAATTTTGTCTGCCTCCTATTTGAAGAATTTCCCTATATCTTGATGGTAAGGGGATTGTTTTTTTAGCTATTCTATTTAAGTTGGATCATCTAATCTGATACTCTTAGTACAATAATCCATTTTCCATTTCTCAGTTGACTTCTGTGTATTATATTAACGATTTTTTGTGACTAAGTTTGATAGAAACCTATGTCTCAGACATAAACATAATTACTTCAAAGGTATATAGTACTACGATCACATATCAAAATCAAAACTCTGTTATAGGCTCACTTGAATCTCCAGTCATGAGGTTTCCAACTACATTACAATATAACTCATAAAATATTTTCAAGTTAGGAAGTCTTCATTTTAATAGAGAAAACAGCAATAATGAGACAACACCATTGTTCTTCTTTCAAGGACTTTCAAGGAAGTGACTATTAGATGATTATACATTAGGAGATTTCAAAAAAACAAAACAAAACAAAAAAAACAAGCACACGATGTTGTGGTATCTGCTTTTAGGTGAAGAAATGTTCTTTATTGGGTTTTCTTCTTTGCTTGAATTTTAATTTTCATAAATTGGGTTTTATTCCTGGGAATAAAAGTGCAGGTGAATCATTCATTTTTTTTACATTAATGTATTCATTGAATTTACATCCTGGTCAAAATCTCCCCTCTGATTACTCACCTCACTTGGCACCTCCCCATTTTCTCCCCTCCCCTTCCTTTCTGAGTTGGAGGAGAACGCCCTCAACTCCCCGGGTACCAACTCGCATTGAGACATCAAGTCAATGCAGGACCGAGTACATGTTCTCCCAGTGAGTCCAGAGAAGATGCCCCGTCATGGAAACAGGTTGCACAGGCAAGTAACAGAGTCAGTGACAGCCCCTGCCCCAGGTTGCATGATTTACTTACATGATTTTCATGATGAACTTCTGCTACATTTGTGCAGGAAGCTTATATCTAGCCCAGAAATGACCATTAGTTGATAGTTCATCTCTGGCAGCTCCCAAGCATCCAGGTTTGTTGTATTTTTTAGACATTTTCTGTCTCTCAAACCTTCCCATATTTTTTCAGAGGACACCCTGAGTTATGTACAATGTTTAGCTAGGGTTCTGTGTATCTATTTCTGTCAGTTGCTGAGTGTAACATTTCATAATTATGCTAGGTTACTGGCTGCAAACCTGACAGAGTAGCACAAGTAGTTTCAAGTATTGGTTTTGCCCATTGAATGAGTCTTAAGGGGGCGTATTTATTGGTTAGTTATTGCATCACTCTGTTCCATCACTGACACTTAACTTCAATGTGGTCTGAAGGACAACATATGAATTGAAGGTTTTGAGGTTGGTGTCTAGTGGATGTCCTGCTTGTCTATAGGAGATGGCTATTTTAGGCTCCAAATCTCATACCGCCCAGAATTCTAGAATCCCTGGAGCCTCCCCCATCCCAGATCTCTGACATGATAGTGGGATGCCTCATCCCTCTCTTTCTGCCAATATATTTTTTGTTGACCTGGCCATTCTTCTCTTTTCATCCTTATACTTGATCTCCCTAATCATCACCACATTCTCTCTCCAATTCCTGCCCTCCATCCTCATTCAATGATTATTCTATTTGTTAGTTTAAGAGAGATTCAAGCATCCACCTTTGAGCCTTCCTTATTATTCTTATCTTCTCAAGACCTGTGACTCCATCTCAAATAGAAAATTATTTCAGAATGTTTTATAGATTTCCTTGACGTTTTAAATCATATATATATGTGTGTGTGCATATATATGTGTATATATACATATATACACATATGATATATGTATATATATACACATATATCTATACATATACATATGTGTGTATATATATACATATTACTTATTAAATGCTATCTATGTATGTAATCCACATAGTAATGATTTTTCTTGTAATCTAATAATAATATACAATTTGCACTGTAATATAAGCATCAAATGAATTAATATTTATACCTTAGTAACAATTGTCAGATATTAGATAATTCAATGAAAAAAGCCTTATTACATGGTTGGATCCAATAGATTGATGTAAAGGTCATATTTTGGCCCTTTATTGTCCAGCTTTCTTTCTACATTTTTAATGTTAGCTGATCATATAATAATATAAAACATAGTAAGCATTTTGGTGATCATTGGATATATTTGATGTACTAAATAAGCAGTTACATTTAGTTAATATTTCTAGCTTTCATATGTATTTTCCTAAACTCACGAAAAGAATTTATTTGTGGTCTCAGCAAAATAATGTAGCACTTTGGCAAAAATATACAAAGAAGCATCCCTGCACTGGAGGCTAAAATACAAAAGATCTCCACAACAACCATATCCTTGCCCTTAGTGCTGTGGTAGACAGGGAGGAAGGTGATCCAGACACTGCTGAACACCAGCATGCTGAATGTCAGGAGCTTGGCTTCATTGAATGTGTAAGGCAGATTCCGGGCCAGGAAAGCTACAGTGAAACTTGCTAGAGCAAGAAAGCCCATGTATCCCAGGACACAGTAGAAGGCAATCACTGAACCTTTGTTACAAAGAATGAGGATGTGTCCATGTACCCTGTGTAGATCAGCATCAACAAATGGAGGAGAAGTTCCTAGCCAGAATCCACAGAGAATCATTTGGATCAGGGTGCATATGGGAATGATGTAATTAGGTGCCCCTGAAAGAAGCATCCACCTCAGTCTTCTTCCTGGAACAGTGATTTTAAATGCTAGTACTACAGTATTGTCTTGGCTAAGACACTAGAGGCAGCCACAGTGAACACAATGGCAAATGTGGTATGCTGTAGGATGCAGCGGACCATACTGGGATAACCAATGTAGAGCAAGGAACAGATAAAAAAAAAATATGAGAGAGATGAGTAGGACATATGTTAGAGTTTCATTATTGGCCTTGACTATGGGAGTGTCTCGGTGTTTCAAGAAGACACACAAAACAATAACTGAAAGAGAACAAAAGAACACAGCCAAGCTAGCCAGAGCCATTCCCAAGGGTTCTTCAAAATCCAGAAATATCACAACTTTTTTGAGGCAGACAGTTTGATTTATGTTGGCATACTCATCCTCTGAACATTTCACACATTGATCCATGTCTAGGATAGGAATGAAAGAACTGTCAAATTTATTTTTTTCTAGAATTATCACAAGATACATTAAACTTATGCTTGAGAAAATCATAATAAAATTAAACTGATATCTTGTATTAGAAGTAAACAAAAATATGGGAGCTTCACAAGAAGTGATCCTAATTTCCAATGCTTTTATCTTTTATGTAAGCATTTGTTTTTATTTATCTAATATACTCAAAATGTTTATTACACTTTTCAGAAACAAAATTGTACTGTTGCATAATTTTTACATTTCTACAATACTATGCCTTATATTGGTCACTCATAGAATCACACAATTTTCACTTGTAATTATGTATATTATGCAAAAGAAGAATTCAGAAGGATATGTGTCAACAAAAAGTATGGTTCTCCATGGGATTTCAAGCAGATATTTGGACATAGAAACTACCACTTCATGTCTCTGTAAAGAACTTGCAGCCAACAATTGGTCTGAGAGTGGGGTTCACTATAGAGAAGTTGGAGGGCAAGCTGGAGGAGCTGGAGGGGGGGATTTGCAGTCCCGTGGGAAGAATGACAATGTCGGCCAACTAGATGCCCCAGAGTTCCCAGGGACTAAACCAGCAACCAAGGGGTACATGTGGTTCCAGCCAAAAGATTGTCTTGTTGGGCATCCATGGAAGGAGAGGTCTTTGGTCCTGTGAAGACTCTGACTTTTTTTTTTTGTTTTTTACCGAGACAGGGTTTCTCTGTATAGCCATGGCTGTCCTGGAACTCACTCTGTAGACCAGCCTGGCCTCGAACTCAGAAATCTGCCTGCCTCTGCCTCCCAAGTACTGGGATGAAAGGCGTGCACCAGCAACGCCCAGCTTCTGTGAAGTCTCAATAGAGGCCTCAGTGTGGGGAATCGAGTGGGTGTCATGGGAGTGAGTTGGGTGAAGGAGCATACTCTTGGAGGCAGGAGGTGGGATGATGGGTTGGGGGTTTTCGTGGAGGGGGAAACCTGGAAGGGGTATAACATTTGAAATGTAAATGAAGAATATATTCAATATACAAAAAATCCCGATAATGTCAACTGAAGAAGATATAACATGAAAAATCACCACCTAATTTCTGTACATTAAAAACTATTATGTTCAATTGTATTATACAGGTCATTGTTGTATGCAGCGCTGTGATCTGTTTTGTGTCTACAGTATTCAATGATCCTGAACTGTCCTAAGAGAAAGATCTTCACAGTCCCTACTTTCTTGCTTACTGTCTAAGGAAAGTCTCAAGGTTAGTCTGTCTAAAAGTATCGGAGACTGGGCGGGAGCCTACCAGCTTCCCTTTGGCGACCTCTGTTCCATGACCTACCACACTGAGGAGACAGGTACTCAGGTTCTCCCCAATATAACATCACTTGGGACACGGCCTGTTGGGGATTCCATCTGCTCCCAAGAACTGACAGAGCTGTGGTCGTCTGGGTGCCAGCTCTGCTGTGGGCCATCCACCCTGGAGGGTGACATGCGACGCCAAGAGAGTGAAGAGTGCACTCCGCCATCTTTGCTCCAGTGTCCAAGTAGTTGGAACCACCAGGCTCGGAGACAGACAGGCATAATATCGCTTGGGCCTCAGGCAGCTTGTGTGTAACCTGCTCCAAGACCTGGGCAGGTCTGCAGTAATCGACAGGCCAGCCCTGCTGTGGGACTTCTGCCCTGCAGAGGGATACCCCATCGACACCACCCCCCGGAGAGATCACACACCCCTGCACAGGGCAGGAGCCTACCAGCCTCCCTTTGGTGACCTCTGCTCCAGGAATCTACTACGCTGAGCCTTTGGATGTGCAGGGACTCCCCAATATAACATCACTTGGGGCAAGGCACATCAGGGCTCCAAAGTCACTCAGGAGCAGGGCAGGCCCCAGAAATCGGTGTCAGGGGAATCCTGGTAATCCAGGGGGGCCAGAAATAGCTTTGCAGTCTCACAGGAGGTCCAACCAACAGCCAGTGACAGCAGGACCAACTACCACCAGAGGTAACCAGATGGCAAAAGGCAAATGTAGGAACATTATTAACAGAAATCAAAGTAATATGGCACCATCCGAACCCAACTCTCCAACAACAGCAAGTCCTGGATACCCCACCACACCCGAAAGACAAGATCTGGATTTAAAATCACTTCTCATGATGCTATTAGAGGATCACAAGAAGGACACAAATTAATCTAATAAAGAATTACAGGAGACCGTGAATCAAGGGTAGAAGCCCTTACAAAGGAAACACAAAAATCGCTTAGAGAAATGCAGGAGAACATAGATCAACAGATGGAGGTCCACAAGGAGACAACACAAAAATCGCTTAAAGAAATGAATCAACGGTTAGATGCACTTTCAGAGGACTCATAAAAATTGCATAAAGAGATGCAGAAGAATATGGGTCAACAGATGGATGCCCATAGGGAGGCAACACAAAAAGTGCGTAAAGAAATGAATCAATGGATAGATGCCCCTACAAAGGAAACACTAGAACTGCTTAAAGAAAAGCAGGAGGCAATGGATCAACAGAAGGAAGCCCATGAGGAGGAAACACAAAAATCGCTTAGAGAAATACAGGAGAACTTGGGTCAACAGGCAGAAATCCTGAAAGAGGAAATGCAAAAATACCTTAAAGAACTACAGGAAAATACAAACAAACAAGTGAAGGATCCCAGCAAATCCATCCAGGATCTATAAAAGGAAGTAGAAACAACTAAGAAATAACAAAGGGAGACAACTTTGGAAATAGAAAACCTTGGGAAGAAATCAGGAGTGATAGATGCAAACATCAACAATAGAATACAAGAGATGGAAGAAAGAATCTCAGATGCTGAAGATACCATAGAAAGCATCGACTCAACAGTTAAAGAAAATGCAAAATGCAAAAATATGTGTAACACAAAACATCCAGGAAATCCAGGACACAATGAGAAGACCAAACCTAAGGATTATAGGTATAGATGAGAATGAAGGTTTGCAACTTAAAGGGCCAGTAAACATCTTCAACAAAATTATGGAGGAAACCTTCCCTAACCTAAATAGTGAGATGCTGATGAAAGTACAAGAAGCCTACAGAACGCCAAACAGACTGGAGCAGAACAGAAATACCTCCCGTCACATAATAATCAAAACATCAAAAGTATTAAACAGAATCTCGGAATACCCTAGACACAATCCGCATATCAATAGATTTCTAAAAAGATGGAAGGAGAGACCCCTGGTCCTGGAAAGACTGGATGTAGGGGAACGCCAGGACAGAGTAACGAGAGGGGGTTGAATGGAGAAAAGAGGGAGGGAAGGGGGCTTATGGGACTTTCGGGGAGGGAGGAAACGGGAAAGGGGAAGTGATTTGGAATGTAAATTAAAAAAATAAAATAAAATAAATAATAAAAAAAATAAAAAAATAAAAAAAGTATTAAACAAAGAAAGAATATTAAAAGCAGTAAGAGAAAAGGGCCAAGTAACATACAAAGGAAGACCTATGCGAATCACATCAGACTTCTCTACAGAGACTATGAAAGTCAGAAGATTCTGGGAAGATCTCATGCAGACACTAAGAGAGCACAAATGCCAGCCTAGACTACTATACCCAGCAAAACTCCCAATCACCATAGATGGAGAGACCAAGATATTCCATGATAAAACCAAATTTTCACAATATCTTTCCGCAAACCCAGTCCTACAAAGGATAATAGGTGGAATCCGCCAATACAAGGAGAGAAAAAACACCTTGGAAAAAATGAGATAGTAACCTTCTTGCATCAAACCCGAAAGTAGATAACCACTTAAACATAAAGATAGCGTCAAGATTGGCAGGTGGCAATAATCACTATTCCTTAACCTCTCCTAATATCAAAGGTCTCAATTCCCCAATAAAAAGACATAGACTAACAGACTGGATATGTAAACAGGACCCAGCATTGTGCTGCATGAAGGAAATGCACCTCAGTGTCAAAGACAAACTCTACCTCAGAGTAAAAGGCTGGAAAACAATTTTACAAGCAAATGATCCCAAGAAACGAGCCGGAGTAGCCATCCTAATATCAGATAAAATTGACTTCCAACCTAAAGTCATCAAAAAAGACACAGAAGGACACTATATACTGATCAGGGAAAAATCCACCAAGAAGAACTCTCAATTCTGAATATCTATGCTCCAAATGCAAGAGCACCCTAATTCATAAAAGAAACTTTACTAAAGCTCAAAGCCCACATCTCACCTCACACAATAATAGTGGGTGACTTGAACACACCGCACTCTGAAATGGATCGTTCAGGAAAGCAGAAACTAAACAGGGACACAGTGAATCTAATTGAAGCCTTGGATCAAATGGAACTAACAGATTATATATATATATATATATATATATATATATATATATATATATATATATATAAAACATTTCATCCAAGAGCTAAAGAATACAACTTTTTCTCAGGACCTCATGGTACCTTCTCCAAAATCTACCATATAATTGGTCACAAATCAGACCTCAACAGATATAAGAAAATCGAACTAATCCCATGCCTCCTATCAGATCACTATGGAATAAGGGTGGTTTTCAATGGCAACAAAAACAACAGAAAACCCACGTACACATGGAGGCTGAACAATGCTCTACTCAATGATAACTTGGTCAAGGTGGAAATAAAGAAAGAAATCAAAAAATTCTTGAAATTTAATGAAAATGAAGGCACAACATACCCTAATTTATGGGACACAATGAAAGCAGTGCTAAGAGGAAAATTCATAGCCTTGAGTGCCGCCAAAAAGAAACGGGAGACAGCATACACTAGCAGCTTAATGGCACACCTGAAAGCCCTGGAACAAAAAGAAACAAATACACCAAAGAGGAGTAGAAGGCAGGAAATCATCAAACTCAGGGCTGAAATCAATCAAGTAGAAACAAATAAAACCATATAAAGAATCAACAAAACGAGGAGTTGGTTCTTTGAGAAAAATCATCAAGATAGATAAGCCCTTAGCCAGACTAACCAGAGGGCACAGACAGTTTCTGTATTAATAAAATCAGAAACGAAAAGGGAGAGATAACAACAGAAACTGAGGAAATTAAAAAACTCATCAGATCCTAATACAAAAGCCTCTATTAAAACACTAGAAAATCTCAAGGAAATGGACAATTTCCTTGAGAGATACCAAATACCAAAATTAAATCAGGATCAAATAGACCATCTAAACCATCCTATAACCCCTGAAGAAATAGAAGACGTCATTGGAAGTCTTCCAACCAAAAAAAGCACAGGTCCAGGTGGTTTTAGTACAGAATTCTATCAGACCTCCAAAGAAGACCTAACACCAATACTCTTCAAACTGTTCCACAAAGTAGAAACAGAAAGAACACTACCCAACTCGTTCTATGAATCCACAATTACGCTACTACCAAAAGCACACAAAGATTCGACAAAGAAAGAGAATCTCTGGTCAATCTCTCTTATGAATATCGATGCAAAAATACTCAATAAAATTGTTGCCAACCGAATCTAAGAACACATCAAAACGATCATTCACCACGGTCAAGTAGGCTTCATCGGAGGGATGCAGGGATGGTTCAATATAAGGAAATCCATCAATGTAATCCACTACATAAACAATCTCAAAGCAAAAAACCACATGGTCATCTTATTAGATGCTGAGAAATCATTTGACAAAATTCAACATCCTTTCATGCTAAAGGTCTTGGAAAGATCAGGAATTCGAGGCCCATATCTAAACATAGTAAAAGCAATTTACAGCAAACCGGTAGCCAACATCAATCTGAATGGAGAGAAACTTGAAGCCAACTTACTGAAATCAGGGACTAGACAAGGCTGCCCTCTGTCTTCATATCTTTTCAATATAGTACTTGAAGTTCTAGCTAGAGCAATTAGACAACAAAAGGAGATCAAAGGGATACAAATTGGAAAGGAAGAAGTCAAAATATTACTATTTGCAGACCATATGATAGTATACTTAAGCGACACAAAGAACTCCACCAGAGAACTCCTACAGCTGATAAAAACCATCAGCAAAGTGGCCGGATATAAAATCAACTCAAGCAAGTCAGTAGTCTTCCTATACTCAAAGAATAAGCAGGCTGAGAAAGAAGTAAGGAAAATGATACCCTTCACGATAACCACAAACGATATAAAGTATCTTGGTGTAAATCTAACCAAACAACTGAAAGATTTGTGTAACAAGAACTTCCAGTCTCTGAAGAAAGAAATTGAGGGAGACCTCAGAAGATGGAAAAATATGCCATGCTCATGGATTGTCAGGATTAATATAGTAAAAATGACCATCTTACCAAAAACAATATACAGATTCAATGCAAACCCCATCAAAATCCCAACTCAAACCTTCATAGAATTAGAAAGAGCAATTCAAAAATTCATCTGGAATAACAGAAAACCCAGGATAGCTAAAACTATTCTCAAGAGTAAAATAACCTCTAGGGGAATCAGTATCCCGGACCTCAAGCTGTACTACAGAGCAATAGTGTTAAAAACCGCATGGTATTGGTACAGTGACAGGCATGTAGATCAATGGAACAGAATTGAAGGCCCAGAAATGAATCCACACTCTTATGGTCACTTGATCTTTGACAAAGAAGCTAAAACCATCCAGTGGAAAAAAGATATCCTTTTTAACAAATGGTGCTGGCTCAGCTGGAGGTCAACATGCAGAAGAATGCAAATTGACCCATTCTTATCTCCTTGCACTAAGCTCAATTCCAAGTGTATCAAGGACCTCCACATAAAACCAGACACACTGAAACTAATAGAAAGGAAACTAGGGAAGAACCTTGAACATATGGGCACAGGGGAGAATTTCCTGAATAGAACTCCAATAGCTCATGCTCTAAGATCAAGAATTGACAAATGGGCCTCATTAAATTACAAAGTTTTTGCTAGGCAAAAGACACTGTCAAAAAGACAAAGTGGCAACCAACTATCTGGGAAATGATCTTTACCCACCCTATA
The DNA here is from genome assembly GCA_036184795.1 of Tokudaia tokunoshimensis. Classification (NCBI taxonomy): domain Eukaryota; kingdom Metazoa; phylum Chordata; class Mammalia; order Rodentia; family Muridae; genus Tokudaia; species Tokudaia tokunoshimensis. The sequence continues at coordinate 62,049,926 of BTHU01000001.1, read as the reverse complement.
TCCGACAGTGGGCTAATATCTAATATATGCAAAGAACTCAAGAATTTAAATTCCAGAGATGCAAGTAACCCTATTAAAAAATGGGGTACAAAGCTAAACAAAAAGTTCTCACCTGAAGAATATCTAATGGCTGAGAATCACCTAAAGAGATGTTCGTCATCCTTAGTCATTAGGGAAATGCAAATCAAAACAACCCTGAGATTCCATCTCACACCAGTCAGAATGGCTAAGATCAAAAACACAGGAGACAGCAGTTGTTGGCGAGGATGTGGAGAAAGAGAAACACTCCTCCACTGCTGGTGGAATTGCAAGCTGGTACAACCACTCTGGAAAGCAGTCTGGTGGTTCCTCAGAAAACTGGGCATGACACTCCCGGAGGATCTGGTATACCACTACTGGGCTTATACCCAGAGGTTTACCTGCATGCAATAAGGACACATGCTCCACTATGTTCATAGCAACCTTATTTATAATATCCAGAAGCTGGAAAGAACCCATATGTCCCTCAACGGAGGAATGGATTCAGAAGATGTGGTATATTTACACAATGGAATACTACTCTGCAATTAAAAACAATGAATTCACGAAATTCCTAGGCAAATGGTCAGAACTTGAAAATATCATCCTTAGTGAGGTAACCCAATCAGAAAAGAACACACATGGTATGCAGTTTCTGATAAGGGGATATTAACCCAGAATCTGGGAATACCCTAGACACAATTCGCATATCAATAGATTTCCAAGAAGATGGAAGGAGAGACCACTGGTCCTGGAAAGACTGCATGTAGGGGAATGCCAGGACAGAGAAGCAAAAGGGGGTTTAATGGGGAAAAGAGGGATGGAAGGGGAATTATGGGACTTTCAGGAAGGGAGGAAATGGGAAAGGGGAAATGATTTTGAAAGTAAATAAAAAAACTTAGAAAATAAAATAAAATTAAAAAAATTATATTATACAATGTGTGAATTGTTGTAGGTTACAGTATTTGCCAGTTGTACTTATATACATAAGATTTCATATGCTGTATGACCATTGCTGTAGTGTTTATTGGATATCATTCCAGAAGCTTGGGATACCATAGATACAATTCACAGATCAAATGATGCTCAAGAAGAAGGAAGACCAAAATATGGATACTTTGGTCCTTCTTAGAAGGGGGATCAAAATACCCATGGGAGGATATACAGAGACAAAGTATGGAGCAGAGTCTGAAGGAAAGGCCATCCAGAGACCGCCCCACCTGGTGATCCACATATTGTCACCAAAATCAGTCAATAATGTGCATGCCAACAAGTGCTTTCTAAGAGGAGCCTGATATAGATATCTCCTCAGAGGTTCTGTCAGTACCTGACAAATACAGAGGTCAGTGCTCTCAGCCAAGCATTGGACTGAGCCCAAGGTCCCCAATGAATGAACTAGATAACCGACCCAAGGAACGGAATGATCTTTCAGTCCCATAGGAGGAACAATATTATGGACCAACTATTACCCCCAGAGCTCCCAGGGACTAGACTACCAACCAAAGAGTACACATGGACAGACTCATGGCTCCACGTGCATATGCAGTGGAGGATGGCCCTGTTGGACATCAAATGGAGGAGAGGCCCTTGGCCCTGAGAATGCTTGATGCCCCAGTATAGCGGAAGACCAGGATAGGGAGGGGTGATTAGGTGGGATGGTTAGTGGGGAAGGTTATGAGATAGGATGTTTTTGGAAGAGAAACCAGGGAAGGGGATAACATTTGAAATGTAAATAAAGAAAATATCTAATAAAAAGAAACCATTAATAAGAATATATACAATAAAAACGGAAAAAGTAAAAAATAAATTAATTAATTAAAACTGCCATAATGTAGATGACTGTACACTTTCAATAACCAGTGACATATGGATACCCTAGGTCCACTTCATCATTGAAACTCTGTGTCATTGTCTTCATGGCTACTGTACTTTTATAGCTACTATGATATTTAGAAATTGCCATATTTTTGTTGTAAGGTTTATTTTGATAATGAATTTTGATGTAGAGACCTTGTAATGGATGAGTTGAATGTGTGCAATTCTTTAAGAAGTTTATGAAAAAGTATATTTTGTATGTTTTTTTTCTTAATGGTTACTCTGTAATTTAAATGGCTACATATGATTGAAATAGTTTTATTTAGGAATAAAGGATTTGTTATGGCAAAAAAGGAAACAACATAGTCTAAATAATGGTAAATTCCTCAAAAATAATGTTGACAGAAAGTAGAGATGGGGATTTTTGAGATTTCTTTCACACTTATACTTGTGGATTACATAATAGTTTTGAAAAATTTGATTTTTTTAATCAATTTAAACTAATAGCTCAAAGAGAAAAGTGATGCTCTTTTCGAAGTACAGAGTTTCTGCATTGAAAGATGTACATTTGATTTCATTTCGTATTTCCTTTTAGAATTTTCCAGTGTGATGTAAATTAGTGAGTAGACATATTCAAATACTCCAATTTTTTGCCACTTGAAAATAATCAAATAAAACCACTTGAAAATAATAAACTAAAGAGCTTGTGTAAGTCAAACGATGCCACCAATAGGAAAAATTGGCAACCTACTGACTGGAAAAAAATCACTAATCTTGCTTCTTACATAGAGCTAATATCCAACATAAGTAAAGATCTCAAGAAGCTAACCTCTAAAGAACTGAAGAAAAACATTGAGGAAGTTATCAGAAGATGGTAACATCTCCCATGCTCATGGATTGGTAGGATTAATAGTAAAATAGGCCATATTGACAATAGCAATCTATGAATTCAATGAAATTATGCAATTTACATCAAAATATTAACACAATTCTTTATAGAAACATTCCAAAACAGTTATTAACTTCAAAAAGAAAGGAAAAGGGAGAAAAAGAAGAAAAAATAACCAAAGAAGATAGTTTAAGAAAATCCTGAACATAAAAGAACTGGAAGAATCAGCATCCCTCAAGCTATTTACATGGTAAGAGTAATTTTAAAATGTATGATATTGCTATAGAAAAAGACAGATTAATCAAAGGATTGAAATGAAGAACAAGATATAAAACCAAAGCCCTATGGATATTTGACTTTTGACAAAGAATACAAAACTATACAATGGAAACATGAAAGTATCTTTAACAAATGATATTGCTCTAACTGGATCTATATTTGTCACCCTGAACAAAACTCAAGTCCAAGTGTATCAAGGACCTCAATATAAAACTGTATATACTAAACCTAATGGAAGAGAAGTTGGGAAATCACCTTAAACTTGTTGGAACAGGAAACAATTTTTTTTTCTGAACAGAATATCAATGGCTCATGTTCAAAGATCAACAGTTGTTTAATAGGACCTCATAGAACTGAAAGGCTTCTGTAATGTAGAGGACACTATCAATAGGATTGTACAACTGTCTTCCCCAGCCCTACATAAGGTAGAGGGTTATTATCAACAGTATACAAAGAAGTCAGAAGTTAGACATCAACAAACCAAATAACCCAATTAGAAAATAATATACAGAGCTAAACAGAGAATTCTCAACAGAGGAATGTCAAAGAGTAGACATTAAAGAGAAGCATTAAAAAAAAAAGTTCAACATACTTAGTCATCAGGGATATGTAAGTGAAAATGACCCAGAGATTGCATCTTATATACATCAAAATGACTAAGATCAAAAAATTTATGTGATACCATATTCTGGCAAGGATGTGGTCAAAGGAGAACATTCCTCCATTTCTCCCACTGCAAGAATTTAGAAACTGAGCCATCACATCAGCTAAAGATCATATATGAGGTAGATCAAGACCCACTTCAAACAAATAGCAGACATGCAGCTCGAACACCATAACTGCTTTGTCTGTTCTCAGGGGGTTAGGATGAGGCTAACCCTGAAGAAACTTTTTGTGCCGGGGTGAAGGATCATCAACTCTCAATGATGAAGGGGGTGGGAGTAGGGTTAGTGATTTTTTTGACATGGGGACTAGGAAGGGTGCAGTATCAGGATCAAATAAATATACACATTAATAAATTAATCATTTTATTAAAAGCAGGACAAAGTCACATCCACTATTTCCCTATCTATTCAGTAAAGTACTTGGTGGTTTAGCTAGAGCAATAGGATAAAACCGTATATAGAAAATAAAGTCAAAGCATCATTTACAGATAATATGTTATTAAACACATGTATTCCGAGCTTCTTTATTAATATCCACCTCTCAGTGACTGCATACCATGTGTGTTCTTTTGTGATTGGGTTACCTCACTAAGGATGATATTTTCCAGTTCTGACCATTTGCCTAAGAATTTCATGAAGAGACTGGATGTAGCAGTGTAGGGGAATACCAGGACAGAGAAGCAGGAGGGGTTGACTGGGGAACAGGGGGAGGGAAGAGGGATTATGGGACTTTCGGGGAGGGGGGAACCCGGAAAGGGGAAATCATTTGGAATGCAAATAAAGAATAGAGGAAAAAATAAACACATATAACCCTAAATATTTCACTAGAGAACTACTTTAGCTAATATAAACTGTCATCAAAATGGCTGGATACAAGATTAGCACACACACACACACACACAAACACACACACACAAACAAATTCAGTAGTTTCTCTATATACAAAACAAATTGACTGAAGAAGAAATTAGAGAAACCACACCCTTCATAATAAACTCAAATAACATAAAATATCTTATTGAAACTATGCCTAAACCAATGGAAGTCTTGTAAGAAAACCATAAACCTCAAAACTTTGAAGGAATTAATTTAAGAACTATCATAAGGTAGAAAGATCTCCTATTGTCTTATATCACTTGAATATAAGCATCCTTCCAACTTCAAGATACCGATTCAAGCAATCCCATCAATATGTGATCCTAAATTTTATAGACCTTGAAGAAACAGTTCTTAACATCATGTAATAACATAGATTTCCTGAGCAATAATAGAACTGTTGGGTGAATCAGCATTTTTGATTTCAAGTTGTACTATAGAATTATAGTACTAAAAATTACATGATATTGGCATAAAATTAGTCATATTGACTAACGGAATTAAATTTAGGGTGAGAGATAAAAATCACATACCTATGGACACTTGATATTGCATAAAGAATCCATAAGTACACACTGGTAGAAAAAGTTTTCTTTAATAAATGGTGTGGGTTAAACAGGATGTCTAAATGTAGAACATACACACATCCAAATTTATGCATACTCATATCTCCTGTTTAATAGATAAAAGACCTCAACATAAAACTAGACACATAATACCCTAGAGTAATTAATGGTCAAAAGAATATACTGATACAAGTCAAGAGTTTCTGAACATAAGACCAATAGTCCAGGCACTAACACCAGCAATTCATAGTGAGTCATTATATTACGGAACATCAACATTGTCTTTAAAGCAAAGGACACCAAAATATTAGACAACACCATAATCTAATGATTGGGAAACCTTTTTACCCCCCTTCACATTGAAATGAGGCTAATATTCAAAATATAGAATGGCCTCAAGAAAATAGATAACTAAAAATATCCAATTTAATATTTAAGTACATATTTAAATGAAGAATTCTAAAGAAAGAAGTCTCAAATGGCTTGAAACACTTAAAGAGAGTTTCATGCTCAGCCATTAGGAAAATGCAATTCAAATCCATTTTAAGATTCCATCTTACCATGTCAAAATGGCTAGTTTCAATAACACAGGTGATTGGTCCTGCAAGTAAGCATGTGGAGAAAAGGGAACATGTCTCCATTGCTTATAGGAATACAAACTTATAAAACAACTATAAAATATATGTTGCTGTTTCTCAGAAAATAGTGAATAGATCTAATACCAAATCCAAGTATACCACTCTTGTATATTTTCCTATTACTCTCTCAGACCACAAGGAAAATTGCTCAATTACATTTTTGTGTCTATTTTCAAAATAGCCTGAAACTACAAATAAATAGATGTACTTCAACTGAAGCCTGCATAAATAAAATAGAATACATTGCACAATATAGTACTACTTAGTTATTAAAAACAAAGTGACACTTTGAAATTCCTTGACAAAAGATGGAACTAAAAATTCTTATCCTGAGTCAGATAAAACAAACCTGAAAACAGATGTAGTAGCATTCATTTAAAAATTTATATTAACTGTTAAGTAAGTGATAAATACAAACAAGGCACTGACCCTGAGGGGCTAGATAATAAAGAGGTCTATGAGCAGAGGAGCATGAGTCTCACTG